>OZ005654.1:197688406-198936739 GCA_963930645.1 Salticus scenicus | reverse complement strand
CGTAGGGAATGGGAAATGAGAAGTTTCTGAAGATGTGTGTGTTTTTTAGCCAAAGAACACATTTCTAGCCCCCGACTTCTGATAGATAAAAGCAAAAATATATTGCAAAAGATTTCAAGATTTCAAAGCATTATCATTTGTCAAAATCTAAAACAATCTTTTCCAGGAATTCTCGTTTCAATAAACTATGTAATATATATTTGAATGTTCAGTGGTATCTAGTCTATAAAACAGGGACTATCAGTTTTTATTTTCACCTTGCTCTATAAGATGAATATAATTATAATTATGATTATTTTAATTTCATTTTATGCTGAAATGATTACTTTGATAGAGAAGCTTGAAAATAACCTTCCTATACATAAGAAAAAAATATTTCATGTAAGTGAAAAATTAAATAGGTTTTAAAATAAAGGAAAAATAACGATTATTATTTCCGTTAAACTCATTAGAAATTGAAGACAAATCTTTATACTTTCTTTTTTTTTTTTTTTTCGAAATTTTATGCTTGTTAAAATTAATTTTTTTGCTCTAATGTTTGATAAAACATAAACATATTTGTTCGTACTTTATTTCGAGGCTTTATGATTAAGAAAAGTATTTTTTCTTTGTTTTGTTTCGTACATCCTTTAATTTGATTGTGAGAACAAAATAGGTGAATTTTTATTTTTATGCTGCTTCAATGAAGGTCAAAATTAGATTTAGAATAAATGGAATTAAGTCTTTGAATAATAAACAGAAACATTTAAAGCAGTCATAAATATAGATAAAATAATTTTACGTTTCAGATTTCCTTTTGCTTATCCGTTGAATGGAATTATAGCAATCAATAATAACCAGAAAATCAAATAAAGTTTTACTAATATAAAAATGGCATTTGTAGAGAAATAATTTACAAATTGTCTTTATGAAATATTTTCTGTTTAGTCTGCGAATGAGACTTTCTTTGTCATTATATAAAGTAAATACAAAGTTATATATTTTCATAAAATCGTTTGTCCTGAGTGAGTGAGTGAATGAGTGAATGAGTAATTCATCCTCACCCAGCCCAATCCCCAGGACCTAGAAGCATGAAATTTGGTAGAAACATTCCTTCTGTGACGTAGACGTCTACTAAGAAGCGATTTTACAAAATTCGCAGGGGGCAAAACGTGATTTCTCAAAATCCTTTATGTCTCAAACAAAGAAACAAATATCCATAAAACTTCTGCTTTAAAATACAGCTAACACATATATCTAAAAACTTATTTCAGGAAGTTTATAAATTCGGCCCCTAAGGGGGAAGGAAGGGGGAAAAACTTGATTTCACATGCGCATAACGTAATTTTACGTAATCCTAAACATTTCAATATATATACGAGAAATTTTTTATCTAAAATATCTCTAACACAAAAACCTAAAAATCAGTTTCTGGAATTTTAGAAATTCGAACGCAAGGTGGGGAGAAGGGGCTAATCGTAATTTCACATAATCCTTTAAATCTCAAACAAAAAACAGATATATGTGGAATTTTTGCTCTAAAATATAGCTAACACAAATACCCGAAAACCACTTTCTGGAATTTCAGAAATTTGGCCCTCAAAGGGGGGGGGGCGAAGAGGGAAAAACTGGATTTCACATGATCCTTTACATCTAAAAAAAATAACAGATATATGGGAGAGTTTTGCTCTAAAACATAGCTAACACAAGTATCTAATAAACAGTTTTTAGAATGTTAGAAATTCGGACACCAAGAGGAGGACATGGGGCAAAACGGGATTTAATATGCACAACATGTGGTTTCACATAAAAATTTATCTGTCAAAAAAAAAAAAAAAAAAAAAAAAAACAGGCATTTGTAAGATTTTTAATTTAAAATACAAGAAACACAAAAATCTAAAAACTAAGTTTTCGAATTTTTACGTATACGGCCCCAAAGGAGGGGGGAGGATTTTCACATGTGTTTTCACATGTGTCAAAATGTGATTTCACACAAGTCTTCATATCTCAAAGAAAGAAACAGATACTCATACGAATTTTGTTTTTAAATATAGTTAACACAAAAGATTAAAAACCAATTTCTTTAATTTTTGAAATTCGGTTCTCAAGGGAGAACAAAACGTGATTTCAAATAACCCTACATGTATACATATAAAAGAGAATAGGCAGACCTGAGTCAGCACTGCTGTGGTGATTCTCTGGGGGACTGGGTCACGAATTTTGGGGTGAAGCTTGGTTCTAAAGGCCTGACGCACACTAAATTGGAGTTTTGCAAAATCGTCCCCTTTCCCCCTGGGGAGCGGACAACAAAAACACGTTTGTGAGCATAACTCAGCTCAAAATTACTTCACAGTGAAGAAATTGCAGAGGGAAACACGAGACTCAGGTAGGAAAAAAATGAAAATAAACAAAATTAAATTAATTAAATTAAATTAAAAATATCGATTTAAGGTAGGAAGGGGATGTTTTGTGTGGGGAGGGGGATTTGGAAATTCCGGACTTAGCAGTAGAACTCTTCCAAAAATGGCACATAGAAGTTGAAATTTGCTGTTCGTCCTCTGATGTGTATTTCTAAAAATCAATTTTGAGTAATTTGCAATTTATGATTTTTTGGAAGTTGTGGTGGGAACAGATTCGAGAGTCGCCATTTTACATTAAATTTGTCCTGGGGAATCTACTTGACGGCATTCGCAAATTTTGGTGTGTGGATTGGTTATTTGTATAAAACACCAACTATAAATGGATTGTGCGAAATTACGCCCCTTTCCCCCTATGGGGTTAGGGACAAAGAACAGTTTTCCAAGTGTAACTCTGTCCCAAATTATTATAGTACGACAAATTTTTGGCATGTGTGTGTACTATGTATACCCAACAAACACTATAAAGGGATTTTGTGAAGTACCCCTTCCCCCGTTTGGGGTCGGAAGGGTGTAAAGAACACGTTTCCTATTGTAATTATTTTCTAATTTGTCTTTGAAAGTTGATTTTTCAGTGTATTGATTGCTTGTCTGAAACACTTTGTAAAATATTTTTTTTAAGTCGCCCCTTCCCTTTAGGGAGAAAAACACTTTTCCAAGTGTATTTCAATTTAAAATTAGCTAAGGAAAGTTTTTTTTTTCTTTTTCTTTTTATTCTTTTTTTTTTTTTTTTTTTTGTGGATGTGCTATGAGTATCCAACACGGTTGGTAAAATGATTTTGTTAAATATCTCCTTTCTCACATTCGGGGTCAGGAGGAATTCTAAAAACACATTTTTAGTAGTAACTCTGCTCTAAATTATCTCAAGAATGTTTTTTTTTTTTATGTGTGGATTAGTTATGTGTACCTAATACACACTATAAAGGAATTTTGTGAATCATACCATAAAATCACACTTTTTTTAATATTATTGTTATTGCTATTTCTACGTGATATGAATTGAAATATACATTTCAATTAATTATAAAAATCATTAAATATGTTTTATGAATAAACAAAATTTTATTAATTTTATTTAATTCTAACTCATTTATATGCAGATATCTCAAAACCGCGCGAATTCTTATATTTTAAGACAATCTTTATTATATAGCATCTATCTTCTTTTTGAAAGTTTATGTTTTCTTATCTTTGTTGCTGATATTATGATGCTGTTGCTTATAATGTCCTATAAAAATAAGATAATTACCAATTCCGGTCACAATTTGAAAAAACATAAAAATAGTTACACTTGTGGTCTTGATTCCCAGTTGTTTTCGCAAAGCGGTATTATGTTTCTCAGCACGAAATAAAGAACAATAAATAGATGAGGTACTGACTTGCATTTAAATTTATAAATGTTTCATGGAATGAATTATTGCATAAAATATCACAAATTCTCTACAGGTACGATTTTATTCAGAAGTAAAAATGTTTCTGGATTTTTTATACAATTTTATTGAGGAATATTTAAGTGATCAATGCATTTTCCTAAGTGATTCCAATTTATAAGTATTGATTAACATACACACACACACACACACACAAAAAAAAAAAAAAAAATGTAAAAATGTGAATTTCATTGAAGATCGACTATTAAGAAAAAATATTTTTGAATTTAATCGTTGTAGATAATACATAATGAGTTTACTGAAAAAAATTTTCTAGTGAATTTATTGTATTACAATATTTATATATAAAACAGAGACATATTCCAATTTTGTATGTGTGCATAAGAATTTTTATGTTGTTAAAATTATCAATCAATTAAAATAATGTTACATTAGTTTTCCTTATATTTACAGATTTTTCAAACTTTTATTATAAATGTACCAACATTCTTTTAATTATTTGCAATATTTAAATACAGTGTGCCCTAAATTTAATGAATCTTTTTTAAAGTTGTCCATAAACAAAACTACTGTTGAGAAATTTATGAATTTTTGTGCAGAACATAATGAAGATATGGAAACTTTTTGAATGAATATATATATATATATATATATATATATAGTTCAAATTTTAACCACGAGTTGGCATGTAAATGAATAACGCATCTAACATACATTTTATGATAGTTTACAAATTTTATTACAACAAGACATACTCAATATAACTGCCATCATTGTCAGATACCATCTGGAGTCTTAAGATTACATATTCTACAGCGCATTGTGTTCGGGAAAATTTCAGGAATGTGTTATGAAATGCTGTCTTTAAGATCAAATAAAGTTCTTGGATTATCCCGACTTACCAGAAATTTCAAACTCCAACAAAGCCAAAATTCACATGGATTGAAGTCTGGGGAACAGCGAGGACGTGGATCAGAAAGTGTGTAATTCATTAAAAATTCCTCCTAGTTGCAAAAGTTTGAACTATTTTTCTTTCTTCACTCAAAATATTCCCATATCTTGTTTATGTCTTACATAAAAATTTATAACTTTCTCAACAATAGTTTCGTTTGTAGATAACTTTAAAATGTGGTTGTTTAATTTCGGATCACCCTGTATGTTATATAAAGAAAAAGTTCATTGTCCTTCAATATCCACATATAACTTCAGGAATCTACTATAGAAAACTAAAATATTGTTTGAGTAGTGATGTAATGGGGACAGATTAAAGGCTTTAGTCTAAGATAATGTCGCAGGCTTTGGTAAAATGCTTTCCGAAAGAGCCTTCCTGAAGGTATTCTCGTCTACTTTCACGCCAGCTTTTGCAAAAAACAATGCAAAACTTCCACCTTTTCGGGTTAGAGCCTGGTATCTTCCTTCTGTAAGATTTTAATATGTAAGAAAAATAATGAAATGTTAGGAAAACAGATATACACTTGCCTATACATGTGCAATGGAATAAGGGAAATTGTCTTCACGAGTCCCCAAGGACTGAGAATTTAAACATAAATACAAGCAAAATTATTTCATGAAATGAGATTGATTTTTGCATTTTTGCAGTTTTTTGGCAATAGTTATTTTATAAATGTATTTGAAAACTAATAAAAATAATAAAAATAATCGAAAATGCGCAAACAATGTAAAATCCATTAAAATAAAAAATAAATAATATGCGTTTTCAAATATATATCATACAATTTAGTTAGCTATTTATGCATTACGCAATAACGCAATATATATAAATTAAAATGCAAAGGCTATGAATTCCATAAAAACAACGCATTAGCTTTGCGCTGTATATTCTTAGTTCACAATATAATACAAAAATCACAGCTAAGAAGAAACTTAATCCTGAGACTTAGAAACACAATCCTATTATTTGCATGGGAAGTTCTTTAGAAATAAATACTATCGTATACTGACAGTCAATGAGACTTTTGTTCCATTGTGATAATGCACTCTTCTTTTTCTTTTATAAATCTTTTCCCTTCTTATATATATTGCATTATTTATTCCTCTTTTTCTTACATTCAAAAACAGATTAACAGAAAACACACGTTTCCTTACAATTCTATATAAGTATTTGTTAGAAATTTTTTATTATCAAAAATATCTTACATGCGGCAAAAAATGAAAAAAACTTAAATGTGTTAATTAAATTGGAAATATGTATGTATACATGTGTGTGTGTATGTGTGTGTGTATTCATGCATGAAAATTGCACAAATTTGTAAATGTGTAAAACTGTTAAAAAGTTGAGAACTATTAAAGTACAAGAAATTATATTTTCGTATATCTATACTCATACCCTATTGACATACAAAACTTTTGGGGTATTTACAGTTTTCCTTGTCAATGCGTAATCCTATATTAAGCTAACAAAATATAAAGTCAAATTTCTTCTTAAGAAAACATGGGTTATATTCAGAAATATAAAATAAATGAATTGTCCATTGTTAATCATTGTTGGGAGAATAACCATGCATTTATCTTGAATTCAGATAAAATAATCTGTCGGTCTAAACACTCACATGAACTCGATTTTTTAGAAGCTTTCCATACCTATCTATATATTTTATATATATATATATATATATAAACATAAAGAGATCATTCATTGCGATATTCGTGTATTTTTTTGGAAAGACCCATCTATATATTAATAGGCAAGCATAAAATTTGTTGTCCCTTTTTAACATATTAATTATGGGAGTAGAGGGTTGAAAATGTTATCATTCGAAAGGTATGGTTAGCCGAAAGGTGCGAATACAAATATTATTTTCTTACGATGTCAAGAAGGTATTTAAAAATACTTTTATTTTTTATGCATTTTCCCCCATTTTTCCCTTTCATACACGTATTCTTTTACACTAAAAAATACCTAAAAGTGGAAAGTTGTTAAATCTGGCAATTTCATAAAACTCAAATAAAACCATAGACACAGTAATTTGTGTAGCATCCTTATACGCAAGCGAAGTGATGACGTCACTGGCCGTCCGTGGAATCACCAAAAACATTTCCTAAGGATTTGATTTAAGAGAAATCATTTAATTTATTTTCTAATTTATTTATGATCTAATTTCTTTCTTTTTTGTTTTATGATTTATGTCAGCTGTAGTTTAAAGAGATATTAGCCGTACGATAAATTTCATGTTTGTGTATTAATATGTAAATAATATATATCGTTTAATTTTTGAAACTTCAAATGTTCTTTGTTATTTGTCTTTTGGCAACAAAAAGTGACTTTATTTATTTATTTAAATATTTGGTTCTTTTATCGTTTGGAATTGACTATTTTTATTTTATTATTATTTTTTTAAAATGCATTTATTGCTAGCTTTTGCGGGTATAAGAAGCAAGTAGAAGATACGGAAATTACCGGTGTTCGATGAAATTACACGTTTTGAGAATTCCTTGCATTTCAATTAACTGAAATTGACTACTGATTTTTATTTTTAAAAAAGTTGATTTATTATTCCTTCCTTTGTATATATAAGTAGAAAATATAAGATTCAGAAAATTTTAGATTTTCGGTTTTCGATAAAAATACACGTTTTGAAATTTCCCGAACTCAATTCGACCATTTTTGCAAAATATCTTTCTTTTTGAGTTCAAACTCTGTACTTTATGAACCAATCGAATTAATTTAACAGAATTTGATATTTGGTTTGACCTTGGTTTGACGTGGTACCGATTAGCTTTTGGGCTGTATTACCCAACAAGGGGCGTTTTCACGTTGCGATTTTCTCTCATGTCAGGAAAGACTAACATCTACAGAGCGAAATAGTTATATTAAGTAAACCTCTGTTGATTCAGTTAGAGTGCATATCGGCAAACAATTGCAGCAGCTGTGTTGCAATTTAATTGAGTTTAGGACAAGGCAATAACTTTGCTTTGCCTTGCTTTGCAAAACAAATGGTCGAGTTTCGACCACTGGGCGATACTAGTATACATAAAATCCCCATATTTTCCATTTTCACCATCTATAGCTTTATTATCCCAATTATCCCAATTCTCCCTATTACGATTCTAAAATTCGCTTTCCTGTCTATACAAAACAACAATAATCCATCTTGTAAATCTGCACTGATAATAGTACGCTTAACTCTACCGAAATTGGTGCTTGCTTTTAATATATATATATATATATATATACATATATATATATATATATATATATATATATTACATTGGCGTTTTTAGTTTTATGTAAATATTTGTATTTCTGTACAGCGTGAATTCTAAATATATAGTCTTAGATTAACGCGTTTAATAATACGGAATTTAACAATTGTTTTTCAAGTTCTATGTAAATGCCTCGAGTTTCAATTCATTTAACAATTATTTCTATATAATACTGTAATTTCAAATTGGAAGAAATTTTTGAATCTGTAGAAAACACAATAATGACGATTTTAATTAGCTTGTTCATAAAATATAAAATGTCAACACAACACTGGTCTTTAAATAAATTAAAAAATATATTTTTATACAAAATATGTGATTTTCAATCAAATTAAGATATCTTGAATTGTCCCTTACATTAACTATTTATAAGCAATTTTTAACCTTTGAAAATATTAGTTGAAAATTTATGCTAAAAATATTGATACTCTAATCCAGAAAACTAAGTGACTCATAATATAAGATCTGTAAAAAATTTAATTTACAGTTCACAAGTTACATAAAATTTTAACAAATATTATGCCTAGAATATATTTAAATAATATTTTTCAATGAAAATTAAGCTTATAAACCAAATTTAGATTCATTTAGACATTCAGATGAAATTTTTAGCAAATTATACTTTTTGTGTCAAAAACGGTTGGTCATTCGAGATTGAAAAGAAAAGTACGCTAATACAAGAAAACAAAATCATTTTATATACATAATTGTGTCTATGTGTCTGTATTTGTTTTCGTTATCGTCCCTATTGTTATCACTAAATTGCATGTAATTTAGTTAGTTAGTTTAGCTATATATATATATATATATATATATATATATATATATATATATATAGTATATATCTATATATCTCTATATATATATATAGTATATATCTATAAATCAAATACATTTTATTCAATCATAACTAACAAGCATTTAATAAGCGTTCTAAAAGAAAGTTTCGAAATCTGTCCATGAGACTTACAATACCTCACCCACAATCACACTAGATCAAAGATTTAAATGTATCACACTCCTTTTTAAAAATATTTTTTAATATATATTTTTTGTTTTATTGTTATTTTTTTTCTAACTATCACAACATTTTGCATCTCATCATATCTCAAGTTTCTGAAAAAATCTCTACGTCAAACGAATAAAATCGAATTGATGCTTTCACATTAAAATCACGAATATACATACTTTATGTTTGTGGAACAACGCAGAATTGACAAAGGCTTTAAACTTATAACACATCTCCGTTTTTATTTTTATTTTTTCCCTCATATTAATTTCCCTCATGTCACCTTACTAAACTAAACCTCTCCTCTCATTTTTTTTTTTTTTCTTTTTTTTTTTTTTATGGCAATAATTCTGACTAAAGATTATTTACATTTTTCTTAATTGAAAAAAGTATGTAAACATCGCACAATTTAGCAAAAGATATCTTCAGCTTTAAAAAGTCGAATAATAAAAATTAAAATTAAAAATTAAAATCGAATTCATGCTTTCACATTAAAATCCCGAATAAACATGGAATATACGTTGTTCACATATTTGTGGAACTATGCGGAATTACCAAAGAGTAAAAAGTAATTACATCTAACAAATAAAATATCTAAATAGACGAACCTATAAAAATATTTTGAAGTACCAACGGTTAGGTCATAAATCACATTTTATTTGATATTTAAAAAGTTGTTCATCAATTCATCTTGTAAAAAATAATCATTTAATTCAGATCTTTTTCTCCCTATCTAAACAAAACTCTTGATGAAACCAGTACTATATCTGTATATTATCTACAGATTTTACATCATTGTTGAATTTAAGGTTAAATGTTTTTCAAAAAATGCTTATTAACATTTAAAATCGCAACGGTTATTAAAAATAAACTATATACAGGTTGATCCAAAATTAGTGTGATAAATTTTAAAAGCATGTAACTATTTATGGTACATTCTAATCGCTTAACCATCAGTTTTATTTTAAAAGTAAGATGTTTAAATTACTAATATAGCTATTTTTATTGGTCGGATTAAATCATGGTTCCGAAATTAGATCCTCAAACCCGAAACGATATTTTCAAGCTTTTGAAGGATGATTGTTCAAATTCTCTTATAAATAAAGCATTTAAAAAAAAAAAAAAAAAAAAAAAAAAAAAAGGCATTTTTCTAAAGGATTACTATCTAAACTTTAAAAAGAAATAAAATTTGGGTGGAAATCAAAAGCTCCAGGGAAAAAATGTGGACGAAAGGATGTCCTTGGTGAAAAAGAAAAGAAAGAAGCTGAAAAGACTTATCGCTGTAGATAACCCTCTGCCTCAAAGAACTTTAGAAAAACTAAGTAGAAAAACTAAGGAAACTTTCTTGACCTCTGTATTTAATGTTACGCAAAGGTAGATACAAAACATGGATGGCTTCGGATGAAACACTGTTTCGTCTGTCATCCACAACTGGCAAAGCAAAGATACAATATATTGCACCCGAAAAGCGTCGTAAAGACGCAACTGTTTTGTAAAAGGCAAGTTGGCCGTCAGGTGCTATGGTATGGATGGAAATGTTCTCCAAAGGCTTAACAAAACCATTTTTTGTAAAACCAAAGGCTAAAATCGATGCTAAATACTATCAGAATAAAGTTTTTGAAGCACGTGATCGAAGAAAGTAAACGTCTTTAACCCCAAGGAAACTTTGTTTTTCACGAAGATTCTGCACCAAGTCATACTGCAAAATACTGCCTGAGAAATGGCTACCATCATCCCCTGACTGTGCTCCTTAGGATGATTTTTTATTGGGATACTTAAAAAAACAATTAAAATGACGCAAAGTAAGTACACTTCAAGGGCTTCAAAAAGCAATCAAAGAGGAAGTTGGAAAAGTACCCCTAAAAGTGATCGAAAAAGCTCTTTTGGCTTGGCCTAAAGATTTACGTAAAATGTACTATGCTAAAGGAAACTACATTGAAAATTTCATGTAAATAACTTAATTCAATAAAAATTCTGATGCTCTGAAATTGGTCATACTAATTTTGAATCAACCTGTAAATATACCTTATAGTGAGTGTTAATTTGCAGCTATACAAATACATAAAACTTAATTCGATACAGCGTGTAAAATGATCTCTTACATTTAAGAACTATATTGTGACATTCATTAAGGAATGTCTTATGAATTATTTATGACATGCACAACTTGTGTTCGTTTAAGAAGCAATTACTTATATTTTTTATTAATATCATGACATTGTTCGCAAATTATCACTAGAAATTAAAAAGCACAACTGTATAAACACGAAGCATGAAGCTTAATTATGAATATTTTTGTCATTCACTTTATTAGTAAACACCTTAAGTTTGTCTCTAGTACGTGATTATATATTTTATTTTTAAAAACAAACAAATTTCATTAATATGTAAAAATTATATCTTTCACTAACATGTATTCATTTGTATCTAAAATCTGTCCTCGAATTGGTTTACTTTAAATCTGAATTAAAAAATAATAATAATTTACAATGCAGATATATATTTTAAACTTTGTATTTTTTTTTTTTTTTTTTTTTTTTTTTTTTTTTTTAGTTAATTAATAAATCAATTTTAAAATTTAAAAAGCAATCAGTTATGGCTCCAATTTAAAGTTCAAGTTAATATATATATATATATATTTATATATTTATCTAGCACTTCTTATAATTCATATTAAACTTAGACTACTTTAGATGTTGAAAGATAAGTCTCTCTTCCCACCACCGGAGGAGAGATTCTACTATAGAAGTTTCATGACAGGAAGCATCGTGTTCAAATCGAGATCACATGTCGGTCAAACTTTCCAGAAGTTCTAGTTTTTTTTTTTTTGGTAATACGGAAAAATATTTCTTATAATGTCTCTTACCGGAATGCATTCTATTTAGACCTAGGCCTCTCGTGCGGTTTTCCTTCAAATTTAAATCAACCTCAATACATTTACTGCAAAATTTAAATGACTAACTGTTATATACTTCTAAATTTATATTCGTTATGTTTAGCGATGCTATTTAAACCTCAATCAACCTTAATATTTTTTCTTTTAAAAATTATAAAATCAACATATTTTAAATAAAATATTAATTAATACGTCTTTGCAGCATTTTTAACTGTAAAATGTAAAACATTGCAAAATACACAAAATACATAATAGCTTTTTTGCAATTATATATATATATATATATATTCGTACAAAAGCCATTAAAAGAAGAAAAAAAAACTCAACTAAGATAAATCAATTAATAAAAAGAAAAATATAACTTTTTTTTTTTTTTTTTTTTTTTTAAGCGCAAGTATTTCCCTTGCAAATATTTTAATCAAATATTTTAATTATTTAAGTAATAACTGCAAATAAAAAATAGATACTTATTTAGATATATTATTATTTTTTATTTCATATGATAATGGTTTTCTAGGGATGTTGGAATATTAAAGTATTAATATATTTATTTCCTAATAAGGGAAAAATGTATTTTTATGTTTCAGAAAATAACTGAATAATCTTAATTTGTTGTATTTTCATAGGTTAAAATCCAAATCAATATTTTTAAATAGTTAATGACTATCTTTTCTTATTACAGTGCGAAGTTACAGATACAGAGAGAGACTGATATCAGATATTAATTATTGTAGTGGTAACATAAATGTATTTTATTTTTATAGTGATATTTACTTATATATTAATTCTATCTAAAAGAACGCTCTTACAATCGGTTACTAGTTGCAATGTTCGATTCACGATTCATGCTTGGATGTTCGTTGCGGTTCGGAAACATTTTTTACGCCGTATGTGTCGATCTAATGAACTTTAACGGGGAAAAAATAATCCCTGATAAAAATTTTATTTGATTCTTTTATAAAATAAAATAATAATTATTATTTTAACTGCAAGTATTTATCATAAATTATTAATATTTAGGAAACAAATCTTAGAAAATGCTAGTTGTTCTCATTCACATGGATATTAATAATATTTAACTATTCTGTATACCTGGTTAAATGTAAAGCGATACCTAATTTGCAGTTTACAATCGATATATGCAATTGTCGGCATTTAATAAATTTGTATTGAGTTTGAGTGGATTGAAGTAATATTATACGTAGTATTAAAATGTCAATGGATGAATTCAAGTAAATCATTCATATATGATTTTGCAAGTGCTAGTTTGAAGAATACTGTAACATTAAACGATATAATCTATTTATATTAAATATTTATAGCTATTGGTGAAATGCATTGATCCAGGTTGAGTGAAAATTTGATGATTTCAACCATCTATTGTTTAAGTGCTATATAATTGTTATAATAATTGAATATATTCTGCTAAAATGAAGTTACTAATACAATATAGAATTGACTCAGTTTTATGTTAGAGGAAACATACTTGAACATTGTGGATTAAACTAAGTTTAAAATTTACTTGTATAATTACTTGTATTGCTTAAGTTTAAAATTTACTTATTTATTTATTAAATAGTTGAAACATTTGTCAAAAGTTAATTCAAATTAAATGTTTTTTAAATTTATTTTTTAAAGGAAATATTCTCTTTCACGTAATAAGTTTAGATAGAAATTATATAAAATGAAAATAAATATAAAGCTTATATAATTAAAGCCAAATTTTCCAGATCAGTAATATCATAACGAAATTTTATGTAAAATTTGCTATATATATATATATATATATATATATATATATATATATATATTATTTTTTAACATTTTCTTAAACTTTTATTTCAGTCTATTTTACGTATGAACTAAAATCAATATTTTTTATTGAGTTAACCACTGCAGTACTTTAATATAAGGACATGTTACCTTTCTTAGTTTTTGTTGCTATCTGCATCATTAATTTATATTAAGAACATAGCCTGTCAAATGCCATTATCAGATTTGTTATTGACAAGTGTACTACAATTAGAAAGAACTGCTGTTTGCTTAAACGCAGTAATTATATATATCTATCTATCTATATATCTATCTATCTATCTATCTATATATATATATATATATACGTATATATATATAACAGAAGGTTCTGGATGCGACACCTTGATAAGGTTTTAATATTTGCTTAAGATGTAAGATCATTTATCCTTTGCTATGGTTAATGTATTGTTAAATAGATCTTATAAAAAAAAATAAAATGAAACACTCATTGTATACGCTTGTATTATTCGACCACAATTCATGAAACCATGGATGCATCAGCTCAACGAGTCCAATGCTAAAATAGGGGTGAGAGTCATCTGACTCAGAGAAAATGAGCAATAACACATAGTGCGGAATTACTAGATGTTTTCCAAATTTCAAACAGTCGGTTAAGCTGATATCCCTCCAACATTTTGGACGCGTCCTCACTGCTAGTTTTAGGATATGTGGCTGCACTGTACCTGCATGTTAAACAAATAAAAAAATAAAAGAACTTTGTTATTTTTTATTACACGATTTTAAAATCTTGTTTGATTTCTTTTGGTTTTTTAAGGACATGTTCTTCATTTACTTTAAGATTTTTTTTTTTTTTAATTACAGCACACAAATGTAAAATTTAGAGAAAATTAATTTCTAATTTATAGAAGAAATAAAGCATAGTTAATAGGTATTACAATCACTAGCATACTTTGCTGTCATCTTCAACAGAAAATTGCTACAGTGTAATATTATTGATATAATTCAACAGAGAAAAAATGTCACAGAAAAGTATTTGAATACAACACTCTAATAGGTCCTTTCTGTTTCAAAAACTAAAACACTAAAAAATAATAAGGAAGCAATCGTTAATTTTTACTTCCAACACCGGACAACCGTACATATTAGAAGTGTTGTATTCGGTCAAACTATTTGTTATCGAATTTTCACCTGGATTCAAGGTTTCACGTTCCCCTCAGTCCAAAAATAGTTGTTTTTGATAAACAGTTAGTATGTATGTATTTATTTGTGTATGCGTGTGAAATATTCTTTCTATCATATCTCCTAAACTAATAAAAATAGAAAGACGAAACTTAACTCTAACAGGTCTAGTGCATAGATGACTTTTCTAACATTTGGCAAAAAGAGAAAAAACGGAATAGAGGTGTTAGAAACTGGAACTGGGGCCTTAAATCCTTATCTAAAAAATAGCTCAAACGATGTTCATCAAATTTGCTATATAGTCATACTACTAGATGCCTTTTCGTTTGTACAGCTCAAATACAAAATATTAGAATAATTACATATTTTTTTACAAATTGAAAATATGGTTTGGTAATTCAATGTCTTTTAATGCAAATGTGCAAACGATATTTTTATTGAGAACTTATTGTTGATTAAACTTATTTATTATCTTGAAATGAATATCATTTTTGAAAAGATTAATTGAAAAAAATATATTTTGAAAAGTCAAAATATTAGAGTATTTATTTAAGTGGTTCAAAATATTAGAATATTTCACATTAATTCTCTTTTAATTATCAACAATTCATAACTGGTGGCATCATTGATTAAATTCAGATGATGTTATTTAAAATCAGTATTCTTTTTGTAGTTTGTTTGCTTTTTCGTCTTAAAATGGGTCATGCAAATGATATTCCTGAATCTATTAAACTTCGTATGGTTGGTTTGTATCGACACGGTAAAAATCAATGTTATATAGCGAATTATTTACATTGTTCACAATCAAGCATTAGTAAAATACTAACACAATATTAGAAAAAAAATGGAATGTTTCAAAATAATTAATGAAATAACGGCCGAAAACAAAAAACATCTGCTAGGGATTACAGAAAACTGAAGCGTATAGTTAAGAAAAACCGTTTTAAAAGTGTGCGATTCTTGCACCAAAAATAGAAAGAAGAAAGAGTTGAAGTTTCTACATCGACAAAATTTAGACATCTCCATAAATTTAAATTTGAATCTCGTATACCGAAAACAAAACCTCTCATGACTGCAAAACAAAAGAGTATAAGGTTGAATTGGTGTAAATCAAGACGTTTATGGAGTGAAGAAGATTGTAAAAAAATATTATTTAGTGTTCAAAGTGTGTTTTATGTTTCATATGGTAATCACGGTATTCGAGTTTGGAGAAGGAAGCAAGAAGCTTTTTATAAATAATGCCTTAAATGTTCGGTAAAATTTGCTGCTAGTGTCATGGTTTGGGATTGCGTAAGCGCAGAAGAACCTGGAAAATTATGCATCGTCTACGAAAAGGTTTTAACTCTCAGATATACCATGAAATTTTGGAATATTACATGATTTCATCATCAGAAGATTTATTTGAAGGTGATTTCATCTTTCAACAAAATTTAGCGTCAACAGAATTCTGTTTTTTGAATATTACTCTTTGAACGGGTCGCCTTTTAGCTTGGTGAACAATTTTTCGAAAAAATTAATTTAAATATTTTATTTCAATAAGTAAATTATGGACTCTAAGTGTGGATCTCGAAGTAAAATATTTGAATTTATTTTTTCGAAAAATTGCTCACTAAGCTAAAAGACGACCTGTTCAAAGAGTAATATTCAAAAAACAGAATTTAAGCTAAAAGACGACCTGTTCAAAGAGCAATATTCAAAAAACAGAATTCGAAAAAGTTCATTTTTTAATAACATATTTTTATAAAACGACGCGACAAAAATCCCATTGGATAACATGGGAAGGGAGAAAGGGTGCTATCTGACTGATGTAAAATAAAGTTTTATCTTCAGTAATTTTACAGTGATAGTTTCTTTATAGAATTATATAATATTGGATAGTTTATTACTTTTTTTTTTTTGCATTTAATTTTCTCTTTCCTTTCCTTTTTTTTTTTTTTTTTTTTTTTTTTTTTAAGCCGTACATGTTAAATAAAATTGGTTTAAATGCAAAATGAGTTACTTTAAGTAACAAAATGAAACTTTAACATAATTTTGTTTAAATAATATAATTTTTATACTGACAATGTATACATATATATATATATATATATATAATTAAATATTCAATTATTGTAAAACTATTACGAATGTGAATTGAACACATGTACATTTAAAAAATATTGTAATGATTTGGTAAGCAGATACAAAAATAAAAATAACAAGTAACTGACATTTAGGATGCATATAAGAGTTTTAAGTAAACAATATTACTCTCTACGACGAAAAAAGGTGTATCCAATGGCAATTCTTAACTATTTAAAATGATATTCCTTTTTATTTGATACCTACATCTTAAGACAATTTTTCTTAAGCTTTATTTTTAGTAGAATTATGAATTTCGATATAGTTGGTACAAATAAAACACAGATCACATATTAGCTGTGCTAAAATATGATTTTAAAATAATTAAAGCTTAAAATGGGAAGAATAGAGGACAAACTATTCAGAGGTATACTAAAAAGCAATAGTATAAGTTATAAGAAACACAAAATATTGATTCACTTTTTATGTTTTTTTTTTTTTTTTTTTTTTTTTTTTTTTATGATAAAGTTATGGTAGTAATATACCAGAAAATACATGGAAAACACTCTATACTTGTATACTTTAAAATTCATGTGCATATGTCTTTAAAAAAAAACAAATGTCTATTTTTTCCTATCTTGAAAGAAATATCACAATATATCACTAATATCGATATTAACTTGGTGATATATCGCGATATTTAATTTCTGATATCGTCCAGCACTAGTCGTACCTTAAAAAAGTCTCTAAAGAATTCCTTGAAAATTGCTACATAAACCCCATTTTGTATATCATTTCGCATGTATTATTTGGTTATTACATAAAATGAACAGCCATCCATATTAGAGAGATCAGTTTTAAATATCGAAAATGGGTGTTTGAAAAAAAGGCTCTATCGATTTCTTTTCCCCTTTTTTTTTTTTTTTTTTTTTTTCCCTTACACTTGCTGTGTAAACTGCATTTTACATGTCTTTACACATGTATCAGTTTCATCATACAGTAACATTATTAGATGTCTGATTTGTAAAGGTCTATCTTAACTTTTGACCACATTATCTCCAAAAAGTATATGTGATAAGTGTGCAGAAATTAATGATGTTTATGTAGTTGTTACACACCAGATTTTTTATTTATTTTTATTTATTTATTTATTTTTTTTTTTTTTTTTTTTTTTTTTGGGGGGGGGATGCATTTTGATTCGGAATGTTTTATAAACTATTGTTGTTAAATAATGTTTAATGCTTGTATATGTTATACACTGAGCGACAAAAAAAAAAAAAAAAAAAAAAAAAGGCCGCACTTGGATATTTTCCTTTTCACCCTCTGTAGCCGCCAATTTTATTGTTTAAACAGCAAATTTTCGAACAGATTTTATTTTGCTGTCCTCCACATACACTTTAGCATTGAGACCAGTGTTAGAAACAAAATGCAATTGTCCGGAAAATTGTAATTTTAGAAATTATTTCAAAAATGGTAAGAATAATGCAGTTAATGGTGCCACAAAAAGTATTAATTTTTGAATGAAAATCACAAAATATTTTAATACGTGAGATGAAAAAATAATTAAATGTTAAAGAAATACTGGTAAAATGGTTTTTATCAAGATATAAAATATTTTGTCCGGTTAAACTGGGAATTTGGCTTCATGGGAATGTTGCTCATCCAAGCGAGATGACCATAAGTTAAAAAGTCATTGCTTATAAAATCGGTTTGTATTACATTTATAACATAAAAGATATTCAGAAAAAGTGTTTAGCAGCATAATTTCTTTAACTACAGTGCCGCAACTATTAAACAAAGCAGGTTTAAATGGCAGAAAAATTGAGAAAAAATTCCATTCTTGGTGAAGAGAATGAGAAAAGCAAGACCTAAGATGGCTGAAAGAATTAAAAAAATGATTAGTTAATTATTGAGTTCAACTGGTTCTTTCTGATGAGTCAAGTTTAACATATTTCGAGCTGAAGAAAACAAGCAGATCTGACAACGAAAATATGACCGACTTAATGAAAATCGAACTTTTAAAATAGTGACAAATTCTCCGTACCTTATGGTGCGGAGGTGCATAACTTTTCAAACAGTCGGGCAAATTTTTATGCTCAAAGGATCAATTAACTCGAAACAAAACACAGTCTTTATAAAAGTGGTACCTAACTAACTATTTTGGAGGTATCTTGGACATTTCCCAAACAGCATTTCAAGATGATAATGCACCTTACTAAGCGGCGTCTGTGGTATGTTTATTCCCTTTAAATTGTCAAAATTTCCTATCAATTCCCATGAGAACTTATAATTCGGTAAGTAATCATATCTTTTTTTCACTTTAAGTTAAATCCCACAAACAAGATAGAAGAGTTTCTTCTTCACCAGACATGGAAATAGTCCTAATCGCGATCCGCTCGAAAATGTTTTGTCTATTAAAAGACGGGGGAGAGTGGAGAGGATTCGTAATTTGCAGCCTACAACTCTGCTAGAACTAGAAAAAATTATTTGTGATATTTGGCACATTGAAATTTCTGAGATTTATATTAAAAGACTGTATAATACTATGCCATTGTGCATTAAAGCAGTAATTCCATATAAAGGTGGTATTAACCCAATACAGAATACATATTTTTAATAAAAAAATTGCTTAGATCTAACAAATAAATAGTTTTATTTCATATATTGAAAAATAACTTGTTTATTTCATATAATAAATCAAAATAGAATACAAAGTGCATAGTTATTGCATTATGTTTAAAACGAAATTTGTATGCAGGTAAGTACTTCGTAGAGTGTAATAAAGCGAATTATTATAACGAAAATGTACATAGGTATTATTTCATTCATTTGCTATTATGCAAATAAGAGAGTTTTATTTGTTTCAACCCTTAATTTTAAAGTTATTACAAATAAAAAAGGTGTAAGCCATTTTTTTCTGCAGTGTGGCTTTTTTTTTTTTTTTTTTTTTTACACTTAGTGTATATAAGTATATAACTTATATATAATTATTGATAAGTTATGACAAACAATTTTATTTTAATAATGATCGCTTTGTTGTATGCTAAGATAATAAATATATATATATAATACCAATAACACTAATAGTATTATAATAACTAAAATCACACTTGTTACAATCAAATGCAAAAATTAAATTTTCTCCATTTTTAACCGACTTCAAAAAAAGAAGGAAGGTTCTCAATTCAAACCGTATGTTTTTTTTATGTTTGTTAGCTCATAACTTCTGAACGGATGCTCCGATTTTGATACTTTTTGTTTTGTTGAAAAGGTCTTGGTCTACAATAGGTCCCATTGTAATATCTTTACGGTCTAAAGAAAATACAGGGTGCCCAAAAAAATCAGTCCCACTCTTTTAACTGCTCAACGGCTGCAGCTATAGTGATAAAAATGGTATGTAAGTATAGTAAAGTGGCCATGCTGTACAAGGTTAAACCGCTTACAACGCCACCTGGTTGAAAACAGCGGAGTTAGTGTTCCTATCTCGAAAACCGTTCTAAAGGAAAAGTAAATTACAAAGCTGAAGAATATCACCGATTTAGTACAAAAAGATAGTTTAGACATTCATGCTAACGTTCCTATCTCGGAAACGGTTCAAGACAGGGGGAAAAGGCGAATTATAAAATTGCAGAGCATCATCGATTTAGTACGAAAAGATAGTTTTGACATTGATGCTAAAAATGCAAGGTTAAAAACGTGCATTTTTTTGTTCGCAATTTTTTACACTATACATACTTAAGCTACATTGCTCACGTTGTAGCGTAGCTGGTGACATACGCTATATAGTTCAAAATACGGTTACTTGATACTTTTTGTTTTGTTGTAGAGATCTTGATCTGAAGTAGGTCCCATTATAACTTCTTTACAATCTAAAGAAAATAAAGCGCCATCTGGTGAAAAACAGCGGAAATAGCGCTCCTATCTCAAAAACGGTTCAAGATGGGAGAAAAGTTAATTACGAAGTTGTAGAGCATCTTAGGTTTACTACGAAAAGACAGTTTTTAGACATTATTGCTAAAAATAGAACGCTTAAAACGTGCAGTTGTTTGTTCGCAAGTTCCTACATTGTGCACACTTGAACTACGTTGCACACTTTGCAACGTAGCGGATGACACGTATAATCTGTGGTTCAAAGTACTGTTACTGTAAGCGGTCACATTGATTAGCGCAAAGTCGTTTTCAATCAACTTCAGAAAGGAGGGTGTTCTTAATTCAAGCTATGTGTTGTTTTTGGTGTTTATAAGCATATAACTTCGCAAGATATGCTCTAATTAACCGACTTCAAAAAGGAGTAGGTTCTCAATTCAAAGCGTATGTTTTTTTGTTTTTGTTTCTGTTTGTTAGCTCATAACGTCTGAACAGATGATCCGATTTTGATACTTTTTGTTTTATTGTAAAGGTGTTTGTCTGAAATAAATCCCATTGTAAGATCTTTACGATCAAAAGAAAATACAGGGTGTCCAAAAAAGTCATTCTCGACTCTTTTAACTGCTGAACAGCTGCAGCTATAGTTATAAAAGTGGTATGTAGGTATAGTTAAGTGGACATGTGCTACGCGATTCAACCGCCTAAAGCGCCATCTGGTGGAAAAGAGTGGAGTTGGCGATTCTATCCCGGAAACGGTTCAAGACAGGGGAAAAAAGTGAATTATAAAATTGCAGAGCATCATCGATGTACTACGCAAAGATAGTTTAGACATTAATCCTAAAAACAGAACGCTTAAAACGTGCATTTGTTTGTTCACAATTTCTTATTTTGTGCACACTTGAACGACATTGCATATGTTGTAGCGTAGCGGGTAACATTTATGCTATGTAAAATTCAAAGTATGGTTATTTTAAACGGTCACATCGATTAACGCATAGACGTTTTAAACCGACTTCATGAAGGAAGAGGTTCTCAATGCAAACCATGTTTGTCGTTGTTGTTGTTGAAATTTGTCAGTTTATAACTTCGTAAGAGACGATTTAATTTTAATACTTTTTTTTGTTGTCGTAATGACCTTGGCCTGAAATAGGTTTCATTATGATTTCATTAAAATATAAACAAATTACAGGATACTCACAAAACTCTGTTCTCACCCTAACTGTTGAACGTATGCAGCTGCACTGGTAAAAGCAGTATGTAAGTATCGATGTTGAAACTTCTGTCCGTCAGCTGCAATGCATATTTTGGTCTTTGTTGGAACTTTACGCTGCGCAATTTCCAGCGCAGCGGGTAACACGTATTCACTGTAAAGTTCAATATAAAAGCCTAACAGAATTTTCTGTTACGAATACAACGTATCCGTCCTTTACATTTCTAAAGACTTTTTAATTTAACGTATGTTCGTTCAATAGATAGTTTTTTACTCATATCCGATAAAGGCAAGAAAAGTAGCACAATTTAAAAATGCAGCATTTGAGAAAAATCAACTTAAAAATAACTTGACTAGAATAAAACTGGCACAACTGTCTTTCGAGTGGATAATTTTCTAGATGGAGATGTAACTTTTTGTTCCCATTGGTTGCATTTCATGTATTTTTCAGTGACATAAACCATTTTTTGAGTAATGCCACTTTTCTTGAAACTTATGATTTTTGAAATTTCCGTCGAACGCCTTCTGATGCTCTGCTATATAAATAAGTTTTCACTGAAAAGAGAAAAATAAAATCTTTTTGTAAAAAAATAGAACCGACTCCAGAAAGGAACTACTATTCAAACAACTGAAAATGAAAGAAAATTGGCAGAAAATGGAACTGTAAATTGCGCCTAAAAGTATAAAATAATTTCCTTCGCCAAACAACCTATAACACTATAATTAATCATAACGTTTGAAGTCGGCGCAAAATTAAATAAAAATTGATACCTTTATTCAATACAAAAATCAAGTCCTATTCAAAATACACATCTCACATTGTTACAAAACTCAACGGAGAACTAATTTGATTCAAGGAAACAAATAAGTTTTCCTATGCAGCAAAAGTTGGCGAAGATGCTGGTATCTGACGTCCTTGGTGAAAGAAAAATCGCAAAATTATCTGGCAAACATATTTAATTTCTTTGGGATATCATGATTATTTTGATATATCAAGGGAGAAATCAAGAATATGAAACGACACATCGTACAATATATATTATGAAAATATACATCTTGCGTGTATATTTTTGCAATACGTTTTGAACGCCAAATCCAAAAGCCACCAAGGATGATAGTTATCAAAGTTATTCCAAATTTGCAAAGGAAACTCTAACTTCGTAGAAACATAAATACCGCATTGTGAAGAATGTTCACTGTTCTATGTAGATGCTACTAATGGACCAATTGTATACAGTGATAAAATAATAAAGGAAACATGAAAATGGATCATTCGAGACAATAGCATTTGTTGCTACCGATCTAAGACAAACCTTTAAAAACTAATTAAATTTTATTTAATTTTGCGCCGACTTCAAAAGTTATGATTAATTGTAGTGTTATAGGTTTTTTGGCGAAGGAAATTATTTTATACTTTTAGGCGCAATTTACAGTTCCATTTTCTGCCAATTTTCTTTCATTTTTAGTTGTTTGAATAGTAGTTCCTTTCTGGAGTCGGTTCTATTTTTTTACAAAAAGATTTTACTAAACTCTATGCTTATTAAAAAATCTGGTGTGAAACAACCACTCGACTTCCATTACTTAGTATTACATGTATTATATGCATTGTTTCGAGATAATATGATCAGAAGGCATAAAATTGACCTAAAAATGTAGACACCTAAACATTTTCTCGTAATAGAAAGCTTATACACATGTAAAGATACATAAAATAGATTTACACAGCGAATTTAAGTATAGTAAGAAGAAAAAAATCGATTTAGCTATTTTTCGAAACATTAATTTCCGACATCTAAAACTGATCTACCTAATCAGGATGACTGTTTATTTTTGATTAATAACGATGTAATACATAAGAAAGGATATCTAAAATGGATTTATGTAACAATTTTTAAGAAAATCATTAGAGCCAGTTTATGAGATACCGACTTTTGCCAAAACTTGGCATATTCAATTATTGACCGGAAAACAATAATTACACGGGAAAAGATATTTAAAAGGCAGTTAATTTGGCGAGTTTGATAAAAAATCCGTGCAGCCATTTTTCAAAGGAACGCACTTGCGAGGCCTGAAATTCAGCTATTTATACAGGATGCCGATCAAATTTCCTAAACTAACAAACTATATCGTTCGAAAGGAAATCTAATAGAGTGTTTATATAGCAACTTTGAAGAGCATTTGGAAAATTCACCTGTACACCAAACCGGTCTCAATTCAGAAATTTCGTAGTTCTGGCTTTATTAGTTTCGGAGATATGATAGTTAGAAGATTCCCAACACACATACACACATACGCACACACACACACTGACCAATTTCCGAAAACTACTTTTTTGGAATCAGGAGAACTTAAAACATGAAAATCAGGTGAAAACAGGATATCGAATTTTCGGACTGAATACAATACCTCCATTACCTATGGTTGTCGGTTAATGGAAGTAAAAATATTAAATTAAATATTCACCTGTTTATAATATGTCGTATACCAGTGTTTAGAAATTTAAGATTCGTTAATACAGGCATCCTAGATCTTCAAATTTCAATTTAATTACTTGAATTACTTGATATAAAATAATTAATTAAATATATAAGCTTATCATTATATATATATGCGTGTAGCAATGCTTATTTTTAGTATATGTATGAAGCCCATGTATATTTACATAATAATTTACTTAATTTTACTCAGAAAGTTGTAAAACGTGATTCAAAAAAGAGAAAACTTTTCTACTTGCTAAACATTTTATTTAGAATTGTTGACATACTTTTAAGGGAAAAAAAAAAAAAAAAGATAACGTAAAAAACAAAAATATTAACTTTGTTAAAATCATATTGTGATCAAAATTATGCTAATTTAAAAGCGTAAGAGAATTCTAGCCATAAAAATTACGACATATCATTTAAAGCCATTAATGTAATCATATAATAATATGAAAAATATATTATTTCTAAATTTATTGTTCCCTCTGGAGCTTCATTTTAATTATATCGCGTTGAAATCTTTTAAGATATTTTGTAACTTGCCATTGGGAAAATATTCAACATGGGGGTAAAATTATGTTGAGAATATCTAGGCTCTCTTTGTTGGTTACTTTATAATTTCTTTAGAAAAAAAAAAAATTATAATAATAATGTACTTTTTGTGCATTAGTATTATTTACTACTGTAGAGTGAATTTCTTCGTAAGATTATTTTTTATTTCAAAAGATTATTTTTTACTTCCATTAACCGACTACCAGAGGTAATGGCAGTATTGCAGTCGGTCCAAAAACTAACATCGAGATTTTACCTGATTTGCATGTTTTAAGAACTCCTTAGTCCTAAAAAGTGCTTTTTGATAATTGGTGAGTGTGTGTGTGTGCGAGGGGGGGGGGGTCTTATCTCCGAAAGTAATAAAGATAGAACTACGAAACTTCAAAATTCAAACGGGTCTGATGTACGGATAAATTTTCAAAATTTCGGTGAAAATTGAAAAATCGAAGTGGGACATCGGGCACAGGAAGTGGGATCATAAGTCCGTATCTCAAAAACGGCTCTTTCGATTTCCTTCAAAATAACTGTATAAATGCTCTATTACATGTATTTTGGAATGATATAGTTGGTTAGTTCAGGAAAGTTGATAGACGTCCTGTATAAATAGCTGAATTTATGGTCCTGTAAGTGCGCTCCTTTCAAAACGGCTGTATGGATTTTTAGTTCCCCATCATACTATAGGTATGAGGAACTTAGGATATCGTGAAAATTTTCGACCTCGGTTTTTGACTTTTTTACACGTTTTCAGGTGCGAGGATTCCGAAAATGACAAAATTTGTATGGTGTCTGTCTGTAGAAGTGTCTGTTAGTTTGTTAGTCCGTATGTCCGTTAGTTTGTTAGTCCGTATGTCCGTTAGTTAGTTTGTTAGTCTGTGTACACGATATCTCAAGAACAAATTGTCGCAGAGAAGTCAGATCAGTTTTAAAATATTACTTTGGATACTGGCAAAAACACTATTCATCTGCAACATCCAAATTAAAAAACTTAGTAAGTTATAAGAAATTTACGAATTTTTTAACATGGGAGAATAGGACAAAATTTCACTTAAACTTGCATTAAATTGAATATTTTTACTATAAAAATGTCAGAAAAGTTTTAAAATATCATTTTTGATGCCGGAATAAACATCAGTAACTGTAAACATGCTACTTTGAAAATTTCGCAAGTTATTGGAAATTTATGATTTTCTTAACATGGCAAAATAGGGTAAAATTTCACATAAACTTCAATTTTGAGGGACATTTTCATCGTAAAGATGTTAGACTACATTTGAAATATTATTTAGGATACTGGCATGAACATCATTGACTATGAATTTTCCTATATAAATTTTCGTAAGTTATTAGACATTTAGGAATTTCTTAACATGGCAGAATAGGGAAAAATTCTATACAAACTTCAATGTTGAGGGATATTTTCGTTGTAAAGATGTCAGATCGCTTTTGAAATATTATTTAGGATACTGACATGATTGCCATAGAACATGAAGTTTCCAATTAAAAAAATTCGTAAGTCATTTAGAATTTACGATTTACTTAATATTGCAGAATAGGGCAAAATTGAGCATAAACGTCCATTTTTAGGATTATAAATATATCAGACAACTTCAAAATAACATTTATGATATTTGTATGAACGTGATTGACTACAAATATTCTAATGGAAAAATTTCGTAAGTTATTCGTAATTTAAGATTTTATCAACATAACAAAACTGAAAATTTTCCGTATAAATATGCATTTTGAGAATTGTTGCATTGGAATCAGTGTGGAAACTAAACTATGAAATTGACCCTAATAAAATAAATTAATAGATCAGAATAAGACAAATATAGCGAAGTGAACGATGGATAACATATTAGGCGGGGATTTTATTCTGTCACTGTGTAAAGTGTTTGGTCAAATTCATTTCTATTAACATGATAAACATGTTAAGAGAGAATGTCCTGCACTAGAAATTTATGAGAACATAAATATGATGGGGAAGTGCGCAGAATACACCTATGCCAAATAGTTTTCAAACATGCCGTATTAACTCTCTTTTAAATATATTTTTGTATGTAAGTAATTGTTGTTTTCCGGTAAATAATTCATTATGTCAAGTTTTGGTAAAAGTTGGTATCTCAAAAACAGCTCTAACGATTTTCTTGAAAATTGTTACATAAACCCATTTTAGATATCCTTTCTCATGCTTTACGTGGTTATTACAGGGAAATTAATAGCCAGACTGATCAGATAGATTAGTTTAAGATCTGGGAAATTTGTGTTTCAAATAAATCTATATAAATAAAGATAAGTGTCTCTCTGTGTGTGTGTGTCTGTCTGCGCTCCGCTGCTCACACTATTAATCGCAGAAATTCCAAATTTCGCATATAGGTACCTGGGACCCTGCAAGTGTGCTCCTCATCGAGATTTTTTCGAATTTGAATTTTTTAAATTAATGATTTTCCGATTTTAAATATTGGCTTCTTTGTTTCATTTTTCATAGATTTATTCTTTTGCTTCAATCGTCTGCGTATCTTAGCAACGGCTATTACGCAACTTATTTTTATTTAATGCATTCATTTGAAGGCGATTTTTTTTTTTTTTTCATTTGCTATATTTATCTATATCATTATATAAAGCGCAAAAAATTGTTTGTTTGTGGAGGGTAATCTCTGAAACTACTGAACCGATTTAAAAACTTCTTTCACTGACCGAAAGCTACAGTATGCCATATTGTTATAGGCTATATTTAATTTTGATAAAATAAATTTTAGTTTAAAATCTGTGCATTTTAATTAAAATCCCCATAGAAGCCGTAGTAGAAATGGAAATAATGAAATATTAAAAAAATTAGCTGCTGCCAACATAAAAGAAACATTTACATATTCATTTCGTTTTTAAAATATCTTGACGTGAAAAGAAAAAAATATATTTGCACGTGCATTAAATTGAAATTCATATAAAGCTTTTTTAATTGTTAAACTTACACGTTAAATCTGACGTCATTATAGAATTAAAAGTGTTTATTTTTCTAATAATTTAATTTGATATGATATGATATAATATCTAAGCATCAACGTTTAAACCACGGAGTCTTTATTACTCCGTGGTTTAAACTGATGTGTGTAAACGAAATTGGAATTTAAAAATAAATAAATAAATAAAATAAAATAAAATAAGAAATTCTATTTTATAATATTATTTATTTTAATTTATAATTGTTGCCAAAAAGATTTACGAATTAATTTATTTTTAGACATATAATAAAATATATTTTCACGCGAACAATAATATAAAAAGTGAACTGGATTTTTTGTAAAAAAAATAATAAAGATCGAGGAAAATTATTTCCCCATTTTAATCCCCATATTTGGATATAGATATGTATTAGTTATCATGTGCATCCGTTAGATTAAATTGTTTTTGTTGTAAAATTGATAAAATTGGAATTTTAAATTTCAAAACTCTAGAAAAAAAAAATGGCAAATTTCCATATTCGATTGAAAACATAAACATTTCATTTCAAAGGATAATATTTACACAATAAACATCCAACTAATAAACTAATTAAAAGGGAAAGGATAAATATTCTATCATAATTTGAAGTCAAATTTGTTTTCAAATGTCTAAATAAAGTATCTGATATAATATACTAATATGTTGCAGCGGAATAGATTTGATATCCGTCATCCTTGGCAGAAAAAAAAAATTATCGCCAAATTATCTGGCGAATATAATTTAATTCCTTTCAAAAATCATGGTTATTTTAAAAACTTAACATTAAGAGTGTAACGAATAATATGAAACAATATTTCGTACAATACATATTACGAAAATATACATCTGGCATGTATATTTTCGTATTACGTTTTTGATCGCCAAATACAAAAAACGCCAAGGGTGACAGTTTTGAAATTTAAAATTAAAATTTTGTCAATTTGACAGCAAAATAACTCAATCTAACGCATGCATACAATAACTAATACATATCTATACCCAAATATGAGGATTAAAATCGGGAAATAATTCTTCTAGAATTTTAATAAAAAAAAAAAAAAAAAAAAAAAAAAAAAAATCCAATGAGCGATTAACATGGAAAATCTTTTTCTTGCATCCACGGGCGGTCAGTGATGTCATACTTCGCTTGCGTATTGAGATGTTTAAATTTATTTGGCGACTATTTTTAGCAACTAACAGTTATGGCAAGTAGCTCAATATACATAGCGCATACAGCCATTACTGAAATGTAAATAGCATTTAATTATTTGAGTTACATTATGTTGACTGGAAACCTATTTAATATACCTATGCTCTATAGCTATACTAATATAAAAAAAAAGAAAGGTTTATATGCATATGTAGAGAACGATCGCTAGAACTAAAAAGCCGATCGCTTTTTTTTTTTCTTTTTTTTCTTTCAATAATCAAAAGTTACACTGTCTCTCTCTAAGTGCTAGAAGCTATAATAAATTTTTAATTAAAATTTTCAATATTTTAATTGAAAACAAAGCATAGATCTGATATCTATCGTCATTGGCGATTTTTGTATTTGGCGATCGAAAACGTAATACGAAAATCTGTATATTATCGTAGTAAATACGAGATGTATGTGTTTACTTCAATTACCCTACTACCGTAGGTAGTGGAAGTATTGTATATGTTTTGGCAATTGGTCAGTGTGTGTGTATATGTGCACATGTGTGTGTAATCTTCTGGCTGTCATATCTCCAAAACTAATAAAAATAGAACTACTAAACTTCACAAGTGATTCAGGTCTGGTGTACAGATAAATTTTCCAAATTTTCGTGAAAATTGAAAAACCGGAATTGGGTCATCGAAAACCACAAATGGGACCCTAAGCCCATATTCAAAAACACCTCTAATGATTTTCTTCAAAGTTGCTATATAAATAATATATTAGATGCCCTTTCGATTGAAAAGTTGCTTAGTTCAGGAAAATTGATAGGCGTCCTCTATAAACAGCTCAATTTCAGACTTCGCAAGTGCGTTCCTTTAAAAACGCCTGTACGGATTTTTTTTCAAACTCGCCATGTTAACTTCCTATTAAATATCCTTTTGTATGTAATTATTGTTTTTAGGTCAATAATTGAGTATGTTAAGTTTTGGTAAAAGTTGGTATCTCAAAAACGGCTCTAATGTATTCTTGAAAATTTTTTCTTTAATCCAATTTAGATAACCTTTCTCAAGTATTACGTGCTTATTACAGGAATATTAACGGTCATCCTGATTAGGTAGTTCAGTTTTAGATCTCGGAAATTCGTGTTTAAAAAAATAACTATCTATTTTTTTCCCCTTATTTTTTAACTCGCTATGCAAACTCTGTTGTATGTGTCTTTATACGTGTATCAAGTTTCTCTTACTCGAAAATCTCAAAAAATGAGAGTAATATCTCCAAAAAATTGTATATATTACGTGTAATAGTGGGTAATGGAAGTCGTGTGGTTGTTTCACACCAGATTCTGTAATAGTATATATTGTACGAATATTGTTTCATAGTATTGATTTCTCCTTTAATATACATTATTAAAATAATAATCAATTATGGAAAAAATTAAATATATTTGCGAAATGAAAAAATAAATAATAAAGCTATTATGACGTCAATTTTATCAAAAACATTTTCATGTCATAGGTTTATTTTTCAATATTTTTTATTCATGAGTAAAGAAATGTTTCTTTTTATGAAATAAATAAATAAATAAATAAATAGCATTAAGTAAAAATTGCCAACATTTAACAACTAATTAAAAACAATAATTGTAAAATTATATTTTGACTTTCCAGTTAATAATATTGCCTGACTATAACATATAAACTGATATATTTCTTGATTTTTTACATATCAATCCATCTTTAACTAAAATTTGCTCATCAGTGCGAAGCCGGACGGGTCAGCTAGTTGAAAATAAAATTGTAATGCAGTAGAACAAATTAAGTATAAATAGTTTTAAATTTAAAAACGTATTTGAAACAGTTATGTTTAATTTTTATAGTAGAACAACTTCTTTTTATTTTATTTTTTAACTAGCAGGCTTTGCCCGCTTCGCTGGACATTAAACTTAAATGAGTTGTCAAAATGCCATATCTTTATTAATAACCTAAGTTCTCGCTGTGATTGGTAGAGGTTTTCTCGCTCCCAGTGTGAGGAGTCTGGGTCCCCACTGTCTTCGGCACAACTTACCCACTCCTTACTTCCCCTTCCTAAGCGGGTGAGTTCAAAGTTTTGCAAAATCACACTAATGTACATAATGCGTACACTTAATTATTATCCAGTCTGGGTCCCCACTGTCTTCGGCACAACTTACCCACCCTCAGCAGGTGAGTTCCAGGTTTTGCAAAATTCCACTAATGTACATAATGCGTACACTTAATCAATATCCACACACCAAATTTCGCCATTCTAAGATAATTCAAAGCGAATTCAAACTGAAAAAACATGTTTTTACACATGTTTATTGCCCTCCGACTCCGAGAAGGGGGGGGGGAGGATTTCGAATTTCGTGAAGTGCAGTTACAATAAATGCCGGATGCATACAAACAATTTACACAACAAATTTCGTGACCACAGAAGTCTTTAATAGACAGTATTATAAATAGATAAATACAAAAAGCACAGCTTAAGTATCGGAACCCTTTGGTGACTTTAAATATTTTAAGCCATTTTTGCGATGAACTGAATTGGCTATCTCAATTGTGCAATTAAAGATCTTGGCGAGAAACGTCCGAGCTACTTCGGTGTCGAATTTCAAATTTTGCCAAAGGGATCCAATACTAAAGCTGTTCCATATCGAATCTGGGTTGAAAACGGAAAAAGGGTAAAATAAATTAGAAATATCAGACCTATATTTATAAATTTGATACCGAATGAAAGGGGCGATTTTGCTGAATCCAGGGGTCTAAACAGTTTTTCGATGCAACAATAAGATTTTTAAAAAATAACTAAAGTATGAAATTTAAGTGGCACGAAAAAAGGGAAAAAGGGAAAAATAAATTAGAAATATCAGACCTATCATTACAAATTCAGTACCAAATGAAAGAGGTGATTTTTCTGAATCCTGGGGTGTAAACAGTTTTTCGATACGACAATTAGATTTTTTAAAATTAACTAAAGTATGAAACTTAGATGGCAACACTTCATTTCAATTTTTCATAATTTGCAGTGCGAATCACGCGAATACAAAAGTCTTTAACTTAAAAATTTATTTTTATATTTTATTTTTCCATTCAAAGCATTTTAGTGAAAAGATATTTATGGCGCATGCGCAGGCGTTTTTTTACCCACAATTTAAACACTAATCATAATTTTGAAAATTTCTATAAATATAATTTCAAGTTGGATGAAGACCTAAGTTTCTGCCAAGCGCCGTTGAATTCCGTTCAGCCGTTCTCGAGTGATGCCCGGACAAACGTGTTTTAGTCGTTTACCCCCTAGGGGGGGAACGGGGGGGGGGATTTCTGAAAAGTTGATAGATATAATTTTAAGTTGGGTGAAGACCTAAATTCCTGCTAAGCGCAGTTGAATTCCTTCCAGCAGTTCTCAAGTGATGCCCGAACAAAAAAAGCGACATTCGGACATGATGACACACACACAACACACACACACACACACACACACACACACAGGCAAAATTTTCTGAAGTCATTTTCGGCTTTCATGGGGTGTAAAACGTGAAGATATCGCAAAATTTTTTGATTCCGATAAATTTACAGACAAAAGTCTGATTTTATTAATATAGATTAATTCGTTTTTTAAAAAATTATTTATTATTATTATTATTTTTTTTTTTTACAGTATTTATCGGGAAAAATGGTAGTATTATACATAGTAAATGGATTAAATTGATTAAAATTTATTTGTTTATATATATATAATTATTTATTTATTAATCTACATTTTATTTTATTTTATTTTATTACATTGATCGGAATCAAATCGTAATGTAGTGTAAATAGCATGGGCATGGATCAAAACTAAAATATTTAATAGATGCTGAGATACAGTCATCTTTAAAATCGTAGTTCTTAAATAGTAGCAGATCCCCCCTGTCGTCGATAAATATCCAGATTGAAGTGCCCGGGGAAGACCTGTGGTAGACAGCGGGTAACCGAAGCGAGGTTTGGAGCAATTTCAGTTCCTTTCATTTTCATTTTTTTCATTTTTATTTTTTTGTCTGTAATGTGGTGTAAAAAATAAATATTAATTCAATTCTTTCGAAAATTCATTTAAATATTGTGAGCAGCGAAGCGGGCGTAGCTTGTTAGTAAATAAATAAAATAATAATAATAATAATAATAATAATAATAGTCTTTTTTTTTTTTTTTTTTTTTTTTTTTTTTAACTTGCTGTATAAACTTTGTTTTATATATCTTTATATGTGTATTAACTTTTTCTTACCGGAATGTTTTTAGGTCTCTAATTCATTAACTCAATTCTATTTATTCTGATTACATTATCACCAAAAGATGCATATATTACGTGTAATGGTGAGTAATAGAAGTCGTGTGGTGGTTTCACACCAGATTTTTTTAATTAGAAAAAGTTCTAGAGTTGAAAAAATTAATAAATAAAGGGCTGAAGAGATGGAAAATAATAATAATAATAATAATAATAAATTGTGTAAAATAATGCAACTTTAGTCGACAATAATTTCAAAGATTACCGAATAAACTACTACGTCAGAAACGCCAAAGAAAAATATTTGAGATGCATACAGCTGTTTCGGTAGCCTTAAGCGTAACGTCTTCAGTGCAAAGGGACGTAGTAGTTTATTCGGGTCTTAATATTCCAACGCCAAGTCTTCTGTTATTATAATTTTAAAGATTACAAAAATAATTTGTATCATTCTATTGCTATATAATCTGATTTTCATTCTATAATTTTTATTTTTATTTGTAAAAATAAGAAAAAGGATAGTAAAGCATCAACAATAAAATATCCTCCTTTGACACGCGTTAAAGACCACCACACAATATCACCACCGTTGAGAACATAAAATTCCCTCTATTATAGCAAAACGTGTGCTAATGGTAGATAACGACTGACGAATACAATGGTAAGAACAATGACCTTTAACACATGTAAAAGTAGGCGATTTTACTGTTTATGTTTAACTGCCCAAAACATTTAACGTGGGAGTTACTGAAAGCAAACGTTGTACAGTGAATCAGTCAAACTTTCATACGAGGACTTAGAGAACTTTACTCCACTCAGCAACATTTTGAAAAAAAAAAAAAAAAAAATCACTGTATAATTTTTGTTATTTGGTGTGTTTTGGTAAGAAAATGGCAAACTGGAAACTGAAATATGTAAAAGATAAGAGAAATCTTGCGGGAAAAAAAACAGAATCTGTATGTTTTTCTTGATATTTCTGTTCCTGTGCACAAATGCCCTCAAATACCCTCCTTCCTTAAAATATTCGTGTTTTAGAACTACTTTCTACCTCTGTAGCTTCTCAGATCAGAAGACATTTAACGTTAAAATAATCATCGTTCCTCTCAAAACCAAACTGATGGGTATAAAATTATCAAACTATGATAAAAATGGGGAGGGGGCGTATAAAAAAAAACGGCGGGTGATGGGGCAAGATGGGGGCCAGATTCGGTTTCAGGATGTCATTTTACATACGAATATGCTAAAATAGTGTCGGGGGTCAATTTTCATGCCGAGTAGTGTTATTTCTAAATATGTTGCTTCACTTTAAGTTATTTTAGAAATCTTAACTGTTGCATTTTTCTACTGCTATTTAATTATTTAGAATATTTATTTTTATTTTTATAAAATGAATGTTATTTCAATTAAATGTTGTATTCTTTGAAATATCACTTCGAAACTACTTTTAAATATAGTTTATTTGTAACGCAATAATAGCAAATTACAATAAGTTTTCACTGTGAGTTAAAGTCTAATAAATAATTTAATTTTAAAGTAAATTAGGTAATATGATGCCTAATTTTCTGACAAGAAATTAATTGAAAGATAGCGCAAAATCTCCCAATTCGCCAATGCGCAAATCAGTTTTCTTTTGAAATATCTCCGTTTTCAAAAGAAAAGATTACACAGCATTTTGTTCAATTATTATTATTATTATTTATTTTATTTTATTTATTTATTTATTTGAGAGAATCGTTGGTGTTCGTACCATTAAAGTAGGTTAGTAGACGTTAAAGTAGGTTAGAAGATTATGAGAAATCGTTTAATTAAAAAATATTTTGTACTACTGCTATTCCGTAAAATTTTTAAAAAGAGTTATGAAAATACAAGCATTTTTGTTCTTTTGAAAAGATACAAAATAAACACGTTTAATCTTAAACGCTCATAATAATCAGCATGTGTAAACATTTAAATCAATCTACCACAATTACTGTTGTATATGTACCTGGATTCGAATCACGTGGACTCTACTCTTTCATTCCGATTCTTTAGATCTCACCTAGATTTAGATTACTTAGAAAAATAATATTCAAATAATAATACAAATAGAATATAAGGCATACAATGTTAGAACGTCTCCGAATGATTATTTAAAATTGTGTGTGGTATAAAATTTTAAGACACATATGTTTTATTTAATTAAATTAATTAACGTAAAATGTGATTATCTATACTAAATTAAATGTGTAAAGTAAATGTTAAAAAGAATTCTTGACAATAAAACAATAATCTTGATTATGATAAACATTTGTTTGCTAGAAATAATCGATTAGTATTATTCTTTTATTATTATTATTATTTTTTTTTTTTTACTGTTGCTTACGAGCACCATAAGTTTTTTATGACATCCTACATCATTTATGTCTCTTCTGTGAGAAGGAGATAATAATTTGAATCCAGACGCCATCTTAAAACTTATGAAAATTTTTAATATGAATAAGTATAAAAACTTATAATATGGATAATAAAGAAAACTAATTTTAGAATTCAATTTGCACTCTAATAAATATGAATATAAGCAAATGCATTCAATTCGTACATATTAGTGTCGATTTCCACTTTAACACATAATGGGATCGAAATTTATAAATAACTTCTCCCATCTCTTGTATTGAATGAATTATCATATCTAAATTACCATATTTTATTATTTAATGTTTAAAAATATTTCGAGAATAAATAAATAACTCTGATAGAAACAATTTGTTATTATTATTTTTTTCCTTTCTAAGAAAGTCTAACACTTATTCAAATACATCAAATATTTGAATTTTTTAGTAGGAGTAAAGCATATATATATATATATATATATATATATATATTACCTACAATAATAAAGCTGATATTTGTTGACTGATAAAAGCATAAATAATTCATGTATCTTTTCAATCCATAGAAGTTTTATACCCATAACATAAATTTGAAAAATGCATATAATCAAAAATATACATTTCATAAATAAAGCAATTTTGATATTTTTATGCATATTTACATTTTATTTTATATTTATTGAATGTCAGAAAATATAGCATGCATAAAACTTAAATAAGTACAAAGTGTTTTTAAAGAAATAATATTCTTGAAATTAATATAACTTTTAGAGGAACTCTTAAAAATGTTCATTAAAAAAAAAAAAAAAAAAAAAAAAAAGTTTTAAAACTAATTTTCTTTAGAACTTTTTAAATTTAATATGCCTTGATTATTATGAATTATAATTTAAACTTTATTAGTAAAGAAGAAAAAGACAATTGATGAAAAGAAATGAATAAACTTGTCAGGAAAGTTACGAATTTGATATCTAATTATACTGGAAACTAGAACAAAATTTTTAAATCAAAGTCTAAAGTGGGGTAAACTGACAAAAACTATATATATATATATATATATATATATGAAATTATAATATACACCCCGCAACAAACAGATAGGAACAAAGGGTTTTTTCTTTCATTTTTCATAAAATAACGTTGTCTAAATTGTGCTTATCATTTATTACTATTATAAAATAACACTGTTTCTGGACTAATTTTTGTTTGAAGACTAATTTAGAAAAGTTATGACTAAAATTTTTCTAATTTAAGACTACACTCAACGACAAAAAGATAGGAACAAAGGGTTTTTTTAAATTTTTCATAAAATAACATTATCTAAATTGTGCTGATCATTTATTATCATAAAAAATATTATTATATCAAAAACATATTAAATATTTGAAGCATATTCAAAATAATCATATTAAAAAATTAAAAAAAAAAAAAAAAAAAAAAAAAAAAAATCTTTGTTCCTGTCTTTTTGTCCCGCTGTGTAGTCTTAAATAAAAAAAAAAAAAAAAAGGTTAGTCTTAAAATTTTTCTAAATTAGTCTTAAAACAAAAATTACTCCAGGAATAGTGTTATTTTATAATAATAATATATGATAAGCACAATTTAGATAACGTTATTTTATGAAAACTCAAAGAAAAAAACCCTTTGTTCCTATCTTTTTTGTCGCGGGGTGTATGTTTTCAGTCATATAAAAGTTAAAAATATGTAAGAAAAATAACTAAAGAAAAACTTACGACAAAATAAATAAATGTGAAACAATTCATAAGTAAAACTTACTGCAAAAACGTAAAATAAATGATTTAAACTGCCAAAAAATTACCCCGTATGACTTGAGACATAGTGTGGGGTTAAAACATGCTTTTAATTTATCAAACTCTTCCCCTAGGCAGACAGTTTAATAAAAAAGCATGGCTAAATTAAATATGGATAAAACAAAATGAATAAAATATTATGGAATAGATAAAAAACTTATATGGAATAGGCAGAAAATTGATCAAACATTTACACAAACATCAAAGTATTTCCTAAGATCTCCAAAGAGACAACTAATCAAAATACGAAACAATCGAAAATATATTACAACGCCATTTATATTAAAATAAAGAAATTAAAACAATAAATAAAGTTATTATAGCTAAATTTAGTCGAAAAATAATAAATATTTAATAAGGAAAATTAAAAAATCATTTATATTTCAAATGTTTTAAATATTTTTCTATAATATAACCATGTAAAAAATCTATAGGGTAATAATTTTCAGTAGCTCTATTAAAGAAATCTTGAACATCCTTAATTTTGTCATGATAATTAGAAATTAACCTTTTATTACGATTAAGATAGTTTAAAATGATATTTCTGTAGATAAGTTTACTTATGTTAGAGCTCAAATGAATCAATTTAACCACATTAAGATTAAAATTATTTCTTTTATCAAAAACAGTTGTAATAATTTCATTATCTACAATATTTTTATCCAAGCCCAAGAAATTTGCTTTTAAAGGATTAAAATTAGTACTAATGAGTTTTATATAAGAAGGATAAAAATTTGTTTTTACTTTAGTGTCATTATTAGTAGTAGTAAAAGCGATCAGATCATCAATATATCTGTAAATTATAATACCCTCATTAGATTTAAAATTATTTTCCTAAGTATGCAAATACATATTTGCTAAACTGTTGCTAGATACAGAGCCCTGAGGAATTCCATGTTTTTGAACATAAAATTTCCAATGATAATTAATATAATTTTTTTTTTTTTTTTTTAGAACCAAACTGTATAATTTTTTATATTTATTATAATCTATAATATCTTTTATATTACTTTTATAATAGAAAATATCCAAAGAATTGATCAATTCATCTATATTAATATTATTAAATAAATCTTCAAAATCCCAAGAGAAAACGTCAGTAACCTTATTACTTTTCATAGAAACAATCAAGTCATAACCATTTTTAAGAATTATAAAATTTTTAGTTTGATCTAGAGCATTTTGACTAAGAAGTTGTAGTTTTTTATTAGCTCTAACATTATATGTTTTATAAGAAGAAGTTACTGTTCTAAATTTTACTGGATATTTATGAAATTTAGGGATAAGAAAAATAAAAGGAAAATTAACATTAGTATGTTTAATTCTTATTTGTAGATTTTTAGCTTTAATTCTATTTACAAGTTCCCTTTCTTAAATTTTAGACTCTTCAAATAATATATTGTTTGTCATAATTTTATTCACCATTTCCAGATAATATTTTTTACATATAATAGCAAAAGTATTCACAGCTTTATCTACATATGTAATGATAAAGTTTTCTTGAAGTTTTTTTAATATCATCTTTAATATCTCCATTAATATAACCCTTCAAAACATCAAATTTTAATTTATCAATATCATTTTTCGCATAAAAAACCCATTCATTAAAAGCTTCAATAGGCATATTATATTTTACTGCAATACTTTTTATAAAATTATCAAAATCTTTATTTAACTGATTTTTTTTTATATTTTTGATATAATTAGTAGCATTTAATCTATATTTAGCACCCATTTTCATGAAATTCTTAAGTGTATTACTATGTAAAACTAATTCTATAAAATCCATTACACCAGTTATAATATGTTTATGATGTGTGTCAATAAATTGTTTAAAATTTTCACAAATACAAGTTTTTGAATTTCCATCACTCATTCTATTGTTATAATTAAATAGCAATCTGCCAATAGGAGTACTATATTTATAAGCCTTGAGGAAATATTTTTCATTTTTATTTATAATTTTATTAAAATTTATATTATCATAGGATTTAATCATAAATAAAATAACTAGATATACATTACTCTTTGAGTCAATTTGAATATCTTTAATATTATGTTTTATACATCTACATTTTGTCAAATCTCTAATTAAATCAAAAGCATGTTTATTTACAAACATATAATTATCTATTAATATTTTAATAATGCTAAGTTCAGTCTTATTTAAACTAAAAACTTAGTTCTTTATCAAGTTAATTTAAAACTTTTTTCAAAAGTATTGTATATTTCTATTAACTTATCAGAAATTTCTTTTTCTAGAATTTTGACATCTTTACTTTTTTTTTGTTTCTTTTTCAATATGTCCGGATTCGAATCCCGGACAGGGCAAGGATGTTTTGCCTGTGTTGTTTCATTTATGGATAGATACGGCTGTCCGTTTGGTGCCCTTTACAAATGATCATTATATCGACACTTTCCCGGCCAATGCTCAAGTAGCAAGTGCTGTGGCATAATATATACATACATATATTAATTAAAAAAAAGTACTAGATGTATTACAAATATATTTTTTTTCAATTATAACTAAAGCATTTTATTATTCAGAATATTCTTTTATTTCATTCCTTCATTTTTTTTAAAATCATTATTATCTAGTCAGAGTAATGTCCAATAAAATGCACGCATTAAATGCCTATAATTATATATTTTATAATTTATAGACTCGTTTTCTATTCATGCGTATTTTAGGATGTCTAAAATTTCGATTTGCATTTGCATGACCTGTTATGAGATAATACGGAACAAGTTATTGATTATAAACTACCATTAGTAAACTTATCTTCCAGTTATTCGATTCCAGCTGCATTTAGTTATGCGATATGATAATAATTTATATAAAAAAAAAATCATTATTAATAATGTTTTTTCTTAAAATTAATAAAATAATGTAAATCAATGTACATTTCCTATGATGTATATTTAAATGAATATTATATGGTGCTTAAATAAGTTATATTTTTATATTTTTAATTTGCGTTTTAATAAATGATGAAAATTTTTATACAAAATATTATAATAAGAATAAAATTTTAAGCAATATTATACATACCGAGTGCCCAAAAGTCACAAAAAATAAATAATTAAATATATTGTTATAAATGCACTTACTGTAGCTCTTTGCGGTTTTCACTGAATTGTTCAGAAAAAACATGCTTTTTTTAAATATCTATAAGATAAAAATATTAGTTATATTTTTCACCAACATAACTTCCACATTTTAAAAACATCCGCTTGATAAAATGACACCATATTGAGAATACTCAAGCTTCTTTACAAGAATTTCCAATGCGCAATTTCTGACGGTCATCACAATGAGCATTTGTAATGCTAGTTACGTCATTAAATATCTTGCGCAACAGTAAAAAATAATTTATAATTAAAACGCCATCTAAATAAGAAATATTCAACTAATTTGCTGATACTTTTTTTAACTTAAAATAAATAATAATAGATAAATAAATAAATTATTTTTATGCATTTGAGTGAAAACCTTATTATTGAAATCTTATACACAGAATAAAATTTTGTTCCTTGCTGCCTTTTGGAGTCGGCCTATTTCTTTCCTTTGTCGTGCTTTTTCTTAACTTATTTTCTTATTTTCTTTCGGTATATTTCCAAATGTTTTGAAATATCGAGCTATTTCCGGCACAAAATTGTCATTGTAAATAACTACACGTCACTCTGCACATCATCTTTTCCTCTAAGCACTACACGGGCTGCACGAATGCCGAAATTTCCCCAGTGGTGTCACAAATGGTAAAGTGCAATCCATTGCAAGTGCATCCCATGAAGCGGATACTTCTCATCCCATGAATTGTGTTCATTCCCTATTATGGCTCATATTGACTTGATATCACATTTTTTTTCTTTCAACAGGCTTATATTAATAAATCTAGACAAGAACCAAATTTTACTATATCCAATTAAAAGTAAATTTGCTTTATTATACCACTGTCTTGGATCCATTTATGATTACCAGGCGCCTGTACAGATGATATAATACGATAAATTATTCAAATAACATTCTTGCAACCTATTTCTTATGTGGCTTGAGTTATGATGAAGTATTTGATCACAGTTGCTGCATAATACTCTACAATAAATATCCATCAATTTGCCCATTTGGTTTCTGGTAAAGGACAAAACGATCAATGGATAAAACCTCAAAAAATAAACAGGAGCTTACAACAAACTGGATAGTTTTGATTGAAACGTTTTTACCTGTTACATTCAGAAGAGTTTTTCTAATAATCTGTAATGTATGAATGCATTTCTGTCAAAAATTATGTTTTGGCGATTCTATTTGTAGTTCCTAGAGCAACGTTGAGTGACAAGTTGTAGATAAGTCATAGTGTTCATTCAAAATTCTTTCTCTTCTGCATGAAGATATCATTAAAAATCAAGTAAAAATGAACAAATTTGAGAAAATATAGTTACATTTATCTGTATTATTCCTTAACTTATATGAAGCCAGAAAAATTCAAAAATAGTCTTTAAATTTCTTAAAACTCGACATGGAATACATAATATAGAAATAGACACACTCGGTTATATTTTCGGCACTCTTAAACACACAAAGTCATAATGGCGAATAACTGAAACTTCTGAAAAATTGTGAAACTTTAAAGTTCGAATACTCTTCTTTTACTTCTGGGTGAACTTAGCGACAAATTTCATGTAGTCTGAAATTCAACAATGGCATGAATTCTGGCTACAACATGGGCTCCTTTTTCAGAGCTGTCCTTATCTTGTAAAATTTTTTACCATAACGAGTATAAAACATACTTATTTACAAACTTTTTACTATTTAAATTATACATAACTTCGCGTGCAAACACTGGCTGACAATTAAAACTTTTACACTATCAATTACGGAGTCCAGTCCCTCCACACATTACACCGACTAAATAGTAAATAGCTGTTGTTCTATTACATCAGAATGATAGAATATAGTCATTTATTCGATAAAAAGATTATATAGTTAACCTGTGTTACATGATTTATTTTAGACAACTCAATTTTTTGTTTTAAAATACAACTTACTTTTTCTGTGAATTATTTTTAAGGTAGCGGAGAGAGGGGTTGAATGGAACGCAGGCTGAATGGGAAAATAGCTAGATTTTTATGTTTTGCAAGCACCGGAAACTTGACATTTTTTCCGATAAATGGCAGTACTGAGATCATTCATCAAGTGTAGTTTCAGAGTTGTTCTACCCATAGAAGGGCAGAAAAAAATTAAAGGGTCTTTTTTAGCTGCAAATGCAAGTTTTTACTGATTCAATTACGTACTAGTTAGACATTAACTATTTGCTTAAAGTTAATTTAACTCTCACATGGTGAGAAGGAAGGCATAATCTTTTATTTTGTTTATAATATTCAGGAAGAATATTGACATTGTTCATTAAGCCTATTTCCTGTTTTATATGATCGTGTGGTGGTGGAAATGAATGGGACAGTTTGAATGGGGATGAATGGAACATTCCCCACTATGTGCTAACTTAAAATTGTACACAAGAATTATATTAAAACAATTGTTAAATAGATTTTCAATATTTTTTATAAACTGTAGTTCAGTTATTTTTTATAAACTGTAGTTATAACATGTAATTATAAAAGTAGCATAGATTTAGAGAAATATAGATTGAAATTAATTGTTCTGATTTTTGTTTATGATAAATATGATTAAAAAAATTATAAGTTAGAATATTCAATGCAATTTAAATCAATAATTAAAAAAAAAGAAAAAACGAATAATAATTTGATTAAAATCACAATTTCAATCAAGCTAATTAAATAAATTCCGGTGATTATTATTAATGTAATACAGAATAGAATGCTGATTTTTCCTGATGAGTCGGAAACAAAAAAAATATCTAGATAATTTGTACTCTATTCTAATGATTATTCTCTTTCTAGTCTCTTATTTATTTATTTATTTTAGAGCTTATTAGATTAATTTACCAAAGCCTAGAGCATTAGGAACTGTGCGTACCAAAGGACGTTTGCCTTTTTATGTTAATTTGAGTCCATATATCAGTTTATGTTAATTTCCGTAAATTCATAGTGTGTAATAAAATCACATAAACCAATTTAACTTTAAAAATGTATCTACTTTCCATTTTGTTTTATTTTCTTTGTTAACTCCAGTTCTGTCCCATTCATCCCAATAGGTGGATATGAATGGGACAATGAACATGCACGTAAAAAAAATTAGTATTAATTAAAAATAATAACTTTTTATTAAAGTTAGTATGTTTATATGTAACTAAATACTGAAGTGTACTTATGAGCAATGTTATAGAATTCTGAATCCAATATCAGCTAGAAAACTGAAAACAAAATGAGATAAATTAGCAAAATAAATAAATATTCTTTCCTGTTGCCACACCGTAAAAATATACAATATTTCAAAATTAAAATGATAACACGTGTACTTTGTTTTTATAAGCCAATACAAATTGAGACTCACTCGCTGTATTTTTGTATTGGCGTAAATGACGTCATTCTAGAAAGAAAATGTACTTTTTTCGTAAAATAAATTTAAAAATGTAATTATAACTGACTATAAGTGTGTTAAAATGATGTGGCAGCTTTATTTAATTGCATTTCAAGTTAAAACATCTAATATAATTTACGACATTCTGTGAGGTTTGCGTAGATGCAACCTCCATCTTAATTAACTAATTAATTGACTAAAGGTAAATTAGAGAACGATACTTGATTAAAATAAAATAAGGCTTTTATTTAAACTGAAATGACAGGAAGCTAAATCGGGTCACGAACTCAATCAGTAGAAAGTTTAAGTAACTTAGGAAAATAACTGCAAGAAATAAGTTAGAGAAATATAAATCAACTCTCATACAGAGGAGGTAACAGAAGGTTGAAGACTGCTCTCTTTGATCACTAAACTTTGATCACAAACTGCCGGCTAGATTCCCACGGCACGACAAATTCTGAACACAAATTTTCCGTCTTCCATAACTCCACAGTACTCATCAGATTAGCCAACTACACTATCTAATAACTTCACCACAGTAACATAAGAATCTAAACACATCTACTCTACAAACTACAGCTTAAGCTAGCATAAGAACTATCCCATCTACACCACACACTCTACGAAAATACCTTTCTATTTATCTTCCATTCATTCAACTCCAATCGCTTCACTTTAACAAAACTTTAAAGCCGTTTCGTATTCATTTACACTTCGTAACAGACTTCTTCCGCTGCCGCTCTATAATGACGCAAAATCATTAAGACCTAATCTGAAGTTTCGCCGACTGCTGGCGTCGAAGCCGATCCAGCACAATTTGAAAAACTGTGGTGACCACTTTCGCGAGGGGAACTCCTCCATTATCAGTACTCTCCTTAGTGATCGGTGGCATTCGAGCAAAGTAATGTATTTTTCCGTCTCCAATAAATGGCGTGACAATCAGTCTCAGCTAGAAAAAAGGATTTCTATCTAAGCCAGCTTTCAAGTAATTCCCATTGTAGAAATTGCTATTATTAACTATATTTTTTACCCCTTCACGAAAAAATGTGTAGTCAAGGTTATTGTAATTTGCGATTTTTGAAGTTTCATTTAATTTAATATCAATATTTTGGTATGTTTTAATTAGGGCAATGATAATTTTTACGTATCTTATATTGTTTTTATGCTCATTTCTGGTATCAATCTTTCGCTTAAACATTCTGATGTAGTAACCTTCTTTATAGTTAGGGTATGTAAATTGGATTTTATAGATACCTATGGTGTCGAGAGGGGGAGGATATTTGCCATTACAATTTATTGGATAGAACTTTCAATTAAAATCAGAAATACAATTAGGAAATACAACGTAAATATACATGTTGAACATAACCCAATATCTATCGAATAATTAGTTGCAATAAAAATTCCCCCCCCCCAGACCGCAGGTATCTACAAAATCCTGTTTACATATTCTAACAACTAAGAAAGTTGCTACATCCGAATGTCCAAGTAAAAGATGAACACCAGACTTAAGAAGAATAAACACGATATAAGATACAGAAAAAACCACCAACTCCCTAAATAAATCATACCAAGACAATTGTAATACTGATATTAAATTTAATGAAACTAAAAAAATTACAGATTACAATAACCCAGATTACACATTCTTTTGTAAAATGGTGGAAATAGTTAATAATAGCAATTTCTGCAATGGCAACAAATCAAAGACTGACTGTAATGCCACCTACTGGAAGAAAAATTAAAAGATAGAGGAAAACCTCACTTGGCCCCAGCATCACCGACCACTGAGGAGGGTACAGATGGCGGAGTGCATCCCCTCTCAAAAACAGCTATACCAACTCCAAACATGAAGCTATAAAGAAAAGTTTAAACTTTAACTTAGATAAATAAAAATATAATATATCACTATAAAGTATCTACTCGCTATTAAATCTGCATGCAAGTAGCAGTTTTCAGGTTTGTACATATTTGTTAGTTTGACTCCTGGTTTACGTTATGTTTATGGAGCGTAATGAAATTCATATGGTTGTTACATATAGATTTTTTTAATAAATATTTCATAAATGTTCAACTTATTTTTCTTCGATTGAAGAATATAATTTTAATAATTATATTCAAAAGAGTGGCTGTGTTGAATTTGTCATAGAGCGACAACTCTAAAAGAAAACAACACACCCTTTTAACATTTCATTTAAAGGGGTTGGTTTAAAATGGTGGTTCTCAGCTGTTGTGCTATAAGAGGATTTCAGTTGTGCACTTTTAAACGTTATTAAACCATCAAATTTTGACGGGTACCAACTAGTATTTATTAATGTCTGTAAAATATTCTCATAACTGTGGCAAATCCATTTGTTAATTTCTTATAGTTCCTTTCAAAATTTATATCTCCTTCTTTGTGTTGAACTTTATGTTTAAAATAGAATAATTTAGTAATTTATAAAAAATAATAAATATAGAATAATATGATTCTTATAAAATATAGTTTCCTATCCTAAAAGCATGAATATGTTTGACATTAATAATGCATCCATTCTAGAATAATAAGTAATAATGATAGTGCTTATCGAACAATATTTATATATCATTAGATTAAGTTTATTTAAAGTATTGGTAACCTTATTTGACCAGAATACAAAAGTATACTCATATTTACTGAAAAACTAATAAATTTTAGATAAAATAGTATGAAATATTAACTATTTTATTTGAATAATAATTTTTATTTTTCACCATAAGCTAACGAAAATTCCATCACATTTGTTTCTTCTAATTTTACAAATTGTTAAACATAAATTTACTTCATATTTCACTGTGTGGTTATGCATTGATATTTATACAGTGGGTTTCAGAAAGTACTTTCTAGTTTTGAAAATACATAACTGCAAAAATAGTGAGAAACGGAAAGTTAAAGCAAGTGGTAAGGACAAGTTGAATGGAGAGGTTCGGAATTTAATGTACACTGGTATACAAATAGGTTCAAGATTCGGTAACCGGTGACGCCACAAGCACATAATGCACATGAAGCTCAACTTTTGCATGTTCCTATAATTTGTTTTCATCCTCTATTCGCTTTTCGTTTAGTATCTGCATAATATAGTGCAACCACGTTTCCAAAAACTAGCAGTGAGGACAAGTTCAAAATCTTGGAAGGATGCCAAGTTGACCGAAAGCTTAGGTTTTGGTATACATCCAGTCATTCGGCGATCATTTATCGCTTATTTTCTCTTAATCAGATGACTATCCCCCCTATTTTAACAGTGGACTTGTTGAATCAGCACTTGTGCAGAGGCCTCCATGGTTTCAAGAAATGTGGTTAAAGAATACATTAGTCGCTGTTTTTCAGTTTCTTCTCTGCTTTTAGAAGATCTTCTTTGAGAATGAGCAAAGCGTTCACATATAATTGTTTTGAAATTCTTCTTAACTCATTCTGTTAAATATCTATAATTATGGAAAATTACTGGCAAAATAGTAAGATGTTTTTCATTTAAAGAATAAAATGGATATTTTTTAAAGAAATATCTGAAGTTTTCCTTAGAATTTAATAGGTAAAAACTGGAAAACACATAAAAAAAACAAAAGGTGAATGCTTTAAATGCACTTACATATTTATAATTTGACTTAATCTGTTTATAAGTATATATATAGGAAACTTTTAAAACGGGTATGTATATCATATAAAATCAAAATAAAAGTTTAAAGGTTAGAAAAATCAACATGAATAGACTTGCAAATTAACTGTTTCCCGTCCCAACTTTTAACCGAGTGTTTCCAGTGTTTTCCTCTTTCGGTTTGTCTTATTTCCTCATTCAAGGGCGATATTTACGCACCGACATGTAGCCCCCGTCGACCAAAGAAGGTTTGTTTATCAGGTAGGATGTTTACTTCATGTATTATATATATATATATATATCTATCTATATTATATATATAATTTTTATATTATTGTATTATATATATATATTAGTTTGATGTATTTTTATGCATTTTTTAGACTTTTTTACATTATATATGTTGGATTTCTATTCAGTTAATGGTGGTTTTCTGTGTAGTGAGAAGTTGGGGGCTAAGGATAATTATTAACTAATTGCTATTACACTTTCAGAAACTTCTCTTTTACCCTTACACGGAGGGAACCTCCCTGATGAAGACCTCTGTGTTTTTTTTTTTTTTTTTGTGTGTGTTTTATTTCATTTTATTTCATTCATTTATTAATTTATTCCTACATATGCATATATATGTATATATATATATATATATGTGTGTGTGTGTGTGTTGTGTACATATAATTACATTTAAAAAATTATAAAAAAATAAATAAATTGTTATAATAAATTTTACTTTGCGTATTTCAACACAAAATTTTTGCATCCTTTCTTAAAAACAATTTTTTTTGTTACATAATTTTATTATCTAATTTAGTAAATTACTCATTAACTTGTAAATAAAAATAGACTAAAATGTATGGATGCTAACAAATTTGACTAATGAAAGCAAGCCAGTATATTTGTTAAATAGCCAAAATATCGCATAAACTTTGTTTATGTCGTAAATATGTAATAAACGATACCAATATACCGTGTGTCCCATAAGTCAGCAGACATTTTAAAAAATCATAAAATTTTGAAGGAATGGGTAAAATTGAACGCGGTTTGTGAAAAAGTTATTTTCGTGAAGGATGATTTTCTTTTGGCAAAGAAAAAAATAATAATAGTTAATTTTTTGTCGATAGAGGGCTCTGCATGTGATCAAATCTCACATTTCCATAAGAAGTTTTATTTATTTGCATGCAAATAATTACAGGCATATAAATACTATTCTATGCGTCGCCGTTATCACAAATTAAGGTTTGCAAACAATTTACAACACCACTAACTGTGGTTTTTAATCGGCGGTTCTTACCCGAAGAAAAACATCTTCGTAATTAACGCTTCATCCACCAAATCAACATCACAATTAAAACTTCATGTGTGCACTAGTAGGATGCAAAATAAGAAGTAAACTATGTTGATAATAAAACCGCGTTATAGAACCTTGATTCGGATATTTCTCGTTGCACACTCATGGAGAGCCCTCTATTAATGAAAAATGTAACTTTTTTTTTATTTACTAAAAAAATCCTCCTATACGAGAATAACTTTTCACAAACCGCGATCAATTGTATCAATTCCTTCATTTATTTATTAATTTTTAAAATGTCTACAAACTTATAGGACACACGATATTATAATACTCTTCATTCAGAAAGAAGTTGTTCTCGAAATGAATATAATTCACACAGACTTTCAAAGGTAAATGGTTTTCAAATTAATAGCCAATAACCTGATGTTTAACTCAAATGATATATATTATAAGAATAATTCATCGTTACAATGATCAAATACCATGAAGGGAAAGGTAAACAATTATAAAAATAGAGAGTTACTTAAAAACATGAACGAAAAAACCCAGTATCATCACAGTATAATAGAATGATATTATTTTAACCTATGTAGTTATCAAAATAAATTAACATTGATGGTCATTATACAAAAATATTACAATTCAAACTTTCAATATATTAAACGCATATGTTATATATATGTATATATTTGTGTGTGTATGTGTGTTTAATATGCCTTTAATATATTTAAAATTAATTGTGTATAATAATCAATATTATTAATTACTTTTTGTTAATCAATTTCTTTTGAACAAAATATGTATACAGATTGAATAATATAACATAATGAATAGTAATAAAAAATTATATAAGATATTGAATAATATAATTATTAAGTAATCTATACAACGCATCTTGAACACCACCCTAAATAATGAGTTTTCCCATGTGAGTAATTATACTGGTAGAGTTTTTGTACTCAGAAAAGAGAAACCTTCCCGAATTATGCTTTTATCTCAAGAGAGGGAAAATGCATGGAAGCTAGTGGGCGTGGCTGGCAATGTCACCGGGAAAATATAAGATTTTATGCAAATGTTAACACAAGTGTTAATAAACAGATTTAGAGAAAGGTTAATATTTTCCACTCATGTAAGTAGGAAAAATATTTTTGAATAAGTGCCAATTAAACAACAATTATAGCCGATCAAACATGCTCCGAAAAGCTAGTTTTTTAAAGTATATATATATATATATATATATATACAAACTTTAGTATGTCAACACCGGAAATTGAAAAAAGTTGCAACAGTTGTTTCGTGTTTTAAGAGACTCATTCGCACTCGAACAAATTAGGCTTGAATGCAGCAAACAAAGTGACCCAATAACATACCAAACGCTTATTCTATTATGTGGTTAAAAAATAAAGTTGATTAATATTAAAAATATTGGGAATGACAGGAACTGGTATGACAGTAGGACAGAACAAAAATTGAAAGAAGGAAAAGAATAAAAAATATATATATGTATAAACAATAAATATGTATCAGTAATAATTTGCCCTGACTATGTTTCATACTATTATTTCAAACTGAAATAATTGTTGCAAGTTTGTTCCATTATTTAGAGTAATTACGTAAACAATTTTTTACTTATTAATAATCAACGCTTACATTATATAACAGTTAAGTAATAAGCTATATGAGCATATTGAAATATGCGAAATTTTCATCACAGTTTAATTGCTCTGAATTTCAATTTAAAATTCGAATTAAGAATGCGTTACAATATTCTTTTTTAATTAAATTTATTTATTAAGTTGTATTTTTAATAAAAAAATGTATAGAGCAACATTTTCGTTTAAAAAATTCAACTAAGTAACATAATTTGATAAATATATATATATATATAGATATATATATTTTTTTTTTTTGGGGGGGGGGTATAATAAGACTATAATAAGTCATAGCATTGAACGAGATTGAAATGTATGTCTTCTTAGAAATGAGAAAAAATTTATGAAAATTTAAAATCGTTAATTTTATGCTTCTTCTTTTAAGGCAAATTTTAAATATTTCGTATGAAAATTCAAAACAGTAATTAGAATCTTATTCCTTATTATCATACCTAAATATCTACATTTTGAACTTTTTCTATATTCGACAGAAAAAATTACTAGTTCCGAAAAAGTTTTTAACTTCCGGTTTTCGATGGATGTACAAGTTTAGAGACGCCCAGAAAAAATTTTTGCTTTTTTATTTTGAAAAAAATGGTCAAAATGGTTGTCGATGGCCAATGTCTGCATTTCTCAGTGTTGTGACAAAAATTTTGAGGCAATTTCATCTCACTAATTACCGCACTGAATTAAAAAAAAAATCGATATGTTTAGTTACAACTTGACATTAGTTAATGATTACCAATTTTTGTTCATATTGCTCAAGGAGTGGTGCGGCTATAATGCAATTTCTTCCATTTCAGGAAAGGCTATAACTGAGGTTTTCATCTGTATAATCAAACAAACCTTGAAATAGAAGAAGGCTATTATGAACACTAGTCTAATTCAAATTAAATGCATCTGGCCGATAGGTGGCGCTCCTGTATTTTATTTTACCCTGGAATAGAAATGTTAAATCCAAACTTAAAATGTGAAATAACTATCAGTAAATCAAATGTCGGTATAATTTAAGTATGTATCGGCTGATAGGAAGCGCTTCTATTGCTAATCATCTCTGATTTCTCCCTATATCTATTTATCAGCATCTGTTGACTGAAATTTTACCAAATTCAATATATAAAATTTTATTGTTAGAATATATGCTTAAGCTTTTTCACATGTTAAACAGTAAGTGGCGCTTTTGAATAGAATGATATACAAGAAGGTTTTTGTGATGTCCATGAAACACTAATTTTCAATTCCAAATAAAATGAATATTATATATTGATCTTATAAAAACATGTTTGACATATCGTTCAATAAGTCTCGGGACTAAATCCCAGTTTGCATCGCAAATGAAATATTTCTGTGTGGGTAAAGTAAACCTAACTTTCGAAAGATAAACGTTAAATGTTCATGATATTTTGATCATTTATTGCCGAGATATGAAAGTTTTAGTGACCCTACTTTTGATGTTTTCAAAATGAGGGACAAAGCTGGATTTCATTTGTTGTGGACAAAAATACTGTTGAAACTGTTAAGCCGTTGCAAAATTTCAACAATATTTTCGTCTATCACATTTTTGATATCGCGTTAACAAACGATCGAAATATCTTGGAACTTTAACGTGTATGCTTTGAAAGTTAGGTTTACTTTACCCACACAGAAATATTTCATTTGCGACACTATCTGGAGATTAGTCCCGGGACTTATTGAACGATGTTTTATGTGCTGCTGGTAGCTTAGTAATACACTTTCTGTTCAAACTGATAATTCACTATACAAATTTAAAGCATTAAATTGATTATCTAAAAGTCATAATATTTTCAAAACTTACAATAATATATTTACAAAGTAACCTAAACACTACTTACTGTTTCAGAACAATTATAAAAGGAAAAAAAAGAAAAAATCAGCGGATGGTAAGATTTCGAAGTAATCTTCATTATCATCCAAACATATTCGCCAACTTTCTTGTAGCTGCACAATACTCTATTGAAAAAAGTCGTTGGTCTTCTAGGCAATGATATTAGTGTGTTTTACAGGTCTTCCTTCATTAGTGACAATCTCTCACGTTATTGTGAAGAAGATGAAACAGGTGGCAATGTGATGGCACAAGTTAGTTTTGTGCATATAGTGTATGGTAAACTGTCTTCAAGATAAATTTTTAAAAAAATTATCGGGTGTTTTTCATCAAATGTGGCTTCACATTTTCATACAAAATCAACACATCCTTCAGATTTATAAATTAAGAGTGTTTCTACCAGATTGCAGAGCTTACTTTAATTTGATTAGATTTCAGCTGTGATGGCCTCGCCAGGTAGAATGATCTCGTAATGAAATTCTTGTCGACAAGTCCTTCTTACAGAGAGTATAACTTTTCGTTGGTATAGAGGTGGTGTTCAGATGTGAATAATAGGGTTCCGCTACAACAAACAAAATGTGGTACACTTGGGGTGTCAAAGATAATTAACACTTTATCAACAGCGAGCAAGAAAGGGATTATAGACATGCTCAAGCATTGAATAAACAAAAAGAAACGGGTTCTCATTCATTGTTCCTTTTTTCTGTCGAAAATGTGTAGGGTAACCACTTGCATAAATTGTTTGAGATCTTAATAACATGCAGACCCATACTTAATGTTTCAGATTCAGCAAAACATGGAACCTTCCTACAAAGTCATGGCTCGTTATAATATTGTCCTTCTTCGTGGCAGATTTTACGACTACGTCATACAATACGTGTGGTCGTTCACTGCAAGCATCGTCAGATAAGCTTATGTAACAATAAAGCGTCCACTAAAATTTTTTTTGATAAGTGGCGTATTATCAGCTACAGATCATGTCATCGAATGTTCTGTCCTACATTTACTTTATTGGTTAATTACAAAAACAAAATGGCGTTTGATTAACTATTTACAAGCATACGTGTAAATGCTACATTAAAATGAAGAAAAGTGTGATATAGCAAAACAGTAAAATTTAGCATGTTTTGCTGTATTTTCCTGATTATTTCTTTATAGCCTTTGATGGAATAGCGGTAATTTCGTTCTTCCCTAAACATTTTCTCAATAGTGAATGAACGCTGTGGTTTTGTTCTGAATGAAAACAAGAGAGATTTTTAAATACAAAAAATCCTTTTTTTTTAAAAATATATTGTTTAAATTGGGGTCTCTGGTGTATAATATATATATATATTTATATATATATATATATATAATTATTATAATTATTATTGTTCTTCTTTATTCCAAGTTAAAATGTATTGTATTCTGTTAAAATACACAGAATTTTCCAAAAATCAACTTAGGAGTTATTTGTATGTTTCTAACTAAATTTCGCTAGAAAACTTATTTTTTTATGCTAAATATAATGTTGTATTATTAGAATATTAACAAACACAAATTACTGCTTATGTAAAAGTTTCTGAATATTTAAATTATAATTTCTCAAATAAACAAATTAATTCGTAAAGATTTGGGGTCAAAGTAATGTAAAATTCATTAACATTATTTTTCATTTTTAAATTTATTTTTATTGAAATTTTATTTTGTTATAGTTATAATTATACAGATTTACCGTCACACTTATTTTTAATATTCAAATGAAAATTGGTAAATATATATATATATATATATAAATTAATTTTTCAATTTAAATTTGTGAGCAATTGTGTAGCAAATGTTATTTTCTCAATTTCACAATTACTAAATATTAGTAATAATAATAATAATAATAAACATCAAAATCAAGTTATTCATTTTTTTTATTATGATTTCATGTATTTTACAATTAAAACTCCAAACAAAAAAATTTATGAAATACTTTTTGACTTATCTTACAGTGCTATTGTTAAAAGTTTCTTTTAGTTAAAAAAAAAAAAAAAAAAAAACTTTTTAACGGCAGTCTGTCATTTTGAAACTTTTTATTAAAGTTAGTCCAAGAAAAATAAACAGAAAATTACTTTTGTGTAGTGATGCGTCACATAATTCTTTTGATGACCCGGGAACTTTATTTGACAGATCGCTAAGCATGTAAGACATTTTTTGTAAGGAAGAATCTCGATTATTTAATTTTTATTTGCAGTTCCTTAATTGCAGAAAAAAAATCTTATTCATTTTTAATAAGTTATTATGTTTATAAGTTTTCACTTCACATGGCAATGCTTATGGAACGTTATGTGAGGCAGATAATATATGTATATATATATATATATATATATATATATATACACAAAATGGTTAGATGAAAAATAAAATGAAGTGTTGTAGAAATAAAACTAATATTTCAAAAATAAAAATAACATGATCATTATACTTCTCTGTAACATGTGTTTTGCAACAGTAAACAACAGTAAAAAAACATAAATTATGACAAATGAGACCGTATACATATTTTAAAATTTATATATTTGCTACTAAATATATGCTGAAACATTAAAATAATGATATATATACATACATTATATATTATCATTTTAAGAAAATTGTTAATTTTTATCACAAATATTATCTGAATTTACGAATAGAAATTTAATTACAAAATACATATTTTGTTTTTCTGTAAGAAACAGTTCTCTTTGTAAAAAAACTAAATATTAATACTATAAATAAAATAATAAATGCGTATAAAACCTTAGTAGAATGAACAATTACGTAAATTCGCTAAAAAAGGTTTTGGAATGACCCAATAATCATATAAAAGAATATATCAGAAATGCAAATTATAGGTTCTTTGAAAGAATATGTTATTTAGGAATTCATTTCTGAACCCTGATGAGAAAATCGATATATATTATATACTGATAAATGAAATGAACGATAAAGGACGAAAATAAAATTTTATTTTATCAAATTTGATATTGCGCAAACTTTCGGAAAAATATGTAGAAACAACTATATTCATTTACAACTAAAAATGCATGACATATCCTTCTTAAAAAAAAAAAAAAAATGCTTATTATAAAACTACACAAAATTATATATCAATTTATGATTAAGAGTACTTTTTTTAAATTTATTTTTTATATATGCATTTGAATTCTACTAAAAACATAAAAAATGCGGTAATAAATATAAAATGATGCATATATATATATATAAAAAAAAAAAAAAAAAAAAAAATGGTTCTATTTATATGTAGTTTTGGAGGAAGCCGCAATATTTCAATTAACTGCTTTAAAGGTTTTTTTTTTTTAAATTAGTTTTATTCTATTCAAATTAAAAAAATATATATTTCTAATTTCTCAGCATACAACTTTCACTCAACGTAACTACATTTTACAACGTATATCATTGTTTAACAATTATATAAAAAAAAAAAAAAAAAAAAAAAAAAAAAAAAAAAAAGGAAGAAATCTAATAACAAACGAAGCAAACTTTGTTAATTTGTTCGAAGTTTTGTTTACATTATCTAGACATAAAATATTATAAAAATTCAACTCCCTCCATTAATAAAAAAAACTACAGTAAAAATAAATTTTCTTTTCAGAGGAAAAAGGTCTAATGGTCTTTACAACGGTTGGTTTTGGTAACAACCATAGTGTCGTATAGTTCTCATAAGTGGAGATGGAAACACAACAAGAGGATAATATAGATAATAAATGAAATGAAGAGCAAAAAGAATGAGCAGAAAAAAAATGTTCTTTAAAAAAAAGATGAAACAGGGATTGACGGATACTGGAGAGAAAATAAAAACTGTCGGAAAACATATCAATGATTACGTTGAAGTGGGGAAAATTATAAATATATACTTTTATGCTTTTTCGCTAAAGGAAAATTTTTAAAAGAAACTTTTATTTTATTTAATTAGCGAAAATCGATAAGGATATATGTTTATATATATACATTAAATTTTCTCGATAGCCAAAAAGCATAAATGTTGGCTATTTTGTGATAAATGTATTCATGGGGTAAGAGTAACCATGGCTTGTATGAAACTGATAAGCTTAAATACACCGAATTAGCACCAGATATCTTTATTTAGACCTATATTTGTAACTATTATCTTTAGAGAAGCAAATAAAATAAAAAAATAATAATAGTTTTACAGTTTTGAAAAAGTGCATATAAATTCCCTCTCCGACAGAATGAACCTCTCAAAAATTTAAGTTTTCTCTATTGAGCTACATGAGAAATAAACTCTACAAACTTTTCTAAGGAAAATAAATTCTGTACTTAGGTTTTGAATATAACTTCAGATTTGCTCTATTTCTGTTTCTCTCTTTTTTTTTTTTTTTTTTTTTTTTTTAACATTTTTGATCTTGTTACGCATACCAGGTACTTGGTATGTCGGAAAAGGGACACCAGGATGTTTACATTTGTTGCAAGAACCTTAAATACAGCACTTATAGAGCTTTTATTTTGCTTTTATTTTATTTTTATTTTTTTCTGTCAGTTTAATCTTCAAAGAAATCTATTATTCTGAATTTGTTTTAGATTTTGTTAGGCTAGTTTAAGCATGTGCAATGCTATTTTAAGCTTTTCCCAATTTTGCAGCTCTGTTTCGAGTTGTGATATCTTAAAAAGTTAAAATATCCAGAATTAATGAAAGTTTTAACTATCTGGAAACTTCATTTACGTATCTCCTTATGAACTGTTTATGGATATGGGAATCCGAGGTACCACGAAATATATATATATATATATATTTAGATCCAAATGTTGTATTTTAAAGTTAATATAAGTTTGTTGCTGGAAAAGTTTGATAAAGATTGATAAGTTTCAATGAATGTTGCGTGTAAAAATCGTCTGTATAACTTCTAATTTTAATAACAGATAGTAAACTTTTAATAGTAAAATTTAAATAGCAAACTTTTAATTTTAATAACAGAATTAAATTCTATATAAATGTAGGTGCATTAATGAAACAGGGGATTGAGGGCGACGGTAGCTCCCCTCACACTGAACTAATTATCATATAAAGCTCTTCCGAAACATAATTTGAATTGTTTAATATAGGTTTACATAACAATACTCGTTATCTTACCTTTTAATCTCCAACTTGTATTTATAGTATTAAATTTCAGGGTAAGAGAAAGTCGTGTGAGTGACACACCAGATTATTATTATTATTATTATTTTAAAGTGGAATTAAATGTATTTTATAATTAAAAGAGAAGTAATAGAAACTGATCAAAATGAAGAAAAATTTGAACTGCTTAAATTGTTCCTGATAAAATGTTCCCCAAACATTCCCGATATCATCATAAATAATTTTTGATCTATTCGAATTATGCAATTTTTTTTTTCATGTAATTGAAATACTTTACAAAATATTAAGCTAACACTAATTTAATTTATACATTTTATCTCGAAGTGCATTTTTTTTTTTTTTTTTTTTTTTTTTTAGTGGGGGGGGGGATTTTAGAAAAGAAAATATTTCTAAATTGTGCCGATAATCAATCGTAAGGTTTTTGTTTTATAAATATCTTCTTTTTCTTTTTGTCACTTTCGCTGTTTTTGCTATAAACACATTGTTTTTCCGCCAATAAATTTATCGTAAACCCTTATAGTCTATTGTTTCCCTTCGGCTAACAGCATTTCTATGTTTAACAAATACATTTAGGTCTTTTCCTTGAAATTATCCAGACAGCACCATCGGCACGTTTGGGAACTATTTTTAACAAAATTTTATTGCCTCATGATTGTCTGGGTAAAATAAAGCATCAAGTCATTCTGAGAGTTAGTTTTAATGTTAGGTCATTTTTCGAGTCGCAGCCCTAATTATGATCCCCCTGATTACAGAGTGTTGACATCTGCATGGAAAGATCTTAATTTAACAGCAAAATCTTTTAACTTGTGAACATGTAAGTTTTTTTTTTTTTTATGTTAGGAACAAATGTCTATAAAAAAGAAAACAAATATTAGCTTTATGAGTACTGGAACTCTATTTTATTGTATTTTATGTAAAAAGAAATATCAAAAGAGCAATATATATATATATTTTATGACAATACATGATACAGAGTAGTTTCCTTACAGTAGACAGATTCACTAACGTTATCTTCTCTATTTCAATTTTGTCTGATTTTTATTTTTATTTTATTTCATTTTATTTTTTTTTTTTCAACAAGAATTATATTTTTGTATTTACTTTAATTTTTATATAAGTTATTTTACATTCTATACAAGACACTTTCTGTTCTTATGATAATAAAATTTTGGGGTTTTCTTTATTTTTCACGAAACATTCATTAAATGTATATCGTCTGTTCTTCAAAATTATTTTAATTAATTTCTTTTTAGTGAAAATAAATTTTGAAAAGTGAATTAAATTTTAGTAAAATAATATAGTATGTGTTAAAATAATATAGTATGTGTTGTAATAAAGTTTTGCAATACGATTTTGAACCTCTTAGACAAAATCATTGAATACTACTCTAATTGGAGAAAACCTGTCTCATGGATGACACGCGGAAGACTAACGAAAGCTGCCTTCCACTATATTCAAAGGTCTAAATGATACCATGGCAGGACCAGAAAACGGTGGGTAGACCAAGAATCCGGAAGTGTTGAAGGAGAATATGATGATGATGATGATGAATACGATTCGCGTTCATCATTTTGATATCACGTTTGAAAAATATTCTGCTTAAAAACACATGTAAAAAAATAAGTAGATCTGTAGCAAGACTTTTAAATATAAAGTAAGATCTACTTATTTTATTACATGTAAGTAGATCTTACTTTATATTTAAAAGCCTTGCTATAGTAAATTGAATGCATAGTTATGTACTTCATCCGCTTTTATAGAATTCCGACAAGAATCATTCAAAAGTTCATTTAAAAAATATATATTATTATTATTTTACTTACATTGTGTAAAGAAAAACTAAAATTTTCAATAGTGATATTTAAAGGTTTATTGCTTAAAACTAAAGAGAAAAATGAATACCTTCTAATAATTTCTTAAAATAATAACTAAATAATATACCAAAATAATTATACTTAAATATTTACTTGCTTAATGTATTCCAGTGCATTTTAAAATAAAGTTAATCATAATACGTATAAAATGTTGCATGAAACATTTCTGCTAAACAATATTTTTTTTCTTTACATACAGTTAACTTTTAAAACCATTGAAATACAGAATAAAGTAGAAAAGAAACATGAATAATTTATATCTTCATATGATTTACAATTTAAATATGACTTTTAAATCTTTGTATCTTTAGGAGTAAAAAAAAAAAAATTAACCACAGATTAGATTACAAAATGTTATGTTTTTTTTTTTTTTTTTTTTTTTTTTTTTTTTCATGTACTTAAACATATTTTTGAAATGCATACTGGAATTAGTGCTAAAGAAATAAAAAATCCTTACTCAAAACAATAGTTTTTAAATAATATATTTATCATAATTTGTGAGATTTCTAATTGATTCATTATACATTAAAAATTTGATATAAACACAATGTTCATGAAAATATGTAAAAATGCATATTTTACAAAACTGAAAAATGTTTTACAGCGTTCGTATCTTTTACAGAAAAAACGTAACATTATACCAAATTGAACCTTTATTATTTTCATATATGTATATACAGAGTAACTCAAGGATAGATGACAATGGAGGATAGATATCTAGTCTAAATATTTCCTAAACTTGATCATATATGATAACATAAACTTTATTCGTTAGAAATTTTTTAGTGATTTCATTCATTTTGACGTACAGCTGTGCTTTTCGATTATAAAAAAATAGGGAAATTTCAATGATTATTTAATTTAATGGTCGAATATTTTTGTTGAGTTAATACCTGAATATTTTAAAAAACGTACGTTGCATTTTTTAAAATTATTATACGTATTTTTACGGCACTTATATAATCCAGTCTTTCCTGTTAAGCATAAAACAATGACGTACTAAGTTGGAGTGACGCATTTAATTTGGTTGATATCTATATTGGTTAGATATATAGGTTGAGTAGATTTGAAGTTGAGGGCTAAGTATGTTTCATACTGGCCTAACATACATTGAGAAGCATCTAAGTTTTTTTCTTTTCCTGCTTGTTTGGGGAGGGAGATTCCCTGCAGACAACCTCCGTATATTTTAGAATTTTAATCTTTTACGTCTTAAGAATTTCATTTTCATATTAAATACAATTTATGTGTTGTTTGACTGCATTTTGCTCATTCGTAAGTAATTTTTTTGGTTTTATATTTTTTAGGAAATTGTTTTTTATTAGCTTTTGTTTAAATACTATAGATATATCGATATTTATCCACCTATTTTTATTTATATCTATCTATCCATATATTTATACATTTGCACACATATCTTAAGCTTAATAAAGACAGATTTCAAAGCGACCTTTTGAAATGCAATTACTAATTGACACCTTCAAACATGGCATTATACTTTTATAAAATGCACTATGATACATGATTCCATTAATATATCTTCTTTCAAATGCTACTAACATCTGAAAATGAAATGGCATACAGCACATAAATAACAAAAATTATTATTATAGTAACATAATGTAATGCCTATAAACCTATGAATGTTTTATTGAATCTATAAGTTAAATCCTTTCAATTAAAGCAAAAGAACTCCTTAAAAACACAGGAAAGTTTTTTAAAATTTCGTGCAAATACTTACAGCTATTTGTTAGTAATAATGTTTCGATAATATAATAGGAAATGTTAAATATATCAGTGAAAATTATACTAAATCCCTTAAATTGCAAACATTCCATAATCCTGTTATTGAGTTTTGATATTCTACTCTTTTAATACTGCTTTGATATATATATAATCTGTCTCTCTTTCTGTACATATATAATATATATACATGCAGGTTATCTACGGCTGCAACATTAAGGTGAGTTAAGATACATGTAAATGTGTCCTAATCATATAGTACTAACGGTCGCACAAATTTTGACGGTCGTGTTTTCTTCACGTACAGGGCTTTGAAATACCATGGCGAAATGTATTGCGATTCTACACACGACGATTCTGAGCAAGGTGTGTTCCGAACCATAAAATGTTTTACTGTACAATCCTTTAACTGAAAGATGTTTTCTGCAAAATTTCATGGTGAATCATGAAACATGGCACGGACACTAAAATTAAGAAGAAAAAAATCTCTGCTAGATTTAATTCTGTAAAATATAATTCCGAGAATGCGAACTGCTGTGCAGCTTGTCAGGATTTCTCGCTACTGCGTCTGGAGGATTCTACGTGACACCACATACAAAAAATATCCTTCAATGAATTCAGTTAATTTAATAAACTTATAATTTATCTGTAATATTAATTCTACGTTGGAATCTGTAAAAGAACAAAACAAAAAAATTTTTAACGATATTTGAAATATTCACAAGTAAAGCGTATCGGATAACATAATGAAAGCATGCCTACTCAGCTGAAAAGTTTAAATTACTTTTATTTCTTGACGCACGTTTAACTACAAAAGTTAGAGAACAAAGTTTTCCCGAATCGAAATGACCTTCAACGTTGCACGATGGAACATCCACCAATTTCATATCTTACTTTCGAAAACAATGTGTCACATTTGCCCAAGAGAGATATGACATTTCGTTGGAGCAATGGACTCCTTGATATTATCTCTTTACTACCACTTGCGGGCGATAACAAGACACTGGTGAATGACACAATCGTTAAAAAGTGTTCAGAACATAATTACATTATTTGAGGTATCTTCTGGAGTAGCTGGAGTTATACACTCTGTTTCTAGGAATAACTTGGTTATTATACTCCAAACATAAGACAGTATTTAAACGATAATAATATATGTCTTGAACTTGCATATATTTTAGCACGCCCTTTATTTTTTTTACATTTATTAAAAAACCGCATTATCTCTCACATTCTGTACATACATTTTTTTTTCATGGACTGTTACCGCATGTGCATGCCACTTCCGCTCATTATTGCTGCTTGATACCGAATCATTTAGGTATACTCTAAGATTCCCTGCCATAAGCTGATTATGTAGACAAATTATGTATGTATGTATAATTATGTATATATATATATATATATATATGAAAACGCATAAGACATAACATATTAAGCGAAATTTACAATTTTTTATATTAGGAAAAGAAAAAAAAATCATTCTTTATTGTAGAATTTCATTTCCCATAGTCTTCCATTCTTTATTTCTCTTTATGTATAAATATGTATGTATACATAAGTTTTATATAAAGGTTTTGACAAATTCAACTAACTAAAATAAATTTTGGAAATTTCTTAAAAACAACACATTTATCATAGTTATATTGTATATTTTACAGTTATATATTTGAATTACTTCAAAATAAGAAATTTGTTTGAGGAAAACAATAATACCTAACAGAAAATATGAAATTATTTCAACACCACTTCAAATTATTTGGAAAATGTTGTTCAAGATAAAAATGAATAGTATTCAAAGTGATGGATTATATTAACATGGCTGCATTTATCAAAGTCCAACATTTTCTTTTGTTTAAAACTAAAAGAGGCAGTTGAGTGAAAAGAAATAGATAAGCCAATATTTTTCTTCTTTAAAAGAACATTTTTCTTTTGATTACATACGGAATAGAATAGAGTGATACCATAAAGTTAAACCTGAAATTTAGTCGTTTAAAAGATTGATATGTTCAGAAAGTTTTACTTGATTTTTTTTCACAGATATTTAAAATAATAGAAAAGAAAAAAATAATCATATTATTTTTTGAGATATGCTAAATATATTTCTGATCCTGGCAACAAATTTCGAAAAGAAGAAAAAATGTATAGTAAAACATATATATATATATATATATATATATATATTATGATAAAATGCATATACAGTAAACTTCCGATTTCCTAGGAGCAGATTATGCACGTTGCGGATTATCCGCGGACACAGCGAGAGGGAGTGTTTAAGAGAAACGGTATTGTCATTTTTTTTTTTGTCAACTGTTTTGTAATGTTTTGAATATACTGTCTCACTACACATTTATGCCTTTGTCATACACGTAAACCAAATTTTAAATTATTGCGTGCATGTAGAACTTTCCGAGTTCTTGGTTCATATACAGCACATATTTCAAGAGTTCTTAAAAAAAGGAAATAAATAAATACATAAAAAGTAATTTGCTTCTTTTGCACATTCTGTATTTTTTATCAATGTTGAATACATTGATTTAAAAAGTTTTGGGCATTCAAATAATCCATCAGAAAGGTAATTAACATTTTATATCTACTGTCCAGTTTTTTTTATCTCTTAGTAATAAATTTTCTAACTGCCCACAAATTCTACCGTAATGGTATTGAATAAATTGAAGAAACAACCTTACGTTACAAAAGTTATAAAGTAAAGTTGCAGCAAGTTATAAAAATAAAGAAAACATGTAAAATTAAAGCATATTTCTATTTAGAAGTTTTTGAAAAAATCAATTATTGCTGTCCTATCCTTAATATTAAATAATATAAAGGTTGGATTATAAGTTGGGATTTTCCTTAGTTTTCTTCGTAACTCGCATACATATTGGCTAGGACACCTTAGAAATAATCTCATGGAGGGCCCACCATCTCAGGTATTAACAACTTTATTATTATTATTATTACTATTATTATTATTAAGAAAATGTTAATACTATTTTTAATTGTATTTTTAATTATTCATTTTTCAGAAGACAGAAAGGCAGATGACACTCAGAAAATTTCAATGATCACGAAACCATTCCAGAAGAAACATTTCAAGTTATCTGAAAGGTGACCTTCAAACTCGAATAATTTCAGACTGTCGCAAATACGTGAACCAGTTGAGTTCTTTATAGTAACATATACGACAAATCCACACTGCATCAACGTAACCAAGTTTTTAAAGCCTTATCTTTGATACAGTTAAATATTAATTATAATTTCAGGCAATAATTAATTACATATCAATTGATTAGTTGATTTTTTTTATCTTTTTGAATGTTCAATAATTTATATATATATATATATATATATATATATATATATATATATATATATATAAAGGAGAAAAGCATTTTATTAATGTAAATGTTACTTCAGCCTTTTCAATAAAAGTTTATAAAGTTATAGAATCTCACGTTCTTAATACTGATTTTGAAAGTATTCAATTTTCCATATTTAATTTGCATCAAACATTCACTACAGATTGATCACAAAATGCAGTCTACTTATTTTGGATTATTTTCAGCTTTATTTATTTATTCATTTATTTTTCTTTTTAGTGTGGTAATATGCTATACTACACGCTTTAGTTTTCCGCAAGTAACCTATGAAAATTTTATTTTTTTACCATATCTGAAGTATATCACCACTTACACATTTCTGTACTTAAAAAAGTAAATGAGATACCAGATTCATGCAACTAAAAACTTTCCCAAAAAATGCACACTTTATATAATTTATGTATAGATTAGTTCCTTCTGCATTTTAATTGGCTGAATTGAACATATCATTTACGTGTTACTTTTTTTTTTTTTTAATAATGGCAAAATAAAGCTTTTTGTGTGTTTCTATTTGATTAATACTTATTCTTTTAAATCCGTGAAAATGTCAGTTAAAAAAATATTTAATTATATAAATTATGTAATACAGATTTTTTACAACTTGCAATAAAATGTACATGAAGCTAGTGGTGCACAAAATGCTAATACACAATAGTTGTTTTCATCGAAATAATTAAGCATGACCCTTTATCAGGTAAAAAGTAGTCACAATATGCAGTATGAAATAAAACGCAATAAAGTAGACGTAAAGTCCACACGAAATGCGTAACTCTGTAAAACGTATTGTCTTAAACAAAGCGAGAAGGCTTCTGATGGTGACATGAAACTGTAATTTAAAAGTAGTTTAGAGAAATTAAATGAACATTGTGGCACAATAAACATGTGATTCAACAGCATCGTAAATAGATAATTTAGCAGCAATCTATCACATGTGTTAAAAGAACTCTGAATATAGAAAAAGTCTTCAAATTGACCACAAAAAATTAAAGATATTTGCCAAACAAGTATCGAATTTACCGTGAGAAGCTTATGAATGTCGACATATATTATTAAAAATATTTTAGCGGACAAATTTGTCGTCCATACGAGTGATTTGGAAACATTTGTTAATAACTGGGAAATATGTGTCGCTTTGTCACCATGGCAGAAGAAGACTTAATTATAATGAAAGATCGCTTATGTAATGCACAAAAAATTTAAAATTTCCAGACATTATATCATTTATTATACACTTTTTTACATGACTATAAAAACAGTATATTCAGCAATATATCCATGTTTAAAGGGATTACGGACATTATAGTTCCTATATATATAAATTGGTTTTGAGAATTATGAAACTAAATATTTATATGGAACTGTTAAAAAAAAAAAAAAGAAAAAAAAACATAGATAAAAAGATAAAAAAAATTCAAAAATTTGAGATGTTGTATGCAGACTAGTTGGTATAAAATTCCCTCTATGATTTCACATGATTATAGTTAAACAGCGTGTTTTAAACAGATTTGGATATTACTTTGACGATTGATTGATATTTTTGGATATATTTTGTTTGAATGTCAAAATTTGCATGAAATTTCTGTATTGAAACAAAAGTATATATACTGTAATTAAAGCGGCAACGCAGACACGAAGCAAATGTTGCGAGTTTGTTGCCCGTTTTGACTCAAGAACGTTTTGGTCAATTATTGGAAACCCTGTATATTGTCAACAAAGAATATGCACTTTAAACAATATTGTGTACTTAAATTAAATCTTATTTAAAAACATGTGACATAAAATAAATTACAATTCTGGTAATTTTCATGTATAGTTAGTTCTAAATACTTTGAGAAGCCCTATAAACGAATGATTATGTAATTCCCATACCACAATCTACACAAAACAAAACATTCTTTTATGTATGTAAAACAATTGTTCATTCCGTTCTGTTTAAGTCAGCCGATAGGTGTTACACTGTACTTAACAGACATTTTCCCGTACACGTAAAGTGTTTGAATTTCTTTGGAAGGCCCTGTGCATGAACCATTTGCTTGATTTTACAAAATTTTAGTGTTGTATCCGTGTATGATACTCATTTAGAATGCCGAGTTTGGATTTTCTGCTAATATGTCTTTTTGAAATATGCGGATAACACACAGTCATGCGCACAGACCAACCGAAAAACAGGTTTTTTGAATTCCGAGTACCTTAAAACGTGTAAATACATTTTTAAATTCTGAGCATATTCCTCGATTTACTTTGAATAAACCTATGCACTAGAAATAGCCCCAGATTTCTTCTGTGAATACAAGTGTGTAGTCATACTTGAAGCTTTTTATATAAAACAGGCCTTTTGGAAAGTACATGGCCAGATTCTCAAAGGTAGTGGTCGGACTATTTTGGTCTCAAACAATAGAAGGAAGACAGAAGCAGTAGCAGAAGAGTGTCTTAGAGTTACACATGTCACAAAAGCAAGAATTATTCATCAGAAGACTGCTGTGGGTTTATACAGCCTACTTAAAGAAGCATGTATGCAAGGAAATCCAAAGATTTCGTTTGAAAAATGGATTGATGAAAACTGCCAAACTTTTCGATTAAAAAAAATAACCCTGCATTAAAAAATAAATAAATAAATAAATAAAAACGATATTTCTGAAAGTATCGTTTATATTTGTTTTTTTCAAACTGCCTCTAATTTTAAATGCTCACGTAATGATGGAAAATTGCATTTTTTCATAAGGTTTTTCACTGTTTTTAATATTTGGAAACACAAAAGATTGAAAAAAAATGACATTGATTTAAACAAATAATAGTAATTTCACGAATTTTTAATATATATATATATATATATATATATATACATGAATATATATATGTACAGGGTGATTAGAAAAAAATAAACTACCCCGATATATGAGACCATAGCTACCATACCGTTCCGAGAAACTGCATAAAAATTTGGTGGAAGGTATTTTGAGGTATGCGCTCTAGAATTACATAAAAAACAACAGTTAAACTCTAACAGTTACGGTTACAGTGACAAAATTTCGAGAATTTCAAATGGCAGCACCTACTTTTTTTTTATTGAAATGGAATCTCCATAGCAAAAAACCATAAATATCGTTGGAACGGTACCTCTAGCAGGAAAATCACCAACGCTAGGCATATTAAGAAAAAAAGAGAAAACAGCTGTGATGTGCCTACTATAGCACGACTTACATTTTCTTAATAACGTCACATTTCACGCTGAGTCTTCGGCTCTCACTAATGTCTGCTGATTCTGCTTCGAAACGAGAAGACTAGACCACGGTATACTTAATTTCATGTAGTTCTACTGAATAAGGGTTTCAATTTCGTTATTAGTTTTAAGGCACCGTCATGAGTGACGTCATCACACTAAGTGAAAAATAAGGCATTGTGAAGAGCGTGATGTGTATCTTGCTTTCTTGCTCAGTGAACAATATGTCGTTTACTGAGAAACATCATTATCATCAACAAAATCGGTTTTGATTGCCATTTTACAATGCCTTGTTTTTCACGTACTGTGATGACGTCATCATGACAGCGTCTTACGACTAACAACGAAATTAAAATCCTTATTCAGTAGACCTACATGAAATTAAGAATACCGTGGTCTCTTCTTTTCGTTTCGAAGCAGAATCAGTAGACTTTAGTCTGATCCAAAGACTCAGTGTGAAATGTGACATCATTAAAAAAATGAAAGTGGTGCTCTGGTAGGCACGTAACAGTCGATTTTTCTCTCTCTTTTTTTTTTTTTTTTTTTTTCTTGTTAGCCTGCTCGCTGCCGATTTTCGTGCTAGAGGTACCGTTCTAACGCTATTTATGGTATACTGCTATGGAGATTACATTTCAATAATAAAGAAGTAGGTGTTGCCTTTGAAATTTTCGAAATTTTGTCACTGTAACCGTAACTGTTAGAGTTTAACTGTTGTTTTTTATATAATTCTTGAGCGCATACCTCAAAATACCTTCCACCAAATTTTTATTCAGTTTCTTGGAAGCTATGGTCTCAAATATCGGGGTAGTTTTTTTCTAATCACCCTGTATATGCATATAGTCAGAAATGTAAAATGTTCATTGACTTTAATATATGTTTTAAATCAGTAAGACTTTTTATTATAGTTTTATCTAAGTTCCTTAATTACACATTTCTGTTAATTGAAAGCCAAACATTTAATTAGGTACTTTTGTTGATTTATAATTATGTACAGTTTTGTTCAATAAACATTTTATTTATTTTATTTATTATTTTTTGTAAGAATAATATATTTCAATAAAGAAAAAATAAAAAGTATTGAACTCAGATTTTAAACCTAATGATAAATAACTTTAAGATTAGCGTGCATTCGGAGTTCTTCAAAATTTTATCTTCCGTACGGTAAGCCGTATCTGATGAATTGCTCTGCGTAGGTAATATATCAGTTTAAGGGCCGTCTGTTCTAGAACGGTTTATTATTTCTGTGTTTAGGATTTAAATTCAATTTGTCTCAGAATATAACACAGGTGACACATTTTCTAAAATCTGATGCTAAACATGCAGATTATTGGAGTCAGGCATTTAATATAAATTAGCAGATTTAATTTATATGTCTAAGTACTTTCAAAGAAAAGGAATTTTAGTCAGAATTTGAAGTTTTCGTGTATGTGTTTAAAGAGGAATTTGAATACTTTCTCTGTGTGTAAAATTTGTCTACTTAATTTGAATAAAAAGTATACCTAAAAGATATTATTTTCTAAATAAAGAAAGCTATTCTAAGTATAATTTTAAATAAAAACGCATTTTTCTATACACGCAAATTTGACCTTATAATATCTATTTTTAACTATTTAATATAATTAAAAAAATGTTTTGCGTTCTTAATAAAAGACAAAATATTTGCTATGACCTTCAAATTTTTCTGGAAAAAGTTCGTCGAGTAATCTTCTGCTTCAAAATATTATATAGTTGCAGTATCCATGTTTATTAGGACTGGTTGAATTAAGTATATAAAAGTAAATGTTATTTTTATCAATAATGTTTAATTTCAGTACGATTGTACCCTATGGTTAGTGTGCAACATAATACTGCCTTCTACATGTAAGGCAGTTTTTAACATTTTCACAAAGCCGGAGCCTATGGTCTGGTTTAATCGTTACGCGAAAAACAGTTGTTATGAAACTTAACAATGGCGATTTAATATTCTGGTTCAGTTGGGTCGAAATCTTACGGCTTTTTTACAGTTGTAGTTTACCAGCCGTTGTGACGCAATTGTTTAATATAAAAATGGTGGCTTATTACAGTCTATATAAATGTTGGCTAAACCTTAAAGTTTTAGAAAGTTTCCCATGAATCCCGATAAAAATAAAAGTCACATTTTAATTTTAATTTAGTACTCATTTAATTATTTTGGAATAAAAAAGGTGGGTTTTCCAAAAAAATATGGGTGTTTTCGGATTTTTCAGGTAAAGTTGAATAAAAAAAAAAAATGCTTTTTTTTTTTTTTTTTTTTTTTTTTAAAGTTAAAACAAGTTAAAATTTGAGCGTTTATATTTCATCTGACTATATGTGTGCATGTTTTTGGATAAATTAAAATATATATATTACTTTTATTTATTTATTATTTCCTTTTTTTAATCCAAAAACGTTATTCAAAACTTAAAAAAAAATTAATTAATTTCAAGAAGTAAAACGAAAATCACGAAAAAAAAAAGATATATATGGTTGTTTATATAAATGTTTTTATGCTCATATTACACAGTTTCTTAATTTACAACGATAAAATATTGCTTTTAAAGCGACACTACAAAAAATACAGCTTTGGGGGCTTTTTTATGAGTAAATCGGAAACAACCTTCATTCAGAGAATATTTAAATATTATTAAAATTGAGCACAGTTTTATAGTTTTTCGTATGATGATTTACAGATGTATATCTTTTCTATCTACAAATTTACAGATAATTATAGATACAACTTATAGCGACATTTTTGGATCTAGGTAAAAATATAGTGAATTATTTCTTGGTCAGTTTAATTTTTTGACAATTTATGTATTCATGCTCGAAAAATTCATTTTTAGTTCCCCATCGTATTCGTAAAAAAATTCAACTTTAATTTTGTTTAATTTTATTATTTTTATTATTATCATTTTTGCATATTTTAAGGTATTGTTCGTTGATCTCTTCTAACTGTAAAACAAAAGGACGATTCTGTTCTGGGAGTAGAATTCTCAATGTTTGATTATCATCAAACCTAGAAGCTGGGAAGGGCTTGGTTCGATCCTAGGTAAAGCTCAAACCCCGCGACAACGCCATCGATGCTGGAAGAAGAAAATAGCGGATTTAATCCCATATCGCGCTTGCCGACCTATCCGTTCAGAACTTTTCGTGGTTTTCTTAGATACGTGCGTGAATAAAGGCCAGGACTATAACTTTAGAGATATACAAAAGAAAATGTATAGTGAACGTTAAAGGGTTAATTTTACAATCACTTAATATTCTTCGAAATAGCCTCTTCCTGAATTAATATACTGTTGACAACGGCTCTACCACCCATTGGAGTTCGCATGTAAGTCTTCAACAGGAATGTTGAAGACACAACGCGCATTGCGTATTTTTTCAAGTTCTCCAGATTGTCGCAATCATGACATTTTAATCTGACTTTTAACCTAGAGAATAGAAATGAGTCTGGCGGTGATAAATTTGAGCTGTACAGAGGTTGGAACTGCATTCCAACGCTGTCTTTTGTCAGAAACTGAGTTAGGATCTTGACACAAATTTATTGGGTTTGTAGTTTTTTGGTGACTATTAGATGCATATACAATCTATTTCGTATGTCCCAACGTCTCCGAAATATTTCGGACATTCCCACGACTCGCAGAGTCCAAAATCACTTTAATTGTAGTTACAATGTCAGTTGTGATAAGTAATGATCAGTTGTTAAATAGGTAAATGGGTAAATGGGGTAGTTTCTAAGGCATTAGCATTTTTTTTTTTTTTTTTTAATAGGTAAAAATAAAAACCACGCGACATTTAAGAGGAAAATTTTTAACTTTTAATTGAAGAAAACTAAGTAAAGGTTTTAAAAGTAATAATAAAATAAGCAAGAGTAAATTAAAATGTAGCATACGTTTCTTTGATAGAATACCATGTAATTGGTTTACTAAAAACACAAAATTCATAATAGGAATTCCGAAAAATTAATAAGTTAAACCTTAAACTAAACGTTTCATTTTTTAGAATTTATTTTGTATTTTGCAAAATAAAAACTACATTTATTTATTTATTTTATTTTATTTTATTTATTTTTATTTATTTTATTTACTTATTTTTTTATTTTTTTAAGGAAATTTCGTTTTTAAATAAATCTAACTATTGAAACTTTTTTCATTGGAATTCAAAAATTGCACTTTTATAAATACATTTTGCTATTAGTTTAGTTCTTCTGCATTAAAAGAACTTTTAAAATGGCATATATGCAAGTTTTATTTGATTTATAATGTAAGTGTACTGAATTGAAAATGTAGTCAGTTGTTTTGAAACATATAAAATTAACAGTGAATTTTTTAATCGTAAATTTTTCTGTTAGACATGTTTAGTATATTCTGGATAAATTATGTTTTAAAATTACATTATCTTTTACTTTTAAATGTTTGTTTTAGTCGATATTTTACTTTTGATAGCTTTTAGATTGTTTCAGAACAAATTTACTGTTCGCTTAACTGAGTTAAATATGAAGGGTGAAATATATTCTTAAATATATGCAAGCATTATTTTATTCAAAATTGAAATGTATTGAGTTGAAAATGCATTCAGTAATTTGAACTTTGAAAATGTACTGTCCAGCATTATAATCGTAATTTTTGCTGATAGATATGTTTAAAAAAAAATCTGAATAAATTATGTTTTAAAATTGCATTATTTTCTATTTTTAAATGTGTCTTTCATTCCATATTTTTCCTGATCGTATTTTGTTTGTTTCAAAACAAATTTATTCTTTTAACTGGGTTGAATGCGGGATTAGAACATACACGCAAAGTATGGTCATATAGTATCCTCATATAGTATGAACATATAATATGTCCATATATGCAAATGCAGTATATATATATATATATAATTTTCATGTTTTGTGTTCTACCAAATCCATGAAAACGTTAAAATACAAATATGTTGTTATATATTTAAATTCTCTTGCTTAATTTTAATTTTGGTTAAATTTATGTAGATTTGGGGATTAATCATAGTAATTGTTTAAACTAATAATAATCTTATTATTAATTAATTGAAACATTCTAATATATATACAGTTGAACCTCGTTAACGTAAACTCTTTTAACATAATCCGCTTCAAAACAAAGATTAGTTACTGATAGCATGAACTACTGATAATATGAATAAATTTTCTGTATCCTTTGTGATTCACGTTGAGGGGGTTTGACTGTATATATATATATATATATATATATATATATTCATAAGATACAAATGTTCAAAATCATAAGCAGATAATTCAGACATACTACTTAAAATTTTTAAATTATCAATAAGATCATAATTATTTTAAATTATAAATGAACTGTTATTTTTAAAAACTATATTAAACATATTACAGTCGAACCTCGTTAACGTGGATCTCAGGGAGACAAAAGAAAAATTGTTCATGCTATCAATAGTTCATGTAATCAGTAACTAATCTTCATATAACTAAAGTAATCTTCATTTTGACGGTATTGTGGAAACAGTTCATGTTAAAAGTAATTCACCCTAAGCATGTTCACGTTAACGCTGTTCGACTGTATTTACTTTATTCAATAACTTGGTGTTTACTATGTAAAAATGTTTACTATGTAATAGACATTTACTGTGTAATAGGGATCTTAGGAAATTTAGGGGCTAGAACTAAATTTGGAAAATCTTGACTGTTTTGTTTTAATTTTGATTTCTTATATGCCTTTATTCTATTATTGATTTCTTGCATTTTTCTATTTAATAAGAACGTAATTATTATCGTTATTATAGCTATAAAGTTTTTTACACGTGATTGCAAAATTAGTAATAGCTTTGTTGACATATCTAATTATAAATTTATCTCGTATTTTCACAATTGAAGTTTTTAATTTTGTGCAAATATCCTTTCAAATCCCACCATAATTTTCAGATCTATATATATATGTCTATATCTATATCTTATTTATATATTTTGAAACTTTCAATATTAACAGTCGAACTTTTTAATTGTTATTTCTTCTGTTACACATGTTTATTGTATTTCCATAAATTATGCTTTAAAATTACATTATCTTTTAATTTTAAATGTTTCCTCTTGCCCATATAGAAATAGAAAATCAAAAACTGTTTTCAAAAGAGAAAAAATTCAGTTTGAAAGAAGAAAATATTTTTTTTCAAATTTCTTTTTGTGATTAGTTTAGTTCTTTTACATTAAAATTTTTTTTTAATGTCGTAAATTCAAGCTTCATTTTATTTAGAATGGAAGCTATGTGAATAATAAAAAAAAAAAACTCTGTTATTTTGAAACTTTTTAAATAAACTGTCCAAAATTTTAATCGTATATTCTGGTGTCAGACAAGTTCAATACATTCTGGATAAACTATGTTTTAATATTACATTATCTCTTAATTTTAAGTGTTTTGCCTTTGTACATATTTCACTTAAAATTGTTTTTATTTTGTTTCGTAACAGATTTATTGTTTTACTAACAGAATTGATTGCGAAAAGTAAAACATTTTCTCACATATGCCTTTGAATATTTTTCTTTTTAACCCTTTCCAAAAACGTTAAAAAGTGTTAATGACTTTGTTTTGTCTGTCTGTCTGTCTATCCGTCTGTCTGTTCTAACTCCGGTAAATATTTATGGATTTTTTTAAAGTGGTATATGTTATTCAAGTTTACTATCTGATGTTCTTTATTGAAAAAAAGGACTGAATACCTCTACCGGTTTGAGTACAAAGACACCCGAAACTATTCCAAAGCATTGTGTTTTCTGGGTGGTATTTCTATAAACCATATTTTAATACTTTTATTTTACACAAATCTTAATGAAATTTAACTATGTTATTCAAATTTAATATCGGATGTTTTCTATAAAAAATGAAGTAAATTTCACGAATGATTTTTTTACAAGGACACTCTAAAGCAAAAGTATTACAAAATATTATGTTGTATGACAGGTATTTCTATAAACCAAATTTTAATGACTTTACTTTTCACAAGGCTTAATGATATTGGAATATGTTATTCATATGCACAAAAGAATGCTTTGCATAGAATATAGTGTGCTTAGCAATAGATTTACAGGGCCACACAAACATATTCAGCTACATTAAGGCCTCTTAATAAAAATTTACTGGAATTGCACTTTCCTTTACATTAAGCGTTTTTAACAATTTCTAACAATTTGTAAGTATGAATATGATTTCAAATTGTGTATCTGCTTACCTCTCTGTCTGTTCGTCCGCACTCTAACTACCTTAAATATTTATGGGATTTCTTGAAACTGATATATGTTACGTAGTTTCACAATCGGATGATTCCTATGTAAAATAGAGTAAGTACTAACACTCGTTTTTTTTACAGGGACATTCGAAAGTAATCCGAAGCATTGAGTTCTATGAGAGGTATTTCCATAAAACAAATTGTAATAATAATTTTAGTTTCCACAAACTTTAATGAAATTGAAATATGTTATTCATATGCACAAAATAATGCTTTCTATTATATATAGTATGATTATTATCCGAATTACACGACGACACAAAATTATTCAGTTACATGAGATATATTAATAAAAGTGTGCTAGAATTGCACTTTCGTTTACATTAAGCATTTTTAACATTTTCTAGTAAATTTTAAATGTGAATATAATTTCAATTTTTGAATCTGTCTGAGCGACTGTCTATCTTTCTGTCTGTTTGTCTTCCGCCCCAGGGTCTGTAAATATTTCAGAACTTTCAAAATATGATATATATTAATCAAGTTCACTATGAAATGTTCCCAATTTTAAACTACATAAATAGGTCCTGTGTAACTAGTTTGTGTGCAAGGACAATGAAAAAAAAATGCCAATGCATTGTGTTTTAGGACAGACGTTTTTAAAAATCGCATTTAAATACTGTAAAAATCATAAAGAAATAGACATGTATTGTTAATAAAGGGTGTCCAGGAATTACTGTCTGAAAATTAAAATTTACACATATGAAAAGTAAGGAAAGAAAAATTAAAGTGATTATTTGCATATGAAAATACATTTATTTAATTACAAATTAATATATTCATTTGACACCGCTGGTGCCGTAATCGCCAACTAATCGCAAGTTCCGCTTAAAGTGTCGACACAGTAACAGATGAGCAACGTACTGTGTTTTTAATTGATACTTATTAAAAAAAATTCTGCAGGTTTGATGTAAAAATTTATTTAGTTTTTTAAATATATTATTTTTCGTATGATTGAACTTTAAAGAGCTTTGAAATTTCTTTTTTAGTAAGTTTGATTTTTCCAAATAATTCTAATATATATATATATATATATATATATATATATATATATACATACATATAACTATTGAAATGAATTTATATATAAATATAAGTTTAAAGACTAGCAGAACCAAAAGGAGAATTACAAAACAATGCGCAAAATTGCAGCAAAAGGAAATGCTGCATATAATACTTAAATGTAGAAATATATAAATGTAGGAATATATAAACAAATGAATGAAATTAAACCCTAAAAAACACTGAGATCTTCATCAGGAAGGCCCCTCAGTGTAGGGGTGAAAGTGAAGTTTCTGAAAGGACAGTAGCAATTAGCTAATAACTATCCTTAGCCCCCAACTTCTCACCAAACAGAAAACACCAAACTATTGAAGCTATTTAAAAAAAGGGGGAAGACAAACTTAAATTATTATAATAAAACTTGAAACAAAGAAAGCTGCACTAAAAGCAGCTTAGCAAACAATGTTTTTAAATAGAAAACTATTGTAATACTTTTAATACTATATACATATATATATATATATATACATATATATATATATATATATATATATATATATATATTAAGAGTTTATTTTAAAGTTTGTTTAAATACTATAACACTATTTATTTTTATATACAGTAAAATATGGGAAATATGATTTATCTCTTCGGAAAGGATTAGACGCATGTGCTGTCCGATTAGAGTCCAAAGAACACAATTTTTATTAAAATAAGTGTAATTGAAAACGTCAGAGATAAAATTTCGGGAAATGCTCATCTCAGTGACAACGTCTATTCTTTCTCATGTAGAATCGTAGAATCGCCTTCATTGTTTTTAGACATGAATTGGAGAATAGATAGTATCAGCTTATACTTACTTAAAAACATTATCACCATGAAATCATAGCGTGATTGGTGGCATAAAGAGCTGCCTTTCATAAGATATAAATTTAATTCCAGTTAAGTAAAAAATAATGTTTTCCTTATATATATAAGTATATATATATATATATATATATGCAAAAATTTTACAGTCGTGTTATCAATTTTTAACCCAAACAATTTGCAAAACATCATTAAGTTTATATAGAAATGCTCCTTAATTTCTTCAACAATTTTTCAAATGAGTATATAATATATCAAATGAATCTGAAAATTATTCAACTGTTCAGCTTTTTCCCCAACTTCAATTACAATGGTGTTATTCAAATCATTTATATTTTCAGCTTATTAATAAGAAGATACAAATTTTAAAAGAAAAAAAAAATATTTAAAATTTTTATTCATTTTTTCCCTATTAACTTATAGAATAGATTTTTTGTTCATTAAATAAGTTGCTATATATATATATATGTATATTTAAAAAGACATCCAAAAGATCTCAGTTAAAAAAAAGAAAAAAAAATGGGAGTAAATAAGATTTTTATTTAAAAATTATTTATTTTTTTAAAGAATAGAAAACGAATTTTAATAATAAATTATATGTATTATTATTTTTATTTATTATATTTTATTTAATATATATTTGTCACTTGATGGTAAATATACATATTTAATTACTTTAAATCGGTTTAAAACTCGTTGAATATACGTTATTTTGAAATTTAGGGATCGCAGTATACAATATTTTGAATAAAACAATTTCATGTTAAAAAAAAAAATCTTAAATTTAATGAATTTTCACATTTCTCAGATTAATTAAAATAAAAATAAAAATAAATAGTGATATTTAAAATATTGAAAACTGTCATTCCTAGTCACTAGTACACAGGATTTGCGTAATATCTTTCTACCCAACAATATTTATAATGTGGCAGAAGAATTTTTTTTTTTTTTTTTTTTTTTTTTTCCAGATTAACTCAAAATGTTTTTTTTTTTTTTGTTTGTTTGTTTTTTTTAAAGAATACAATCAAGGAAATAGTAGAAACTGTTACACATTACATATATAAAATGTTTCGAAAAGTAACGATACTATACATTGTCTATTATCAAAATTGAATTAAAATGGTTAAGATATCATAACATAACGTCATTCAGTCTGATACTACTTTATATGCTAACCCATTATTGTCTAGCGTTAGTGAGGCAAGGTATTATTGGATTAATAAGATACTGAACAACTCGAAATACTAAACAATACGACTAAATTCGAAAATTTTGACCAAATTTTCTGTACTTTTATAACCTTCTTAAAACAAAGCTTAAGGAACGAAAACCGAAATGTTATCAATTATTTTTAAAAAAAATTATAATGGAATAATATATATTGTTTAAATATATACGATGTACGGACCAAACACAGACTCTGAAAATTCAACAATAAATTATTTTTAAGTTACACTTTAAATAAATAATGATAATAATAATAAAAAATCCAGAGGCTATCTTTCATTTTATCAAAATTATTCTAAATTAAGTATAAAATAATAATAAATTAAATAAATATATTAAGTTATTAGATAAATATTATAATAAATTATACATTCAAATACTGACATGTATAAAGCATAAACGGATTTTCAGATTTAGTTAAATTTCCGAGAATTTCGTTTTCTAATATGTTTTTAAGCCTTTTAAAAAACGAAAGCGTTCTACAGTAAATAAATAAAAGAAATGAAATCTAGCTCTAATAAATCAATATTTTCAAGTAATTTATTTTACAAAAATCTTTGCGGTATTAAGTAAATAATGAAGAAAAGGAAAAAAAAAAAGTAAGTGAGCATTCGGTAGAGATAATGGATTAAAAGTGTATTATTTTATACAAAATCATCAATAGTTATTTCCAGGTACTTCTGAAAAGCGTGAAAATGAAGAAAGAATAATTAACCTAATTGCCGTAATTGCTTTAACACCTGTTTCTACAATATACACAAAACACATTGTATAACGGGAAATCTCATCATTCATCCCATAACAACGGTTGTATAATTACCGTTTTGAAAAGTACAATTATCGTCTCCACAATGCAATATGTTTGAAAGCCAATGCATTTAGCGTGTAAATTAGTTAAAAAGTACCCTTTTTCTAATTACTTTACCTGCTTTTGAAATCTAATTTTTACGACTACAAATGAATGTGAAACATTTAATAAGAACGTACTGTTAATAAATTGTACTCCGTATCTTATAATAGCGCACGGAAAGGAAAGACATGAAAAATTATTTTTGGTAAAAGTGTTACTGCAAACAATGCACGATTCTTCAAAGATGAAGACCCTTAAATGTTTTAAAATATCGGAATAATTTTAATGAAAAAAAAATGCTTTTTTTTTTTTTTTTGATAAAATGTTATGTGATGTAAATTTAGTATACCAGTGGTGACCACTGTATTTAAATTTCATTATAAATATAGCCTTTTTTTCTCGTACATAGATTCACTTAACATTTAATTTTGTATCTCTCTACTACTAATATCTTTAATTACAAATATTTAGAATCGTTTCGTCTTGAATATGATTAATTTATCTGAAAGTTTGTGAACATTTTCCCAACTTCTCATAATTTCTTGTTATTTTAAAAAAGCAAAATAAATTTTGTTTCATTTGCATTTGCTTGTATCTGTCTTATTTCTGATACTTTCTGCGTTTATATGGAAAATTTAAGCATGAAAAATTCATTTATCATCTGATTATTTATTTATTTATTTTCAGTACGAGATGATTACTGGTTTGAATCAGGCATTCCACTTCGTCATCATACAGTGTATATATATATATATATATATATATATATATATATATATATTCTGTTTTAAATTACGTAAAAACTGCAGAAAATTTTAAAAATGCATATAGTAACCGTTGCTAAGGAACAAAACTTTTTATTCGAAATTAAAAAAGAAAAAAAAAGAGAATTATTTATTTTAATTTTATCTTTTTAACTAATTATTTTTTACGCTTTTTGTATACCGTTTTACTTTTACAGAAATAATAATAATAATAATAAAATAAAAATAAAATAACATAAAATGAAATTGATAGTTGGTAATATCGAAATTTGAAACGTTTCACTAAAAAAGATCGGATATATCTCGCCATCATCTTTATGTATGCATTTGCCATAACCATTTTAATTCATCTCCAAAATAGCAACAAAGAATTAAAAATCGCAAAGAATTTCCTATACCAAAGTTGTAAAAAATAAATAAATAAAGAAGAAGAAGAAGAAGAAGAAAATATTAACAGTTGATAATGAACGTAACACAATTATTGAATGCTTTTATATGGAAGAACAGACTAAAAAAAATATTTTTGTACTGAATAAAACTCTATATCGTACAGAATATTACATCTATTACTTAGAACACAAGAATAGGATTATTTTATATGTTTATTAATAAAACATTTTTTAATTGAAGTAACAAAGCAAACACATATGTTATTCAGAAACCGAAGATTTCTTTTTATTTCTTAATTATTTTTTTTTTTTATTTTTTTTTTTTTTTACATGGACATAAATTTTACGTGGTCACTTTATTATAGATTTTGGTGAAAATCTAGCGCATATAGGTTTTTAGAGAAACACGAAATTTTTTTTATCACTAAGATCTATGGGTTTAAGTTATTAAAAGTGCAAGTGATAAATTAAATAAATTTCAATTTGGGAGAAAATGCTCCAGTACTTTTTTACAGTACTTAATTAATATGGTTTATTTAACCTTTATTTTTTATTTTTCAGTGTAACTTATATAAATAACTGTCAATTACTTAATGTTCGGATAATCCACTGATGGCACTTCAGACTTTTTTTTTTTTTACTTTATTTATTTATTTTATTTTATTTTTTTAATTAAAAATTAAATTTTATGAAAAAAAATACAAGAAAAAGTTATTAAATAATGATAATTAAAAAAAAAAAAGAAAAAAAAAGAACAGGCGCATAAATATTTTCATATATGACATAGGTCTTTAAAACACTGTTGTTAAAAAATTAGCAAGTGATGTTGTAAACAATATATATGATATAATATTTTCGTAAATATAAACAATTAAATGGGATATACAAATTTCCATAGAATTTCCGAAAAATTATAAAAAATGATACGTTTGAAAACAAAAATTATATATATATACATATGTACATAAATAACGAAAAATTACTTGACTAATTTTATATATAACTTCGTAATTTGATACAATTCACTTATATTAGAATTTATAAAATAATTGCCAATTAAAAACGCAATAAACTTTATTAAAATAATGATTATAATATTAATTAAAAAATCACAAACGTGTTTCTATTTCGTGTATAATATTATGAAAATTTAAATAAATAATGTAAAATTAAATGATGACGTGAACTATATAATAATATACAAGACTAACTCTTTATGTATTATCATGATTGTATTATATATTAAATTGGTTATTTTCCGCAAGACAGAGAATAAAGTATATCTTTTATATATTATTTACACGTTTCTCATAATGCCAAATGGAGCTTTACTCAAAATATTAATTCAACTAACAATATTCAATTGAAAATGAGTTGCTTGTACTTAATTCCCACTTGTTCACTTAAAGTGTACTATTATTTTACTCGAGTTTGGAAAAAATAAAAGTATGTGTAAAGAATTGTAATTCTACGAAAATAATCTTAAAAACTAGGTATTGAAAAATAAAATGAAAATTATATTTTCTTCGACATTCAGATACATTCTAAGCAATTTTTAACAAAATTGCACTCAATTATCAAACAGACTAATGCGGTAATATGAACATGTTAATTAGAATTATTCTTTTTCCATGCTTAATCTACCTATACCTCTAATTTTTAATTTACAGAATGTACTTATATGGGATAATCTAGTTTTTGGATCACGCTCTAGTTTCTGTATTTAAAAACGATAAAATATTTATTTCGAAGTTTTTAGGGTTGACAGAAATGAGTGTTTATTGTAATTGCCTATATAAATGACGAGAAGTGACTGTGTGTGTTTATCTTTACGTATGTGTGATGTGTTTCTGTGTGTACACGTATGTGCATTTGTGTTGGAAATCATGGTTAATTGTATGTTTATATATATATATATATATATATATATATAGGGTGATCAGTTTAAAAGATTATCCGTTGGTTTTTCTTATTACTCTTAAATCTGACGGATGTGGCAACTATTCTAACACTGAAATATAATTGTTTGAACCTTCTTTAAGTCTGGGAGGCTATTGCTAACACTGTTGAACTTTTAAAACTTTACTTGTACGGTAAAACAGAAATGGAGAAGCGCAGTGTTACTTAACCTGTGATAATTTTATTTTTGAAAATCATAATTTAATTTAATTTTTTTTACATTATCATTCCTTACAAAAAATGTTGAAAATGCTCGCCACCATTTTGAATGCAAATATGAACACGTCGAACCAAGTTTTTTGACACATTTCGTAGCATTGTTGGTGTCATTGACGAGATTTCTTCAGTTATCTGATTTAATTCATCATTGTTTAGAGGACTTCTCTGGAAAAGCCTATAAAATGATAATGATAATGTAAATGTAATGTAGTAAAGATAATGTGAAAAATTTTAATTAAATTCTATTTTTCATAAATAAATTTATTTCATGCTAAAATAACATTTTGCGTCTGCATTAGTGTTTTACCTCACAAATAAATTTATAACAGTCCAACAGTGTTGGAAATTGTCTCCCACACTTTAAAAGGTTCAAACAGTCATAGATCAGTGTTGCCACATCCGTCATACTTAAGGGTAATAAGAAAAACCAACGGGTGCTCTTTTAAATTCCTCACCCCTTGTATACATATAATGCAAGAATTGTAATGGTATTAACTTGTAAACGCTTATATATTAGCTTTTTTCGAGTATTGGCTAAAAAAAAAAAAAAAAAAAAAAAAAAAAATCCATATGCCATTTTTATTAGTGAAAAAAGTTCTAAATTAAAAAATTATATAATTAATCTAATTAATTTAATCCAATTAAGTGTTAGAAACAAGGTTGTATAATAAATCACGTTGCGAAAATTGAATAAATGCATTACTTCAGAAGAACTGTTTTAGAATTAACTATTAAAAACATTAGTTTTAAGCAGTTACAGTTATTACATTATAGACTTACAACAATAAAATCTCTCTCTTTCTCTCTCTTTTTTATTTAATTGAAAATATGTTACATATCTAAACTTTAAATTGCACAATAATTAAATTCAATATTTCACAATAGTAGCCGCTATTAAAAGCGAAAATCTGCTGTTTATCTCTGTTGTAAGCTTTGATATGTGGAGTAAGTTCGATCGCCAACGCCAGACACTTAGGACTTATTGTACGTATGGGTAAATTCCTAAGAAATTTCATAATCATGAAAGTAAAATACGCACACACGCACATATATATACACCCATATATATATATATATATATATATATTTCCAAATAGACATGCTAAAGCGCAACAGGGAATTGAACACGGCATTTCTCGGCAGAACATATCGGGTATAGTTATTAGAACTTATTTTGAAAATTTTTAAGTATTCTAAAGGAAACACTACGTAAACAGCACGAATTATCCTTTCTGAAAAACAATATTTTAGCGGAAAAAAATTAGATGTGTTAACAGTTAAATGCTTAAAAAAAAAAAAAAAAAAAAAGTTAAACGCTTCCTAACTTGTAATGGAAATACAACGTTTAGAAAAGTCGTTTCTTATTTCGGTATTTGTCACTTTAACAAATATTTTTTTCTTAATACATTAGCATTAAATTATTGGGGAATAATATATATATATATATATATTATTCTAACTATAATAATAATAATAATAATAATAATAATAATATATATGTATATATATATATATATATATTAAGAGCGAGTTTTATAACATTTTTGTTTGAAAGTAGCTAATTAATATCGTTGAATCTTACAAATATTAATTAAAATTTACTTGGTGTTTATAATAGTTATATAGGTGTGCGAGTGACTCACAATTTGTGATTTAATCTTAGGAAATTTGACACATAGATTAATGAAATTCCGCTTCAACACAATTAGTTACATGTTCATGGATGTAAACTTTGGTAAACAGTTTACCTTAAAATATATTTCATAGAATAATATTACAAGTATTAAGAAAATATTTGACATACCCATTAAAATGAAACCGATTGAGTTTATCTATTTTTCTCTTATTTTTATAGTAGTACGTCTAATTTTTAGAAACCTAAAAAATCAAAATGATGTACAAAGGTTTTTTTTTTTTTTTTTTTTTTTTTTTTTAATTTCTTGACAATCAGTTTTCTACTTTTGTCGATGTGAGAAAAAAAAAGTTTCATGAAAGTACGCTTCTTTTAAAAGAATTCAAAATATATAAACAATTGAAACCATAATATATAAACAATTGAAACAAAACTCAAAAAATAACAAAATAAACAAAACTCAAAAAATATTGTTGCTGTTTTTATGTGAAAAAAAATATTGAAAATCAAATATACATATATATATATATATGTATGTATGTATGTATATATAAACAAATAATCAAAACCAGATGAAAATTTAATCCCAAAACACACGAGGGCCTATATTTAAATTTTATCTTATATATATATATGTATATATATATATATATATATATATATATCCGAATTTTAATTTAACTTATCTAAAAAATTGAAAATAAATTATCTATTACAAATTACATTATGTGAATGATATTAGAATATTAAATATCGAATATAACATATTATTCATATCATCAAAGTAAACTCAGTAAACATCGTTTGTTATTTCATAAATTCGACACATTATACTTATGAATATTTCAACCTACATATCAACAATTATATTTCCTGTTTCTACTCAGTTCTAGTATGAGATATGTCAGTGCATTTGTCAGGACTGAAATAAATGAATACAATTAAAGTTGACTTTTATTTGACATATATGAATTTCATGTATTTCAAATGAATGAACAAAGTACATGTAGAATAATGGAGTTATTTTAATGATAATTAAGCTCATGACAGCCAAAAACATTTAGCTTTAAATGTTTCCCACCAGACAGACAATTATATCACAAAATATTGTTTAAAATTATAATCTTTTTGAAATGTACTATAAGTTATTAATTGTTATATTAAGAATATCCAGAATAATACATCGGAACAATTCAAAACTTTATAGATGAAACCTTTATAGTATGTAGATGACAAATCTTGTTGATTTAAGTAGCAGCATTTATTTACAATAATTTTAACTTATTTATTAATTTTTAGAAACACATCAGGCTAAAACTGCTAAAATAAATGTAGTACTCAAAAATTTGAAGTCTTGATATCTATGTAAGTAAATTAGTATGTTTATATATGTTTATGATGGAGGCAATATGCTACATTTTAAACAAAAATTAAATCGTTTTTTAAAATTATTAATATCAAATATAAATTATAAAAATGTTTACATTTATACTGCAAATTAGAATCGTAAAATAGAATAAAAGTTTAGCTTTATTTTTTGTAGCACAATGTTGGTCATAAATTTCTCTTATCTTTTCTATACGAGCTTGTGTATGCATGAACATATTTCCGTATGTTTGTCAACTAAAACAGCTCCAACAAACGAATTACGAAGGTTGTTTTCTCAATTTTATTTTTTAATATTTCTATTTCAATAACATTCCATCTTTAATTTATATCTTGAATTTTTTTTTTTTTTTTTTTTTTTTTTTTTTACTCCTTAAAGGAAAGAAAAAAGGACAGTATAATCAGATACGCGGCAAAAGATGACAATCAGTAATGAATTCATATCCTCGTATATCGCAAGACTAATTAAATAATCAAATAATTAGTTCTATTTTTCGAATAAATATTAGACTTATATATGTCTATCCAAAAATAATAGGAAACTAGCTGGCTTCGCCCGCTAGCGGGTCAGTATTTTCAAATGAATTACTAAAATTAATGAATCACTAACAGTAATTTTTAGTGTTAAGAAAAGAAATTAAAAAAAAAATCATTTCTGATTGGGTAAAAAGTCGGCCCGGGTGCCCACTGCCTTAGGCAGCGCAGTCCCGTGCGCGCTGCGCGCGCGTATACCTTCCCTGACCTTTCGTGCCCCCTAAAAAAATCATTTCTGATCGGGTAAAAACTCGCACCGGGTCCCCACTGCCTTCGGCAGCGCAGACCCATGCGCGCGCACGTGTGAAGGTATACGTGCGCTGCGCGCACATATTCCTTCTGAAGTCATATTTTTATTCTTAAGAAAAGAAAACTAACAGTAACAGAAACAAAAAGTAACTTTTAGTGTTAAGAAAAGAAATTAAAAAAAAATCATTTCTAATTGGGTAAAAAGTCGGCCCGGGTCCCCACTGCCTTCGGCAGCGCAGTCCCATGCGCGCTGCGCGCGCACAACTTAAGGGATATACGCGCTGCGCGCGCGTATACCTTCCCTGACCTTTCGTGCCCCCTAAAAAAATCATTTCTGATCGGGTAAAAACTCGCACCGGGTCTCCACTGCCTTCGGCAGTGCAGACCCATGCGCGCGCACGTGTGAAGGTATACGTGCGCTGCGCGCACATATTCCTCCTGAAGTCATATTTTTGTTCTTAAGAAAAGAAAATTTAAAAAATCATTTCTCATCGGGTACATAGTCGGACCGGGTCCCCACTGCCTTCGGCAGCGCAGTCACGTGCGCGCTGCGCACGCACAAGTTCACGGATACACGCGCTGCGCTCGCGTATTCCTTCCCTGACCCTTCGTGCCCCCTAAAAAAATCATTTCTGATCGGTTAAAAACTCACACCGGGTCCCCACTGCCTTCGGCAGCGCAAACCCATGCGCGCTGCGCGCATATACTCCTTCTCAAATCAAATTTTTATTCTTAAGAAAAGAAAATGAAAAAAAATCATTTCTCATCGGTTAAAAAGTCGGACCTGGTCCCCACTGCCTTTGGCCGCGCAGTCCAGTGCGCGCTGCGCGCACAAGTTAGGGGATACGCGCTCGGTACACGCATATCTCTTCCCCACCCTTTCAGCCCCTCCTAATTAACCTACGTATACCAAATTTAAACGGTGTAACTCAATTAGCTGAGATGCAAAGGAAAACGTAATCAGGACACCTCAAAACGTGTAAATCTGGTGAAAACTTTCGATAATTTAAAAGAACTTTAAAATATCATTCGAATGATGTATTAAAAATAATTTAATCATAATTAGAAATTGAAATATTGAAATTTGAAAATATTGCAGCGCCATCTGTCGGTAGAAATTTCTGTATTCCACTGTTCCATTCCAATTCAAAAACGCTTTCTAATGATGTATTACTTATGAAATTATTTTAATTAGTAGCTAAGATACAAAGAAAACTAATTCAGGACACCTCAAAACGTGTAAATCTGGTGAAAACTTTCGATAATATAAAAGAACTTTAAAATATCTTTCGAATGATGTATTAAAAATAATTTAATCATAATTAGAAATTGTAATATTGAAATTTGAAAATATTACAACGCCATAAAAGAAAACTGATTCAGGAGACCTCAAAACGTGTAATTCTGGTGAAAACTTTCGATAATTTAAAAGAACTTTAAAATATCTTTCGAATGATGTATTAAAAATAATTTAATCATAATTAGAAATTGAAATATTGAAATTTGAAAATAATACAGCACCATAAGAGAAAACTGATTCAGGAGACCTCAAAACGTGTAACTTTCGATAATTTAAAAGAACTTTAAAATATCTTTCGAGTGATGCATTAAAAATAATTTAATTATAATTAGAAATTGAAATATTGAAATTTGAAAAAATTACAGCACTATCTGGCGGTAGAAATTTCTGTATTCCACTGTTCGATTCCAAATCAAAAAAGCTAATGATGTATTACTTATGAAATTATTATAATTAGTATCTGAGATACAAAAGAAAACTCATTCGGACACCTCAAAACGTGTAAATCTGGTGAAAACTTTCGATAATATAAAAGAACTTTAAAATATCTTTCGAATTAAGTATTAAAAATAATTTAATCATAATTAGAAATTGTAATATTGAAAATTGAAAATATTACAACCCCATAAAAGAAAACTGATTCAGGATACCTCAAAACGTGTAATTCTGGTGAAAGCTTTCGATAATTTAAAAGAACTTTAAAATATCTTTCGAATGATGCATTAAAAATAATTTAATCATAATTAGAAATTTAAATATTGAAATTTGAAAATATTACAGCGCCATGAAAGAACACTGATTCAGGAGACCTCAAAACGTGTAAATCTGTTGAAAACTTTGAATTATGTAAAAGAACTTTAAAATATCTTTCCTATGATGTATAAAAAATAAATCAATCGTAATTAGAAATTGAAATACGCGTATTAGAATATTGCAAAAATGTCCGGCGTGTAAAGATAAAATTTAATTTGCAATTAAAATGTAAATCTTTTGTTTATTGACGAAAATCGATGAAATTTGAAATGCAAGTTTGTTTTGTGGTGTAAATATTATATACTAAATAAAATGTGTCAAATTTGAAAAATTGAAGAAAATAGAAAATTGTAAATTTTAATCGCACTACGAAACACGTGACTTCATTAAATACCAGATGTGTTTCCGTTGAAGACTGCTGTAGACTTAATGTCTGCAAAGATAACATTCTTGTGATTCGTTGCCAACATTTTTTTATAGTTTAGTTAATTTTAAAAAATCTAATTGTCCGATGGATAAGCCGTTTAAACCATCGGATTGAGAAAAAAAAGCCCTTTCCAATGGTATCTTGTTTGTAACGATACGACTGATATTTCTAATTTATTTTCCACTTTTTCCGTAAAAATGTCGCTTTTTAAGCATTTAATCATGAATTCTGGGACATTTTTCGGTAGACAATGGTCAACGTTTTAATTAATATCTCCGCTAATTAGAGTCGCATTGTTTAGCAAATTAGATAACCCTGATCTGCGATAAATTCTCTGTCCGACGGTACCTGTTCGAAGTCCGTGCGACCTTTAGCGGCGGAGCCTTAGCTGCGTCAAGCCGTATCTCACAGACACACAGACACACACACGCGTACACATTTTAATAATATAAGTGACTAGCTGGCTTCGCCCGCTAGCGGGTCAGTATTTTCAAATGAATCACTAAAAATAATGAATCACTAACAGAAACTTTTAGTGTTCAGAAAAGAAATTAAAAAAATATATCATTTCTGTTTGGGTAAAAAGTCGGGCCGGGTCCCCACGAGCTGCGCGCGCGTATTCCTTCCCTGACCCTACGTGCCCCCTAAAAAAAATCATTTCTGATCGGGTAAAAACTCGCACCGGGTCCCCACTGCCTTCGGCTGCGCAGTACAGTGTGCGCTGCGCGCGCACAACTGAAGGGATACACGCGTTGCGCGCGCGTATTCCTTCCCTCACCCTTCGTGCCCCCTAAAAAAAAAATCATTTCTGATCGGGTAAAAACTCGCACCGGGTCCCCACTGCCTTCGGCAGCACAGTCCTGTGCGCACTGCGCGCGCACAACTTCAGGGATACTGTTGTAAAATTTGTACCATTTCCGTGTTGATTCGCAAATTTAAATTTAAATTCATTCACTACTTAAATATAATTTAAATGATTTACTTTGTAATCTTTAAAGTTTAAATTATTAATTAAATGAATTATAGCGTTTAGTGCTAATATCTTTTTGATACTGCCATTGAGTTAAAGATATATTAAAATTAAAAATAAAAAGCTTAATGATAATTACTTTTAGTTAAAAGTTATATTCCTTATTAGTATAATTATGTTTAAGTCATCTGAAATAACTTTAATTACTTACCTCATATTTAAAAGCATATTTTGTTAAAATTAACTTAAAGAAAATATGTTTAAATCCTTTTACGGATTGTTCATTTCGCTACCTAGCAAGGAGATGTTATATTTTTTTAACTGCAGAGTCTTTTGCTTAGCCCATAGATGGCAGCAGACTCGCAGCGTCGTGTTGCTATAGTTATGGGAGGCGTTGCCGTCTGTGCAGCATCAAGTAGCTGTTACTTTGAATCCGTTCGCGGCTATAAAATGAGGTAAGGAATATGAAGTCGGGCTCTTAATCTCTTAGTTTCTTTAGCCTCTTATGCTTTTATGTTTTTTCTGTTTAGCTCAAAGTCATGAGCTGGTATTTTAATTTAATGATAAAGTGTTTAGTTTTATAATGATTGTAAATTACGTTTTTCGTGACTTGATATTTTCAACGATACGTTCAGTGTATCTAGTTATGTCACAATGTAAAAGTCGTTTTCTATTTGAACTCTATATGGCAGTATTTTAAGGGTATTCAACCTTCCGTCAGCAAAATATATATTCTACAATTGTTTCAGCTTATTTAATGTTACTCATCATTTTGTTTCAAGTTTAATAAACTGTTTTAATTAAACTTTTGTCTTCAATGAATGCCACACATATTTATCATTCTTGTAGTGTATTAGAGCTGAGCAACTATCGTATATTTCACTGCTAACTCTGCAAATTTAACATATGTGAAAATTGTTTTTTTCACATCAAGTGGTTATGGGCAATTTGGCTCGTTGTCAGCTCATAGCATTTAAAATTTTGATAATAGGTTTTATGGCATTCTAATTGTTTGAAGATAAGAAATTGAAATGGCATTGAGTTTAAACCCCACGATTGAAAAATTACGGATGAATAATTATATTACGTGGGTCAAGGACATTAAATTTATTTTAATTGAAAGAAACTGCTGGAATATAATATGTGAAAAAGAAAAACTGCCTGTTGAAGATGCTGAGGCCGGAATAACTTCAAAACAAGTGGAAGATTTTAAATCACGTACTCGAGTTGCATTATCAACAATTTATCTGAATACATCACCTGAAGTCAGAAGCATTATTGAAAATTGTGATTGTGCTATTGGTGCCTGGGAGACTTTGAAGAAGACCTTTATATCAGACTCAAGAGCTCATCATATGGGACTGTTTACAGAGTTCATTAATTGTAGAATGTCTGAGAATGAAACACTGAATTCTTTTTAACCCGGTTATCATGAATACTGGACCAGCTGCGTGAAATTGGCCATGCTGTGGAGGATGTGTATTGCTGTTTCCAGCTCTTGCAACACTTACCATCCAAGTTTGAATCTGCAGTGCAATATTTGTTGCGTTGGAAGAATGACCTGTTCAAGTTCCAGAACATTGTGTCCGAGTTAACAGCGGAGGAATCACGTCTACAGCTTCGAGAAGGTGATATCAAGAAAGATGCCAATAACAGTGTTCAGATACAGAACGTTCAGCTCAAAGGTAAAAAACCTTTAACTTGTTTTAAGTGTGGCCGTATTGGTCACTTAAAGAAAAACTGTTTTTTGAATACTAATGTTAAATTTAAACCTAGAAATTTAAAGTTTAACTCCAACGGTCGTGACAAATGCAAATCTCCCCCCTCCTACTACATAGCTCAAGCTAATTTTAGTAATTTAAGTGATGATGACAGCTTTATTTTTGATACCGCTGCTTCAAATCATTTTCTAAAAAATTTAGATCTTTTTGAGCATTATACTTCTGTTGAGGGAGAGGAGCTTTTTGTTGCGATCGATGGCATTAGTTTTCCTATTACTGCTAAAGGAACTGTTAAGTTAAATTTTGGTAAAAATGTATTGTATTTAAAAGATGTGTTATATTCTCCAAAGTTACGGAAAAACTTAATATCAGGTCCTAAATTAGATGTGAACGGTGCCACATACACTGGCGGTAAGGGTCGAGTGTCGGTGTTCGGTAAAGATAAAAGACATATTTTTACTGCTAAAATTAAAGACGGCGTTTACTATTTATATCCTAATGTTTCTAAAATTAAAAAGGGGAGTAAAGTGAATGGGGGGGGGGCACTAAGAAAATCCTTCGGCTTCTCTTGCAAAAGTTAATGAAATTGGGTATTGGCATGCTCGTTTTGGGCATGTAAGTCCTGATACTATAGTAAATACTAGCAAGAAGAACGGGGTGAGGGGTCTTCCTAAACTTAAGTTTAAGAAATTTTTTTGTGAACCTTGTAGGATTAGTAAACAAAACCGTGTGTCTTTTAAATCATCCGATGTTCATGGCGTTAAATCACCGTTAGAGAAAGTATTTATGGACGTCTGGGGCCCAATTAAGGTAACTGGTAAAAATGGGGAAAGGTTCTTTTTGTCCATAATTGATGGATTTTCTAAAAGGGTTGCTGTATATCCTTTAAAGGATAAGTCTCAGGTTTTTGGTGTATTCGAGAGGCACATTGCACGGGCTGAACGTAGTTTGAATAAAAAATTAAAAGCTATTCGTACGGATAATGGTTCCGAATTTGTAAATGACAACTTCAAATCATTTTGTAGTAAAAATGGAGTTGTTCATGAGTTAACTAACACGTTCACACCTGAGCAAAATGGGTTAAGTGAGCGGTTTAATCAAACTTCTTTAAATTGTGTTAGAGCTATTATCACGGATAGTGGTTTACCTTTTTCTTTTTGGCCCGATGCAATGTTGTATTTCGCGTACACTTGGAACCGTTGAATCCACAGGGGACAAACTAAGACTCCTTTTGAGTTATATACTGGGTTTAAGCCATCCGTAAGACACCTTAAGCCGTTTGGGTTAATTTCGTATGTAGGGATCCCAAAACAACATAGAAACCATAAGCTTGAACCTAAGGCTAAAAAGGGAGTACTGATAGGTTATTCACTAAGGACTAAGGGATATAAAATTTAGTTGGAGAATGAGGATAAAATAGTTGAAACTATAAACGTAACGTTCTTTGATCAGCTATTTAGTAAATGCAGTGGAGCGGTGATGGGCACCTCACTGGAGGAATTGGACTTACTTCCGGAAAGTCCAGTTGATTGTCAAGCTTCCAATCCTGTTGACATTGTTTTCGGAAGTGGGCCCGATGATTCTAGTGACGAGTCCGTCGATGAAACTCCTGTAGATAAATCTTCTTTTAAACCTCTTTCTTCAATTACTTGGAATAGGAAACCCGTACCTAGAAAAATGAGTGACATAGTTGACATTTTCTCTTACCCGGATAACACTAAAACTAGGTTGAGATTGATGAATGATGTCAAACAATATTGTGATAAAAATAATTTAATTTTTGACTCTAATTTTTTTGATTTCTCTAGTAGTAATAAGTTCGAGGGGGTAGTTGATCAGCAAAACTCGAATAACCCAACTTCAAGTTTAACTCATAAAAAATCATGACTTGTTATCCCTGTACCTAAAACATATAATCAGGCTGTTAAATCTTCAGAATGTGTTGAATGGAAAAATGTCATGGATGATGAGATAAATAATATGAAAACCCGTAAAGTTTGGCATCTGGTTAATTTACCGGAGGGGAAAAAAGTTTTTGGAAATAGATGGGTATACGCCATTAAAAGAGATGAGCTAGGAAACGTTGCCCGCTTTAAAGCGAGGCTCGTGGCCCATGGCTTTCATCAGATAAAGGGGGACACTTATGACGAGACGTTTTCACCCGTCGTTAATTTCTCAGTAATACGTTTCTTTTTTTCATTATTGGTCTCATGTTATAAATGGCATAATGTTCAATGCGATATAAAATGTGCTTATCTTTATGCACCTTTAAAAGAAGAAATTTATATGTATCAGCCAAAAGGATATGTTGTAAAGGGAGGGGAAAATCTTGTTTGTAAAGTAGACAAAGCGTTATACGGCCTTCATCAGAGTGGTCGGCTCTGGTATTATGAGTTAAATAAAGTACTATTAGATTGAGGGTTTAATAAATTTAACTGGTGTAATTGTTCATATTATTTTGAAAATTATATTGTTTTACTAGTTTATGTAGATGATTTAGTTTTGTTTGGTAAAAATCAATTTCAAATAGATAAAATTCTTAATTTATTAAAATGTAAATTTGATATAAAAATTTTAGGTAAAACCAAGAAATTACTTGGTGTAGAATTTAATTATGAAAATGATTCAGTACAAATTTTTCAGGAATTATATATTAATGAAGTGTATGACAGGTTTAAGTCGTTTAACATCCCTTTCTGTTCGTTACCTATTTAAAAAGGCATTAAGTATTCGAAAAAAGATTGTCCTACTAATCAAAATGAAATTGATGAAATATCTAGATTTCCATATCGGAATATCTTAGGATGTTTATCTTTCATTGCCACGACCTGATATTGCCTACGCAGTTAATATATTCAGTCAATTTCAAAATTCACCGGGGTTTAATCATTGGGATGGGTTAATTAAATTACTTGGGTATGTTTCGTGTACTCGAGATATGAAATTAAATTTGAATTGTTTTAATCCATGTTTAACTGCTTTCTCTGACGCTGATTTCGCGATGAATAGAGATGACTTTGTATCAATGGGGGGACAAATTTTATTTTTGCATAATAGCCCTATTTCTTGGAAAACTTTTAAGCAAAAAAGTGTTTGCCTTTCAACCATGGAAAGTGAATTTGTTTCCATGTGTGATGGAGTTAAAGAATTAATGTGGTTTGATAATATATTACGAGATTGTATTGATTTTAAATTAATTTCTATTTCATATGAACCACCAATACTTTTTGCTGATAACCAAGCGGCTATTAATTTTACGAGATCTCCTATAGAAAATAACAAATCCAAACATATTAATGTAAAGTTATTTTTCATCCGTGAATGGTTATTTGAGGAACGGTTTGATTTAAAATATGTAAATACTAAAGATAACTTTTCCGACCCCTTCACAAAGCCCCTTACTAAAGGTGATATGGCTAAATTTGTAAATAAGGTATTTATTAAGTAAATGTATATAGAGTAAATTAAAATTTTTTTGAACGTATAATATATATTTAAATTTTTTGAAATTGAAAAATGTTTTTTAGAGGGATATGTATGCATTTTCTTGGTGGGTTTTTTCTGCGTTTTCCATTGTGTAGTGATGTATAGTTTAGTTTAATTTTTTGTATGAGAGAAATTCGTGGCGCCACGTGTGATTGGTTATGTGTATGTTATAAATGTTTCATATATTTGTGAATATCATCGTTTTTTTTATTTGACAATGGGAAATGAGGGAAAAAAAGGTTTCCTTAAAATGCTGTGCATATTTGCTCTGTATTAATATCTTGTTCTTTCTTTTAGTAGATGTGTATAGTATATTGATAATGCTACTGTTTTTTGAAATTGTGAGTTGGACTCGTGGACTTATCTTATGATTTACAAGGTTGACAAACCTTCTAGCTTTGTGTGAAGTATATTCTGTAGAAGACATATGTGAATCTCTCGTCAAGTCACTAAATATTCAAGGAATTTTTTTTTTATTTCTTTTCTAATCAAGTTTATATTGTAATTGCTGACGTTTGTGTTTGTCGAATCAACACGGTGGGGGGCCTTGTTGTAAAATTTGTACCCTTTCAGTGTTGATTCTCAAATTAAAATTTAAATTCATTCACTACTTAAATATAATTTAAATGATTTACTTTGTAATCTTTAAAGTTTAAATTATTAATTAAATGAATTATAGCGTTTAGTGCTATTATCTATTTGATACTGCCATTGAGTTAAAGATATATTAAAATTAAAAATAAAAAGCTTAATGATAATTACTTTTAGTTAAAAGTTATATTCCTTATTAGTATAATTATGTTTAAGTCATTTGAAATAACTTTAATTACTTACCTCATATTTAAAAGCATATTTTGTTAAAATTAACTTAAAGAAAAGATGTTTAAATCCTTTTACGGATTGTTTATTTCGCTACCTAGCAAGGAGATGTTATATTTTTTTAACTGCAGAGTCTTTTGCTTAGCCCATAGATGGCAGCAGACTCGCAGCGTCGTGTTGCTATAGTTATGGGAGGCGTTGCCGTCTGTGCAGCATCAAGTAGCTGTTACTTTGAATCCGTTCGCGGCTATAAAATGAGGTAAGGAATATGAAGTCGGGCTCTTAATCTCTTAGTTTCTTTAGCCTCTTATGCTTTTATGTTTTTTCTGTTTAGCTCAAAGTCATGAGCTGGTATTTTAATTTAATGATAAAGTGTTTAGTTTTATAATGATTGTAAATTACGTTTTTCGTGACTTGATATTTTCAACGATACGTTCAGTGTATCTAGTTATGTCACAATGTAAAAGTCGTTTTCTATTTGAACTCTATATGGCAGTATTTTAAGGGTATTTAACCTTCCGTCAGCAAAATATATATTCTACAATTGTTTCAGCTTATTTAATGTTACTCATCATTTTGTTTCAAGTTTAATAAACTGTTTTAATTAAACTTTTGTCTTCAATGAATGCCACACATTGTTATCATTCTTGTAGTTTATTAGAGCTGAGCAACTATCGTATATTTCACTGCTAACTCTGCAAATTTAACATATGTGAAAATTGTTTTTTTTACATCAGATACACGCGCTGCGCGCGTATTCTTTCCCTGAGCCTTCGTGCCCCCTAAAAAAAAAATCATTTCTGATAGGGAAAAAACTCGCACCGGGTCCCCACTGCCTTCGGCAGCGCAGTCGCGTGCGAGCTGCGCGCGCACAAGTTAAAAGATACGCGCGCGGTGCACGCCTATTTCTTCTCCACCCTTTCAGGCCCTCTTAATTAACCTACGTATACCAATTTTGAACGATCTAACTCATTTGGCTGAGATGCAAAAGAAAACGTAATCAGGACACCTCAAAACGTGTAAATCTGGTGAAAACTTTCAATAATTTAAAAGAACTTTAAAATATCTTTCGAATGATGTATTAAAAATAATTGAATCATAATTAGAAATTGAAATATTGAAATTCGAAAATATTACAGCGCCATCTGGCGGTACAAATATCTGTATTCCACTGTTCCATTCCAATTCAAAAACGCTTTCTAATGATGTCTTACTTATGAAATTATTTTAATTAGTATCTGAGATACAAAAGAAAACTCATTCGGGACACCTCAAAACGTGTAAATCTGGTGAAAACTTTCGATAATATAAAAGAACTTTAAAATATCTTTCGAATTAAGTATTAAAAATAATTTTATCATAATTAGAAATTGTAATATTGAAATTTGAAAATATTACAACGCCATAAAAGAAAACTGATTCAGGAGACCTCAAAACGTGTAATTCTGGTGAAAACTTTCGATAATTTAAAAGAACTTTAAAATATCTTTCGAATGATGTATTAAAAATAATTTAATCATAATTAGAAATTGAAATATTGAAATTTGAAAATATTACAGCGCCATAAAAGAACACTGATTCAGGAGACCTCAAAACGTGTAAATCTGTTGAAAACTTTGAATTATGTAAAAGAACTTTGAAAATTGAAATACGCGTATTAGAATATTGCAAAAATGTCCGGCGTGTAAAGATAAAATTTAATTTGCAATTAAAATGTAAATCTTTTGTTTATTGACCAAAATCGATGAAATTTGAAATACGATGAAGTTTGTCGATGAAGTTTGTTTTGTGGTGTAAATATTATATACTAAATAAAATGTGTAAAATTTGAAAAATTGAAGAAAATAGAAATTTGCAATTTTTAATCGCAGTACGAAACACGTGACTTCATTAAGTACCAGATGTGTTTCCGTTGAAGACTGCTGTAGACGAAAAGTCTGCAAAGCTAAGATTCTTGTGATTTGTTGCCAATATTTTTTTTATAGTTTCGTTAATTTTAAAAAATCTAATTGTCTGATCGATAAGCCGTTTAAACCATCGGTTTAAGAAAAAGAAGTCCTTTCCAATGGTATCTTGTTTGTAACAATACGACTGATATTTCTAATTTATTTTCCACCTTTTCCGTAAAAATGTCGCTTTTTAAGCATTTAATAAGCATTTAATTATGAATTCTGGGTCATTTTTCGTTAGACAATGGTCGACATTTTAATTAATATCTCCGCTAATTAGGGTCGCATCGTTTAGTAAATTAGATAACCCAGATCTGCGATAAATTCTCTGTCCGACGGTACCTGTTCGAAGTCCGTGCGACCTTTAGCGGCGGAGCCTTAGCTGCGTCAAGCCGTTTCTCACAGATACACACACACACGCGTACAGATTTTAATAATATAGGAGATATTATTCTTAAAAAATAAAGTTATATCTTGTTTATTTATTTATTTGTATGACATCACAATCGAATATTATCTGAATTTTAAAATGATTTGATAACGTTAGGAAAAAAAATACGATAAATCCATGTTTTGAATTTAAGAAAATGAAAAATATTTCTCTATTCGGTGCATAGAAAACAAATTACTAATTTGCAATTCTGTCTAAAGTAAGGCCTTTACACCAAGCCACATTTAGTTATTAGTTCATCTTTTGATAAATTTGTCAATTTAAATTGATGTGGTACGTCTGTTCACGGTATACCATTTATTACCCATGAAAGTATGATTGATGTTAATTTAAACGTTTAGTTAATCAAATCTAAATTTATAAGTAACCATAACGTTTATAAATTATTTAATTAGGAAGAAAACAGGGTAATTTTGAACATTTAAACAAAAAGGGTTAGCATAGCTTTATATTGCTTTATACCTTATTGAATATTTTTTGAAATACTTTCTTTATTTAAAGAAATCGATTACGTTTAATTACTTCATTACCCATAAGGTAGAGAAAGTATTGTTTTTGGGTCAAATTTTCGAACGCGAGATTTTGTTATATTTACACGTTTTGAGGTCATCTGAATACGAAAATCATGTTTTTAGCAAATGGTCTGTGTGTGTGTCTGTGTGTCTGTCTGTTATCAGCATATCTCAAAAACAAATTATGGCAGAAAGTTCAAACTTGGTATTCTAAACGTGTATCATATAGGGATGCTACAGTAAGATTTTCTTTAAGATCAAGCAAATGGTTCGTGTACAGGGACAATCAAGAGAATTCTAATACATTACGTCTATGGGGGAAATTGCAGGTAAGTAGAGTTTAACGTCTATAGCCTGCACTAAACCAAATGAAACAAATATATATTTTTTGTAATAGAGACAGTTAACTGGGAAAAAAAAAATTGTGTATGTAGGCTCCTCGCCTCCCCCCCTGGGGTGGAAGTCCCCCCTCGAGGGGAGTAAATTTTCATGATGGGTATCTTTCAAAAGAGCTCGCCAATACCTTTAAAACGAATGGTTGAACCATCGATCTGCGATAATTTAAAACAAAGTTATCGATTTTCTTTTACTTTTAACGAAATAAAAAACTTGGAAAAAAATCGGGTTTTTTTTTTTTTTTCGAGAATAAAATGGATTTTTTTTGGATATTTGGTGTTATACTACCTCTCTAATATGGAAATCGTCTGCATTATCATAAAAGATAATTTTTTGAAATAATAATTTTAATATATTATTTTTTAAAAACAGAATTATTTTTTAACAATCGAATTAAATTGTATATAAATGAAGGTGCATTAATGAAACGGGGGGTTGAGGGGGGCGGTAGCCCCCCTCACACAGAACTAATTATTATATAATACTCTTCAGAAGCCTAATATGAATTGTTGAACACAGGTTTACATAACAGTACTCTTTATAATACCTATTAATCTGCAACCTGTATTTATAGTATTAAATTTCAGTGTAAGAGAAAGTCGTGTGAGTGACACACCAGATTATTTTTATTTTAATCACGATACGTCATAATATATAGATATATATATATATATATTTCAAATATACACGTTTATATAAGTTAGGTGCCTGTAGAATGATATTCTGTTTTATGAAAAATATTAGTTGAATGCAAATTAAATTATCTGAAAACTAAACGCATAATTTTTATCAGCGTATTTTAATAAGATAACTTTCACTTACCCATACACATAGAATATAAAATATCGCTTGGTGTTAAAAATTTTATCTTATTTTATTTTATTTTGTTATTATTTACAATTTTTGCGCTGCTCTGTATTCTGAAATCATATGTTTAGGGATTAGTATGTACGTGTGACTAAAATCAGCATGTCTTATTATTTAAAAAAAAAAGGAAAAAATAGTTGCTGGAAGTCCGGAAACGATTTTCGAAATCTGTATCGAGCGAGGATGCGACTGTAAAATTTTCATCGACATCATACAAATGGATCGTGTAAAGGAACATCCAAATGATATCAGATATGCACGTTAGTAGTCGCTAGTTGATCGATTCGCCGCCCACCCCTTCAGTGTTGCCAGATTGCGTGACACTTTTTTTTCCTCAAAAGCCACCAAAAATATTTAGAAGCGGTATTTGATATATATAATCGACGATTATTCGAGTCGATTCGCCTTTTATCCCATACAGCACAGAATGTTTCAGTTACGTTTCAAAAAGCTTACAATCTTTCAAAAACGTAACACATTTAAGTATGATTTCCGATATCTTTCTGAAACATTCACCCTTTTTGATTTTCTATCTGTTAAGTGATTGTAATGTTTCTGTTACGTATCTGATTTTTTGTTACGATCGCGGACATTTCTACGTTTTTGAAAGTAATCGGAAAGTAATCTGAACGATTTTGAACGTTTCTAAAAGGATCATAATGTTTCAATGTTATATGATTGTTACGTTTCTGGAACATTTTGTGCTGTTAGGGATGTATATCGAATGCCACTTCTAAAATTTTTTGGTGGTTATTGAATAAAAAATTCGCGCAATCTGGCAGCACTGAAGGGATGGTCGGCGAATCGACCAATTAGCGACTACTAAAGGATTAAGTCTATGAACAAAATTTTTGGTAAGTACAATTTTATAATTGTTGGCTACGCTAAAGAAAATGAAATAAACACATTGATTCATATGCATAAAGTTCTACTCCGAGTAAAATATCATACGAAAATCATTCACTGTATTCGTTTCCAAAGCAACCTCCCAAAAAAAAAACCCTAAAATAAAGTGAGACTGTACTTGGAAGATTCTGCCAGTATATTTCAGGGTCTGCTGTGTGTAATATGCTATGTATGTAATATGTTTATATTAATATATGGTTACATTTAATAACACAAATTTATGTGCATATAATTTATAGAAATCGTTCAGTGCTGCAAATATTTAAGCGAAAAGCTTTTTTTCTTTTCTTTTCTTTTTTTTTTTTTTTTTTATGAAAGTAATTGGCGGTAGTGCACCAAGTTTAGGAAAACTGCTCAACCTTAGTGAAAATTGATTTTTTATATCTATAAGATAAACAAAATATTTTTTAATTAAATTTAAGCGCTTATTTTTTTAATTAATAACACATTTTTGGGTTTCCTGCTTACTTAAGGCAGGTTTTTAACTCTTAGTCTCTGTGTATGCCTATTATCAGCGTAATATATCTTCAGCTTTCTTTCTCTCTTTATGAGTATATATATATATAGACAATTCAGGTGTATTTTGCAGCTTATATGAGGTCTACTTGAAGAGTTTGAACAAAAATCATACTTTTTAAAGAGTGTGCAGGGGAAAGTTATTTTTATAATTTGTAATAAGTTTTTAAAATTAATATTCACTTTTAATTTTATATAAATGTAGGTGCTATAATTTATCTGAAGATTGATGGGGACAATAGTCCTTCTAACACATTATTGTTTGGCAAATAAAACTGTTCCTAGATCAAGTTTGGATTTTTTTAACGTAGATTTATATACACTACTTTTTATCACACCACTTACTCTCCAATTTATATACATGACATTGAAAAGCAAGGTAAAAAAAAAAAAAAGAACAGAGAGAGCCAGTTCAGAGAGCCCCATTAGAGTATTTTGTTTCTTTCTAGTTAAAAAGAAAATATTGCGTACGGGAAATTTTACGACACTCAGTAGCGATTTATAGAGAAGCATTAAAGGAAGAAAGAAAAAGCATTTCATGTACGATTTCGGAAATTCAAGAAACACCTTTGCCCGTCATGTCAAATATATCTTCTTTTACAATACTGCAACGTGTAACTGCATGATTTGAACGTTTCATTTCAAATGAAAGAGTAAATTTAGCAGAAAGTACATTAACACATCTTACTAGCAGCGAAATTTCAAATGCAATAAATTGCATAATTAAACTTGTTCAAGTTTCAAACTTTCAAAAAGAAGTTTATTGTTTGAAATCAGGAAACGTCGTGCCTCCTAGTAGTAAAATTGCTATTCTATGTCCATGTTTAGACAACACAAATTCATTGCGAGTAGGTGGACGATTAAAGCATGCAGAGTTATCGGAAAAGGAGAAACATCCAATTTTGCTGCCGAAAAAACATCATTTAATTTAAATTATAATTAGACATTTTCATATTAAATATTTACATGCTGCTCTTGAAATCTTACTTTCCTTAACAAGATAAAAATATTGAATCATAGCAGCTAGATTATTAATTAGAACATTAGTTTAAAAATATATATGTAACGTGTTGCAGGTATCAAGCTCAAGTTGCTACACAAATTATGGCTGTCTTGCCAGAAAAACGAGTATCTCAATCTAGACCATTTAATTGTAGTGGTTTGGACTTTTCGGGTCCTTTCATGATCAAGCATTGAACAGAATGTGGTCAAAATTTTTTCAAATATTATGTCTACTTATATTTATGCTATTCAACGAAGACCATGTACTTGGAAATTGCAGAGGACTCGTCCACCAACGCATTTTTCTATACATTAAAAATATTCATTTCCTGAGGAGGAAGGGCATCTATCATTAACAGTGACTGTGGGAATAATTTCAAGCGTTCTTACATATTTTTCATAATTCAACAAAAACGAGAATGTTCAAGGATTTTAATCATCCGAAAAAATAAAATGGAATTTCAAGCCCCCTGAAGCCCCCACATTTCGGTTGTCTTTGGAAATCCTCAGTAAAATCTATGAAGTACCCACTTAAAAGAGTCATAGGTGATACTGTACTTATTTATCCAGAGTTTTCTACATTGTTAGACGAAGTTGAAACTTGTCTCAGTTGTAGGCCATTCAGGCCAACTTCTTCAGATCCTTGTGACTATTCAACTCTGACACTAGCAATCTTCATTTTGGGTACATCGTTTACAGCCTTGCTTGTGCCTGATGGCAGCGAAGTTAAAGGGATAATTTAGACAGATGGCACGTTCGACAATCAATTTTACAACAATTTTGGAAAAGATGTAGCAGAGATTACTTAACTCAACTACAACAGAGATATAAGTGGTTTAAAGAAAACAAAAATGTACCAATCAATAACTTAATGTTTATTAAGGATGAGAACTAACCTCCCCTAAAGTGAAAAAGGGGGCGAATTACTAACATTCACCCGGGAACAGAGAACAGAATTTGAGTTGTAAGTGTTCGAACTAGTAATGGTTACATGAAACGTCCCATAAATAAACTTTGTCCTCTTCCAATAGACTCAATTTTTTAATTTGAATAAATAATGTGAAATATTTAGTGTTTTTCGTTTTGTATTAATATTTTTTCTCCATTGTTGCTTATTGTGGTTAATTTTCCTGTAATTTGAAACTTTCCATAAAGGTTTCAAAGCGAACAGTATGGTTAAGAGTAAGTAATCTAACATCCAGATGGCGCCACACCTCAGAATACTGTGAGTAATTTTGTTTTGTTTTCTCCTTCTCAGTTGTGTTATTATGTAGAAAGTAACGAGTCAGAATCGAAAGGCTGCTCGCATGTTTAAGTTACAATAAATTAGTGTTCATTGTGATTATTGACTAATTAGTGTAATACAGTCCCAAGATAATATTTAATTAAAGTGATAGAACCATCGCATAGTGATCCTCATTTAATTAATATTTTACATTATAATATTTACATGTTTTATACACAAAAAGCTTCAAAATATTAAATATGTCATGTCCTTTCAGTTAAATTTTATAACCACGTGTTTATTTATATCATTTATTTTAATTTTTATAATTTTCTCACGACGTAATAAACTTCTTTATAATTATTTTATTATTATTGTTCCATTATTAACGATATCGTATGATAAATGACATGATATCATATAACGTCAATAAGTAATCGACAGGCAACAATTTGGCTGAAAAGAGGGAAAGAAAATTCGTTGTAAAACACTACAAATAATGTCGCAAGATAATCAACATGACACCATATGACATCGAAAAGTAATCAGCAGACAACTATCTGGTCGAAAAGAGGGAGGAAAAAGCACCATGGCTCTTCTAAAAATGGTCAAAATCCGATGGTGTATAGAGTGATTTTATAGAGCGCACAAAAAGCGCTTTCTGACGACATCAAGAAATGAGGTCATTTGAACGAAAAATAGTGAAACGTGGACATTTGGTCGATGCTTGGCCAATAATTATTTGCTGATGGGCATATTACTGCTCATGTGCTCATTCACGAAAAAGCAATTTGTTCAGCTACTTAGCATTTTTTATTCGTTCTTTGATAGCCTTTTCCATATGAGAAATAAAAATAATATGTAACCACCAGATGAAATTTGTATCAACACATACAAATGTTACTTTTTTTTTTTTTTAACAGATTTAATATTATTATTTAGAGTGCAGTTCCTACAAATGAAGCTTTATGTAGATCAAATGACAAATGATTACGTCAAAATAAATAAAAAATACAAATAATTTCGTCCACATCTTGTACTGTTAATGATCGTTGCGCTTCTTTGCTACACATTGTAATCTGAATGGAAATAAGTTTTGTTATAAAAGCAATGCTTGCGCTTTCCTTTTCGTCCAACATTTTGAGCAAATGGTTTAATCAAATAACAACAGGATTTTTTTTTTTAAACAAAATCCGGTACTTTTATATTAACCGCATATTAGCGAATTATCGCCATTAGGATTAGAACTAAAGGGCCCATGAATTAATTATAACGCATATTATTATTTAGAACATATATTTCATGTTTAAATCAATCAATGTTTATTCAATGAAACCTTTGTTAAACTTACGGCGATCTTTGTTACATTAAAATCAAAACATGCATGTTGTTCAAATGAAATTAACAAAAAATCATTTGAATTCATTTTATTCCGTAAAGCATTTTATTTGGCGAAGTGAAAAACAATATTTTCCCAGAATTCTCAGTCCAATGAATTATATAATGCACATTTGAAATTTCACTCGTATCTAAGCACAGGTATACTAATAATATATAGATTAATCACTAAGGGAGAAAATGTGACTCCTTTTTACTTGTGGAAAGATGATCATTTTACCTACTTATGGCCGTCATTCCCCGTGTGATTACACACAAATAATTTAGTAGATAAAATTTTTGAATAATTTATGTACAGAAGGTGAATGAAAAACTCCAGATATAGTTTCAAATTCTTTTTTTTTTTTTTTTTTTTTTCTTTTTTCTCTTTTTTTTTTTTTTTTTTTTTTTTTTTAATACCTACTTATGGCTGATGTCAAAACTGCTTTTCGGCATCAAACATTTTTGCTCGATAACGTGCGGATATTATATATATATATATATATATCACTATATGTATGTATCCGACTATAGAACAGGGGCTATCGGTTTATTTTTAGCTTCATGTATAAAATAAATATTATTATAAATTTAATTATAATTATATTAATTTTATTTAATGTTGAAATGCCTACTTTTATTAAAAAAATATATGAAAATAATCATCTTACACATACGAAAATTTTATTTTATTCAAGATAAAAATCAAATATGGGGAAATAACGATTAAAAACGGAAGATAACGATTATTATTTCCACAAGCTTCATTAGACATTGAAAACGAAGCATATTTATATTCTTTTTGCGTTTTATGTTTTTAAAATGACATTTTTTGCTCTAATATTTAATAAAACATAAAATCACCTATTCGAGCTTTGTTTTGTAGCTTTATGATCAAGAAAAATAGCTTTTTTTTTTTTTTTTTTTTTTTTTTTTTTTACTTCGTACGTCTTTTAATTTAATTGTGTGAACAAAACAGGTGAATTTTATTTTCGGGCTGCTTGAATAAAGGCAAAAATTAGATTTACCTTTCAAATAAATTGAATTAAGTCTTTTTGAATAATAAACAGAAACACTTTCAGCAGTCATAAATTCAGATAAATTATTTTTTTGTTTCAGATTTTCTTTTGCTTTTCCGCTGAGTACAATTATAATAACCAATAATAAACAGAAAATCAAATAAAACACTTGTAATGTAAAAATACTTTTTAAAGAAAAATAATTCGTAAGTCATCTTTTCAAATTATCTTTAATATTGTTTCTTTAATAAAACGGCTAAAATATCTTTTTTTTTTTTTTTTTTTTTTTTCTGCGCATGAGTTTTTTTCTATCTTTACATAAAGAGAATTGAAAAGTGAAAGGTATATAACAATATATTAATTGCATGGATTTTTATTAAAATTTTCATGTTTATTTTTTAATTAAATAAAACTTTGTGTTCATGTTTTAATGCCTAACATGAATAATCATTTACATATGTTATAATATGTTCAATTTGACTACATAAGGCTTCCATTGGTTTTAAATAAAATAATTCTTTTTTACAAATGCATCATTACACATTTCCTTATTAGCCATTCGTTCACCCACACCTATACTGATAATGCATAAATTGTTGTATGCATTTTGTTGTACTGTTTGCTTTTGTATCGAAGTCCGACTCGTATTTTTACGCATAGATGAAATTTACCTTGATTTTATCAAAGTAGAAGAAGGTCGGATAATTACATCGCATTATTTGCCTTTTTTAGCCCATGTATAGCTTCGGGGGTTCGTGAGCGGAGCGAGCAGGGGGCAGAGCCCCCTATTTATTTATATAATTAATTCCTTTACAGTCCCCCGAGACCTTCCCTATTTATATTTGATTATCAAAATAATTAAATTTAAGCAACGCACATGGAACATAGCTTAAACTGACATAATTATCTTAGCATTTATTTGTTGTTAAATGTACAAAAAATCTGGCAGTATAATTAAAAAATAATTATTATCATAATTTTTAAACAAACATTATAAACTGAAAAAGATCCAACAATTGTATATTGTCAAATTTATGCTACATTCTATCTATTGTTTCGAAACAAAAACATTGTCGCGAGGTTTTATAATTTAAAGTGTTTGTTTAAAAAGTATTTTTATCATCAGCATTTAGTAGCAGTTTGATTAGTCATCCTCGTTCAAGTACTATCTCTATAATGTGGTTGTAGCATATATGATCATTCACCGAAAAAAAAAAATCTATTAAAAAGAAAAAGAAAATCTTTGTGATATTCCTGCAGCAAAACATATTGTAAAAAAGTATATATAAAAAAAAAAATAATAATATTTTGTCAGGAATAATTTTTTTTTTTTAAATCTTCCTATTGAACCCAAAACAATTATTCTATCGCTTAAATATATGTATTAGAAGAAGATAAAAAATACATTGTAAGTAACAAGGTAATATAATTACAAACTGAAAAACTCATGTTCTAGACAATCTCTTTTTAAGAACATGCTATAATTGTTTAATCATTAACATCGGTACAAAGTATAACAGAACAGAGGCTATTGGTTTATTTTTACCTTCCTATATACAAGTAATGTTATTATAAATTTAATTATAATTGTATTAATTTTATTTTATATTGAAATGATTACATTTATAAAAAAAATAAATAAATAAAATAAATAAAATAAAATAAAAAATATTTTTATGCATAAGAAAGTTTTATTTTATTCAAGAGAAAAATCAAATATGGCGAAATAACGATTAAAAAGAGAAAATAACGATTATTATTTCCATAAGTCTCATTAGAAATTGAAAAGAAATATATTTATATACGTTTTGTATTTTATGGTTTTTAAAAAGACATTTTTTGCTCTAATGTTTAATAAAACATAGATTTATCTATTCGGGCTTCATTTCGAGGCTTTATGATTAAGAAAAATACCTTTTCATTGTTTTACTCCGTATGTCTTTAATTTAATTGTGTGAACAAAGAGGAGAATTTTATTTTTGGGCTGCTTGAATAAAGATAAAAATTAGATTATCTTTCGAATAAACTGAATTAAGTGTTTTTGAATGATAAACAGAAACGTTTTAAGCATCATAAATATAGATAAAGTAGTTTTGTGTTTCAGATTTTCTTTTGCTTTTCCGTTGAATACAATTATAATAATCAATAATAACCTGAAAATCAAATAAAATACTTGTAACGTAAAAAATACTTTTTGGAGAAAAATGATTCACAAGTCATCTTTTCGAATTATCTTTAATATTATTTCTTTAATAAAAGGCTTAAAATATCATTTTTCTCTTTTTAATTTGCGTATGAGTTTTGTTCTATCATTACATAAAGAAAAGTGAAAGGTGAAAAGTATATAATAATACATTGATTGTATTGATTTTTATTAAAATATTAATCTTTATTTTTTAATTAAATAGAACTTTGTGTTAATGTTTAATGTCTAATATGAATAAGCATTTACAAATATTATAATTTATTCAGTTTGACTACATAGGGCCTCCTTCAGTTTTAAATAAAATGATACTTTATTACAAATGTATCATTACATATTTCCTTATTAGCATATCATTCGTGCGCCCACACCTGTACTGATAATGCATAAATTGTTGTATGCATTTTTTTGTACCGTTCGATTTTGTATCGGGGTCCGACTCGTATTTTTACGCATAGATCAAATTTACCTTGATTTTATCTGTGCAGCACTAGTGCGACGTAAAATCCAACCAACCAACCAACCAAACATTGGTTTTATCAAAGTGGAAGAATACTGGATATTTACACCGCATTTTTTGCATTTTTTTAGCCCATGAGCAGTTTCATTTCATTACTACTTTTCTGAGTAGAATTGTCCATATTTGTTTACGAAAAGCATATGTAAAAAAGCAGTATGTGTAATTATTTGTATTTAAGTTAATATTTCATTTACAGACCCCGAGTCCTTAGCTTAAACTGACATAATTATCTAGTGTTAGCATTTATTTGTCGTAAAATGTACAAATAATCTGGCAGTATAATTAAAAAATAATTATTATCATAATTTTTAAACAAACAGGATAAACTGAAAAAGATCCAACAATTATACATTGTCAACTTTATGCTACATTCCATCTATTGTATGGAAACAAAACCATTGTTGCGAGATTTTATAATTTAAAGTGTTTGCTTAAAAAGTATATTTATTATCAGCATTTAGTAGCAGGTTGATTAGTCATCATTATTCTAATACTATCTCCATAATATGGTAGTAGCATACATGGTCATTCACTGAAAAAAAAATCTATTTTAAAAAAGGAAAATCTCTGTGATTTTCCTGCAGAAAAACGTATTGTAAAAAAGTATTAAAAAAATAATATTTTGTCAGGAATGAATTTTTTTTTAAATCTTCCATCGCTTAAATATATGTATTGGAAGAAGAAGTATATATTGTAAGTAACAAGGAAATGTAATTACAAACTGAGACACTCATGTTCTAGACAATCACTTATTATTTTTTTAAGAACATGCTCTAACTGTTTAATCATTCACATCGGTACAAATCATAATAGAACAGAGGCTATCGGTTTATTTTTACCTTCCTGTATACAATGAATGTTATTATAAATTTAATTATAATTGTATTAATTTTCTTTAATGTTGAAATGATTACTTAAAAAAAAAAAAAACTGAAAATAATCCCCTTATACAAAAGAAAAATTTATAGTATTCAAGATAAAAAATGAAATATGGGGAATAAACGACTAAAAAGAGAAAACGATTATTATTTCCACAAGTCTCATTAGAAATTTAAAAGAAAAATCTTTATATACTTTTTGTGTTTCATGTTTCTTTAAAATGACATTTTTTCCCCTCTAATGTTTAATAAAACATAGATTTATTTATTCGGACTTCATTTCGAGGCATTATGATTAAGAAAAATACCTTTTCACTGTTTTACTTCGTATGTCTTTAATTTAATTGTGTGAACAAAGAGGATAATTTTATTTTTGGGCTGTTTGGATAAAGATAAAAATTAGATTTAGCCTTCGAATAAATTGAATTAACTATTTTTGAATAATAAACAGAAACATTTTAAACATCATAAATATAGATAAAGTAATTTTGTGTTTCAGATTTTCTTTTGCTTTTCCGTTGAACACAATTATAATAATCAATAATAACCTGAAAATCAGATAAAATACTTGTAATGTAAAAATATTTTTTGAAGAAAAATAAATCACAAGTCATCTTTTCAAATTATCTTTAATATTGTTACTTTAATAAAATGGTTAAAATATCTTTTTTTTTTTTTTTTTTTTTTAATCTGCGCATGAGTTTTTCTCTATCATTATATAAAGAAAAGTGAAAAGTGAAAGATGCAGTCGGTAACAAAAGTCTCCGAACACTAGCAAAAACTACTATATAAAAAAAGTACACTTAATACAGTTTTGTTAAATAAATCCTTGTGGAATTCTGTTTATAGACTGACTAAGAACAGGATTCGGCAAGAATTTATTTAACAAAACTGTATTAAGTGTAATTTTTTTACATAGGAATTTTTGCTAGTTTTCGGAGACTTTTGTTAGCGACTGTATATAGTAATATATTGATTGTATTGACTTTTATTAAATTTTTAATGTTTATTTTTTAGTTAAATAAAACTTTGTGTTAGTATTTTAATGTCTAACATGAATAAGCATTTACATATGATATAATCTAAACAATTTAACTACAAGTTCTTTCCGTTTTGTACTCCCTCGGTACTCCTTCGGTTTTGAATAAAATGATACTTTATTACAAATGTATCATTACATATTTCTTTATTAGCCTATCATTCGTGAACCTACACCAACATCTGTACTGATAATGCATAAATTATTGTATGCATTTTGTTGTACTGTTTGCTTTTGTATTGGAGACCGACTCATATTTTTCCGCATTGATCAAATTTAACTTTTTTTTTTTTTTTTAATCAAAGTGGAAGAAGACTGGATAATTACATTGCATTTTTTGCATTTTTTTAGCCCATGTGTACCTTCATTTCATTACTACTTTTCTGAGCAGAATTGTTCATATTTGTTTACAAAAAGCATATGTAAAAAAAGTAGTGTACGTAATTATATGTATTTAAATTAATATTTCCTTTATAGTCCTCCGAGACCTTCCATATTTATATTTGATAATCAAAATAATTAGATTTAAGCAACGCACATGGAACATAGCATAAACTGATATAACTATCTTGTGTTAGCATTTATTTGTCGTAAAATGTACCAAAAATCTAGCTGTATAATTACAGAATAATAATTATAATGATTTTTAAACAATTATAATAAACTGAAAAAGACCCAATAATTGTATATTGTCAACTTTATGAAAAATTCTATCTATTATTTTTAAACGAATTCATTGTTGTGAGGTTATATAATTTAAAGTGTTTGTTAAAGAAGTATATTTATTATAAGCATTTAGTCGCAGTTTGATTAGTCATCTTCATTCCAATACTATCTCTATAATATGGTAGTGGCATGTATGATCATTCACTGCAAAAAAAATCTATTTTTAAAAAGGAAAATCTCTGTGCTTTTCCTACAGAAAAACGTATTGTAAAAAAGGAATTAAAAAAAATTGTCAGAAATGATTTTTTTTAACTCAAAATAAATATTCTATCGTTTAAATATATGTATTCGAAGAGGATAAAAAAAAAATACATTGTAAGTAACAAGGAAATATAATTACAAACTGATACACTTATGTTCTAGACAATCACATAATTTTTTTTTCAGAACATGCTCTAAATGTTTAATCATTAATATCGGTACAAAACATAATGTAACACATGTTAATAAACATATTGTATTACTTTCCGAAATATTAGGTTGTAACATGTGAAATGTCCGATTTTCATGGTCTACTTAAGAAAGAATATATTTTTACAGAACAAACTTTATTAATGAAATTAGGAACCATTAGCTTCAATACACTTTTTCCAACGAGAAACAAATTTTTTTATGCCGGTATCATAAAATGTAGTCGTCCTGGAGGCAACAAATTCATTGAATGCCGCTTCAGCATCCTTTGGATTTCTGAAGCATTTCTCCTGCAAGGTGTTATCGAGATATTTGAAAAAGTGAAAATCTGTAGGTGAGAGGTCAGGTGAATATGGTGGATGGTCTAAAACTTCATAGTTTAACATGTGCAGCTTCTGAAGAGTGATCATTGAAACATGCGGTCTAGCGTTATCATGGAGAAGAATAGGGCCCTTCTTATTGACCAATGCCTGCTGTTTACGTGTAAGTTCCTGGTGCATTTCATCGATTTCTCTACAATATTTCTCCGTTGTGATGGTTTCGCCTTGTTTTAGAAAGATATGGTGAATTAAACCAGCTGAGGACTACCAAACAGTCATCATAACCTTCTTTTGATGGAGTTTCGGCTTTGGGAAATGTTGTGGAGCCTTGTCAGCATCCAGCCACTGCACTGAACGTTTACGATTGTCGTACAAAATCGACTTTTCATCACAAGTTACAATTCGATTGAGAAAAGGATCATTTTGGTTGCGAAGAAGAAGGGCAGACGAGGTTTCAAAACGTTTGCGCTTCTGATTTTCATTCAATTCTTGCGGTACCCATTTATCCATTTTTTTAACTTTGCCAATCAATTTTGGTGACGTGAAATGGTTGTAGAAGATACACCTAGTTCTTCTGCATAATCTCTAACAGTATTGCCTGGAATATTTTTCAACTGTTGCTCGTAAAACTTTATTGTCCACAACAGTCTCTGGTCTGCCCCTGTCTTCGTTTGTGAGACTCTCATCCCCAATTTCGAACTTTGCATACCAACGTCGAATGGTACGTTCATTTACAAAACCGTTTCCAAATGCAGAATTAATGTCTCGGGCAGCTGCTGCAGCATTATGCTTACTTTTCCACTCATACAAAAATAGCACTCTAAAATCTCTAGAATTCATCCTACGATTAAAGCTATAAACTTACCACCAAATCACAATATTTTTATTTGAAACACATCAGATGAAAAAGACAAGGTTTTAGCTTTAAAATGATACATAATTAACGACTATATCAAAAAAGTTTATAAGGAACCAAATCTCAAAAATTTTACTGGTGAGAATCGGACATTTCATATGTTACAACCTGATATGTTGAAAAGTAGCGTATACATATGTGTTCAATTAATTATACAGGTTTGATTTCTGCTTACTTTCTTTACATTCATCAATGAGCGTTTATATATTTTTGTAGTATAATAACTTAATATAACAAGCCACCTAACGCAGAGAATTTAAGAAAACCCCAATTCATATTATTATTATTAGTAGTAGTAGTAGCAATAGTAATACCATTTTATACTTAAATTAAACTATGCTAATTACCACGTTTTCAATTTTCTAGAAAAGAAGTTAATAACATTGGTAAGAATATAGTAAAATAATTTTTACCTGTCATAAACCATACAAATAAATAAAATTACTTTAACAATAGTTAATTAAAAAATGATGATTGATTAGTTGATTGGGTTTTACGTTGCACAAGTGCTGCGCAATGGGTGATTGGCGACGGTCTGAGAATCACCCCTAGAGGTGAACAGGAGACATGGCATCACAATTTTGATCCAACGCGGTCCCCCACTTCGGTAACCCATAGAGGTATAATTTTGATAGGGACATTTAGGACATTGCGGCCACGACAGATTTTACGTACACCAGCCACCATCAGTGTACACGACAGCCTTTGCCCGGCTCGAGTACCTTCCAATTACGAACCCGGCGCTCTACCGACTGGGCTACCGGGACCCTGCAACGTCGTAGGTGTCGTTTGGCTTGATTCTGCTTCGAAACGAAAAGAAGAGATCAAAGTATGTTTAATATTCAGTTTACGTTTCCAGTTAACAAAAAATGAACCTCGTTCGTCCACAGAATGCGTGAAAGCCAACTGTTTTTCTCGTCATGCCGGAAAAAACATTCGTTCCCAAAATCTATCCGTAATTGGTGATCACCCGCTTGCCCAATATATCTGGGTTTCAAGCCATGCAATATCTGTATATTCTTTCTTTCTTCCTTTTATTTAAATATTTTTTTTTTATCATTTTCCCAAGCGCAGTGAAAGCGTTATTCATAAAAATATTAATATTCTATGCGATAGTTGAGATATTTCTATACAGTTTACGATAGATTGATTTAAAAATATTTTTCCAATATATTTGAAAGTGGGAATAGTTTTCGTTAAAAACGCTGTATATTATAAAAAAAAGCATATATATATATGTATTTTTGTTTTAGTTTTAAAATAAATGCTTATATCTCCATTATTTAACATGGTATCGTCACACATATTCATCCGCAAATTAAGCTGGGTCTGTATTAACATATCCTAAAGTTACAGTTCATTTAGTTCACTTAACGACACAGGGTGATCACAAACAATATTGGTTTTTCTCAATTTGTTATCGATCCCTAAATGTTGTGTTAAACCAATCTTCACTGAAAATCACGAGCAAGACCCAGTTCTTTAAACACATAATGTTTTAAAACATTTCATCGAGAGATAAGTTTTTAAATTGAATAAATTGAATAAAAGTGATCGCTTGCAAATCTTGCTAAACTTTTGAGCAGGAGTATATTATTATTTATTTTATTTGATAGTGATTTTCTAAGGATGTTGTAGAATATTTAAAGAATTATTATTATTTTATAATAAGGGAAAAATGTATTTTTATGTTTCTGAAAATAAATGAAAACCCTTTATTTGTTGTATCTCCATTGGTTAAAATCCAAATCAATATTTTTATATAGTTAATGACTTTTTTTTTTTTTTTTTTTTTTTGTTACAGTGTAAAGTTCAGATACTGAGAGAGACTGATGTGGCATGATAAATGCTGTAGTTACGACATATTTTTCTTTTTTTTATGGTAATATTTGCTTGTCTTTTAATTCTATCTAATTAACATTCATACAATCTGTTACTAGGAGCAAATTTCAGTTCACGATTTATGCACAAAAGTTCGTAGCAGTTCGGATTTTTTTTTTTTTTTTTTTTTTTTTGCCCCGTATGTGTCGATCTTATGAACTTTAATCTGGAAAAAAAATTCCAAGACAAAAATTTTATTTGATTCATACATAAAATAAAATTATTATCATTATTTTAATTGCGAGTATATATCATACATTATAAATATTTAAGAAAACCATTTTAGAAAATACTAGTTGTTGTCATTCTCAAGCATATTAATGACTACTGTTCTGCATATCTGGTTAAAAGTAAAATGATATCTAATTTCTCGTCTGCATTCTATATTTGCAATTGTCGACATTTAATAATTTTGCATTGAATTTGAGTGTATTGAAGTAATATTATACGTATTAAAATTTCAACGGATGGATTGAAGTAAATCATTCATATATGATTTTAAAGTGCTAGTTTGAAGAACACTTTAACATTAAACAATATAATTTGATTATATTAAATATTTATAGCTATTGGTGAAATGCACTGATCCAGATTGAGTGAAAGTTTGATGATTTCAACTATGTATTGATTATGTACTATATTATTGTTATAATAATTGAATAAATTGTGCTGAAATTAAGTTACTAATATAATATATAATTAACGCAGTTTTATTTTAGCGGAAACATACTTGGAGTTTTTGTACTAAACTAAGTTTAAAATTTATTTAAAAATGTCAAATACTTTAAAAGTATATCAATATAAATATTTTAATTAAATTATTTTTTAAAGGAAATATTCTAATCCTCGTAATGAATTTAAATCAAAAATATATAAAAGGAAAAATATACATATAATGTTTATGCGAATTTTTTTAACATCATAACTAAATACTATGTATGATGTGCCATTCATAAATATTTTGCTATTTCTTACATTTTGCCAAACTTTTAATTTGGACTGTTTAATTCAAAAAGACCGAACTAATGCTATACAGAAATTTCATCCAATTTTTAGGAACTACATATACCAGATATTAAGTTTCAAAAATACACGAAACTTTGTATGCGAGATAATATATATATATATATATATGTGTGTGTGTGTGTGTGTGTGTGTTGCGTTAAAATATTGTATATATTGACCCAAAGTTCTTTCACTTTTCTTGTTATAAAAAATTTCTATATGAAATTTGATGCAGTTTTTTATCAAAGGTCAATCCATATAAATTCAAGGAATTGTGTTGCTCGACTATTTTTGTTTCTTTTGTTACTTATGTCTTTTATAGGCACATATGAAATATGTTTAAAATAACTTTTATTTTTTCTTTACTGTCAGGTTTATAAACCTGACATGATTATCTTAAAGCTTTAAAGTTAAGCAGAGTTGAAATAAGAGAGTCCAGTGGAAACTGTATTGAGCAGGTAAAAAGAAATATGACAAGTTTTTCTTTTAAATAAAATCATTTATTTAAAAACTAGATTGATTTATCTAGTGAAATAAAAATATGGCAAACGAAAATAAAAATTATAACATATTTAGACGATTTGTTTAATATTCTTCAGGGCAGATAGATTAATACAGAGTAGTTACTGATGCCTATACTATTACTGAAAGTAGCTTAAAAGTTTGCAGTTTTAAAATGACTATTATCCTCGAATTAATCTAAAAATATTTACTAAAACCTCATCTGAAAAACAGCTGCTTTCTACACAAGCTTTAATACTGTCGAGGTTATGAAGGAAACTTAAACTAAAATATACAAACTGCATTTCATGCCAGCTTCTTTATTACCGGGATTCACCTCGGCACTAACACCGAAAAAGCCATACGATTGCTTTTCTGCTACGCTACTTATTCAATTCAAGCAGATGACGTAGACTTATGTCATTTGCATACGGATAGCTTCGGCTAACGTATTAATATTTTATGCTAAAATAAATTTTAAATAGACTATGAGTTTTTAAATATTTATTAACTTAAAATTATAAAAGTAAATAGAAAATAAATTACTTAGATTTTAATGACCATCGGTTTTAATAAAAAAAGGAAAGATACTTAAACTAAAGAGGGAGCGAAACTGAATAAAATATTGAGTATCAAGAACATACTAATATTTTAGATTTCTAAACCTAACAATAAGCCCCCCCTCTTGACACTCAACCGATACCATGAATATATATATATATCTGCCCTGAATTTACAAGTTCACATCATATTATTTGAATAATAAAAAAACTTGAAAAAAAAAAACTTAAGTTGACAGATTCAAGAACGACTTGCTACTAATCGTCTTTCAATAGGATATTTCAAGATTTTAGCAATACAGTCCAATTTTTGCAATGCTTCATTTCAAAGTTATACATAAAATTCTTCTTGCTATGAAGATATAATATAAAAAATTAAGCATTGACATGTACATAAATTAACCAATATATGATATAAAACAAGTATATACATTTCGCAATATAATAAACACTTTCAGAAATACATTTGCATTTTCATATTAAAGAGAAAACATTCTGATCTCTTTTGAAATAAATAACTTAATTTAAAAAAAAATAGAGATTCGTTTATTTCCTTAATTCTTTTCTTTTCAAAATTTACTCCTTTAATATACATGTTACTCAGTAGATGAAAATAGGCTACTTATGAAAAGAGATAACCCGTATTTTGTTAACGGTTTCGTGAAAATATCTGACCAATTATTTGCACTTTTAACATGTTTAATATTAAATATGTTTTTATAAATCAAATCCCTTATAAAAAATAATTTTACATTAATGTGTTTGGTTCGATAGTTTTCAATGGGAGACTTCACGAAATCTTTCGCAGCCATGTTATCGACTAAAAGTAAAGATTTTTCTGTAGTACCCTGCATTAGTTTTTTATTAAAGCATTTTTCTAAAATTCTATCGAACCATAATAGTTCTTTTGCAGCTTCGGTCATGGCTACGAATTCCGATTCCACAGTACTTAAACTGATACATTTTTCCTTAAACGTTCTCCAAGCTACAGGTGAATTATCGAGTAAAATCGGCTGTCCCCCCACTGAAGTCCTATCGTCTCTGTTGGCCGCAAAGTCATCGTCTGAATAAACAGTAATATGTGGTTTCCTGCACTCAAGTTTTAACCTTAAATTTCTGGTATAACAAACATAACCTAAGAGTTTTAACAGGCCATTCCAATGCATTATGCCAGGATTACTTTGGAATTGGGCAAAAATATTAACCGCGTACGATATGTCAGGTCTAGTTCTATTAGAGAGAAAGGATAAGCAACCTAAAATGCTGCTATAAGGATATTTTGACATTTCTATTGTTTCTGCGTTAGTTTGAGGACATTGAGATTTTGAGTAAATTATCCCTTTCCTAATGGGGAGAGACGATATAGGAAAATTGAATTTTTTTAATCTGTTACATATTTCACTAATATATGAATGCTGATGAATAGTTAAATTTCCATTATTTTCCTCGAATTCTACACCCAATAGTTTACGTATTTTTCCTAAAATTATCAAATCAAAATTTTTACTCAATAAGTCCACTACTTCATCTATATGATTTTTAAATTTTGCAAACAATACAAGGTCATCGACATACAATAATAAAATTACTTTCTTGTTAAAAATATAAACACAGTTACACCATGAAAATTTGTTAAAACCTATCTTGATCAAAATTCTATTCATTTCGAAAAACCAGGCTCTACCACTTTGGTGTAGGCCGTATATAGCGCGATTTAATTTACAAACGAATTTTTCTTTTCCGATCTCTTTGAAACCCGGTGGTTGAGGCATATAAATATGTTCATCAAGTGGTGCGTAAAGTTATGCACCTTTAATATCCAGTTGTAAATTAGTCCATCCTTTACATGAAACTAGTAATGAAAAGAAGAAGCGTATTACTCCAAAGTTAACAACAGGGCTAAAAGTATCGTCATAACTTTCTCCTTTCATCTGTTTATTTCTCTGCGCTACCAGTCTGGCTTTAAAACGGGCTATTTCCCCCCTTTCATTACGTTTAAGATTGAAGACCCATCTATTTCCTAAAATATTAGTATTTGGAGGTGATTTTGTAAGGTGCCATACATTACGTTCCCGAATAACATCCATATCTTCTTTCATAGCCTGCAACCACTGATTTTTATAAGGAGATTTTAAGTCCTGTTTAAAACTCGTTGGGATTTCATCCACGTCTAGTCAATCGTTTTTCTTAGTTAAATCAGGTTCAATCAAATTAAGTTCATTGTCTGAATCGTGTTCACTATCTGAACTAATTTCATCAGAATTTAAAGTTTGTTTTGCACTAGAACAAGATTTTTCATTAACTTTACCCACATATTTTTCTCTAGGACTAAAATTAAAAAGGTTTGGTTTATAAATTATACAATTTCTTACAATATTTTTTAACATCTTTATGACATTTTAAACGTTAAGTTTTTCCAAATTCGCAATAATAAACGTCGATTCTGTCACTAGTTTTATGGGTTACAAGAGTTCTAAACCATACAGCCTCTCTGAGCGGGACTCGTTTAATTATATCTCGACTTGATTTAATTTCCTCGTCAGACGAAGATTCAGAATGATCAGGGTAAGTCAGATATATATTAATAGCATCTGAATCAGCATTATTCACGCTTTCTGAATCTGACCCCACATCTGAACATAACCAACTTTCATTTTCGCGGCCCATCACTGCTCCACTGTGCTCCCTAATATTTATCGGTTCTTCAATTTTAACATTAATTGTTTCTATTGTTTTATTTTCATCTGGGAGCCATATCCTGTAACTTTTGTACTAAGGGCGTAACCTATCATAATTTCTTTTTTCGCTTTACGGTCAAGTTTGTTTCTCAGTTGTTTGGGTACCCCTACGTATGCTGTTGAGCCAAAAGCTTTTAAGTGCTTTACTGAAGGTTTATAACCACCATACAACTCAAACGGTGTTTTCTCTAAACCAGTATGACAAATTCTGTTCTAGGTATACGCAAAGTATAAAGCTGCGTCTGGCGAAAAACTTTTATTTAACCCACTTTCGTCTAAAACTGTCCTCATACCGTCAACAATAGTTTAGTTGAATCTTTCTACAGCAGAATTTTGTTCCGGTGAATAAATGTTAGTAAATTCGTGTATTATGCCCTTCAGCTCACAAAAAGATTTAAAATTATTATTTTGAAACTCTTTCCCGTTATCTGATCTAATAGCTTTTACCTGACAGTTTAAAAATCTCTCCGCTCTTGTTACATAATTTCTAAAGTTTTTAAATACCTCAGTTTTTGTTTTCATAGGAAATATTGTTACTTTATGAGAAATCATCGATAATTGATAAGAAATATCTTTGACCGTTTCGGCTAGTTATTTTGCATGGACCCGTCCCCATACATCAATATGTAATAACTCAAGAGGATGTCTAGACCTTATTTGAGCATGGGGTTTAAAAGAAATTCGTCGTTGTTTATTAAGTTTACAAGTTTCACAAGAAGCTTTATTGACTTTTAATTTAGGAAGCCCCCTCACACTATCATATTTACAAGTCATGTCAATTAGTTTAGGACTAGCATGAGCAAAACGTCTGTGCCACATATTAAAACTGTCCTTTTGAGTATGTAGAACTTCAGTTTTTGTATACTGAGAGTTTCTTTTACTTGAAGTTTTAGAAACTTCAAATTTAACATTTTTCGTTTCTTTGGATGGAATTTTTGGAAATAAATAATAAATATCATCATGCAATTTAGCAGTAAATAAAAATTGATCATATTTGTTAGTTATTTTAATTTTACCATTCCCCCCCTTAAATTTAGCTCCTGCAATATCCATCTTTGGAGCAGATATTAAATTTTTTCTCAATTTAGAGCAATACATTACATTAGCAAATGTTATATTTTGTTGACCAAATCGTAATTTAACATCACCATTTCCTTCATTAGGAAAATCAATATTATCTATTGCAACAGCTAATCTTTCATTATACAATGGTTTAAAATTAGAAAACAAATTTTTGTCACCACAAAAGTGATGGGTCGAGGCCGAATCAAAAAGCCAACTGCTTTTGTCACACACACCTTTACTTAAATTAGCAAAAGTAAAAAAAAAACCTGGTTAGAGTCCTTTCTGGTTCGTCTCGGGAGTCTGGAACGGCCTCTTCTCTGGAAATGGCCAGGTTCTTTCTGGTTAGATCTCTCAGGACTAGAATCACTGGTAGTGGATACAGTTGCCTCTGGAGGTTTAGCTCGCCATGGTCTGTGAGGGGATTGAGCACGTTGCCTCTGGAAAAACGGAGACTTCCGGCGTTGATACCGTTTCCATGTTGATCTTGGCTCGAAGTTTTTCCTTGAATTTTGACAAAAACGACTGATATGTCCCGGAACTCCACAGCGGAAACAAATAATGTTTGATCTTGAATATTGTGTGCTGTGACTCTCAAGGAAAAGTTCATCACATTTATCTTGATCACGCAATTCTATCCTTGATTCTTCACTAATTAATTCAACTAAAATATCTTTAAACAAATATGTATCTTCAGGCCACCTAAGTATGCTCTGAACTATAGTATCGAATTTCTCTGGGAGATAACGAAGCATCTGGAATGATAGATAAACTTCATTCATTGGCTGATCAATTGCTTCTAAAAGTTCAGATATTCTCATGAGTCTAGCAGCATACATATCAATTTTCTCTCCACTTTTTATCTTACATGAAAACAGTTCGCTGCACAACTGCATGTGACGTGCGCGGTTATCTGGATAAAAATGTTGTTTTAATTTTTTCCATATCTCAGTCGGATCCGTTAACTTCTCTATAATCCGACGAAAGTCATTCTCAGTATTGAGGTATAAAATAGATTAAAAAAGTGTTGACCTCGTATTATAATCTTCTATTTCTTTCGGATCAGCTGATGCTTTCGGCTTTTCCTCAGTTTCGATTACGATATCCCAGGCATTCTTTTCAAATAATAAAAACTTCACATCAACTGCCCAGTTACAATAATTCGTAGCATTGCGTTTTTCTATACTATGCTGTATCATTGCCATTTTCGTTAACTGTATTGCCCCTCCCCCCTTCTTTAAGATTCTTATAAAACTTTGGGACCAATTCGCTGAAAGAAAACTTTACTTCATTAAACTTTGTCATTTTAATACTTTCACTTAAACTGCTGAATACTGGGCAATAGCCCATAACGAAATATGTCAGGTTTATAAAACTGACATGATTATCTTAAAGCTTCAAAGTTAAGGAGAGTTGAAATAACAGAGTCCAGTGGAAACTGTATTGAGCAGGTAAAAAGAAATATGACAAGTTTTTCTTTTTAATAAAATCATTTATTTAAAAACTAGATTGATTTATCTAGTTAAATAAAAATATGGCAAACGAAAATAAAAATTATAACACATTTAGACGATTTGTTTAATATTCTTCAGGGCAGATAGATTAATACAGAGTAGTTACTGAAGCCTATACTATTACTGAAAATAGCTTAAAAGTTTGCAGTTTTAAAATGACTATTAGCCTCGAATTAATCTAAAAATATTTACTAAAACCTCATCTGAAAAACAGCTGCTTTCTACACAAGCTTTAATACTGTCGAGGTTATGAAGGAAACTTAAACTAAAATATACAAACTGCGTTTCATGCCAGCTTCATACCGGGATTCACATCGGCACTAACACCGAAAAAGCCACGACTGCTTTTTTGCTACGCTATTTATTCAATTCAAGCAGATGACATAGACTTATGTCATTTGCATACGGATAGCTTCGGATAACGCATTAATATTTTATGCTAAAATGAATTTTAAATAAACTATGAGTTTTTAAATATTTATTAACTTAAAATTATAAAAGTAAATAGAAAATAAATTACTTAGATTTTAATGATCATCGGTTTTAATAAAAAAAGGAAATATAGTTAAACTAAAGATGGAGTGAAACTGAATAAAATATTGAGTGTCAAGAACATACTAATATTTTAGATTTCTAAACCTAACATTTACTATTAACCTGGGATTTTATACAGGTCATTAAATGTCGTTCTCCTATTAAAAAAAATTCATTATCATATCTTGATATTTTGCGATAAATTTATTTAAAATTAATTTATGAGTATTATTTTTAAATATTGGTATGAAAATACATAACGTACCGGTGCCACATGTTTAGTTATAAATTCTTATACTACATATATAAAGCCATATATATATATATATATATATATATATATATATATATATATATATATATATATATATATATACAATTCATAATTATTTAGTTAACTTTACTAAGCATATCTGTAAAATGTGATTCAACAAACGTAAAATCGCTCTATTTATTAATAATTTTATTTACATTTTTGCCATACTTTTAAGAAAATAAAATGAAATAACATAAAAAATAAATAAATAAATAAATAAATAAAAATAATTATATTTATTCAAATCATATTGCAATTGAAATTATGTTAATTTAAAAGCGTAAGATGATTCTAACGTTAAAAATAACGACGTACTATTTAAAGCCATTAATGTAATCAAGTAATATTCGAAATGTATTATTTCTAAATTTATTATTCCCTCTGGAGATGCATTTTAATTATATTGCGGTGAAATCTTTTAAGATATTTTGTAAATTGCGCATGGAAAAATATCCATCATGGGGATAAAATTATTTTTTGACTATTCAATCTCTCTTTTTTGATTACTTTATAATTTCTTTAAAACGAAAAAAAAAAGGTTTTTGACCTTTAGTAATATTTACAGTTGCAGATAAATCTTTTATGTCAATGGATTTTGTTTTTTTACCAGAAACAATTCTAGAAAAATAAAAAAAATAAAGGGTAATAATGGATAAAGTGAAAACACACAAAATAATGCAACTTTAGTTGAAAATAATTTTAAAGATTGCAAAAATAATTTATATCATTTTATTGATATATCCTCTGATTTTAACGCAATAATTTTTATATGTAAAAATAAGAAGAAAAATGTAGTTATTCTTTTTTGTCGACTTGAAATTAAAAAATAGGCTTAAAATGTTATAGAAGTTACATAAGTATTACAAAAGAAATAATTAAAAAATATATATTACCAGTGTAAGACATTAGAAATAAGATATTACACACTTTTTTTTTCTTAGAATTAATGTAAAATAAGTCCAAGCGTATATAAATAATACTTGAAAATACGAAACGTATGCTGATATAAAATATATTATTTTCTTAAACAAGATTGTCTATCATAAATATGCACAAGCGCTAAAAGTGAACAGATGCAACATTTGAATAATGCAACGTATGACGAATGATGTATCTTAATGTTGCATCCGCAAATGTGCTTCAAAAAATAAAATAATAAATAAAAATAACTATTATTATTTTTTTTTCCCGGCGGCATATTTATCTACGGAAAATTGTTTTTTCTACTTATTGGAATAGTTATAAAAACATTTGTCATATGTTCTAGTTCATAAAACGTCGTCTGTTGACAATATATAAAACTATTGTTTTCGCGTAATACCTGCTCCATCTTTTAAATAACACATATTTTATTCGGATCTAATCAGTTGAAACGGAGCTGTTGGCATCAAAGTACCTTTATAAGTTACAAACACACAATATATTTCTGTCTGAGAGTAAAATCTTGTATATATAAATAGTAAATTATAATAAATTGTATTTTTATTCAATAAGTTTAAGCTAAGAAAATCTGCGCACACTATAACAGAATAATATAAAAAAAATTACAAATTAATATAAAGTTGTTGTATAATACGTTTAAATTAAAATTACTACATTTCTTTTTCAATTTAAATGTTATCTTATTTCCTGACTTAGTTTGTCGCTGACAGCAATCGTTGATGTTATTGTTGTAATGGTACAGCTTTCGTGTAACAACCCACCACAAATAACGCATTTAAACTTTTTAAGTCACTCGTCGAAGTTGTCTGGTGATACATTTCCATACATTCAATGCACTCATCTTTATTGTCGTTTCATTACCAACGAACTGTGTATACATTGTCTCATAGTATACAATTTAATGGAAGGAATGCGTAATCTCCTCATGTAAGGAATTGTTGAAAATTTTAAATTTTTCAATCATTAATTAGTGTTTCATGTTGCTTTTATCAACTTCGTAAATTTTTTTGTCTGATATTTTAACACAGCATATGTAACTTTAAAGAAAAGACTTCCTTTACATTTTAGAACGTGAAATTGTAGATCATTTAAATCAAGTCAAATAAATTATATCTCAGATGACTTACCTTCAAATAATTAATGTCATTTATAATCTTTATTAAGATAAATTAGCCCCGTATGGTAGAATAAATAGAGAGCAAACCGTTGATACTTTATATTATTTGTTTGAGTTGTTGGTTAATCACAATACAACTGAAAAAGTATGTTGGTTTATTTGCAACCGGCCTTGGGGTGCTGGTTATCTTTCATGTTGTGGAAACTGTGAAATTCTTGTCAGTTCGAAGATGTGTTTTTCTTTCTGCATTAGGAAGTTGTTGCTTTAGGCATTCTTGTACAAAAATATATATTTTTTAACTTGCATAATGTTTTTTAAATAAGTATCACTTTCAAATATGCTAGTGTTTATGATAGCAAAAACAATTAAATTTATTTTTTAAGCATATTTAAAGTTACATAATAGAAATTGAAAAATAATTAAAATTTTAATTAATTTTAAACATTTTGCTTTACGTTAATCCTTTTTACAAATCTTAAATTTTGCATTTATCTCCTGTTATTTATATATTTACAATATATATATATATATATTTGTTAGCTTCTTAAATTATAAACTGAATGTTATTTCAACAAACTGTTGTATTCTTTGAAATATCACTATGAAATATTAAATTTAAATGTAGTTTATTTGCAAACCAATAATAGCAAATTACATCAAGTTTTCAATGTGAGTAAAACTCTAATAAATAGTTTCTTTATATAGTAAATTAAGTAATATGATGCTTAATTTTCCAATAAGAAATCAATGCGAAGTATGCGCACACTCTCCTAGGTAGCCAATGCATAAGTCAATATAGTAGCTGCAGCAGTATAGCAGTAGCTTCAATACAGGATTTACATCATCAACGGAATGGACCATTCAGACGTTCGAAGATTCTTGATGCTTTCCAAATGTCAGCAGCTGCGACTTAGATCAGTGATCTCCATTGCTTTATCCATTTCTTCTATTCGATTTACCGTTCTTTTGCTTCATGTGCGACCTACATTATACCTTTGGAAAAAGCAGAAGCTCGTCCATAAACATTTCTTGCGCAGGAGGAGAAATGTTCGCCATGAGGCAGCAATCTGTTTGAAAATCGCTTCTGGTAAAGTCTTACTGATTCTGTGACATTGCGCTTACCAGCCTCGTACAAAGGATGTATATTGGCATAACGTGCATTGGAATATTGCGATATCTTTGACGACAAATAGCAGGTGAATGATGAATTCTACGAAAAACGACGTTTCTTCCTCTCCAGAGAAAACTCTCTCTTACCGTTTGCCTTCTGAGCATAGTGAATAGTTTGTTTTTGCTATCATTTCTTACAGTTGTTACTATTAGATTTATTTCACCCAGTATAAAAAAAAAATAAATAAATAAAAACGATATTTCTTAAAGTATCGTTTATATTTGTTTTTTTTTTTTGTAATCTGCCTCTATTTTAAATGCTCACGTAATTTTGGATAATTGCATTTTTGCATAATGTTTTTCACTGTTTTTAAATTTTGGAAACACAAATGATTGAAAAAAAAAAATGCCATAAATTTAAACAAATAATAGCAATTTCACGCATTTTTAATACATATATATATAGATATATATATATAGCCAGAAATGTAAAATTTTCATTGACTTCCCTTACTAAAATTTTAAGGTTTTATTTAAGGTATTTTTTAGGTTTCTTTAAACAGGTATTTTGCAGGTTTTAGAGGTATTTAAAATAAGGTATTATCAAAGCTTTAATGGTGCAAAATAAAGCCATAATAAAAGCTCTATTAATACCTCCACAGGTTTCTCACGAATACATTATGGTATTTTTCAGAAAGTTATTGCAGGTTTTTTATAAATACCAAAGGGTTTTCATAAAATACCATGACTCATGTAGGTATTTTTAATATACATACAAAGCTTTTTTTAAATACCTTCCCAGTGTTTTTTTTTTAAGGTTTTTCCTTAGGTTTTTTTAACAGGTATTTTACAGGTTTTAGAGGTATTTAAAATAAGGTATTATCAAGGCTTTAATGGTGTAAAATAAAGCCATAATAAAAGCTCCATCAATACCTCTATAGGTTAAGGTATTTCTATAAAATTTATTTCAGGTTTTTTATAAATACCAAAGGGTTTCTATGAAGAACCATGAAGTGACGGCTTCGGTATAATTTTGTATGTTTGATGCTGCCATCTAGTGATAAATTACTGAACTTCTGTACTTTCAATCATTTTTTTTCACGCTTGCTTCCGGAGAGGATCGTACTGAAGGACTTCGGGTTTGCAGTTGCGTGCTCTCACCAATCGGCCGGCGGGCTATGATTACTTTGTTCTTGATTATTTAAAGTAGCGTTTTGAGATTAACCTATTGCCCGCATGTGTTGCGTTCACGCAAGACCAGAAATAATCGCGCTTAATAGTTGACTAAAAAACGTATTTTTTTAGTATTGTTTTTTAGTGAGAAAAGAATAGATTTTTTTTAATGACAAAAAAAAAAAAAAAAAAAATCTGAAAAATAGTTTTAAGTTTAAAATGGATTTCAAACGTGCAACACTGTTCAAACAAAAAAATTTCAATATCTTCATATCTGAATGAGTTTAAATAACTTGTAAAATAAAATTTATGTAAAAAACAATTTTTTACCGTTAGAAGCTTTTTATTGTGAAGCCTTAAAAAGCACAAAATAAAAATTTATTCTGGCAAAGAAATGCTACAAAGAAATGAAAGTTTCAACACTAAGAAAATTTTAGAGAAAAATATAGGTATTTCCCTTTTGCAAGGGAGGAAAATTTTTAATGTTCAAAATATTTTAAAAAGCTGAGACCAATATTCTTAGTTATTAGTTTTTGTATAATCATTAGTTTGGCTATAAATTTCAAATGTCTCGAAAGCTTTTAATAATATTTTGAGCATTAAAAAAAATTCATCTCTTATAAAAGGGAAATACCTATATTTTTCTCTAAAATTTTTTAGTTTTGAAATTTTCATTTCTTTGTAGCATGTCTCTGCCAGAATAAATTTTTATTTTATGCTTTTATGGGCTTCACAATAAAAAACTTCTAACTTTAAAAAGTGGTTTTTTTACTTAAATTTTATTTTGTGCATTTTAGTTAAAAAAAAAAAAAAAAAAAAGCTTCTTAAAAAAAATAATCAAAATTACTGAGGATATTGTGTAGACAACGGAAGATTTTCTTTTATCAATTGACATTTTTTTATTATTATTATTATCTGCAAAAAAGTACCATATCGTCTTTCGAGGACCGAATCCGGGACCATCGAGTTATCAGCATGACGCTCTAACCAAATGTTTAAGAACATTCAAGAAAAGTCATAGAACATTCTAGAAAAATCTATCAAATACTGATATAAAAAGATATTTTTCTCGAATGCTTTTTGAAATATTTGGAATACTTAAAGTTTTTTATCTTTTGCAAAAAGGAAATATCTATACAATTCTTCAAAATTTTCTTGTTGTTGAAACTTTTATGATTTTATAGTACGTCTCTGCAATAATATTTTTTTAATTATTATTTCAGGCTTTTTAGGGCTTCACAACAATAAAAAACTTTCAGTGTTATTTTTCATTTATTTATTTATTTATTTATTTTTATTTTTACTAAATTTTTATTTTATGCCTTTTTGTAACTCAAAAAGCTTCTTAAAAGAAACTATCGAAATTTCTCAGGATACTGTGTAGACAATGAAAGATTTTCTTTTATAAATTGACATCGTTTCTATTAATTTTCTGTATAAAAGTCACGCATCAGCGTTCGAGGAAGGAACCCACGAGCATCGCGTTATCACTATGATGCTCTAATCAAAAGCATTAACGAGCGACGAAAAGGGTTGTTTAAATTTACACTAAAATTGAGGTGCCTTATTTTTCAGAGTGACACAAAGACACGATGACAAAAATCCATTTTCAATAAAAAGCTTCTAATATATATATATAACTTTATTTTTGTGTGTGTGTGTGCTATTTAGTATTTTAAAAAAAGAAAAAGAAAGCCGCTGAAAAAAACTCTTCAAAAATTCTTAGAGTACTGTGTAGACAATGAAAATTTTTCTTTTATCGACTGACATAATTTCTATTAATTATCTGCAAATTTTAACACATCGCTACCCCGGGAATCGGGAATAGAACTCACAATCATCGCATTAGGAACTTGACACTCTAACCAACTGAGCCAACCAACGGCAATAAAACCCGCTGACCTTTACTTTAACGTTGAGGTTTATTAGCGTGACAGAAAGACGCGATAACAAAATCAAATTTCAATAAAAAGTTTCTAAAAAGCTTCTAAAAATATTAATTAATGTATTTTTTACTTAAAACTTTTTATTTTGAGCTTTTTTAATATCAAAAATATTTTGCGTTTTCTAATATCTAAAAAGAAAAAAAACTTCTTTAAAAAACTCTTCTTGAAATACTGTGTAGTGAACAAAAAATTTTCTTTTATCAATTGACACATTTTTTACTAATTATCTGTAAAAATTAACCAGTTGGCCAAGAAGCGACAAACTGAGCAACTTATATTTAATTTAAAATGGAGGCGCTTTGTTTATTAGCGTGAGACAAAGACACGATGAGAAAGTCAATTTCATATAAAAAGCTTCTAAAAATGTTGTCGAAATAAAATAATTACTTTTTTAGTCATCTGTAGTTTTTTCTGTTTTATGCGCCCTCAAGGAAATTTCCGTAAACATTTATATTTTATAATCCTATATTCTTATTCCACTGACATCGTACAAATATAACACTCTATTTTTAGTAAGATAAGACTAATTTTTATAATTTTATTTTAAATTATTGTTATATATGATTAAAACAATGAACTTTACTGTTTTTATTCAGAAAAAAAAAAAAAAAAAAAAAAAATCCTTATTTCTAGTTTTGGCGGTTAATTGGTTAAAACTGAAATTAATTTCAAATGCGTGTTATTTTATTATTTATGAGATATATGTATTAATATTTATTATGTTTTTGATAAATTAATGGAAGAATATTAACGAATCTCAGATTAATTTTTAGTACAGAATAATTGTTTTATAGGTTTTTATTATTATTATTATTATTATTATTATTATTATTATTATTATTATTATTATGTTTTGTTCCGTAGAAATTGAAACTGGTAATTATTAATAATAATACACAAAATTGTTATTATTTTACTAATTAAAATATTTAGTCAATGAGTAATAATATGTTAATGAGTAATAATAAATTAAAAATAAACTAAACTTGGAAAAAAAAAAAAAAAAAGTTTTTGATTGCAAGTATAATGGAGGTATTACCTGAATAATATAAGAAAACTTATTATCAGCGATGTATTTAACCGAAACCTTGGAAAACTTCTATAAACCTAAAAACATGTAAAATTTCAAGAGATTTTTTAAAAAAACCTAAAAGAAACTTAGATGACGTTTCTTTTCGGAAGGTATTTTTTTAATCAAACTTCAATAAAAGCTTTTAAATGCCTGAAAACCTATATTAAACCATAAAAAAGGCTTTAGAAAACCTTAACCCTTTCTTTACCGTAGCTGGAATTTCAGTATATGTGCTTAAAATACCAAAACTCCCGGAATTTTTTTGTCCACTTCTTTGCATGTCAAATGTCATCGCAAAAGGATCTATGAGAGGGGTAGAATCTCGGTTTTTCTATGGGAGAGGTAGAATCAAGTGAAACATCAGCAGTTTCCCTGGAGTAGGGTTTAAGAGAGAAATTCCATAGAAGACAACTTTGAAAGGGGAAATTAAATACTTTTCCAGAAGCAAATGTTCATCTCTTTGTTCATTGAATATGGTATCTCGGAGATATAGTGTACCGGAGATATAGTATAGTATACTATCTTACAGTTGAACAGATAGTTTTCTCTGCAATTGAAACATACAGATAATAAATACTATCTAAAGAATTTAGAAGTTTTACTTGGAATTATCTTTACTATGCAAATCCATTGAACTTGAAAATAATGAATTAGAGCTTGAGATATGAAAGCACTGAAGGGCTTTAAAACTCGGATTTTAATCACTTTCAAAAAAAAAAAAAAAAGAAAGAAAGAAATATATGTATTGTATATATATATATAGAGAGAGAGAGAGAGAGAGAGAGAGAGATTGTACAATGCAGGTTAAATTCTAAATGTACTTTTTCTTTTAAATTCTGAATGAAACAATAAATAAATAAATAAATAAAAAGTTACATGAAAAATGTACTCAAGAATTTTGATGGAAAATATTTTAAAGGAAATAAAAAAATTATCTTTTTTAATGTAAACGATTTTAAGTTAGCAATATCGGAATGAAATAAAAATGTTAACCGTAATAATAGTAAATAAAATAAATATTTTGAATCGAAAACAAGACACTCTTTTCTTTTCTTTAAGAAATGTATTATATTAGATACCAAATGTTTTGTTTATCATGTATTATATTTTTGAGTCCCTTCATAATTTTTATGTAAAAGAAATAAACGAATAAAAAAATCAGAAATAAAGAAGAAGGGGAAAAAAAAAAAAACTTTAAAGCTAATATAAATGTTTCTTGTGAATTAATATGAAATTGTAAAATATTGGTTCAGCTGCCATTTTTAATTTTAAGACCTAAATTTTTATTCCTAATTTCATTATTGGAACGGAGGACTATAAGTTTCAGTCTGGAGTTTTTATAGACCAGGTTTTTGTAACACCAAAATAAATTAGAAATATCAGTCCTATCGTTAAAAATTCGGTACCGAATGAAAGGGGCGATTTCTCTGAATCCAGAGGAACAAACAGTTTTTCGACACGACAATCAATATTCTTTTTCGATTAACTAAAGTATGAAATTTAGGTGGAAACACTTCGTTTTAATTCATTTCTGTCATTTTTAAAAGTACTTGGCTCGGTACAAATTCAGTACCAAACGAAAGGGGCGATTTTTCTGAATCTGAGGGGTACAAAAATTTTTTCGTCGCAACAATTATTTATATTTATTTTTATTATTTTTTTTTATTAACTAAAGTATGAAATGTAGGTGGCAACACTTCGTTTTAATTCATTTCTGTCATTTTAAAAATACGTGGCTCGGTACAAATTCAGTACCAAACGAAAGGGGCGATTTTTCTGAATATGAGGGGTACAAAAATTTTTTCGACGCAACAATTATTTATATTTATTATTATTATTATTATTATTTTTATTAACTAAAGTATGAAATGTAGGTGGCAACACTTCGTTTTGATTCATTTCTGTTTTTTAAAAAGTACGTGGCTCGGTACAAATTCAGTACCAAACGAAAGGGACGATTTTTCTGAATCTGAGGGGTACAAAAAAAATTTCGACGCAACATATATTTATATTTATTTATTTTATTTCATTTTTTTAATTAACTAAAGTATGAAATTTAGGTGGTAACACTTCATTTTAATTCATTTCAGTCATTTTAAAAAGTACGTGTCCCAGTTTTACGGTCAAAAAATGAGATTAAAAATAATATTAAAAAATAAGAACAAAAATAAAATTTTTATAGATTGAAATTAATAGTCCTCCGTGCTAAACTAAATTCTTCCTTTGACAGAATTCTTAATTTATTTTATTTTTTAATTAATTAATTTTTTTTTCTCTCCCCGTACCATTTAAAAAGTTTGGGGAATACACTGTAAGCAATCACTAATAAGATTAATCAATGCTGTAAAATTCCTTCTGTAAATTTTAATTTACCATTTATTCATAACTTTAATCATAACCTCTCTATTTTATCATAATTATTATTATTTATTACTTACGTTATAGGTGTTTACTTCTAAATATTTAAAAGATTATAATTTAAAAGGAAGTATTCAAGAAATAAGTTCATTCAGTTATTCCCCCCCCCCCACTCCCCCCTCCCCCCGAAAAAAAAGGTGATTTTTTTTAATGCATATTTTTTTTTTATTTATATCTTACATCAATATCGTTACATGATCTCTTTTGTTAGTGAATTTAGTTTGACATATCTTTTCATTGACGAAAGACTTATACAATAAATTTAAATATAGTTTTTCAGATATATATGTGAAATATAAGATTTATTGTGTTTTAATTTAATTGTTTTATAATTTATTTATTAAAAAAATATCTCATTTATGTAATCATCAAATATATTTTTAAATTTAGATTGTTATTATTATTATTATTATTATTATTTTATTTTTTAATTGAAATCTAAAATGTTTAAATTTTCCTTAAATGTAGAAGAGAATTTTATTACTAAAAACCTACTCTAAGTTGTCAGGTACAAGTTTAGAAATATATTATCATTATTAGAAATATAAATTTTAGTAAGGGAGGTTTCTGATGTTTTAAAAATAAAATCAGCCTTCATTAAGAGAATATTTAAATATCTTTAAAATTGAGCACAGTTTTATAGTTTTTTGTATGATGATTTACAGATGTACATCTTTTCTATCTACAAATTTACAGATAATTATAGATACAACTTATAGCGACATTTTTGGCTCTAGATAAAAATATAGTGAATTCTTTCTTGGTCAGTTTAATTTTTAGACAATTTATGTAATCATGCTTGAAAAATTCATTTTTAGTTTCCCATCGTATTCCTAAAACAAATTCAACCTCAATTTTATTATTTTTATTATTATCATTTTTACACATTTTAAGGTATTGTTCGTTGATCTATTCTAACTGTAAAACAAAAGGATGATTCTGTTCTGGGAGTAGAATTGTTATTGTTTGATTATCATCAAATCTATAAGCTGGGAAGGGCTTGGTTTGATCCTAGGTAATGCTCGAACACCGCGACACCGTCATCGATGCTGGAAGAAGAAAAGAGCGGATTTAATCCCATATCGCGCGTGCCGACCTAGCCATTTAGAGTTTTTCGTTGTTTTCTCAGATACGTGCGTGAATAAAGGCCAGGACTATAACTTTAGAAATATACAAAAGGAAATATATAGTGAACGTTAAAGGGTTAATTTTACAGACACTTAATATTCTTCAAAATAGCTTCTTCCTGAATTAATACACTGTTGACAACGGCTCTACCACCCATTGGAGCTCGCATGTAAGTCTTCAACAGGAATGTTTAAGACGTAACGTCCATTGCGTATTTTTTCAAGTTCTCCAGATTGTCACAATGATGAACTTTAAAGCTGAATTTTAACCTAGAGAATAGAAATGATTCTGGTGGTGATAAATCTGAGCTGTACAGAGGTTGAAACTGTATTCTGACTCTGACTTTTGCCAGAAACTGAGTCAGGATCTTGACACAAATTTATCGGGTTTGAAGTTATTTGTGACGGTTAGATGCATATATGTATTTCGTATGTCCCAACGTCTCTGAAATATTTCGGACATTTCTACGACGAGCATAGTCTAAAATCGCTTTAATTGTAGTTACACTATCAGTTGTTATCAGCAATGATCAATTGTTAAATAGGTAAATTGGTAAATGGGTAGTTTCTAAGGCTTTAGAGCATTTTTTTTTTCAATAGGTATAAATGAAAACCACGCGCCTTTTAAGATGAAAATTTGTATGTTTTAATTGAAGAAAACTAAGTAAACGTTTTAAAAGTAATAATAAAATAAGCAAGAGTAAATTAAAATGTAGCATACGTTTCTTTGATAGAATACCAAGTAATTGGTTTATTAAAAAAACAAAATTCATAATAGGAATTTCGAAAAATTAATAAATTAAACTTTAAACTAAACCTTTCATTTTCTAGAATTATTTTTGTTTTTTTGCAAAATAAAAACTACATATTAATTTATATAATTATTTATTTTTTTAAAGGAAATTACGTTTTTAAATAAATCTAACTATGAGACGTTTTTCACTGGAATTAGAATAATACACTTTTATAAATGCATTTTGCTATTAGTTTAGCTCTTCTGCATTAAAAGAACTTTAAAAATGGCATATATGCAAGTTTTATTTGATTTATAATGTAAGTGTACTGAATTGAAAATGTAGTCAGTTCTTTTGAAACTTATAAAATTAACAGTGAATTTTTTAATCGTAAATTTTTCTGTTAGACATGTTAGTAGTCTGGATAAATTATGTTTTAAAATTATCTTTTACTTTTAAATGTTTGTTTTGGTCGATATTTTAATTTTGATAGCTTTTAGATTGTTTCAGAGCAAATTTACTGTTCGCTTAACTTATTAAAAATGAAGGGTGAAATATATGCAAGCAATATTTTATTCAAAATTGAAATGTATTGAATTGAAAATACATTCAGTGATTTGAACTTTTAAAATTTACAGTCCATCATTTTAATCGTAATTTTTCTGATAGAAAAAATCTGAATAAATTATGTTTTTAAAAGAGCATTATTTTCTATTTTTTAATGTTTCTTTTATTCCATATTTTTCCTGATCGTATTTTGTTCGTTTCAAAACAAATTTATTTTTTTAAATGGCATTGAATGCGAGAGTAAAACACATATGCTAAGTATGGTCATATGGTATGGTCATATAGTATGAGCAAATAATATGTTCATATACGCAAATGCAGTATATATATATATATATATATATATATATATATATATTTCATTTGCATGCTTTGTATTCTACCAAGTCTTTAAAAACTTTAGAATACAAATATGCTGTTATGTATTTCCAATTCTCTTGCTTAATCTTAATTTTGGTTACACTTTTGTAGCTTTGGGGATTGATCACAGTAAATATTTAAACTAATAATAATCTTAATATTAATTAATTGAAACATATATATATATATATATATATATATATATATATATATATATATGGATATATGGTCGAACATCGTTAACGTGAACTCCGTTAACATGAATTACTTTTAACATGAACTGTTTCTACAATCCCCGCCAAAACAAAAATTAGTTACTGATAGCATGAATTAATGATAACATTAAAAAATTTTTGTATCCCTTGAGATTCATGTTAAGGAGGTTCGACTGTATATATATATATATATATATATATATGCGATACAAATGCTCAAAATCATAAGGAGATAATTCAGACATATTAATTAAAATTTTTAAATTATCAATAAAATCATAATTATTTTAAATTATAAATGAATTGTTATTTTTCAAAACTATATTAAACATACTACAGTCTAACCTCGTCAACGTGGATCTCAGGGAGACAAAGGAAAATTGTTCATGCTATCAGTAGTTCATGCAATAAGTAACTACATATAAGTAAACTAATCTTTATTTTGACGGGATTGAGGAAACAGTTCATGTTAAAAGTAATTCACCTCAAGCATGTTCACGTTAACGAGGTTTGACTGTATTTAGTTTATTCAATAACGACATATTGGTGTTTACTATGTAAAAACTTATACTATGTAATAGGCGTTTACTATGTAATGGCGTTTACTGTGTAATAGGGCTTTTTTTTATTTAGTGACTAAAACTAAATATGGAAAATCTTGACTGTTTCGTTTAAATTTTAATTTCTCATAATATACCTATATTTTATTATTGATTTCTTGTATTTTTCTGTTTAATAAGAACGTAACTATTATAGATATTATAGCTATCATATAGTTTTTAAGAATAAAGTTTTTTTACAAGTGATTGCAAAATTAATGTTAGCTTTATCGACATATCTAATTATCAATTTATCTCGTAATTCTTTAATTAAAGGTTTTAATTTTGCGCAAATATCCTTTGAAATCCCACCATTATTTTCATATATATATATACATACCCTAACAACACACTTGTCCACAGAACATCCTGAGGAGGTCCATAGTATTTCCCTTTTATCCACAGGACATCCTCAGTATGTCTTTCGGAGAAGATGTGTTGTTAGGGTATATATCATATATATGTATAAATCTATCTATTTATATATCTTATTTGTATATTTGAAAACTTTCAATATTAACAATCGAGCTTTTTAATCGTAAATTCTTCTGTTACACATGTTCATTGTATTTTTATAAATTATGTTTTAAAATTACATTATCTTTTAGTTTTAAACGTTTCCCTCTGTTCATATAGAAATAAAAAAATAAAATTGTTTTCAAAATAAATTTTTTTCAGGTTAAAAATAGAAAATTAGTCTTTTCAAAATTCTTTTTGTTATTTTTTTATTTATTTTACATTAAAAAACTTTTTAAATGGCGTATATGCGAGCTTCATTTTATTTAGAGTGGAAACTAAATGAATGAAAAAAAAAAACACTCTGTTATTTTGAAACTTTTTAAATAAAATGTCCAACAATTTAATCATCTATTCTGGTGCCAGACAATTTTAATACATTTTGGATAAATTATGTTTTAAAATTACATTATCTTTTATTTTTAAGTGTTTGATTTCGAACATATTTCACTTCGGATAGTTTTTAGTTTATTTCACAAAAAATGTATTGCTTTGTTAACAGAACTGAATATGAAATGTGAAACATTTTCTTACATAGAGTGCTTTTGAATACTTTTCTTTTTAACCCTTTCCAACAAGGTTAAAATATGTTAATGACTTCGGTTTGTCTGTCTGTCTGCCAGCCTATCCGTCTGCCTGTCCGCTCACTAAGTTCCATAAATATTTATGAAGATTTTTGAAACTGGCATAGGTTATTCAAGTTTACTCTTGGATGTTCCCAACTGAAAAATCGCCTGAATACTTCTACTTGTTTGTGTACAAGGACACCCGAAAGTATTCCACAGCATTGTGTTGCATGAGAGGTATTTCTATAAGCCAAATTTTAACACTTTTACTGTACAGAAATCTTAATGAAACTGAAATATGTTATTCAGATTCACTATCGGATGTTTGCTATATAAAATACAGTAAATTCCACGAATGAATTGTGTGCAGGAACACTCAAAAGTATTCCAAAGCGTTCCGTTCTATAACAGGCATTTCTATAAATTTATTTTAATAAATTTATTTTGCGCAAAAGAATGCTTTGCGTAGAATATAATGTAAATAACAATAGATTTACAGGGACACATAAAAATATTCAGTTTCATCCAGTGCTCTTAATAAAAATTCGTTGGAATTGCACTTTCGTTTACATTAAGCGTTTTTAATAATTTTTTATAATTTGTAAGTGTGAATATGATTTCAATTTGTCTATCTGTTTGTATCTCTGCCTGTCCGCGCTCTAACGTCCTTAAATATTTATTAAATTTCTTGAAACTGATATGAAGTTCGCAATCGGATGTTTCTAATGTGAAATAGAGTATATGCTATCACTGGCGTTTGTACAGGGTACTCGAAAGTATCCCAAAGCATTGCATTGTATGAGAGATATTTCTAAAATTTAATTTTAATAGTAACTTAACTTTACAGAAAACTTAATGAAATTGAAATATGTTATTCATATGAACAAAATAATGCTTTCTATGGTATATATTATGATTAGTATCCATTTTACAGGGCTACACAAAAATATTTAGCTACATTAAAATTTATTAATAAAAATTTGCTAGAATTTCCCTTTCGTTTACATTATGCGTTTTTAACACTTTCTAATAAAATTTAAATGTAAATATGATTTCAAATTGTGTATCAGTCTGTCTCACTTTCAATCTTTCTATCTGTCTGTCTCCCACCCCAGTGTCCGTAAATATTTCAGAACTTTTAAAAATGACATATATTAATCAAGTTCACTATGAAATGTTTCCAATTTAAAATAACATTAATAGGTCCTGTATAAGTAGTTTGTGCAGTGAGACATCGAAAAAAAAATGTCAATGCATGTGTTTCAGGACTGACGTTTTTAAAAATCACATTTAAATAGCTGTAAAAATCATAAAGAAATTTACAGGCATTGTTAATATTCTAAAACAATGTTTTGTATAGAATGTAATATGATTAACCTTCAGATTTACAGGGCTACACTAAAATATTAAAATAGATTAAGGGCTGCAATTATTATCTAATGGCTGCATTTTCTTTAGCGGCGTTAGCATTTTTAAAACTTTCCAACAATGTGTAAGAGTGATTTTAAATTCAATCAGTCTATCTGTGTACTTTTCAGTGTTTCTATCTGTCTGCTGTGTGATTATGTAGCCAAAGAATATTGAAAGTTATATGATTCAACAAGTATGAACATTTGGAAAGTGTTACTAATCATTGCGTACTGCATGACTTTTCGTTCTTGCTTTATTATTTAATCTGAAATTAAATTACTTGCATATCTGATCTCATATGAAACATGCTTATATGAAAGTAAAAATAAACTTGTGAATGTTAGAAAATACAGGCATTTGTAAAACGTTTGCATTTTAAAGACATTTACATTTGTAAAACGTTTACAATTTTATTATTGTTATTATTTGAATTTTATGAAATATTTTCAGAAATACAATTATAATTGTAAATATAAATTACTCTAAATAGCTAAATGTGAAATAGAATAAAAAATTAATTCATTCGGAAGAAAAAATAACACTTCAAAACTGTAAAATTTCTTTTAAAAATTTCTGAAAAGTGCAATACGAAGCATGAAATAAATTATATCCTACAATAAAAACATTAATAGAAAATTTAAATATTTACTATCGCTCTCTAAGAATTTAAATCTAAAATTTTTCAAAAACAAAATTAAACACTTGAGACGGTGAAACCTTTTAAAAATCATTATAAAGAGCAATAAAGCTGCTGTAACTTATTTACTGAAAAAAGGTTAACAGAAAAATATAATATTCATTATCCTCAAAAAAGTATTAACAGCTAAACTATATCTAAGGCATGATTAAATATTTTAAAAGAGGGTGAAAATAGTTAAAAATAACTTAAAGAAAAAATTATAAAATATTAAATAATATTTTTATGAAATACAAACAGTAATTGAAAAAAAAAAAATAATAATACGCTAAATATATTTATATACGTGATCCAAAATGTTCATGATGACTCGATTGAAAAATAAGTTAAATAGAATCTACCGACACATTTCCAGAAGCTCATGATCGTTTGACACTGTTGAATGCTAATATTCATTTGATATAAAGATACATAATTCGCCAGAAATTTTTTAATAAAATTTGTAAATGAATCATATATAAAGTTCTAAATAAGAAAGTATTCGTAAATGAAATTTATTTACATCACCTAAATATGTGAAGTATCGTGTTGTCATCAAATATTTAAAAAAAAAATCTATATAAATTTTCCATGCGTTTGAAAGTATTTTATTTCAATATAATTGTCTGTTTTTACGGTGCTGTCAACGAAAAGTTCTTGAGACATATAAATATTTACCAATAGAGCATCAAACTTTAATTTTTCGAAATTAAAAAAAAAATAAAAAATAATAATAATAATAATAATAATAATAATAACAAAACAAATTTGATGGAAAGACTTATGCCTTTTCCCGTTGTACGCCTCTGCCTTTCAATGTATCTGACTGAAAATGTATTTTAGATCTGTGATGTCGGGTGGTGTTTATGACAATCACCACTCCCCACTGAAAAAAAAGGGAGAGAGAGAGAGTAACAATGGAACGATCGAACGATTTCACACTAAAAGATAAAAATTCAGCAAAATATGACGCAGATTATATTTCCATCCCTCAAGCCTTGGTTTTTAAGAACACAAGAATCAAACGTTAACGTTTGCGACGCCGCGGCGCTCCAGTCTCCTTGATGTCAACGCTGGCGTTGAAACCGCAGATCAGAGCGTTGTGACACATGCGCAATTTGAAAATTTCGACGCCGAATACGTTGACGTTCGCGTTCTGTGTTCTTAAAAACCAAGGCCTTAATTACCGCAATTCCAACAAAATTCGCTAGTGTGGTGTAATTGGTGTTAACATATAATGAATATAATTTCTAATAAATTAAGGTTTATACCTCATTCTTTATATTTATCTTTTCGTTTTAAAAGTTTTGTGGAGATTTTTGTCAAGCATAAAATGAAACTATCAAAGTTAAAAGTTATTTCATAAATTTAATAAATGTTTTGTGTGAGGTTAACAGGGAACTTTCGAACATCGACTATTTTTTTAGTTTTGAAATCAGTGTAATTTAAAAAAAGAAAAAAAAATGGTGAAAAATATAAAATTTAAGATTAGAATAGTGCGGTTATTTAGCGCATGAATGTATTAAAATGTATGTTTAATTTCTTTATAATAACGTATATATTTCACATATAAAATTTAAGAAAGCTTAAATATAGCAATTTGTTAATGACTTGACCACATAAATCTATACAAAAATTAAACAGATGAGCAACGTACTGTGTTTTTAATTGATAGTTCTTAAAAAAAAAAAAAAATCTGCAGGTTTGATATAAAAAATTATTTATTTTTTTATACACATTATTTTTTGTGTGATTCAAATTTAAAGAGCTGTGAAATTTCTTCTTACCACACAGACGGTTTTTAGTAAGTTTGATGTTTTCAAAGTAACCTGATATATATATATGTATATCTATATTAATAAAATCAGACTTTTGTCTGTAAATTTGTCGGAATCGAAAAATTTTGCGATATCTTCACGTTTCACACCCCATGGAAGCCGAAAATGACTTCAGAAAATTTTGCCTGTGTGTGTGTGTGTATGTGTGTGTGTGTCATCGTGTCCGTCGCTTTTTTTGTCCGGGCATCACTCGAGAACGGCTGGATGGAATTCAACGGCGCTTGGCAGAAACTGAGGTCTTCACCCAACTTAAAATTATATCTATCAACTTTTCAGAAATTCCACCCCGTTCCCCCCTGGGAGGTAAAAGACTAAAACACGTTTGTCCGGGCATCACTCAAGAACGGCAGGACGGAATTCAACGGCGCTTGGCAGAAACTTAGGTCTTAACCCAACTTAAAATTATATCTATATAAATTTTCAAAATTATGATTAGTGATTAAATTGTGGGTAAAAAACGCCTGCGCATGCGCATAAATATTTTTTCGTTAAAACGCTTTGAATGGAAAAATAAAATATAAAAATAAATTCTTAAGTTAAAGACTTTTTTATTCGCGTAATTCGCACTACAAATTATGAAAAGATTGAAATGAAGTGTTGCCATCTAAGTTTCGTACTTTAGTTAATTTTAAAAAATCTAATTGTCGTATCGAAAAACTGTTTACACCCCAGGATTCAGAAAAATCACCCCTTTCATTTGGTACTAAATTTGTAACGATAGGTCTAATATTTCTAATTTATTTTTCCCCTTTTCCGTTTTTCCGTTGCCACTTAAATTCCATACTTTAGTTATTTTTTAAAAATCTAATTGTCGCATCGAAAATCTGTTTGCACCCCTGGATTCAGAAATTATTAAAGACTTCTGTGGTCACGAAATTTGGTGTGTAAAGTGTTTGCATGCATCCGGCACTTATTGTAACTGCATTTCACGAAGTTCGAAATCTCCCCCCCCCCCCTTCTCGGAGTCGGAGGGCAATAAACATGTGTAAAGAAACATGTTTTTCCGTTTGAATTCACTTTGAATTATCTTACAATGGCGAATTTTGGTGTGTGGATATTGATTAGGGGAACGCATTATGTACATTAGTGGGATTTTGCAAAACTTCGATCTCACCCGCTGAGGCTTTGGAAGTAAGAAGTGGGTAAGTTGTGCCGAAGACAGTGGGGACCCAGACTCCTCTCATTGGGAGCGAGAAAACCTCTACCATTCACAGCGAGAACTTAGGTTATTAATAAAGATATGACATTTTGACAACTCATTTAAGTTTAATGTCCAGCGAAGCGGGCAAAGCCTGCTAGTATATATATATATATATATATATATATATATATATATATATATATTTATTTATTTATTTAAAGTTTGTTTAAATACTGTAACACCATTCCTTTTTATATACAGTAAAATATCTGGGAAATATGATTCATTTTTCGGAAATGATTAGACGCATGTACTGTTCCGATTAACATCATTACGGATGAGGCCATTCTGCAGCGAGGTTATCAGAATCAGTGTAAAAGGAAACTATCAGGGATACCATGTCTGGAAATGCTCGTCTCAGTGACAGCGTCTATCCTTTCTCTTGTAGAATCCCTTTTATTGAATTTAGACATGAATTGGAGAATAGACAGTATCAGTTTATACTTATCCAAAAACATTCTTTTCATTAAATCATAGCGCGATTGGTGACATAAAGAGCTGTCACTCAAAAGATATGAATTTAATTCCAGTTAAGTAAACAATAATATTTTTCTTTTATATATACATATGCAAAGTTATACAGTCGTGTCATGAATTTTCAACCTAAACAATTTGTAAAATATCAGTAAGTTTATATAGAAATTCTCCTTAATTTCTTCAACAATTTTTTCAAATGAGTATATAATATATCAAATGAATCTGAAAATTATTCAACTGTACAGCGTTTCCACAACTTCAATTACAATGGTGCTATTCAAATCATTTATATTTCCAGCTTATTAATAAGAAGATACAAATTTTAAAAGAAAAAGAAATAAATTTTTATACGTTATCTCCACATTAACTTATAGAATAGATTTTTTGTTCATTAAATAAATTTCTAAAAAACATATAACTATGTATTTAAAAAGACATCCAGAAGATCTCCGTTAAAAAAAAAAAAAAAAAAAAAAAAAAGGAGTAAAAAATAAAATTTTTATTAACAATAGAAGACGAATTTTAATAATAAATGATATGCATTTTTTTTTATTATATTTTATTTAATATTTAATATTTTATATTTGTTACTTGATGACTTTTTTTTTTTTTTTCGCGTTATACAATATTTTGAATAAGACAATTTCTTGTTAAAGAAAAAATCTTAACTTTAATGAATTTTCACATTTCTGCGATTAATTAAAAAAAAATCTTTAAAAAATAATGATATTTAAAATATTGAAGACTATGATTCCTAGTCTCTAGTACACAGGATTTGTGTAATGTCTCTCTACCCAAGAATATTTATAATGTGGCAGTAAAATATATATATATATATATATTTTTTTTTTTCTTTTTTTTATGTAATCAAGAAAATAGTAGAAATTGTTACACATTACATATATAAAATGTTTCGAAATGTAACGATATTATGTATTGTCCATTATCAAGATGGAATTATGATGGTTAAGATATCATAACAAAATGTGATTAAGTCTGATCCTATTTTATATGCTAACCCATTAATGTCAATGAAATAATAAAATATTAAACAAATCGAAGATCTAAACAGTTCCCTTAAATTCGAAATTTTTGATAAAATTTTCTTGTGTTTTTATAATCTTCTTAAAAAAATGCTTCAGGAATGAAAAACGAAATATTATCAATTACTTTTGAAAAAAAAATTTTAACGGAATAATATATTTTCTTTGAATATATACGATGTATAGACCAAACACCGACTAGGAAAATTTAACTATAAACTATTTTTACGTTACACTTTAAATAAATAGTAATAAAAAAATCCAGGGGCTATCTTTCATTTTTTTCATTATTCTATATTAAGTATACAATAATAATAAATTCAATAAATATCTTAAGTTATTAGATAAATATGATAAAATTATACATTCAAATACTGATAAGTATAAAACATAAACGGATTTTCCGATTTAGTTATGTTTCCGAGAAAACCATTTTCTAATATTTTTTTAAGCCTTTAAAAAAAACAAAAGCGTTCTACCTTAAATAAATTAAAGAAATAAAATCTAACTCTAATAAATCAACATTTTCAAGTAATTTATTTTACAAAAATCTTTGTGGTATTAAATAAATAATAAAAAAATAAATAAATAAAAATAAATGAACATTCGGTAGAGATAATGGATTAAAAGTGCTTTTATTTTATACAAAATCATCAATAGTTATTTCCAGGTACTTCTGAAAAGCGTGAAAATGAAGAAAAAATAATTAACCTAATTGCCGTAATTGCTTTAACTCCTGTTACTACATCATACACAAAACCGACTGTGTAACGGGAAATCTCATCATTCATCCCATAACAACGGTTGTATAATTACCTTTTTGAAAAGTACAATTATCGTTTCCACAATGCAATATGTTTGAAAGCCAATGCATTTAGCGTGTAAATTAGTTAAAAAGTACCCTTTTTCTAATTACTTTTAAGAATACCCGCTTTTGAAATCTATTTTTAACGACTGCAAATGAATGTGAAACATTTAATAAGAACGTACTGTTAATAAATTGTACTCCGTATTTTATACTAGCGCATGAAAAGGAAAGTCATGAAAATTCATTTTCGGTAAAAGCATCACTGCAAATAATGCACAATTGGTGAAAAATGAAGAACCTTGAATGTTTTAAACATTGGAATAATTGTAATGAAAAAAAAAAAAAAAGTTTTTTTTTTTTTTTTTTTTTTTTTTTTTATAAAATGTTTTGTACTATAAGTTTAGTATACCAGTGGCGACCACTGTATTTACATTTCATTGTAAAATATAGGGCTTTTTTTCTCGTACACAGATTCACTTAACATTTAATTTTGTATTATCAATATAATTTTGTAGTATTAATATCTTTAATAATAATAATAATAAAAAAAAAATAGAATCATATTGTCTTGAATATGACTAATTTAACTAAGAGTATGTGAACTATTTTCCAACTTATCATAATTCATTGTTATTTAAAAAAAGCAAAATAAATTTTGTTTCCTTTGCATTTGCTTATATTTGTCTTATTTCTGATACTTTTTGCTTTTATATGGAAAGATTAAGAATGAAAAAATCATTTATCATCTATTTATTTATTTATTTATTTTCAGTACGAGATGATTATTGTTTTGAATCAGGCTTTTCACTTCGTCATCATACAGTGTGTTTCACAATGAGTTTGCCTGGATAATTTTTACTTTTTCCGTAAGATATACATGTATATATATATATATATATATATATATATATATATATATATATATATATATATTCTTTTTTAAATTACATAAAAACTGCAGAAGAAATTTTAAGAAATGCATATAGAAACCGTTGTTAAGGAACACAACTTTTTATTCGAAAAAAAAAAAAAAAAAGTTATTTATACTAATTTTTTTAACTTAATTTTTTTTACGCTTTTGTATACCGTTTTACTTCCGCAGAAATAATAAAAAAATAAAATAAAATAAAATAAAATTGATAGTTGGTAATTGCGAAATTTTAAAATTTACGCTAAAACAGCTCAAAGATGTCTCGCCATCATCTTTATCTATGCAATTGCCATAGCCATTTTAATTCATCTCCATAAGAGCAACAAAGAATTAAAAATCGCAAAGATTTTCCTATACCAAAGTTTTAATAAATAAATAATTAAAAATAAGAAAATATAAACAGTTGATAAGGAACGTAACACAATTACAGAACGCTTTTACATGGAAGAACAGACTAAAAAAAATATTTTTGTACTGAATAAAACTCTATATCGTACAGAATATTACATCTATTACTTAGAACACAAGAATAGGATTATTTTATATGTTTATTAATAAAACATTTTTTAATTGAAGTAACAAAGCAAACACATATGTTATTCAGAAACCGAAGATTTCTTTTTATTTATTATTATTATTATTATTATTATTATTATTATTTTACATGGACATAAATTTTACGTGGTCACTTTATTATAGATTTTGGTGAAAATCTAGCGCATATAGGTTTTTAGAGAAACACGAAAATTTTTTTATCACTAAGATCTATGGGTTTAAGTTATTAAAAGTGCAATAGTGATAAATTAAATAAATTTCAATTTGGGAGAAAATGCTCCAGTACTTTTTTACAGTACTTAATTAATATGGTTTATTTAACCTTTATTTTTTATTTTTCAGTGTAACTTATATAAATAACTGTCAATTACTTAATGTTCGGATAATCCACTGATGGCACTTCAGCCTTTTTTTTTTTAACTTTATTTATTTATTTATTTTTTAATTAAAAATTAAATTTTATGAAAAAAAAAAAAAAAAAAAAAAAAAAAAGAAAAAGTTATTAAATAATGATAATTAAAAAAAAAGAAAAAAAAAGAACAGGCGCATAAATATTTTCATATATGACATAGGTCTTTAAAACACTGTTGTTAAAAAATTAGCAAGTGATGTTGTAAACAATATATATGATATAATATTTTCGTAAATATAAACAATTAAATGGGATATACAAATTTCCATAGAATTTCCGAAAAATTATAAAAAATGATACGTTTGAAAACAAAAATTATATATATATACATATGTACATAAATAACGAAAAATTACTTGACTAATTTTATATATAACTTCGTAATTTGATACAATTCACTTATATTAGAATTTATAAAATAATTACCAATTAAAAACGCAATAAACTTTATTAAAATAATGATTATAATATTAATTAAAAAATCACAAACGTGTTTCTTTTTCGTGTATAATATTATGAAACTTTAAATAAATAATGTAAAATTAAATGATGACGTGAACTATATAATAATATACAAGACTAACTCTTTATGTATTATCATGATTGTATTATATATTAAATTGGTTATGGAAGAACAGACTAAAAAAAAAAAAAAAAGCATTTTGTACTAAATAAAATTCAAGATCGTGCAGAATATTACATCTATTACTTAGAACACAAGAATAGGATTCTCTTATATGTTTATTAATAATGCATTTTTTAATTGAAGTAACAAAGCGAACACATATGTTATTCAGAAACCGAAGATTTCTTTTTATTTCTTAATTTATTTTTTTTACGTGGACATAAATTTTACGTGGACACTTTATTACAGATTTTGGTGAATCTAGCGCATACAGGTTTTTAGGAAAACAATACGAAATTTTTTTTATCACTAAGATCTATGGGTTCAAGTTATTAAAAGTGCAATAGTGATAAATTAAATAAATTTCAATTTGAGGGAAAATGCTCCAGTACTTTTTTATAGTACTTAATTAATATTTACATTCTCTTTTGTTTATATTTAACCTTTATTTTTTCCTTTTTCCGTGTAACTTATTTAAATAACTGCTATTTACTTTATGTTCCGAGAATAAACTAATGGCACTTCACACTTTTTATTTTTTTTTACTTTATTTATTTATTTATTTATTTTTTTATTAGAAATTAAATTTTGTTAAAAAATATATGCAAGAAAAAAAAAAAATATATATATATATATAATAAAAAAATAAATCTGGAGTGATTCCACTCGACTTTCCGAACATTGAGTAATTAACAGTTTTGTAGATAAAGTAAATGAAGAGTAGTTGTTAAACAAACAAAAGAGAAAAAACCATAATAGAATGTTTGAGTATTTTTCTCCATCTATTACACGTTGTTTTATTTAACGCTACTGAACTTTGAGCCCATAGATCATAATGATAAAGAAATTTTCGTTGTGTCCCTGTAAAAACCTATAAATGCTAGATTCACCAAAATGCTTATAGTTAGTGCAACAGTGATTTATAATACTCATATAAATTTTCAGCTGGATTCAATAAGGCATTTAGATGCTATCGTACTTTTAAAAATTTAGTCCCATAGGCTATAATGATAAATAATTATTCTTTGTGTCCCTGTAAAAAACCTGTAAGTGCTAGATTCACCAAAATCTATACAGTTAGTTCAACTGTGATCTATAACATGTGTACAAATTTTTTGTTCGGATAAATAAGGCGTTTAGACGCTATCACATTTTTAAAAATTTGGCCCCATAGGCATAATGATAAAGAATTTTTCTTTGTGTCCCTGTAAAAAAACTATAAGTGCTAGATTCTCCAAAATCTATACAGATTGATTATTTGTGATCTATAATATGTGTATAAAATTTTTGCTCAATTGAATAAGGCGTTTAGATGCTATCGCACTTTTAAGATTTTGCTCCCATAGGCCATAATGATAAAGGATTTTTCTTTGTGTCCCTGTAAAAAAACTATAAGTGCTAGATTCACCAAAATCTATAGGGTTCGTACTATGGTGACTTACAATATGCGTACCAACTTTCAGGTTAATCGAACAAAGCGTTTAGACGCTAGCGTGTTCACTCACAGACATACACACATACATACATACACACATGCACACATACACACACACTTACATACATCATCGTAAAAATAGTGAAAACGGACTCAGGGACCTCAAAACGTATAGAAACATCAAAATCTCGAATTCGGATTTTTGACATGATTACAATACTTTCCTCACTATAGTGTTCGGAAAGTAAAAAGCAGGCGCATAAATATTTTCATATATCGCATAGGTGTTTAAACACTGTTGTTAAAAAATTAGCAAGTGATGTTTTAAACTATATATATATATATATATACATATATATATATGATATAATATTTTCGTAAATATAAACAATTAAATGGGATATACAAATTTCTATAGAACTTTCGAAAAATTCTAAAAAATGATACGTTTGAAAAAAAAAAAAAAAAAAAAATATATATATATATATATATATATATGTACACATATAACGAAAAATTACTTGAATTATTTTATAAATAACTTCGTAATTTGATACAATTCACTTATATTAGTATTTATAAAATGATTACTAATTAAAAACCCAATAAAATTTATTAAAATAATTATTATAATATTAATTAAAAAAAAACACAAACGTGTTTCTTTTTCGTGAATAATATTATGAAAAATTAATAAATAATGTAAAATTAAATGATGACGCGAACTGTATAATAATGTACAAGATAAACTTTTTATGTATTATCATGATTGTATTATATATTAAATTGTTTTTTTTTCCGCAAGACAGAGAATAAAGTATATTTTTTTATGTATTTTTTACACGTTTCTCATAATGCCAAATGGAGCTTTACTCAAAATATTAATTCAACTCACAAAATTTAACAAAATTAAACTAAATTATCAAACAGAGTAATGCGGTAATATGAACATGTTAATTAGAATTATTATTTTTCCATGCTTTATTTACCCATACCTCAAATTTTCAATTTACAGAGTGTTTTTATATGGGATAATCTACTTTTTGATCGCACTCTAGTTCATTTATTTAAAAACGACAAAATATTTATTTCGAAGTTTTTAGGGTTGACACAGTTGAGTGTTTATTGTAATTGTCTATATAAATGACGAGAAGTGACTGTGTGTGTTTATCTTTACGTATGTGTGATGTGTTTCTCTATGTACGCGTATGTGCATTTGTGTTGAAAATCATGGTTAATTGTATGTTTATATATATATATATATGTGTATATAAAGGGTGATCAGTTTAAAAAAGTACCCGTTGGTTTTTTTTATTACTCTTAACATAACTTGAAAAACATAATTTAATTAATTTTTTTACATTATCATTCCTTACAAAATTCCACTTCAACACTATTAGTTACATGTTCATGGATGTAAACTTTGATAAACAGTTTACCTTAAGATGAATTTTATAGAATGATATTACAAGTATTAAGAAAATATTGGACATATCCATAAAAATGAAACCGATTTAGTTTAACTATTTTTCTCTTATTTTTATAGTAGTACGTCCATTTTTTTTTTATTTCTTGAAAATCAGTTTCTACTTTTGCCGATGTGAGAAAAAAAATCATGAAAGTACGCTGCTTTTAAAAGAATTCATAATATATAAACAATTAATATTATCTCAAAAAAATATTGTTGCTGTTTTTATGTGAAAAAAAATAATAAAGAAGATCGAATATATATATATATATATATATATATATATATATATATATATATATATATATTATATATACATATATTATATATTGTATATATATATATATATATATATATATATATATATATATACAAAATAATCAAAACCAGATGAAAATTTAATCCCAAAACACATGATGGCCTATATTTAAATTTTATCCTATATATATCTTAATATATATAAATCTCGTGTCACAATGTTTGTCCTCAATGGACTCCTAAACCACTTAACCGATTATAATAAAATTCGCACACCATGTGCAGTTCGATCCAACTTGAGAGATAGGATAGTTTAAATCTCAAATTATAGTCGCAATTTTAATTTATTGCTAATTATTTGTCTGTTATTATTTGACAGTCACAATTATCTGTTAACTCCAAATGATTCTAACAGATGTCGATACCTTTCGACTGGGTTGAAATGAAAGCTGAAATATATTTGGTGCTGCCATCTACACAAAGAATCTTCAACTTTTTAACCTATTAATAAATTTCGTATAATTCAATTATTTCCACTTAACAGATGTCGATACCTTTCGACTGGGTTGAAATGAAAGCTGAAATATATTTGGTGCTGCCATCTACACAAAGAATCTTCAACTTTTTAACCTATTAATAAATTTCGTATAATTCAATTATTTCCACTTTTTAAATTTTTGGTGTTAGCATAGCCGGCCACGTGTTACTTAGACTGAAGTGTAAATTGAATTCATATTATAATGAAGATAATACAGTGAAATTAATCCTGTTTTTTACTTATTTGTGCTTCATTGATCAAAACTTTATAATTTAATATAATCTGTATATATATATAAATTACGTGTCACGATGTTTGTCCGGGGTAAACTCCTAAACTAAGGAACCGATCTTAATGAAATTTTGCACACTGTGAGCAGTTTGGTCCAACTTGAGAGATAGGATAGTTTTTATCTCAATTTATTTTCACAATATTGTTTTATTGCAATTATTTGTCAATTATAGACCTTTATTAAAGTTGCCCCGAAATATCTGTGAGTTCCATTAATTTAATTGTTGCAAAAAAAAAAACACGAGTTCATTTTCTTTCGACATAAAAATAAATACATTTAATCAAACGTGAACGTTAAAAATTATAAAAAGCTAAATTATGCATCTCACGAAAATTGACGTCATAATCAATTTAAAGATTTTATACACATTGATAAAGTGTTAATGTAGTTCTATCATAGATATAATAATATATATAGATCTTTCATCCTCATGTTATCGTACAAAGATTTTTAATGCCGAAAAAAAAAAAAAAAGCTTTGGAAATAGCCATTAAGTGGTATAAAAAAAAAAAAAAAAAGAAAAGAAAAGAAAAGAAAGAAAGAAATATGAATTTGGAACTGTATCTGGAGTTTTTCATTCACCTTTAGCAAATAAATTATTCATAAATTTTATTTTCTAAAATATTAGTATGTATTCCCGTGTGTATTAACTCAGGGAAAGACGGCCATATTTTGGTAAAAACGTCGTCTTTAACCAAGTGAAAATGAATAACTTTTTTCTCCCCAATGATCGCTCTATTCTATATATGCTATACTATATCTATGAGTTCTATACGCAAGCGAAGTGTGACTCACTGACCGTCTGGGCAGCCAAGAAAAAGATTTCCTATGTTAATCGCCCATTGGATTTTTTGTAAAAGATTATTAAAAATCGATGAAATTTATTTCCCGATTTTAATCCTTATATTTGGGTATAGATATGTATTAGTTATCGCGTGCGTTAGATTGATTTATTTTGCTGTCAAATTGACAAAATTTTTATTTTAAATTTCAAAACTCTGTCACCCTTGGCTTTTTTTTTTTTTTTTTTTAATTTTATTTGGCGATCAAAAGCGTAACACGAAAATATACATGCCAGATATATGTATTGTACGAAATGTAATATGTATTATTCATTGTACGTATGTATGACATGTAATATGTATTGTACGAAATATTGTTTCACATTATTCATTACTCTTTTAATATAAGTTGTTAAAATAACCATGATTTTTGAAAGGAATTAAATATTTTCGCCTGATAATTTGGCGATATTCTTTTTTTTTCGATAAGGATGACAGAAATGAAATCTATTCCGCTGCAACATATTAGTATCTTACATCAGATATTTTATTTAGACATTTGAAAACAAATTTGACTTCAAACTATGATAGGATATTTATCATTTTCCTTTTAATTAGTATATTATTAGTATATTAAAATTTAAAAGCATGGCATATAAAAAGTTTTTTTTTTTTTTTTTTTTTTTTTTTTAATCTTATAATTATTCTTATCTTAATCCTCAATGTTTCCCATCTTTATTAACTTGAATTTACTATAAAAATTTTAACATACTCAAAGCCTTCTCATCACTTCGTTAAATTACACTAAACTTTTCCAAAATATTTTTCTATTTAAATGATACATGTATTTACTTTAAATGTCCAATATTTCAAAAGATGTCCTATTTTAAAGTTTTAAAATATTTATCAAATTTACTTATTTTTCTGGTTTAGCCATATTGTTTTCCTTTTTATGACTACAGCTGTTGCTCTCTTTAAAACAGTTAAAATGATGAGGTCATTTTATAGTAAAATTATCCATTATAGCATATATTATATTTCACTCCTCCATAAAAATTGATTTTAAAATCGTCTGCTTCTTTTATACTTTTATTTTAATCCGCGTTTGTAATGATCGATAGATGGCGCTTTTTCAGCTTTTGTTGTTAGTAAATATAATAGCCATGTGTATTTATTATTGTTCTAATTGTGTTACTATTTAATGTTCGTGCTATAATTTCTCCGCCATTACATCATGGAAAATTGATTGCTTTTGGAAAAAATATTTCAGTTTATTCAAAGTTCGATCGGAAGTAGATTTTTAACTGAAGCTGAACAAATATTAATTTCAAATCATCTGGTTAATTCTTTACTTCCATTAGCCGAAGCAACTGAAATTTTATATTTGTCATTTGGAAATAAATGGAAACTCAATTCTGGATTTCTTGATTCTTTGGAGTGACACTGTGGCACACAACAGTATGTGTTATCTTTTTTACCGGATTTATTCATTTTTATTCAATAAATATATGTGAAACTAAACATCGGAAAGCAATGGCGTCTCGATGGAAGCCGAAAGCTATGCATGTTAAATGTAATTTCACCTTAGACCACCAGAGGGCGAGCATTTCATTACAATCGCGGATAGAATTTTAATAAAAATAAAATTACATATTAGTCTTTTTAGCATTTTAATCCAAAATAGCTTTAGACATTATATTTCCCTCATCCATAAAAATTGATTTTTAAAATCGTCTGCTTCTTTTATACTTTTATTTTAATAGTAGCATTAGAAATAATATATATCACTTCTCCATTAAAACTTATAGGACCCTACAATAAAATTAATTTGTACTTAATATCAACACTACGAAAATTTTTATCAATCGTTTCCAAATTTTGACCTAAGGTTCAAATCTCAATCCTGTGGGTTTTTACATCGGCTACAACGTTTTTGTCTTTATTCGTAAATAATAATTTGACAGTATTAAATAGTTTACTGCCATATAATTCAAAGTACAACTTAGTCACGGCAACGCGTGGCCGGGTCTGCTAGTTTATATATATATATATATATCCGAATTTTTTTTTAACTTATCTAAAAAAGTGAAAATGAATTATCTATTACAAATTACATTACGCGTATAATATTAGAATATTAAATACCGAATATAACATATTATTCATGTCATCAAAGTAAACTCTGTAAACATCATTTATTATTTCATAAATTCGACACATTATACTTATGAATATTTCAACCTACATATCAACAATTATATTTCCTGTTTCTACTCAGTTCTAATATGAGATATGTCAGTGCATTTGTCAGGACTGAAATAAATGAATACTATTAAAGTAGACTTTTATTTGACATATATGAATTTCCTGTATTTCTTTATGAACAAAGTACTTGTAGAATAATGAAGTTATTTTAATGATAATTTAGCTCCTGACAGCCAAAAACATTTAGCTTTAAATGTCTCCCACCAGAGAGACTATTATATCGCAAAATGTGCGTTGAAAGATGTTTAAAATTGTAACCTTTTTTAACTGTACTATAAGTTATCAATTGTTGTATTAAGAATATCCAGAATAATACATTGGAACTATCCAAAACTTTATACATGAAAACTTTATAGTATATAGATGACAAATCTTACTGTTATTAAGTAGCAGCATTTATTTGCAATAATTTTAATTTAATTTATTTCTTAATTTTTAGCAACACATAAGGCTAAAATTGCTAAAATTGATGTGGTACTCAAAACCTTGAAGTATGTATATCTATGTAAGTAAATTAATATATTTATACGTGTTTATGGTGGAGGCAAAATGCTACATTTTTAACAAAAACTAAATCGTATTTTAAAATTATTAATTATCAAATATAAATTATAAAAATGTTTTTATTTATACTGCAAATTAGAAGCGTAAAATAAAATAAAATATTTTAGCTTTACTTTTTGTAGCACAATGTTTGTCACAAATTTCTCTTACCTTTTGTATACGAGCTTGTGTTTTCATGAATGTGTTTCCTTATGTTTATCAATTCAAACAGCTCCAACAAACTAATTACGAAGGTTTTTTTCTCAATTTTATATTCTAATATTTCTATTCCAATAACATTCCATCCTTAATATATATCTTGAATTTATTTTTTATATTTTTTACGCCTTAAAGGGAAGAAAAAAGAACAATATAATCAGATATGCGTCATATGATGAAAATGAGTAAGGAATTCATATCCTCGTATATAGCAAGACTAATTAAATAATCAAATAATCACTTCTATTTTTCGAATAAAAATTAGTCTTATATATGCCTATCCTAAAATAATAGAAAATATTATTCATAAAAAATAAAGTTATATCTTGGTTATTTATTTATTTGTATGACATCACAATCGAATATTATCTGAATTTTAAAATTATTTGATAACCTTAGGAAAAAAATTACGATAAATCCATGTTTTGAATTTAAGAAAATGAAAAATATTTCTCTACTCAGTGCATAGAGAAAAAATTACTAATTTACAATTCTGTCTAATTTAAAGCCTTACACCAAGCCACATTTAGTAATCAGTTCATCTTTTGATAAATTTGTCAATTTAAATTGATGTGGTACGTCTGTTCACGGTATACCATTTATTTTCCATGAAAGTATGATTGATGTAAATTTAAACGTTTAGTTAATCAAACTTAAAGTTATAAGCAACTATAACGTTTATAAATTATTTAATTAGGTAGAAAACACGGTAATTTTTTTAACATTTAAACAAAAAGAGTTAACATAGCTTTATATTGCTTTATACCTTATTGAATATTTTTTGAAATACTTTCTTTATCTAATGAAATCGATTACGTTTAAGTTTTATTGTAAGCGCGATATGTCATAATATGTATATATATGTCAAATATACACGTTTATATAAGTTAGGTGCCTGTAGAATGATTTTCTGTTTTATGAAAAATGTTAGTTGAATGCAAACTAAATTATCTGAAAACTAAACGCATAATAATTATCAACGTATTTTAATAATATAACTTTCACTTACCTATACACAGAATATAAAATATCTTTTGGAGTCAAAAATTTGATTATTATTATTATTATTTTTTTAGGTATTACTTACAATTTTTGCGGTGCTCTGTATTCTGAAATCAGATGTTTAGGGATTAGTAAGCACGTGTGGCTAAAATCATCATATCTTAAAAAAAAAAAAAAAAAAAAAAAAAAAAAAAGTAGTTGCAGGAAGTCAGAAAACGGTATTCGAAATCTGTATCGAACGAGGATGCTATAGTAAAATTTTCATCGACATCATACAAATGGATCATGTAAAGGGACATCCGAATGATATCAAATATATTAACTCGTTAGTAGTCGCTAATTGGTCGATACGCCACCCATCCCTTCAGTGCTGCCAGATTGCGTGACTTTTTTATTCAACAGCCACCAAAATTTTTTAGAAGTGGCATTTGATATACATAATCGACGATTATTCGAGTCGATTCGCGTTTTATGTATATCAAATGCCACTTCTAAAAATTTTTGGTAGTTATTGAATAAAAAATTCGCGCAATCTGGCAACACTGAAGGGATGGTCGGGGAATCGACCAACTACCGACTGCTAACGGATAAGGTCTATTAACAAAATTTTTGGTAAGTACAATTTTATATTTGTTGGCTATGCTAAACAAAATAAAATAAACACATTGATTCATATGCATTAAGTCCTACTCCGAGTAGAATATTATACGAAAATCATTCACTGCATTCGTTTCCAAAGCTACCTCCCAAAAAAACCCTAAAATAAAGTGGAACTATACTTGAAAGATTCTGGAAGTGTATTTCAGGGTCTGCTGCGTGTTATTAATATATGGTTACATTTAGTAACACAAATTTATGTGCATATAATTTATAGAAATCGTTCAGTGCTGCAAATATTTAAGCGAAAAGCTTTTTTTTTTTGTGAAAGTAATCGGCGGTAGTGCACCATGTTTAGGAAAACTACTCAACCTTAGTAAAAATTGATTTTTTATATCTATAAGATAAACAAAATATTTTTTAAGTTAAATTTAAGCGCAATTTTTTAAAATTAATAACACTTTTTGTATTCCCTGATTACTTAAGTTAGGTTTTTTAACTCTTAGTCTCTGTGTATGACCGTTATCAGCGTAATATATCTTCATCTCTCTCTCTCTTTATGAATATATATATATATATATATACAGGGTGATTAAAAAAAAAGTGGACAAAATGAAATGGTAGATCAGTCATACAACAAGGATCAAAAATCGCATAGGAACAGAGGGTCGCAACTGCGATCCGGAGCCGCTACAGGGCGTCTAAAATACTACATAACACAAAGAGAAGAAACAAAACCATTACAGATCATTTTATTGATAATTACTCAGTCACATAAGACTAATGCTAGCCAAATGTTGAGCCTACAGGAGATGCTCAAAGTTTAACCAGACGCATCGAGACACACCTGGCATCTACGTTGCCTGCGTTTACCTCTTCAAAGATACCAGGTGTATCTCGAACACATCCTGCTGCCACAACAATTTTTCCTACCAAGTCTTCCGGCTTTGCAACAGGTGTTTCATAGAGAAGTCCTTTAAAAAATCCTTATAAGAAAAAGTCAAAGGGAGACAGGTCTGGTAATCTTGGTGGCCATGCGATTGGTCCACCGCGATCAATCCAGCCGCCAGGAAAAGAAGCCTGCAGGTGTACTCTGGCGTCTGTGCTGAAATGTGCAGAAGCTCCGTCGTGTTGAAATCGAATGCCGGGACGAATAGTCATCGGAACATCATTCAGCATTTCTGGCAGAACCTCTTGCAAGAGTGTTAGATAAATGGGACCATTAAGCCTTTCTGGGAGAATGTACGGACAAAGTAAACAGTCTACTACAATGCCATCCCACACGTTAACGGAAAATTTTCGTTGTACGTCGAGCTGACGTCTAGCACGCGATATTTCTTCCGTCCACGTATGCAGGTTGTGAAAGTTCATTACATCCTCTAATGTGAACGCAGCCTCATCCGTGAAGAGAATACTTGCTGCGAAGTTTCGGTCTGCAGCACTTTCTTGCAAAAACCACCGCGCAAAATTCATACGATTGTTGTACTCTCCCTGTTACGGTGCCTGGACGCGTTGTAAATGATAAGGATGTAGTCCTTCGTTGTGTACAATGCACCAGACGGTAGCTTGGTGGATATGGGTTTTTCGGGATACAACTCGTGTACTCGTTGAAGGATTACGCTGGAGTTCTTAGACAACTCTTTGTACAGCATCATCTGTCTGAATTATTCGTTGGCAACCAGCATCCGGCTTCTGCACGTCGAACGAGCCGGTTTCACACAATCGTCGATTGCAGAGTGGCAAAGAATGAGCGGCTAGGCACCTTTCTACCAGGACATTTCTCACGATACATTCGCAAGGCTTCTCGTCTTTTGCAGTTGGCCATGCCGTAAGTTAAATGCATGTCAGCCATTTCGCGTTGCGTGTAACTAGCCATGTTACGCCCTACGCATCCACGGCTCGAATGAAGACAAACTCCGTTTGCTCAGTTTACATTGCAACGCCCTCTCGTGGTTCTAGCGCATTCTACAGGCGTTTGGGACCCTCTGTTTCTATGCGATTTTTGATCCTTGTTGTATGACTGATCTGTCTTATCATTTTATCCAAGTTTTTTTGAATCACCCTGTATATATATATATAGAGAGAGAGAGAGAGAGACAATTTAGGTGTATTTTTAAGCTTTTATTGGGTCTACTTGGAAAGTTTGAACAAAAGGGAGTGTGCAGGGGAAAGTTATCTTATAATTTGTAATAATTTTTTTAATTTAATATTAACTTTTAATTTTATATAAATGTAGGTGTTATAATTTATCTGGAGATTGATGGGGGACAATAGTCTTTCTAACACATTATTATTTGGCAAATAAATCTGTTCCTAGATCAAGTTTGGATTTTTTTAACATAGATTTATATACACTACTCTTTATCATACCACTTACTCTCCCATTCATATTCATGACATTGAAAAGCAAGGTAATATATATATATATATATATATATATATATATATATATGTGTGTGTGTGTGTGTGTGTGTGTGTGTGTGTGTGTGTTCAGAGAGCTCCATCAGGGTATTTTGTTTCTTTCTTGTTAAAAAGAAAATATTGCATACGCGAAATTTTGAAACGATTGCGATTTATAGAGAAGCATTAAAGGAAGAAAGAAAAAGCATTTCATGTACGATCTCGGAAATTCAAGAAGAACCTTTGCCCGTCATATCAAATGTATCTTCTTTTGCAAAACTTCAACGTGTAATTGCATGAATTCAACGCTTCATTTCAAATGAAAGAGTAAATTTATCAGAAAGTACATTAGCACATCTTACTAGCAGCGAAATTTCAAATGCAACAAATTGCATAATTAAACTCGTTCAAGTTTCCACCTTTTAAAATGAAATTTATTGTTTGAAATCAGGAAACGCCTTGCCTCCTAGTAGTAAAATTGCTAGTTTATGTCAATTTTTAGACAACACGAGTTCATTGAGAGTAGGTGGACGCTTAAAGCATGCAGAGTTATTGAAAAAGGAGAAACATTGAACTTTGCTGCCGAAAAAACATCATTTGGCTTAAATTATAATTAGACATTTTCATATTAAATATTTACATGCTGCTCTAGAAATCTTACTTTCCTTAACAAGACAAAAATATTGGATCATAGCAGCTAGATTATTAATTAGAACATTAGTTAAAAAATATATGTAACCTGTTAAAGATATCAAGCTTAAGCTGCTACACAAATTATGGAAAAACGAGTAACTCAATCTAGACCATTTAATTGTATTTGTTTTAATTTGTGGGTCCTTTCATGATCATGCATCGAACAGAGCATGGTCAAAATTCTTTCAAATGTTATGTCTACATATTTGTATACTATTCAACGAAGACAATGCGCTTGGAAATTGCAGAGGATTTGTCCACCAACGCATTTTTCTATACATCAAAAATATTCATTTCCAGAGGAGGAAGGCCAACTATCATTAACAGTTACTGTGGGATCAATTTCAAGGATTCTTACATGTATAACAAAAATGTTTTTCACAATTCAACAAAAAACGAGAAAGTTCAAGGTTTTTTAGCATCATAAGAAATAAAATGGAATTTCAACCCCCCCCCCCCCCCCCCCCACATTTCGGTAGTCTTTGGAAATCCGCAGTAAAATCTATGAAGTACCAACTAAAAAGAGCAATAGGGGATAGTGTACTTATTTATGCAGAGTTTTCTACATTGCTAGACGAAGTTGAAACTTGTCTCAGTTGTAGGCCACTCAGGCCAGCTTAATCCTTGTGACTATTCAACTCTGACATCAGCAAACTTCATTTTGGTTACATCATTTACAGCCTTGCTTGTGCCTGATGGCAACGAAGTTAAAGGGAGTAATTTAGACAGATGACACATTCGACAATCAGTTTTACAACAATTTTGGAAAAGATGTAGCAGAGATTACTTAACTCAACTATAACAGATATATAAGTGGTTTAAAGAAAACAAAAATGTACCAATCAATAACTTAACGTTTATTAAGGATGAGAATTAACCTCCCCTAAAGGTGAAAAGGGGGCGAATTACTAACATTCATCCGAGAACAGAGAACAGAATTTGAGTTGTAAGTGTTCGAACTAGTAACGGTTACATGAAACGTCCCATAGATAAACTTTGTCCTCTTCCAATAGACTCAAATTTTTAATTTGAATAAATAATGTGAAATATTTAGTGTTTTTCGTTTTGTATTAATATTTTTTCTCCATTGTTGCTTATTGTGGTTAATTTTCCTGTAATTTGAAACTTTCCATAAAGGTTTCAAAGCGAACACTATGGTTAAGAGTAAGTAATCTAACATCCAGATGGCGCCACACCTCATAATACTGTGAGTAATTTTGTTTTGTTTTCTCCTTCTTAGTTGTGTTATTATGTAGAAAGTAACGAGTCAAAATCGAAAGGCTGCTCGCATGTTTTAAGTTACAATAAATTAGTGTTCATTGTGATTATTGACTAAATAGTGTAATACAGTCCCAAGATAATATTTAATTAAAGTGATAGAACCATCGCATAGTGATCCTCATTTAATTAATATTTTACATCATAATATTTACATGTTTTATACACAAAAAGCTTCAAAATTTTAAATATGTCATGTCCTTTAAGTTAAATTTTATAAGCACGTGTTTATTTGTATCATTTATTTTAATTTTTATAATTTTCTCACGACGTAATAAACTTCTTCATTTTTATTTTATTATTATTGTTCCACCATTAACGATAGCCTATGATAAATGACATGATATCATATAACGTCAATAAGTAATCGACAGGCAACAATTTGGTTGAAAAGAGGGAAATAAAATTCGTTGTAAAAGACTACAAATGATATCGCAAGATAATCAACATGATATGACATCGAAAAGTAATCAGCAGACAACCATCTGGTCGAAAAGAGGGAGGAAAAAGCACCATGGCTCTTCTAAAAATGGTCAAAATCCGATGGTGTATAGAGCGATTTTATAGAGCGCACAAAAAGCGTTTTTTTTTTTTTTTTTTTTTTAACAGATTTAATATTATTATTTAGAGTGCAGTTCCTACAAATGAAGCTTTATGTAGATCAAATGACAAATGATTACGTCAAAATAAATAAAAAATAAAAATAATTTCGTCCACAGCTTGTACTGTTAATGATCGTTGCGCTTCTTTGCTACACATTGTAAGCTGAATGGAAACAAGTTTTGTTATAAAAGCAATTTATGCGCTTTCATTTTCGTCCAAAATTTTGAGCAAATAGTTTAATCAAATAACAGCAGGACTTTTTTTTTTTTTTTTTTTTTTTTTTTTTTTTACAAAATCCAGTACTTTCATATTTACCGCATTTCAGCGAATTATCGCCATTAGGATTAGAACTAAAGGGCCCATGAATTAATTATAACGCATATTATTATTTAGAACATATATTTCATGTTTAAATCAATCAATGTTTATTCTATAGAAACCTTTGTTAAACTTACGGCGATCTTTGTTACATTAAAATCAAAACATGCATGTTGTTCAAATGAAATTAACAAAAAATCATTTGAATTCATTTTATTCCGTAAAGCATTTTATTTGGCGAAGTGAAAAACAATATTTTCCCAGAATTCTCAGTCCAATGAATTATATAATGCACATTTGAAATTTCACTCGTATCTAAGCACAGGTATACTAATAATATATAGATTAATCACTAAGGGAGAAAATGTGACTCCTTTTTACTTGTGGAAAGATGATCATTTTACCTACTTATGGCCGTCATTCCCCGTGTGATTACACACAAATAATTTAGTAGATAAAATTTTTGAATAATTTATGTACAGAAGGTGAATGAAAAACTCCTGATATAGTTTCAAATTCTTTTTTTTTTCTTTTTTTTTCCTCTTTTTTTTTTTTTTTTTTTTTTAATACTTTCTTATGGCTGATGTCAAAACTGTTTTTCGGCATCAACCATTTTTGCTCGATAATGTGCGGATATTATCTCTCTCTCTCTCTCTATATATATATATATCTATATATCACAATATGTATGTATCCGACTATAGAACAGGGGCTATCGGTTTATTTTTTCCTTCATGTATAAATTAAATGTTATTATAAATTTAATTATAATTATATTAATTCTATTTAATGTTGAAATGCCTACTATTATTTAAAAAAAAAAAAAGAAAATAATTATCTTATACATACGAAAACTTTATTTTATTCAAGATAAAAATCAAATATGGAGAAATAACGATTATAAACGGAAGATAACGATTATTATTTTCACAAGCCTCATTAGACATTGAAAAAGAAGCATATTTATATTCTTTCTGCGTTTTATGTTTTTTAAAATGACGTTTTTTGCTCTAATGTTTAATGAAACATAAATTCATCTATTCGAGCTTTATTTCGAAGCTTTATAATTAAGAAAAAAATATATATATATATATATATATATTTATTTTTTTTTTTTTTTAAACTTTGTAGTTTTTTAATTTAATTGTGTGAACAAAAGAGGTGAATTTTATTTTCGGGCTGCTTCAATAAAGGCAAAAATTAGATTTACCTTACAAATAAATTGAATTAAGTCTTTTTGAATAATAAGCAGAAACATTTTAAGCAGTCATAAATTCAGATTTTCTTTTGCTTTTCCGATGATTACAATTATAATAACCAATAATAAGCAGAAAATCAAATAAAATACTTGTAATGTAAAAATACTTTTTAAAGAAAAATAATTCGTAAGTCATCTTTCCAAATTATCTTTAATATTGTTTCTTTAATAAAATGGCTAAAATATTTTTTTTTTAATCTGCGCATGAGTTTTTCTCTATCATTACATAAAGAAAATTGAAAATGAAAGGTATATAATAATATATTAATTGTATGGATTTTTATTAAAATTTTCATGTTTATTTTTTAATTAAATAAAACTTTGTGTTAATGTTTTAATGTCTAACATGAATAATCATTTACATATGTTATAATATGTTCAGTTTGACTACACAAGGCCTTCTTTGGTTTTAAATAAAATAATTCTTTTTTACAAATGTATCATTACTTATTTCCTTATTAGCCATTCGTTCACCCACACCTGTACTGATAATGCATAAATTGTTGTATGCATTTTGTTGTACTGTTTGCTTTTGTCCGACTCGTATTTTTACGCATAGATGAAATTTACCTTGATTTTATCAAAGTAGAAGAAGGTCGGATAATTACATAGCATTATTTGCCTTTTCTTAGCCCATGTGCAGCTTGATTTCATTACTACTTTTCTGAGTAGAATTGTCTATATTTGTTTTAAAAAAAGTATATGCAAAAAAGCAGTATACGTAATTATTTTCTCTATATATTAAAAAAAAAATTATTGTCACTGGCGTCAATTTTTTTTGTCTGCGACAGCATTTTCTAGCGGAGGGCAGGGTCTATCGCGTCATGAGAGGTATCAATGTGCTTCGAATACTCCAAGGATTACATTTCAGCTGCTTAGAAATTTCTATCATTTTAATTAAAGTAGTTATTAACTAAAAACGACAAGTTTATGAAGGTACTCTGTTTGCCATTTTGAAAAATGTTTCTCCTAGTGACGTTGCTCTTCTGTCATGAAGTCATTTTACACGGGAAAATTAAAATATGATCCATGATTGTACGTAGGTAGGTAAGTACGTTGGATTTAACGTCTCACCAGTACTGCGCTTTGGCTAATTAGCGACGGCCTGGGACACACCCCTAAAGATGTTTCGGAGACATGCCATCACAATTTTGATCCTTCACTGAGGGAATCCCCCCTCCTCCAGCTGTGGTGATCACCAAAGGTTTAGTGTGGATGGAAACATGGAGGACATTGCGGCCACGACAGATTGTACAGTCGGTAACAAAAGTATCCGAACACTAGCAAAAATTCCTATGAAAAAAAAAAATAGAATTAATACTGTTTTGTAAAATAAATCCTTGTCGAATCATGTCATTCGTCAGTCTAAGAACTTGAATCGACAAGGATTTATTTAATAAAACAGTATTAGCTCTACCTTTTTTATATAGGAATTTTTGCTAGTGTTCGGATACTTTTGTTACCAGGCACCAATATTGTACAAAACGACTACGATCTTTGACCGGCTCGAAAATCGAATCGGCAATCTTCCAAATTCGTGCATGGCGCTTTACCGACTAGGGTACCGCGGTCCGAAACCATGGATGTAAAAAAGAAAGAAAATATTTATAAACTTTTTTCGCTTCTTTTAGAAAATTAAAATGTTATCCATGGTTGTAGGTAGGTAGATAATTAGGTAGGTTGTGTTTGACGTCGCAGTTTACTGCGCTATGAATAATTGGCGACGGTCTGGGACGCACCCCTACGGATGTTACGGAGACGTGCAACCACAGATATGGTCCTACGCGAAGGAGATAGCTCCCCCGCTTCTGTGGCCCTCAGAGGTATAATTTTAATGGGAACATTTAGGATAATTCGGCCACGATATATTTTACGTGCAACAGCCACCATTAGTGTACACGACGGTCTTTGGCCGGCTCGAGAACCGAACCCGTAATCTTAAAATTATGAGCTCGGCGCTCTACCGATTGGGATACCGCGATTCGGATCTAAGGTTGTAAAAAAGAAATGAAAAGGGTCATATACTAAAACCGTAATGCAAAATGGTAAAGATATTATCAATTTGTTTTATATTATGAGGATTTCCATAATAATTTCCTGCTTTTGTCTTGTAATATGCACTATTAATATTCCTTTTCAGTGAAAGAAAGCAGTGAATAGGCGGGTAGAGCTCTGCATGTGTTAATAAGTAAAGTGAGTCGGGGGGAGGCGAAACCTCCCTCGGGGGTTGATGAGCGGAGCGAGCAGGGGGCAGAGCCCCCTATTTATTTAAATTAATATTTCCTTTACAGTCCCCTGAGACCTCACATATTTATATTTGATTATCAAAATAATTAAATTTAAACAACGCACATATAACGTAGCTAAAACTGACATAATTATCTTGTGTTAGCATTTATTTGTCGTAAAATGTACAAAAAATCTTGCAGTATAATTAAAAAATAATTTTTATCATAATTTTTAAACAATCATTATAAACTGAAAAATATCCAACAATTGTATATTGTCAAATTTATGCTACATTCTATCTATTGTTTCGAAGCAAAAACATTGTTGCGAGGTTTTATAATTTAAAGCGTTTGTTTAAAAAATATTTTTATCATCAGCATTTAGTAGCAGTTTGTTTAGTCATCCTCTTTCCAATACTATCTCTATAATATGGTACAGTCGGTAACAAAAGTGTGCGAACAGTAGCAAAAATTCCTATGTGATAAAAGTACACTTCATACGGTTTTGTTAAATAAATCCTTGTCGAATCCTGTTCTTACACTGACTAAGAACAGGATTCGACAAGGATTTGTATAAAAAAAACGTATGAAGTGCACTTTTTCTAGATAGGAATTTTTGCTAGTGTTCGGACACTTTTGTTACCGACTGTAGTAGCATATATAATCATTCACTAAAAAAAAAAAATTATTCAAAAAAAAAAAGAAAATCTTTGTGATTTTTCCTGCTGCAAAACGTATTGTAAAAAAGTATATAAATAATAATAATAATATTTTGTCAGGAATGATTTTTTCTTTTTTTTAAATCTTCCTATTGAACCCAAAATAAATATTCTATCGCTTAAATATATGTATTGGAAGAAGATAAAAAATACATTGTAAGTAACAATGAAATATAATTACAAACTGAAAAACTCATGTTCTAGACAATCTCTTATTATCTTTTTAAGAACATGCTCTAATTGTTTAATCATTAACATCGGTACAAAACATAACAGAACAGAGACTATTGGTTTATTTTTACCTTCCTATATACAGGTAATGTTATTATACATTGAATTATAATAGTGTTAATTTTATTTTATATTGAAATGATTGCATTTATTAAAAAGAAAAAAAAAAAAAAAAAAAAAACACTAAAAAAAGTCTTTTTATACATAAGAAAATTTTATTTTATTCAAGAGAAAAATCAAATATGATGAAACAACGATTAAAAAAAGAAAATAACGATTATTATTTCCATAAGTCTCATCAGAAATTGAAAAGAAATATATTTATATACGTTTTGTGTTTTAAGCTTTTTAAAAAGACATTTTTTGCTTTAATGTTTAATAAAACATAGATTTATCTATTCGGGCTTCATTTCGAGGCTTTATGATTTAGAAAAAAAACCTTTTCATTGTTTTACTTCGCATGTCTTTAATTTAATTGTGTGAACAAAGAGGAGAATTTTATTTTTGGGCTGCTTGATTAAAGATAAAAATTAGATTACCTTTCGAATAAACTGAATTAAGTGTTTTTGAATGATAAACAGAAACATTTTAAGCATCATAAATATAGATAAAGTAGTTTTGTGCTTCAGATTTTCTTTTGCTTTTCCCTTGAATACAATTATAACAATCAATAATAACCTGAAAATCAAATAAATTACTTGTAACGTAAAAAATAATTTTTGAAGAAAAATAATTCACAAGTCATCTTTACGAATTATATTTAATATTATCATTAATATTATCATTAATATTATCATTAATATTATATATTATCTTTAATATTATTAAAATATCATTTTTCTCTTTTTAATTTGCGTATGCGTTTTAATCTATCATTATATAAAGAAAAGTGAAAGGTGAAAGGTACATAATAATACATTGATTGTACTGATTTTTATTAAAATTTTAATGTTTATTTTTTAATTAAATAGAACTTTGTGTTAATGTTTAATGTCTAATATGAATAAGCATTTACATGTATTATAATTTACTCAGTTTGACAACATAGGGCCTCCTTCGGTTTTAAATAAAAGGATACTTTATTACAAATGTATCATTACATATTTCCTTATTAGCATATCATTCGCGCATTTACACATATGCTGATAATGCATAAATTGTTGTATGCATTTTTTTGTACCGTTCGATTTTGTATCGGAATCCGACTCGTATTTTTACGCATAGATCAAATTTACCTTGATTTTATCAAAGTAGAAGAAGGTCGGATAATTACATCGCATTATTTGCCTTTTTTTTAGCCCATGTGCAGCTTCATTTCATTACTACTTTTCTGAGTAGAATTGTCCATTTTTATTTACGAAAAGCATATGTAAAAAAGCAGTATACGTAATTTTTTGTATTTAAATTAATATTTCCTATACAGACCCCCGAGACCTTCCATATTTATATTTGATTATCACAATAATTAAATTTAAGCAACGCACATGGAACATAGATTAAACTGACATAATTATCTTGTGTTAGCATTTATTTGTCGTAAAATGTACAAAAAATGTTGCAGTACAATTAAAAAATAATTATTATCATAATTTTTAAACAAACATTATAAACTGAAAAAGATCCAACGATTGTATATTGTCAACTTTATGCTACATTCTATCTATTGTATCGAAACAAAACCATTGTTGCGAGATTTTATAATTTAAAGTGTTTGCTTAAAAAGTATTTTTATTATCAGCATTTAATAGCAGGTCATTAGTCATCATTATTCTAATACTATCTCTATATAATGGTAGTAGCATGTATGATCTTTCACTGAAAAAAAAAAATCTATTTTAAAAATCAAAATCTCTGTGATTTTCCTGCAGAAAAACGTATTGTAAAAAAGTATATATAAAAAAAAAAAAATATTTTGTCAGGAATGATTTTTTTTTTTAAATCTTCCTATTGAACCCATAATAAATATTCTATCGCTTAAATATATGTATTGGAAGAAGATAAAGTATACATTGTAAGTAACAAGGAAATGTAATTACAAACTGAAAAACCCGTGTTCAAGACAATCACTTATTATTTTTTTTAAACATGCTCTAACTGTTTAATCATTCACACCGGTACAAAACATAATAGAAAGCAGGCTATCGGTTTATTTTTACCTTCCTGTATACAATGAATGTTATTATAAATTTAATTATAATTGTATTAATTTTCTTTAATGTTGAAGTGATTACTTAACAAAAAAAAAAAAAAAATAAATAAAAATGAAAATAATCTCCTTATACAAAAGAAAATTTTATAGTATTCAAGAGAAAAATGAAATGTGGGGAATAAACGACTAAAAAGAGAAAACGATTATTATTTCCACAAGTCTCATTAGAAATGGAAAAGAAAAATCTTTATATACATTTTGTGTTTCATGCTTTTTTAAAATGACATTTTTTTTCTCTAATGTTTAATAAAACATAGATTTATCTATTAGGGATTCATTTCGAGGCTTTATGATTAAGTAAAATACATTTTCACTGTTTTACTTCGTACGTCTTTAATTGTGTGAACAAAGAGGACAATTTTTCGGGAGTTTCGTAAAGTCGGATTTTTCAGGGATCGCGAACCAGCTGGTCGCCGAAGGCGACTAGTAATCAATAATAACCTGAAAATCCGATAAAATACTTGTAATGTAAAAAAAAAATTTGAAGAAAAATAATTCACAAGCCATCTTTTCAAATTCTGTTTAATGTTGTTACTTTAATAAAATGGTTAAAATATCTTTTTTTTTTTTTTTTTTTTTTTTTTTTTTTAAATCTGCGCATGAGTTTTTCTTCATCATTATATAAATAAAAGTGAAAGGTGAAAGGTGCAGTCGGTAACAAAAGTCTCCGAACACTAGCAAAAACTGCTACATAAAAAAAGGTACACTTAATACAATTTTGTTAAATAAATCCTTGTCGAATTGTGTTTTTTGACTGACTAAGAACAGGATTCGACAAGGATTTATTTAACAAAACTGTATTGAGTATACTCTTTTATATAGGAATTTTTGCTAGTGTTCGGAGAGTTTTGTTACCGACTGTATACAGTAATATATTGATTGTATTGATTTTTATTAAAATTTTAATGTTTATTTTTTAATAAAATAAAACTTTGTGTTATTGTTTTAATGTCTAATATGAATAAGCATTTACATATGATATAATCTAAACAGTTTAACTTCAGGTTTTTTCCGTTTTGTACTCTTTCGGTTTAGAATAAAATGAAACTTTATTACAATATGTATTATTATATATTTCGTTATTAACATATCATTCGTGCACCTACACCTACACCTGTACTGGTAATGCATAAATTATTGTATGCATTTTGTTGAAATGTTTTCTTCCGACTCATATTTTTCCGCATGGAGCAAATTTACCTTTTAACGGAATGACACCTTAGAACATTTAAGAACGAACTCTGGAATTCCATTATTTAATATTTTAATTATAATACAGAACAATCACAATAACTATATACATCGCGCGCAGTAAACAAAACATAAATGTAGGATACATAAGAACGAATATAACTTCTTACAGGCCGCTGCCTGCGGCCCATGGCCACAGGGGCGTCTCACACGAAAGACGACTACATCTTTCAGCGAGAGCTGACGAACTTCTGACTGACTTATGAAAACAAAATGCTTTCACTGCACTTCATGGATCGGCAAAATATAATTAGATATTTTGCCGAGAATGGTGACAGCGCCGTCTATAGTATTTTAAATGATAGGGAAGATGGCTCAATATCGATAGGCTATTTAATATATTCGTACGAGTTTGAATTTAGTGCTGCATTCTCCCCCTCTGTTCCCGAGCCTACGTTTCGAGGCGGGAACTGCACTTAAAAGTTTCCGCGTATACCACAGGAGATTGAACTTTTGTAACTATAATATTTTAACATGACGATGAAAGTCGATGCGCAGTAGATACCTAAATTTTAATTTAATCAGGGTTTTCTATTTCAAAGGTACTACATTCTCCCCCTAGTCGGAAGATTTAATTAACAAGAGCATCACACTTGTATTTATATGATTATTTCTCATGCATTTAGTTAATTTATTCTAGAACTATGACTATTTATTTGAACAACGTTGAATCAGGGTGGTTTTAAAATACAACGGAATGCAGGACGATTCCCTGATAACTACCTTGGACCATTGCGGGTCCATTCCACCTCAGAACAGAATAATTGCGATTCTTACAAAAAAAAAAAAAAAAAAAAAAAAAAAAACGGACCATTGCGGCTCCATAATACACCAGAATCATTGCGATTCTCTCATAATAACTTTTAATAATGCGCACATTTCTGAAATATATAATTTATTTTCAAAATAGAATATATATTCAAATAGAATAGAATAGAATAGAATAGAATATTCAAAATAGAATATATAGAATATATTTTTTGTTCATTAAATAAGTTGCTAAATATATATATATATATACATGTATTTAAAAAGAAATCCAAAAGATCTCAGTTAAAAAAAAAAAAAAAAAAAAAAAAAAAAAAAAAAAAAAAAAGTTGGGAGTAAAATATAAAATTTTTATTTCAAAAACTATTTTTTTTTTTTTTTTTTAGAATAGAAAACGAATTTTAATAATAAATTATATGCAGTATTATTATTTTTTTATTATTATTATATTTTATTTAACACGTTCGCTGCCGATCCCGCGCTAGCACGGGATGTGACGTATTGCTTCACAGGTAGAAGTTTACTTTAGGCTGCCGCTTGGCGAAATTTCGAAAATCGCCAAGACTACGCCGTTCCTCATCGTGTTCCGAATAGCAACCTTCCACCGGCGGCATACGAAAGCGAGCTTTTCGGCGATCTAACCTAAAATGAAAACACGTCTTGAAAAAAAAAAAAAAAATCCAAATAATAATAATAATAATAATACATAGGACAAAAGGAAAATTTTCATAAAATAGAATTATAAGGAAAAAAAAAGATATAATTATGAATTCATAACTAATCACAAATAAAATAAAAAAAACTTAGATCATACAATCACACCAAATGTCCCTGAAACGTGTAATGCTTTAGTAATTGATGATAAAATTAATGGTTTTTTTATTTCCAATAATTTAACAGCTATAAGTACAATATAGAGTTACATTTTAAATCAGAAACTATATGTCAAATTTTTACCCAAATGCCAGATTACGCGCTGGCGTATGGCATGTAAAAAGTGAATCAAAATAAGAAAAATAAGTTACAGTACGCATTATTTTTATATAAATCTGTACTACAAACAATTGTACTCATTACAAAAGAATTTATTACAAGAACAATACAATGGCATTATTACAAAAGATACATTTAGAATGTTATTTGTGTATTATCTTTGCACAATCTAAGCAGTAACCGGGAGATCCTTCACAAAATTTGCAGACATATATTGTATCTTTACGTTTCCCTTCGGAATAGCAACTTTTACATTGCTTTCTCACAATCTTTCCGGCTTTTTTTTCTTCCTGCGTACTCAACACATGTTCAGATTCTGACTGATCACAGACGAAGAACAGACGACTGTTTCAGTAAACTTCGTATCACGGATAAACGATAGTCATACAGCGATGTATTTTCATTGGAATACTTATTATAGATCAAATGGGAATTGTTCATCATCAGTTGCAAAATATGCACAAATATTTTCGTGGGCCACCTCATTGTTTTTCTCTCACAAGGATAATAAGAAAGCATCTGATCTTGCTTATCAATACCTGCCATAAATTTATTATATTGAATTACAGGTAGAGGCTTCGATTTAATTTCACCCTTTTTGTTTGTATGTTCCACTATAACATTTTTATATTCATTGGAATTGTAAGTGACGTCTCTCTTATCCTGCCACTTTGCAATCATCTCAGCATTAGCATACTTTGCTATAGTTTGCTCTTTCTTCAGTTTTTTTTTTTTTTTTTTTTTTTAAATCTTTCGGAAATGTCTTTCTGTTCTTTCTGGTTGTCCCAGTGCAATGAGTTTTTCTATCAGCAAGACATTTTGTCAGTTCGTAGCTGTTATAATAATTGTCCATAAATACGCTATGTCCTACATCCAGCAAACCCTCAAGAAAATTCATAACGACATTTTGTGCATGTCCTTTTCCACCAAAATCATCCAACATACCTGTATATACCATAAATTTCAGAACCATACCACGAGGAGTTCTGATCATGTACAACGTGATACCATATTTATGACGTTTATTTGGTATATACTGTCTGAATATAAGACGTCCACGCCACTATATCATCGATTCATCTAAACTAATCTCGCGTCCTGGGTAATATATTTCAGATACTCGCGCGTTGAACAAATTCACCACATTTCTTATTTTATACAGTCGATCCTATGGAGGTTTTGTATTCTGCTATGGTATTTTTGAGAAGTGCATAGCCCTCAGTAAAAACAAAAACCGATTCCTGCTCATATTTTTTGAAAATGCACGTAAATCAGACAGTGAATCAGTTTTCCAATAATCTTGTATACGGTTCATTCTTATAGTTCCCATATGTAAAATCAATCCCACAGATACCAAGAATTCCTCTTTTGTGGTGTCTTTCCAGGCATTCATGTGATAATGTTTCTTTTTTCACGGTTAAAAAGCTTTTTATGAGCATAATCATTAGTTTCATCAACTATTTCCTCCAAGATACCATCGGTGAAAAAATGACGAAAGAAATCTATGGGATTTTTACCTGAAACAGGTTGGAGCAAATACTCGGATTTTACGAAAGGAAACTGTTTCATTGATGTTGAATCGTTTTCCCAAATTATTTTTTCCAGCGTAGTTGAATCATCCTGCTGACATGCAGCCTCTTGCACGATTCGTTCTTCATCATCATCAGAATCCGAAATATCATGGGCGTCAGTAAGAGAAACGAATTCCTCGCCACTGTCACTGCTGTAACTGAAATCACTCGGGTACTCGTCCGATATATCAGCCAACAAATTTGCTATTTCGTCATCCGTAATATTATGAACTTTTCTTTTTTTCGGGCGCGAAGAAGGCCCTGCAGTATCATCTGTATAACTCATATCACAAGATTGTTTTTTCAATAAAGAATAAAATATTAAAACCACGATTACTTATATTTAGTTTCTAATCCATGCCAATACCAGTAGAAATACCTTACATGCAGTACCAAATGAAATGGAGAATGAATAATAAGTGGAAGATTTTCCTACACCAGCGCGCGACTGGCTACTGAGACATCACCCCACATCACGCGTCAGCGCGTGATTGGCTCTTTGATAACAGCATCACGTTACGCTCTGTCGCGTGATTGGCAGCAAATGTGATAAACCGAAACTTGAAGAACGATGCGATTAATCAATGTGGTCGAAGCGACACTAAAGATTCTCGGGGCAGCATTTATTTCAAAGGCATTTTTCTAAGTTTTCAAAAGTTGTATAAAGTAAATTATTTATCAATAATATTTTATTTATAGTTCATTAGGAATGAAAAAATAAATCCGCAACTGGATAATTATTGCAAATTTTAAGGATTCTCTATTATAATGGTACTCTGATCTGTTCATTATACCAATATCTCAAAATGCATGAAATTAAAAAGTATACAAAATTTTGTACTGTAGCAACCAGTATTGGCATAAAAATTCAAAAATATGCCTCTAAAATTAAGGACCATGGTTGCCCAGTCGGTAGAGCGCCGGGCTTGGAATTGGAAGATTGCGGGTTCGGTACTCGAGGCTGCCAAAGACCATTGTTTATACTAATGGTGGATGGCGCTCATAAAATCTCTCGAGGCCGCAATGTTTTCCATGTTCCCATATTAATTATACCTCTGGGTGTCTACGAAGCGAGAGAGTCATCCCTTCCGTTGAGAATCAAAATTGTGATGGCATGTCCCTGGACCACCTCTAGGGTTGAGATCCAGACCATCGCCAATTGTCCATTGCGCAGCACTAGTGAGACGTAAAACTCAACCAATAAACCAACCTCTTAAATTTCAACTCTATTCAACCAGCCAAGCAGTACTAACGCAAACATCACAAATATTCATATTTCAAAATAGATGGTTGGTTGGGTTTTACGTCACAAAAGTGCAGTGCAATGGGCGATTGGCAACGGTCAGGGACTCACCCCTCGAAGTGGTCTGGGAAAATGCCATCAAAAATTTGATCCTCCATGGAAGGTTATTTCAAAATAGAATACTTTGTCTCTAATAAAACACATATGATCAATATGCAACCGAAGTGATGACGTCAGCGAGATATTTTATCTGCTCAGTACAAACGAAACTATTTTCTATGGATATTTAACTTATTACTCATTAACTCCGTAATTTGCTTGTAAAGAGCAGATGAATTTTTACACGTTTGATGTAATACATGACGCAAACAAACAAAGGTAAACATAAAGCTTAAACACAAGCGCTACATCTGGCGATTTAGCGCTCTTGTAAAATACGCCAAACATAATCGGCAGGTTAAAGGGAAAAAACGCCGTTCGCATTATTAGTCACGTGAGATCGGCAGTGAACGTGTTAATATATATTTGTTACTTAATGGTATATATATATATATATTAATTACTTTAAATCGGTTTAAATCTCGTTCAATATATGTTATTTTGAAATTTAGGGATCGCAGTATACAGCATTTTAAATAAGACAATTTCATGTTAAGGGAAAAAATCTTAACTTTAATGAATATTCACATTTCTCCGATTAATAATAATAATAAAAAAAAATCTTTAAAAAATAGTGACATTTAAAATATTGAAGACCGTGATTCCTAGTTACTAGTACCCAGGATTTGGGTAATTTCTTTCTACCCTATAATATTTATAATGTGGCAGAAAAAATAGATTATATATATATATTCGCATTTACTCAAAATGTGTTTTTTTTTTTTTTTTTTTTTTAAGAATGCAATTAAGAAAATAGTAGTAATTATTACACATTACATATATAAAATGTTTCGAAAAGTAACGATACTATACATTGTCTATTATCAAAATTGAATTATAATGGTTAAGATATCATAACATAATGTCATTAAGTCTGATACTATTTTATATGTTAACCGATTATTGTCCAACGTTAGTGACGCAAGGAATTAATGGAATAATAAAATACTAAACAATTCGAAATACTAAACAATACAACTAAATTCGAAAATTTGAACCAAATTTTCTTGTACTTTTATAATCTTCTTAAAACAATGCTTCAGGAATGAAAAACGAAAAGTTATCAATTATTTTTGAAAGAATTATAATGGAATAATATATTTTGTTTAAATATATACGATGTATGGACCAAACACCGACTCGGAAAATTCAACTATAAACTATTTTTAAGTTACACCTTAAATACGTAATAATAAAAAAATCCAGAGGCTATCATTCATTTTTTTTTTTTTTGAAAATTATTCAAAATTAAGTATAAAGCAATAATAAATTAACTAAATATCTTAAGTTATTAGATAAATATGATAATAAATTATGCATTCAAATACTGATAAATAGAAAACATTAACGGACTTTCCGATTTAGTTAAATTTCCGAGAATTTCATTTTCGAATATTTTTTTAAGCCTTTTAAAAAACAAAAGCATTCTACCATAGATAAATAATAAGAAATAAAATCTAACTCTAATAAATCAACATTTTCAAGTAATTTGTTTTACAAAAACCTTTGTGGTATTAAGTAAATAATGAAAAAATAAATAACTAAAAATAAGTGAACATTCAGTAGAGATAATGGATTAAACGTGCTTTTATTTTATACAAAATCATCAATAGTTATTTCCAGGTACTTCTGAAAAGCGTGAAAATGAAGAAAGAATAATTAACCTAATTGCCGTAATTGCTTCAACTCCTGTTACTACAATATACACAAAACCGACTGTGTAACGGGAAATCTCATCATTCATCCCATAAAAAGGTTGTATAATTACCTTTTTAAAAAGTACAATTATCGTTTCCACAATGCAATATGTTTGAAAGCCAAGTGTGTAAATTAGTTAAAAAGTACCCTTTTTCTAATTACTTTTAAGAATACTTGCTTTTGAAATCTATTATTAACGGCTACAAATGAATTTGAAACATTTAATAAGAACGTACAGTCGGTAACAAAAGTGTCCGAACACTAGCAAAAATACCTATGTAAAAAAAGTACACTTCGTACTGTTTTATTAAATAAATCCTTGTCGAATCCTATTCTTAGACAGTGTAAGAACATGATTCTATAAGGATTTATTTAACAAAACCCTATGAAGTGCACTTTTTTTGCATAGGAATTTTTGCTAGTGTTCGGACACTTTTGTTACCGACTGTACTTTTAATAAATTGTAATCCGTATTTTATACTAGCGCATGAAAAGTAAAGTCATGAAAATTCATTTTCTGTAAAAGTATCACTGCAAATAATGCACAATTGTTGAAAAATGAAGAATCTTGAATGTTTTAAACATCAGAATAATTTTAATGAAAAATTAATTAAAAAAAAAAAAAAAAAAAAAAAAAAAAAAAACTTTTTTTTTTTTTTTTGATAAAATGTTTTGTGTTATAAATTTAGTATACCAGTGGCGACCACTGTATTTAAATTTCATTGTTAAATATAGGGTTTTTTTTTCTCGTACACAGATTCACTTAACATTTAATTTTGTATTATTAATAGAATTTTGTAGTATTACTATCTTTAATTTAAAAAAATAGAATCATATTGTCTTGAATATGATTAATTTAACTAAGAGTATGTGAACATTTTTCCAACTTCTTATAATTCCTTGTTATTTAAAAAAAGCAAAATAAATTTTGTTTCCTTTGCATTTGATTATATTTGTTATATTTCTGATACTTTCTGCTTTTATATTGATGAAGATTAAGCATGAAAAATTTAGTTATCATCTATTTATTTATTTATTTATTTTCAGTACGAGCTGATAATTGTTTTGAATCAGGCATTTCACTTCGTCATCATACAGTGTGTTTCACAATGAGTTTGCCTGGATAATTTTTACTTTTTCCGTAATATATATATATATATATATATTTAAATTACATAAAAGCTGCAGAAGAAATTTTAAGAAATGCATGTAGAAACCGTTGCTAAGGAACGCAACTTTTTATTCGAAGTAAAAGAAAAAGTTATTTATTCTAATTTTTTTAACTTATTATTTTTTACGCTTTTTGTATACCGTTTTACTTTCGCAGAAATAATAAAAAAATAAAATAAAATAAAATAAAATTGATAGTTGGTGATTGCGAAATTTTAAAGTTTACACTAAAACAGCTCGAAGATGCCTCGCCATCATCTTTATCTATGCAATTGCCATAGCCATTTTAATTCGTATCCAAAATTGCAACAAAGAATTAAAAATCACAAAGATTTTCCTACACCAAAGTTTTAATAAATGAATAATTAAAAATAAGAAAATATAAACAGTTGATAAGGGACGTAACACACTTACAGAACGCTTTTACATGAAAGAACAGACTAAAGAAAAAGCTTTTTGTACTAAATAAAATTCTATATCGTGCAGAATATTACATCTATTACTTAGAACACAAGAATAGGATTCTTTTATATGTTTATTAATAATGCATTTTTTAATTGAAGTAACAAAGCGAACACATATGTTATTCAGAAACCGAAGATTTCTTTTTATTTCTTAATTTATTTTTTTACATGGACATAAATTTTACGTGGACACCTTATTATAGATTTTGGTGATCTAGCGCATATAGGATTTTAGGAAAACAATACGAAATTTTTTTTATCACTAAGATCTATGGGTTCAAGTTATTAAAAGTGCAATAGTGATAAATTAAATAAATTTTAATTTGAGGGAAAATGCTCCAGTACTTTTTTATAGTACTTAATTAATATTTACATTCTCTTTTGTTTATTTAACTTTTATTTTTTCCTTTTTCCGTGTAACTTATTTAAATAACTGCTATTTACTTAATGTTCCGAAAATAAACTAATGGCACTTTTTTTTTCTTTCTTTACTTTATTTATTTATTTATTTTATTAGAAATTACATTTTGTTAAGAAATATATGCAAGGAAAAAAAAAAAAAAAAAAAAAAAAAAAAACAGGCGCATAAATATTTTCATATATCGCATAGGTGTTTGAAACACTATTGTTAAAAAATTAGCAAGTGATGTTTTAAAATATATATATATATGATATAATATTTTCGTAAATATAAACAATTAAACGGGATATACAAATTTCCATAGAACTTTCGAAAAATTCTAAAAAATGATACGTTTGAATATATATATATACATAGGTACACATATAAAGAAAAATTACTTGAATAATTTTATAAATAACTTCGTAATTTCATACAATTCACTTATATTAGAATTTATAAAATAATTACTAATTAAAAACCCAATAAAATTTATTAAAATAATGATTATAATATTAATTAAAAAAACACAAAAGTGTTTCTTTTTCGTGAATAATATTATGAAAAATTAAATAAATAATGTAAAATGAAATGATGACGCGAACTATATAATAATATGCATGATTGACTTTTTATATATTATCACGATTATATTATTTATTAAATTGGTTATTTTCCTCAAGACAGAGAATAAAGTATGTATTTTATGCATTTTTTCACGTTTCTCATAATCCCAAATGGAGCTTTACTCAAAATATTAATTCAACTCACAATATTCAATTCAAAATGAGTTGCTTGTATTTAATTCCCACTTGTTCACTTAAAGTGTAGTATTTTTTTACTCGAGTTTGAAAAAAAAAAATAATAATAATAATAAACGTATGCGTAAAGAATTGCAATTCTACGAAAATAATCTTTAAAACTAAGTACTGCAAAATAAAATGAAAATTCTATTTTCTTCGACATTTCTTTCAAATACTTTCTAAGCAATTTTTAACAAAATTACACTAAATTATCAAACAGTGTAATGCGGTAATATGAACATGTTAATTAGAATTTTTATTTATCCATGCTTAATCTGTTTATACCTCTAATTTTCAATTTACCGAATGTTCTCATATGGGATAATCTAGTTTATGGATCACGCTCAAGTTTCTGTATTTAAAAACGATAAAATATTTATTTCGAAGTTTTTAGGGCTAACACAGTAGGGTGTTTATTGTAATTGTCTATATAAATGACGAGAAGTGGCTGCGTGTGTTTATCTTTATGTATGTGTGATGTGTTTCTGTGTGTACAAGTATGTGCATTTGTGTTGGAAATCATGGTTAATTGTATGTTTATATATTTATATACAGGGTGTATTAAAATTGACAAACGTATTATTATTTAAAATATTTAATTTACTTATTCTTATATATTTTATAAAGATAGTTCAAGGTTTATAAGGTAAGTAAAATGCACTCACCTTGTTTGTGAGTATCCTCTTTTATTTCAGCTTTCAGTATCAAGATGTGGTATTTCGTAAATGAAAATAAATCAGTTGGAGTTTCAGGAACTATCATTTAAGTTGACTGATGCTGTTTAAAATATATAATTTGAAATACATTAAATAATGGTTTTAATTGAATTAAACCAGCCTTCTTTAGCTTGGTTTATGAATAGGAAAAAATATATTTTGTGGGAATAAAAAGAAGAACCCACGTGTGTTCCTTTTAATCACATTTTTATTATAAAACTGAACATCGAAGAAGGAGAAAAAAAAAACGAACATACATCATTACATGTACATAGAAACACAGACGGCCAATCAAAACAAATGCGTCACAGCGACGCTCCAATGTAGATGTATATATGTATGAAGAAATAAAAGAGTCAAATGAAATGTTTTTAGAATAATATGAAAAAGAAAGTTTTTGTAATTATTGAAAGAATGTCATTTTGAGTTTATTTCTCACCAACACCCCTGCGTAAACTCGATGACATTTAATCACAGTTCAACAAAGAAATTCGCAATTTTCGAAAGGAATGTCTCGGCAGAGGCTTGGTGAGCACATCGGCGATCATATTTTCCGTACTTACATACTCAATCTTTATTGTGCCCTATACAACAAGGTCTCGAATCAGATGGTACCTTAGCTCGATGTGCTTAGTTTTCTGTCGAAACTTGTTATTTTCAACCAATTTTATGCAAGAAAGATTGTCTTCATAGAGTGTAATAGGACAATTTTGTTGCATATCAATTTCTTCAAAAAGGTTTATAAGCCATTTTACTTCTTGCGCGGCACTTGCTGCAGAAATATATTCCGCTTCCGCTGATGACATTGATACAGATTTTTGTTTTTTGCTTCTCCAGTATACAGTATTTGCTTCTATGCAGAACAAATTTCCTGTTGTAGACTTACGATCACTGGGATCGTTTCCCCAGTCGGAATCTGCATATACCCTCAAGACAGGCTCTTCAATATTATTATATGTCAATTTAAGATTAATTGTACTTTTTAAATGTCTCATTAATCTTTTTACCGCTTCCCAATCTTTTGCTCTTGGGCGCTCATTTCTTCTACTCAAAAAATTTACCGCGGCGCTAATATCCGGACGTAACACGGTTAAAATATATAACAATGCGCCTACAGCCTGTCTATATTGTGTATTTTCTGGTAAAAGGTTTTCTTCGTCATTTAATTTTATGTAACCTGTGTCCATAGGAGTGTCTGTAGGTTTTGAATTTTCTAAACCGTATTTGACTATAAGTTCTTGTTCTATAAGTTCTTTTGTGTGTTTGATCAAGAGTCATTGTATTTTCATTAGGACGATTAATATTTATCCCAAGGTATTGTTTTGCTTCTCCCAAGTCTGTTAACGGGTATTCTTGTTTTAGTTTGTTTACAATTTCATTTATTTGTTGATCATTCCCCGCTATTAACAAATCATCGACATACACAAGTACATAAGTAGTTACATCGTTTTGTTTACGTTTATAAAGACACTTGTCGAATTGACTTTGAATAAAGCCTAAGTTAAGTAATGACTCATTCAATTTTAAATTTCATGCTCTCGCGGCCTGCTTTAGCCCGTATATTGCCTTTTTTAATTTACACGCCTTATGTTCTTCCCCGGATACCACGTATCCTTCTGGCTGATGCATATAAACATCTTCACTCAATTTACCGTGTAAAAATGCAGTCTTGATATCAATATGTCTAAGACTTAAATTCTTATAAAGACTCATTGCCAAAAAACTTCTCAAAGTTGTGTGAGACGCCACTGGGGCGAAAGTCTCATCGTAGTCTATTCCATATTTCTGTGAAAAGCCCTTTGCAACCAGCCTAGCTTTGTATTTTTCAACACGGCCCTGACTGTTATATTTTGCTTTGAATGCCCATTTGCACCCTACTATTTTCATCCCTGGTGAAACCTCAACTAAATCCCAGGTGTCATTCTGCTTGAGTGAATTTATTTCATCTAATGTAGCACTGATCCAATTTTCCTTTTCTACAGGGTTTTCCATACTTATTATATCATCCCAGCATTTTGGTTCACTTATTCTTTCATTGTGTAATGTGAATGTGAATCTATCTGGTGGTACCCCTTTATTAGATCTTTGTGATCTACGTGGAATATTTTGTGAATTATCTGACACAACACTATCATTAGTTTCATCTATCTCTGAGTCTATTATTTGCAAATTTGGTGATGGATTTTTATTATCACTTTTCTCATCATTGTTTTGTGATGTTTCATATTTAAGTATCGCTTGTTTTTCATTTTCTACAAATTTTACGGTTCGACTTATAATTATGTTTTTGCCATTTGTGCAGATACTATATCCTTTACTTCTATTATCGTACCCTACGAATATACCTTCCTGTGCCGTATTATCTAATTTTCCCCTGTGTACCTTTTGTACGTATGCATAGGCATGACAACCAAATGGTTTTAACATCGATAGGTCAGGTTTTCGACCTGTCCATAATTCATAAGGTGTCAATTCACACGAAGATGTTGGGAGTCTATTTTGCAAGTAAACTGCGGTATTTATTGCCTCCCCCCAGAAAGAATTTTGTAAATTGCCATCCTTTAATAAACAACGTGCCATTTCAACTAAAGTACGATTTTTACGTTCAGCAGTTCCATTTTGAGAAGCTGAATAGGGAACAGTGAATTGGTGGTCTATACCTAATTTTGTTAAGTATTCATTTAATTCTGTCCCGGTATACTCCCCTCCGTTGTCGGAGCGGATTGCATGCAAAGTTCGTCCGAACTTGTTTGATGTCATTGCGATGTATTCCCTCAATTTTGTGAAAACTTCATCCTTTTTTCTCAGTAGGTATATAACTGTAAATCTACTGAAATCGTCAATAAAAGTTAAAAAATAGTATTTTCCACCGACCGTGGGGGTTGTCATTGGTCCACACAAGTCAGTGTGTACCAACTCTAATGCTTTAGTTGCCCTAAATTGAGCCTTTTTGGGATAAGGATTGTCCGTTAATTTAGTTAATAAGCAAGTTTCACATGCATTATCATGTTTGCAGTTGTCTAGTTTTATCCCAACTGCCATGTTGTTGTTTACCAATTGTTTTATATGACTAATGTTTCTATGGCCTAATTTAATGTGCCATTTATCAATACAATTTGTATTTTCACATATTTTTACCATGTTTATAGTGTGTGTTGTATCATAGTTAACTTTGCATTCGTATAAATTGTTGTTAATGTAACCTTCAATGCATGTTTCTCCTTCATGCATTATTTTGCATGATTTGTTTTCAAATATTGCTACACAACCATTTTCAGTAACCTCTTTTACAGATATGAGGTTTGTCTCTATCTCTGGTACATATAAAACATTTTTCAATATTATAGTATTATGTGTGTTATTGGAATTTATGGTGTTTAATTTCACAGACCCATGACCCAGGGATTCTATCTCCTGTCCATTCGCGATTGTTACGCGTGAATTATTATGATTAAATTCATGACATTTACTCCTATCATTGCATACATGCGTTGAACAACCTGAGTCTACATACCAATTGTTAGATTTCTCACCGATAAATAGAGTGAATATTTTATCGTTAGGTTTTTTATTTTCACTCTCAGTAAAAAGAGCCCTATCCGCGTTATGTCTGTCTTGAGAGTACATACCAGATTTGAAAGTTGATCTGGCATTGCTGGCTTTTGTTTGTTTCGGAGTCTTTTCTTTATTTTTATTTTTAAGATGCCAGCATTCTTCAATTGTATGCGATTTTCTTTTACAATAACGGCAGAAGTTTGAATTTTCTGGTTTCGGTTTAAATTTAACCTTTAACACTGAATTATTTTCAGATTTGTTTTCTTTTCTTTTAGAAAATCCATCGATTAATTTCGAGCGTATAAACTCTGGTACTAGATCTTTTTCATCACGCGATTCTAAAGCAGTGATGAGAACATCGTAACATGGAGGTAAGGAACAGAGCATTAGGGCTGAAAGGTGCCTGTCTTTAATTTCTTCTCCGATTGATACTAACTTATCTCGTAATTGATAAATGTACGTTAAATGGTCGATCATATCGCCACCCTCAGTTATTTTCGAAGAGTAAAGCTTTCTAAGCAAAAATAGTTTACTGCTGAGGGTTGAACGCTCATGTACAGCTTTTAATGCGTTCCAGCATTCTTTAGCGGTCTCGAGATTTTTGACGTGAATTATTTGATTATCCTCTATTAAGAGCTTTATGATAGCGCGTGCTTTCCTATTTTTGTTATTCCATGTATCAGTAGTTGGATTCGGAGAATCGTTAATAACCACAGAATATAAATCGTCCTTTTGGAGAAACATCTCCAATTTAAACTTCCACACATCATAATTTTGTGCGTTAAGTTGTTCAATTATAGTGTCCTTGAGGATACTCATTTTAATATTTCAATTTTGTTTTCTTTCTAGTTTATAATAACTGAAAAATTTATATTTAATCATTCATATGTTTATTTTAAACATTCTTATATATATTTTCACTTCTTTCGTTTTTAATGTTTATACAGATTTCTATACTTTCGTTTTCAAGAAACAACAACAAAAAAAAAAACATATTTATTTATTTTCGCTTACATTTTTTATCATCATTATTATTTTAAATGTAGCAAAATAATATTATTTTAAATGTAGCAAATGTTTCTTCAAATATGCAAAGAAATAACTTTTGTCAAGAATAAATTTAAAATCTCAATTCAGCGCGTCAGTTTTCATAATCTATTAAAATTGACAAAAGTATTATTATTTAAAATATTTAATTTACTTATTCTTATATATTTTATAAAAATAGTTCAAGGTTTATAAGGTAAGTAAAATGCACTCACCTTGTTTGTGAGTATCCTCTTTTATTTCAGCTTTCAGTATCAAGATGTGGTATTTCGTAAATCAAAATAAATCAGTTGGAGTTTCAGGAACTATCATTTGAGTTGACTGATGCTGTTTAAAATATATAATTTGAAATAAATTAAATAATGGTTTTAATTGAATTAAACCAGCCTTCTTTAGCTTGGTTTATGAATAGGAAAAAATATATATTGTGGGAATAAAAAGAAGAATCCACGTGTGTTCCTTTTAATCACATTTTTATTATAAAACTGAACATCGAAGAAGGAGAAAAAAAAACGAACATACATCATTACATGTACATAGAAACACAGACGGCCAATCAGAACAAATGCGTCACAGCGACGCTCCAATGTAGATGTATATATGTATGAAGAAATAAAAGAGTCAAATGAAATGTTTTTAGAATAATATGAAAAAGAAAGTTTTTGTAATTATTGAAAGAATGTCATTTTGAGTTTATTTCTCACCAACAGGGTGATCAGTTTAAAAGAGTACCCGTTGGTTTTCCTTATTACTCTTGAATCTGACGGATGTGGACACTATTCTAACACTGAAATATAATTGTTTGAACCGTCTTTAAGTCTGGGAGACAAATCCTAACACTGTTGAACTTTTACAACTTTACTTGTATGGTAAAACAGAAATGGAGACGCACAGTGTTACTTAACCTGTGATAATTTTATTTTTGAAAAACATAATTTCATTCAATTTTTTTTTACATTATCATTGTTTACAGAAAAAGTTGAAAATGTTCGCCACCATTTTGAATGAATATATGAACGCGTAGAACCAAGTATTTTGACACACGTCGCAGCATTGTTGCTGTTATTGACGAGATTTCTTCACTTATCTGTTTTAATTCATCATTCTTAACAGGACTTCCCTGGAAAAGCCTATGAAATGATAATGTAAAAATGATAATGATAATGTAAATGTAATGTAGGAAAGATAATGTGAAAAATTTGAATTGAATTTTGTTTTTTATAAATAAAATTATTACATGCTAAAATAACATTGCTCGTCTTCATTACTTTTTTACCTCACAAATAAACTTCTAACAGTCGAACAGTATTCAAAATTGTCTCCCACACTTGAACAAGGTTCAAACAGTCATAGTTCAGTGTTAGAATAGTTGCCCCAACCGTCATATTAAAGGGTAATAAGAAAAACCAACGGGTGCTCTATGTATCACCCCGTGTATACATATAATGGAAGAATTGTGATGATATTAACTAGTAAACGCTTATATATTAGCTTTTTTCGAGTATTGGCTAAAAAAAAGTCCATGTGCCATCTTTATTAGTGAAAAAAATTACAATTACAAAAAATATATAATTAATCTAATTAACTTAATCCAAGTGTTAGAAACATAATAAATCACGTTGCGAAAATTGATAAGATGCATTACTTTAGAAGAACTGTTTTACAATTAGCTATTAAAAATTTAATTTTAAGCAGTTACAGTTATTGCATTATAGACTTACGTTAAAATCTCTCGTTCTCGCTATCTCTCTCTTTTTTTTTTTTTTTTTTTTTTTTTTTTTAATTGAAGATATGTTACATATCTAAACTTTAAATAGCACAATAATTAAATTAAATATTTCACAATTGTAGCCGTTATTAAAAACAAAAATCTGCTGTTTATATCTGTTGTAAGCTTTGATATGTGTGCTAAGTTCGATCGCCATCACCAGACGCTTAGGACGGATTGTATGTATGGGTAACTTCCTAAGAAATTTCATAATCATGAAAGTAAAATACGCACACACGCATATATATATATATATATATATATATATATATATAGGAATTGAACACGGCATTTCTCGGCAGAACATATAGGCTATAGTTATTAGAACTTATTTTGAAAATTTTTAAGTATTCTATAGGAAACAGTACGTAAACAGCACTAATATCCTTTCTGAAAAACAATATTTTAACGAAAAAAAATTTTTTGATGTGTTAAATGTTAAATGATTTAAAGAAGAAAAAAAAAGTTAAACGCTTCCTAAATTGTAATGGAAATATAACGTTTAGAAAAGTCGTTTCTTATTTCGGTATCTGTTACTTTAACAAATATATATTATGAGCGAGTTTTATAACATTTTTGTTTGAAAGTAGCTAATTAATATCGTTGAATCTTACAAATATTAATTAAAATTTAATTGGTGTTTAATAGTTATATAGGTGTGCGAGTGACTCACAATTTGTGATTTAATCTTAGGAAATTTGACACATAGATTAATGAAATTCCACTTCAACACAATTAGTAACATGTCCATGGATGTAAACTTTGATAAACAGTTTATCTTAAAATAAATTTCATAGAATAATATTACAAGTATTAAGAAAATATTGGACATATCCATAAAAATGAAACCGATTTAGTTTATCTATTTTTCTCTTATTTTTATGGAAGTACGTCTAATTTTTAGAAACCGAAAAAATCAAAGTGATGACCAAAAAAAATTTTTTTTTTTTTTTTTTTTTTATTTCTTGACAATCAGATTTCTACTTTTGTCGATGTGAGAAAAAAAAAAGTTTCATGAAAGTACGCTTCTTTTAAAAGAATTCATAATATATAAACAATTAATATTATCTCAAAAAATATTGTTGATGTTTTTATGTGAAAAAAAAATAATGAAGATCAAATATATATATATATAAACAAAATAATCAAAACCAGATGAAAATTTAATCCCAAAACACATGAGGGCCTAAATTTAAATTTTATCTTATGTATATATGTATCTATATATATAATGTATATATATATATATATATATATATATATCCGAGTTTTAATTTAACATATCTAAAAAAGTGAAAATAAATTATCTATTACAAATTACATTACGTGAATAATTTTAGAATATTAAATACCGAATATAACATATTATTCATATCATCAAAGTAAACTCAGTAAACATCATTTATTATTTCACAAATTCGACACATTATACTTATGAATATTTCAACCTACATATCAACAATTATATTTCCTGTTTCAACTCAGTTCTAGTATGAGATATGTCAGCGCATTTGTCAGGACTGAAATAAATGAATACTATTAAAGTAGACTTTTATTTGACATATATGAATTTCCTGTATTTCAAATGAATGAACAAAGTACTTGTAGAATAATGAAGTTATTTTATTGATAATTTAGCTCCTGACAGCCAAAAACATTTAGCTTTAAATGTCTCCCACCAGAGAGACTATTATATCGCAAAATGCGCGTTGAAATATGTTTAAAATTATAACCTTTTTGAACTGTACTTTAAGTTATTAATTGTTTTATTAAGAATATCCAGAATAATACATTGAAACTATACAAAACTTTATAGATGAAAACTTTATAGTATATAGATGACAAATCTTGCTGTTTTTAAGTAGCTGCATTTATTTAAAATAATTTTAATTTAATTTATTTCTTAATACCCATAAAGCTAAAATTGCTAAAATAAATGTGGTACTCAAACACTTGAAGTATGTATATCTATGTAAGTAAATTAATATGTTTATACATGTTTATGATGGAGCCAAAATGCCACATATTTAACATAAACTTAATCGTATTTTAAAATTATTAATATAAAATATAAATTATAAAAATGTTTTTATTTATACAGAAAATTAGAAGCGTAAAATAGAATAAAATATTTTAGCTTTACTTTTTGAAGCAAAATGTTGGTCACAAATTTCTCTTATCTTTTGTATACGAGCTTGTGTTTTCATGAACATATTTCCATATGTTTGTCAATTAAAACAGCTCCAACAAACTGATTACGAAGGTTTTTTTCTCAATTTTATATTTTAATATTTCTATTCCAATAACATTCCATCTTTAATATATATCTTGAATTTTTTTTTTTTTTTTTTTACGCCTTAAAGGGAAGAAAAAAGAACAATATAATCAGATATGAGTCATATGATGAAAATAAGTAAGGAATTCATATCCTCGTATATCGCAAGACTAATTAAATAATCAAATAATCAGTTCTATTTTTCGAATAAATATTAGTCTTATATCTTATATCTTGTTTATTTATTTATTTGCTTGACATCACAATCAAATATTATCTGAATTTTAAAATGATTTGATAACGTTAGGAAAAAAATTACGATTTATCCATGTTTTGAATTTAAGGAAATGAAAAATATTTCTCTATTCTATTATTACTAATTTGCAATTCTGTCTAATGTAAGGTCTTTCCACCAAGCCACATTTAGTAATTAGTTCATCTTTTGATAAATTTGTTAATTTAAATTGATGTGGTACGTCTGTTTACGGTATACCATTTATTACTTATGAAAGAGTGATTGATGTTAATTTAAACGTTTAGTTAATCAAACCTAAATTTATAAGTAACCATAACGTTTATAAATTATTTAATTAAGAAGTAAAAAAGGTAATTTTGAACATTTAAAAAAAAAAGTTAGCATAGCTTTATATTGCTTTATACCTTATTGAATATTTTTTGAAATACTATCTTTATTTAAATAAATCGATTACGTTTAATCTTTATTGTAATCGGGATACGTCATAATATATATATATATATATATATATATATATATGTCAAATATACACGTTTATATATTAGGTGCCTGTAGAATGATTTTCTGTTTTTTGAAAAATGTTAGTTGAATGCAAATTAAATTATCTGAAAACTAAACGCATAATTATTATCAGCGTATTTTAATAATATAACTTTCACTTACCCATAGACATAAAATATGAAATATCTTTTGGGTTTAAAAATTTTGTTATTATTTACAATTTTTGCGGTGCTCTGTATTATGAAATCAGATGTTTAGGGATTAGTATGTACGTGTGACTAAAATCAGCATGCCCCCCCCCCCCCCTCCAAAAAAAAAAAAAAAAAAAAAAAAAAAAAAAAAGGAAAAAGTAGTTGCAGGAAGTCCGAATACTGTAAAAAAAATCTGTATCGAACGAGGATGCTACTGTAAAATTTTCATCGACATCATACAAATGGATCTTGTAAAGGAACATCCAACCGATATCAAATATATTAACACGTTCTTCAGTGTTGCCAGATTGCGTGACTTTTTTCTTCAATAGAAAACTTTTAGAAGCGGCATTTGATATACATAATCGACGATTATTCGAGTCGATTCGCATTTTATGTACATCAAATGCCACTTCTAAAATTTTTTTGGTGGTATTGAATAAAAAATTCGCGGAATCTGGCAACACTGAAAGGATAGTCGGCGAATCGACCAACTAGCGACTACTAAAGGATTACGTCTATGAACAAAAATTTTGGTAAGTACAATTTTATATTTGTTGGCTACGCTAAACAAAATGAAATAAACACATTGATTCTAATGCATAAAGTCCTACTCCGAGTAGAATATCATACGAAAATCATTCACTACATTCGTTTCCAAAGCTACCTCCCAAAAAAACCCTAAAATCAAGTGGAACTATACTTGAAAGATTCTGGAAGTGTATTTCAGGGTCTGCTGCGTGTTATTAATATATGGTCACATTTAGTAACAAAAATTTATGTGCATATAATTTATAGAAATCGTTCAGTGCTGCAAATATTTAAGCGAAAAGCTTTTTTTTTTTTTTTTTTTTTTTTGTTTAATGAAAGTAATTGGCGGTAGTGCACCGAGTTTAGGAAAACTGCTCAATCTTAGTGAAAATTGATTTTTTATTTTTATAAGATAACTAAAATATTTTTAAGTTAAATTAAGGCGCTTATTTTTTGAATTAATAACACATTTTTGGGTTCCCTGATTACTTAAGTCAGGTTTTTAACTCTTAGTCTCTGTGTACGCCTGTTATCAGCGTAATATATCTTCATCTCTCTCTCTCTTTATGAATATATATATATATGTAGACAGTTCATTTAAGTGGTTTAAAGAAAACAAAAATGTACCAATCAATAATTTAATGTTTATTTAATATTTTACATCATAATATTTACATGTTTTATACACAAAAATCTCCAAAAAATTAAATATATCATGTCCTTTAAGTTAAATTTTATAACCACGTGTTTATTTATATCATGTATTTTAATTTTTAAAATTTTCTCACGACGTAATAAACTTCTTTATATTTATTTTATTATTATTGCTCCACCATTAACGATATCCTATGATAAATGACATGATATCATATAACGTCAATAAGTAATCGACAGGCAACAATTTGGTTGAAAAGAGGGAAATAAAATTCGTTGTAAAACATTACAAATGATATCGCAAGATAATCAACATGATATGACATCGAAAAGTAATCAGCAGACAACCATCTGGTCGAAAAGAGGGAGGAAAAAGCACCATGGCTCTTCTAAAAATGATCAAAATCCGGTGGTGTATAGAGTGATTTTATAGAGCGCACAAAAAGCGCTTCCTGCCGACATCAAGAAATAAGGAGTATGAGAAATAAAAATAATATGTAACCACCAGATGAAATTTGTATCAACACATACAGATGTTACCTTTTTTTTTTTTTTTTTTTTTTTTTTTTTTCACAGATTTAATATTATTATTTAGAGTGCAGTTCCTATAAATGAAGCTTTATGTAGATCAAATGACGAATGATTACGTCAAAATAAATAAATAATAAAAAAAAAAAAAATTCGTCCACAGCTTGTACTGTTAATGATCGTTGCGCTTCTTTGCTACACATTGTAAGCTGAATGGAAATAAGTTTTATTATAAAAGCAATTCATGCGCTTTCATTTTCTTCCAACATTTTGAGCAAATGGTTTAATCAAATAACAACAGGATTTTTTTTTTTTTTTTTTTTTTTTTTTTTTTTTTTTTAAATCCAGTACTTTCATATTAACCGCATATCAGCGAATTATCGCCATTAGGATTAGAACTAAAGGGCCCATGAATTAATTTTAACGCATATTGTTATTTATAACATATATTTCATGTTTAAATGAATCAATGTTTATTCTATAGAAACCTTTGTTAAACTTACGGCGATCTTTGATACATTAAAATCAAAACATGCATGTTGTTCAAATGAAATTAACAAAAAATCATTTGAATTCGTTTTATTCCGTAAAGCATTTTATTTGGCGAAGTGAAAAACAATATTTTCCCAGAATTCTCAGTCCAATGAATTATATAATGTACATTTGAAATTTCACTCGTATATAAGCACAGGTATAGTAATAATATATAGATTAATCACTAAGGGAGAAAATGTGACTCCTTTTTACTTGGGGAAGATGATCATTTTACCTACTTATGACCGTCTTTCCCCGTGTGAATACACACGAATAATTTAGCAGATAAAATTTTTGAATAATTTATGTACAGAAGGTGAAGGAAAAACATAGAGATATAGTTAAAAAAGATATAGTTTCAAATTCTTTTTTCTTTCTCTCTTTTTTTTTTTTTTTTTTTTTTTTTTTTTTTTTTTAATACCTTCTTATGGCTGATGTCAAAACTGTTTTTCGGCACCAAACATTTTTGCGTGGTGATGTGCGGATATTATATATATATATCTATATCTATATATATATCACTATATGTATGTATCCGACAATAGAACAGGGGCTATCGTTTTCTCACCTTCATGTATAAAATAAATGTTATTATAAATTTAATTATAATTATATTAATTTTATTTAATGTTGAAATGTCTACTTTTATAATACATATATATATATGAAAATAATCATATTATACATACGAAAATTTTATTTTATTCAAGATAAAAATCAAATATGGGGAAATAACGATTAAAAACGGAAGATAACGATTATTATTTCCACAAGCCTCATTAGACATTCAAAAAGAAGCATATTTATATTCTTTTTGCGTTTTATGTTTTTTAAAATGACATTTTTTGCTCTAATGTTTAATAAAACCTAAATTCATCTATTCGAGCTTTATTTCGAGGCATTATGATTAAGAAAAAATAGCTTTTTTTTTTTTTTTTTTTTAACTTCGTTGTCTTTTAATTTAATTGTGTGAAAAAAATAGGTAAATTTTCTTTCCGGGCTGCTTGAATAAAGGCAAAAATTATATTTTCCTTGCAAATAAATTGAGTTAAGTCTTTTTGAATAATAAACAGAAACATTTTAAGCAGTCATAAATTCAGATAAATTAATTTTTTGATTCAGATTTTCTTTTGCTTTTCCGCTGAATACAATTATAATAACCAATAATAAACAGAAAATAAAATAAAATACTTGTAATGTAAAAATACTTTTTAAAGAAAAATAATTCGTAAGTCATCTTATCAAATTATCTTTAATATTGTTTTTTTAATAAAATGGCTAAAATATCTTTTTTTTTTTTTTTTTTTTTTTTTTTCTTTTATCTGCGCATGAGTTTTTCTCTATCATTACATAAAGAAAATTGAAAAGTGAAGGTACATAATAATATATCAATTGTATGGATTTTTATTAAAATTTTCATGTTTATTTTTTAATTAAATAATACTTTGTGTTAATGTTTTAATGTCTAACATGAATAATCATTTACATATGTTATAATATGTTCAGTTTGACTGCATAAGGCCTCCTTTGGTTTTAAATAAAATAATTCTTTTTTACAAATGTATCATTACACATTTCCTTATTAGCCATTCGTTCGCCCACACCTGTACTGATAATGAATAAATTGTTGTAGGCATTTTGTTTTACTGTTTGCTTTTGTATCGGAGTCTGACTCGTATTTTTACGCATAGATGAAATTTACCTTGATTTTATCAAAGTAGAAGAACGTCGGATAATTACATCGCATTATATGCCTTTTCTTAGCCCATGTGTAGCTTCATTTCATTACTACTTTTCTGAGTAGAATTGTCTATATTTGTTTTTAAAAAAAGCATATGTAAAAAAGCAGTATACGTAATTAATTACTCTATATATTAAAAAAAAAGTTACTGTCGCTGGCGTCTTTTTTTTTTTTTTTTTTTTTTTTTTTGCTGCAACAGCATCTTTTAGCGGAGGGCAGGGTTTTTCGAGTCATGAGAGGTATCAATGTGTTCCGAATACTCCAAGGAAGACATTTCAACTGCTTAGAAATTTCTATCATTTTAATTAAAGTAGTTATTAACTAAAAACGACAAGTTTATGACGGTACTCTGTTTGCCATTTTGAAAAAAGTTTCTCCCAGTGACGTTGCTCTTCTGTCATGTAGTCATTTTACATAGGAAAATTAAAAGTGATCCATGATTGTACGTAGGCAGGTAAGTACGTTGGATTTAACGTCACACATGTACTGCGCTATGGCTAATTAGCGACGGCCTGGGACACACCCCTAAAGATGTTTCGGAGACATGCCATCACAATTTTGATCCTTCACTGAGGGAATCCCCCCTCCTCCAGCTGTGGTGATCACCAAAGGTATAGTGTGGATGGAAACATGGAGGACATTGCGGCCACGACAGATTGTACAGTCGGTAACAAAAGCATTCCGAACACTAGCAAAAATTCCTATGTATAAAAGGTATAGTTAATACTGTTTTGTAAAATAAATCCTTGTCGAATCATGTCCTTCGTCAGTCTAAGAACATGAATCGTCAAGAATTTATTTAACAAAACTGTATTAACTCTACCTTTTTTACATAGGAATTTTCGCTAGTGTTCGGATACTTTTGTTACCGACTGTATATGCACGACAACGATCTTTGGCCGGCTCAAATATCGAATCAGCAATCTTCCAAATTCTTGCATGGCGCTTTACCGACTAGGGCACCGCGGTCCGAAACCATGGATGTAAAAAAGAAAGAAAATAAATATCAACTTTTTTCGCTTCTTTTAGAAAATTAAAATATTATCCATGGTTGTCGGTAGGTAGATAATTAGGTAGGTTGTTTTTGACGTCGTAGTTTACTGCGCTATAATTAATTGGCGACGGCCTGGGACGCACCCCTACGGATGCTCCGGAGACGTGCCACCACAGATATGGTCCTACGCGAAGGGGATAGCTCCTCCGCTTTTGTGGCCCCCAGGGGTATAATTTTGATGGGAACATGGAGGATATTTCGGCCACGATATATTTTACGTGCACCAGTCACCATTAGTGTACACGACGGTCGTTGGCCGGCTCGAGAACCGAACCCGTAATCTTCCAAAAATGAGCTCGGTGCTTTACCGATTGGGATACCGCGATTCGGATCTAAGGTTGTAAAAAAGAAATAAAAAGGGTCGTATACTAAAACTGTAATGCAAAATGGTCCAGATATTATGATTTTTTTCTATTATGAGGATTTCCAACCCCCGAGGGAGGAAGCCTCCCTCGGGGGTTGGTGAGCAGAGCGAGCAGGGAGCAGAACCCCCTACTTATTTAAATTAATATTTCCTTTACAGTCCCCCGAGAACTTCCATATTTATATTTGATTATCAAAATAAATAAATTTAAGCAACGCACGTGGAACATATCTTAAACTGACATAATTATCTTGTGTTAGCATTTATTTGTCGTAAAATGTACAAAAAATCTTGTAGTAGCATTAAAAATTAATTATTATCATAATTTTTAAACAAACATTATAAACTGAAAAAGATCCAACAATTGTGTATTGTCAAATTTATGCTACATTCTATCTATTGTTTCGTAACAAAAACATTGTTGCGAGGTTTTATAATTTAAAGCGTTTGTTTAAAAAGTATTTTTATCATCAGCATTTAGTAGCAGTTTGTTTAGTCATCCTCATTCCAATACTATCTCTATAATATGGTAGTAGCATATATGATCATTCACTGAAAATAAAAATCTATTTAAAAAAAAAAGAAAATCTTTGTGATTTTCCTGCAGCAAAACGTATTGTAAAAAAGTATTAAAAAAAATAATAATATTTTGTCAGGAATGATTTTTTTTAAATCTTCCTATTGAACCCAAAACAATTATTCTATCGCTTAAATATATGTATTGGAAGAAGATAAAAAATACATTGTAAGTAACAAGTAAATGTAATTACAAACTGAACACTCATGTTCTGACAATCACTTATTATATTTTTAAGAACATGCTCTAATTGTTTAATCATTAACATCGGTACAAAACATAACAGAACAGAGGCTATTGGTTTATTTTTACCTTCCTATATACAAGTAATGTTATTATAAATTTAATTATAATTGTATTAATTTTATTTTATATTGAAATGATTACATTTAAAAAAAAATAAAAATAAAAAAAAATAAAAAAAATCTTTTTATACATAATAAAATTTTATTTTATTCAAGAGAAAAATCATATATGGAGAAATAACGATTAAAAAGAGAAAATAACGATTATTTATTCCATAAGTCTGATTAGAAATTGAAAAGAAATATCTTTATATACGTTTTATGTTTTATGCTTTTTAAAAAGACATTTTTTGCTCTAATGTCTAATAAAATATAGATTTATCTATTCGGGCTTCATTTCGAGGCTTTATGATTAAGAAAAACACGTTTTCATTGTTTTACTTCGTATGTCTTTAATTTAATTGTGTGAACAAAGAGGATAATTTTATTTTTCGGCTGCTTGAATCAAGATAAAAATTAGATTATCTTTCGAATAAACTGAATTAACTGTTTTTGAATGATAAACAGAAACATTTTAAGCATCATAAATAAAAATAAAGTAGTTTTGTGTTTCAGATTTTCTTTTGCTTTTCCGTTGAATACAATTATAATAATCAATAATAACCTGAAAATCAAATAAAATACTTGTAACGTAAAATTACTTTTTGAAGAAAAATAATTCACAATTCAGCTTTTCGAATTATCTTTAATATTATTTCTTTAATAAATGGATTAAAATATAATTCTTTTTTCTTTTTAATCTGCGCATGAGTTTTGTTCTATCATTATATAAAGAAAAGTGAAAGGTGAAAGGTACATAATAATACATTGATTGTATTGATTTTTATTAAAATTTTAATGTTTATTTTTTAATTAATTAGAACTTTGTGTTAATGCTTAATGTCTAATACGAATAAGCATTTACATATATTATAATTTACTCAGTTTGACAACATAGGGCCTCCTTCGGTTTTACATAAAAGGATACTTTATTACAAATATATCATTACATATTTCCTAATTAGCATATCATTCGTGCACTGACACCTGTACTGATAATGCATAAATTGTTGTATGCATTTTTTTGTACCGTTCGATTTTGTATCGGAGTCCGACTCGTATTTTTACGCATAGATCAAATTTACCTTGATTTTATCAAAGTAGAAGAAGGTCGGATAATTACATCGCATTATTTGCCTTTTTTTAGCCCATGTGCAGCTTCATTTCATTACTACTTTTCTGAGTAGAATTGTCCATATTTGTTTACGAAAAGCATATGTAAAAAAGCAGTATACGTAACTATTTATATTTAAATTAATATTTCCTTTACAGACCCCCGAGACCTTCCATATTTATCATATAATTCTTCCATATTATAAAAATAATTAAATTTAAGCAACGCACATGGACATTGTTTAAACTGACATAATTATCTTGTGTTAGCATTTATTTGTCGTAAAATATTCCAAAACCCTGGCAGTATAATTAAAAAATAATTATTATCATAATTTTTAAACACACATGATAAACTGAAAAGATTCAACAATTGTATATTGTCAAATTTATGCTACATTCTATCTATTGTTTCTCAACGAAAACATTGTTGTGAGGTTTTATAATTTAAAGTGTTTGTTTATATAAAAAGTATTTTTTTTTTCATGAGCATTTAGTAGCAGTTTGATTAGTCATCCTCATCCCAATACTATCTCTATAATATGGTAGAAGCATATATGATCACTTACTGAAAAAAAAAAAAATCTATTTAAAAAAAAAAAAAAAAAAAAAAATCTTTGTGATTTTCTGCAGGAAAACGTATTGTAAAAAAGTATGTAAAATAATAATAATAATATTTTGTATGGAATGATTTTTTTTTTTTTTTATATTCCTATTGAACTCAAAATAAATATTCTATGTCTTAAATATATGTATTGGAAGAAGATAAAAAATATATTGTCAGTAAAAAGTAAATGTAATTACAAACTGAAAAACTCATGTTCTAGACAATCTCTTATTGTATTTTTAAGAACATGCTCTAGGTGTTTAATCATTAACATCGGTACAAAACATAACAGAACAGAGGCTATTGGTTTATTTTTACCTTTCTGTATACAATTAATGTTATTATACATTTAGTTATAATTGTATTAATTTTATTTTATATCGAAATGATTACACTTATTAAAAAAATAATAATATTCTTATACATGAGAAAATTTTATTTTATTCAGGATAAAAATCAAATATGAGGAAATAACGATTGAAAAGAGAAAATAAAGATTACTATTTCCACAAGTCTCATTAGAAAGTGAAAAGAAATATATTTATATACGTTTTGTGTATTATGCTTTTAAAAAAGACATTTTTTGCTCTAATGTTTAATAAAACATAAATTTATCTATTCGGGCTTCATTTCGATGCTTTATGATTAAGAAAAACATATTTTCATTGTTTTACTTCGTACGTCTTTAATTTAATTGTGTGAACAAAGAGGATAATTTTATTTTTGGGCTGCTTGATTAAAAATAAAAATTAGTTTATCTTTCGAATAAACTGAATTAAGTGTTTTTGAATGATAAACAGAAACATTTTAAGCATCATAAATATAGATAAAGTAGTTTTGTGTTTCAGATTTTCTTTTGCTTTTCCGTTGAATACAATTATAATAATCAATAATAACCTGAAAATCAAATAAAATACTTGTAACGGAAAAAATACTTTTTGAAGAAAAATAATTCACAAGTCATCTTTTCGAATTATCTTTAATATTATGTCTTTAATAAATGGCTTAAAATATTATTTTTCTCTTTTTAATTTGTGTATGAGTTTTGTTCTATCATTATATAAAGAAAAGTCAAAAGTGAAAGGTATATAATAATACATTGATTGTATTGATTTCTATTAAAATTTTAATGTTTATTTTTTAATTAAATAGAACTTTGTGTTAATGTTTAATGTCTAATACGAATAAGCATTTACATATATTATAATTTATTCAGTTTGACTACATAGGACCTCCTTCAGTTTTAAATAAAATGATACTTTATTACAAATGTATCATTACATATTTCTTTATTAGCATATCATTCGTGCACCCACACCTGTACTGATAATGCCTAAATTGTTGTATGCATTTTTTTGTACCGTTCGATTTTGTATCGGAGTCCGACTCGTAGTTTTACGCATAGATCAACTTTACCTTGATTTTATCAAAGTAGTAGAGATCGGATAATTACATCGCATTATATGCCTTTTTTTAGCCCATGTGTAGCTTCATTTCATTAATACTTTTCTAAGTAGAATTGTCCATTTTTATTTACGAAAAGCATATGTAAAAAAGTAGTATACGTAATTATTTGTATTTAATTTAATATGTCTTTTACAGACCCCCGAGACCTTAGCTTAAACTGACATAATTATCTTGTGTAAGCATTTATTTGTCGTAAAATGTACAAAAAATCCGGCAGTATAATTAAAAATTAATTATTATCATATTTTTTAAAGAAACATGATAAACTGAAAAAGTTCCAACAATTATACATTGTCAACTTTATGCTACATTCCATCTATTGTATCGAAACAAAACCATTGTTGCGAGATTTTATAATTTAATGTGTTTGCTTAAAAAGTATTTTTATTATCAGCATTTAGTAGCAGGTTGAGTAGTCATCATTATTCTAATACTATGTCGATAATATGGTAACAGCATGTATGGTCATTCACTGAAAAAAAAATCTATTTTAAAAAAGGAAAATCTCTGTGATTTTCCTGCAGAAAAACGTATTGTAAAAAAGTATAAAATAATAATAATATTTTGTCAGGAAAGGATTTTTTTTTTTAATCTTCCTATTGAACCCAAAATAAATATTTTGTCGCTTAAATATATGTATTGGAAGAAGATAAAGTATACATTGTAAGTAACAAGAAAATGTAATTACAAACTGAAACACTCATGTTCTAGACAATCACTTATTATTTTTTAAAGAACATGCTCTAACTGTTTAATAATTCACATCGGTACAAATCATAATAGAACAGAGGCTATCGGTTTATTTTTACCTTCCTGTATACAATAAATGTTATTATAAATTTAATTATTATTGTATTAATTTTCTTTAATGTTGAAATGATTGCTTAAAAGAAGAAAGAAAAAGAAAAAAAAAACTGAAAATAATCTCCTTATACAAAAGAAAATTTTATAGTATTCAAGGGAAAAATGAAATATATGGAATAAACGAATATAAGGAGAAAAGGATTATTATTTCAACAAGTCTCATTAGAAATTGAAAAGAAAAATCTTTATATACTTTTTGTGTTTCATGCTTTTTTAAAATGACATTTTGTTTCTCTCTAATGTTTAATAAAACATGGATTTATCTATTCGGGCTTCATTTCGAGGCATTATGATTAAGAAAAATACCTTTTCACTGTTTTACTACGTACGTCTTTAATTCAATTGTGTGAACAAAGAGGATAATTTTATTTTTGGGGTGCTTGGATAAAGATAAAAATTAGATTTAGCCTTCGAATAAATTGAATTAAGTCTTTTTGAATAATAAACAGAAACATTTTAAATATCATAAATATAGTTAAAGTAATTTTGTGTTTCAGATTTTCTTTTGCTTTTCCGTTGAATACAGTTATAATAATCAATAATAACATGAAAATCAGATAAAATACTGGTAATGTAAAAAGGCTTTTTGAAGAAAAATAATTCACAAGTCATCTTTTCAAATTATCTTTAATGTTGTTACTTTAATAAAATGGTTAATATATATACACACACACATATATATATATATATTTAAATCTGCTCATGAGTTTTTCTCTGTCATTATATAAAGAAAAGTGAAAAGGGAAAGGTGCAGTCGGTAAAAAAAGTCTCCGAACACTAGCAAAAACACCTATATATAAAAGAAGTACACTTAATACAGTTTTGTTAAAAAAAAAACCTTGTCGAATTCTGTTTTTAGACTGACTAAGAACAGGATTCGACGAAGATTTATTTAATAAATTGTATTAAGTGTACTTTTTTTTATATAGGAATTTTTGCTAGTGACCGGAGACTTTTGTTACCGACTGTATATAGTGATATATTGATTGTATTGATTTTTAATAAAATTTTAATGTTTATTTTTTAATAAAATAAAACTTTGTGTTATTGTTTTAATGTTTAACATGAATACGCATTTACATATGATAAAATCTAAGCAGTTTAACTACAGGTTCCTTCCTTTTTGTACACCGTTTTGAATAAAATGATACTTTATTACAAATGTATCATTAGATATTTCCTTATTAGCATATCATTCATGCACCTACAACCTACACCTGTACTGGTAATGCGTAAATTATTGTATGCATTTTCTTGTACCGGTTTCTTTTGTATTGGAGTCCGACTCATATTTTTCCGCATGGATCAAATGTACCTTCATTTTATCAGAGTGGAAAAAGACTGGATAATTGCATGGCATTTTTTGGCATTTTTTAGCCCATGTGTAGTTTCATTTCATTACTACTTTTTTGAGCAGAATTGCCCATATTTGTTTACAAAAAGCATATGTAAAAAAAGTGGTGAAAGTAATTATATGTATTTAAATAAATAATTTCTTTACAATACTCCGAGACCTTCCATATTTATATTTGATAATCAAAATAATTAAATTTAAGCAACGCACATGGAACTGATATAACTATATAACCATGGAACTGATATAACTATAACTTAAACTGATATAACTATCTTGTGTTAGCATTTATTTGTCGTAAAATGTACCAAAAATCTTTCTGTATAATTACAGAATAATAATTATAATGATTTCTAAACAAAGATGATAAACTAAAAAATAATAATAATAATAATAATAATAATAATTGTATATTATCAACTTTATGCTACATTCTATCTACTGTTTCGGAACAAAATCATTTTTGCGAGGTTTTATAATTTGAAGTGTTTGCTTAAAAAGTATTTTTGTTATCAGCATTTAGTAGCAGTTTGATTAGTCATCCTCATTCCAATACTATCTCTATAATATGAAAGTAGCATGTATGATCATTTACTGAAAAGAAAATTCTATTTTTAAAAAGGAAAATCTCTGTGATTTTCCTACAGAAAAACGTATTGTAAAAAATTATTTAAAAAAAAAATATTTTGTCAGAAATGATTTTTTTTTTTTTTTTAATTGAGAACAGTTTTCATTAAAAACACTGTATATTACAAAAAAAAAAAAAAAAAAAAAAAAAAAAAAAAATGCAAATATATGTATTTTTGTTTTAATTTTAAAATAAATGCTCATATCTCCATTATTTAACATGGTATCGTCACACAAATTCATCCGCGAATTAAACTGGGTCTGTATTAACATATCCTAAAGTTACAGTTCATTTATTTCACTTAACGACTCAGGGTGATCACAAACAATATTGGTTTTTCTCAATTTGTTATCGATCCCTAAATGTTGTCTTAAACCAATCTTCACTGAAAATCACGAGGAAGACCCAGTTCTTTAAACACATAATGTTTTAAAACATTTCATCGAGAGATAAGTTTTTAAATTGAATAAATTGAATAAAAGTGATCGTTTGCAAACCTTGCTAAACTTTTGAGCAGGAGTATATTATTATTTTATTTGATAATGATTTCTAAGGATGTAGAATATTTAAAGAATTATTATTATTATTATTTCTTAATAAGGCAAAAATGTATTTTTATGTTTCTGAAAAAAAAAAAAAAAAAAAAAAAAAGAAAACCCTTTATTTGTTGTATCTTCATAGGTTAAAATCCAAATCAATATTTTTAAATAGTTAATGACTCTTTTTTTTTTTTTTTGTTACAGTGTAAAGTTACAGATACAAAGAGAGACTGATGTTGCATAATAAATGTTGTAGTTACGACATAATTTTCTTTTCTTTTTACGGTAATATTTGCTTATCTTTTAATTCTATCTAATTAGCGTTCATACAATCTGTTACTAGGAGCAATTTTCAATTAACGATATTTGCATAAAAGTTCGTAGCAGTTCGTTTTTTTTTTTTTTTTTTTTTTTTCCCTGTATGTGGCGATCTTATGAACTTTAATCTGTTAAAAAAAAAAAAAAAAAAAAAAAAATCCCTTACAAAAATTTTATTTGATTCATTCATAAAATAAAATTATTATTATTATTATTTTAATTGCGAGTATGTATCATAAATTATAAATATTTAAAAAATAACATTTTAGAAAATACTATTAAATACTATTACATTTTAGAAAATACTACTAAAATGTATTTTTATGTTTCTGAAAAAAAAAAAAAAAAAAAAAAGAAAACCCTTTATTTGTTGTATCTTCATAGGTTAAAATCCAAATCAATATTTTTAAATAGTTAATGACTCTTTTTTTTTTTTTTGTTACAGTGTAAAGTTACAGATACAAAGAGAGACTGATGTTGCATAATAAATGTTGTAGTTACGACATAATTTTCTTTTCTTTTTACGGTAATATTTGCTTATCTTTTAATTCTATCTAATTAGCGTTCATACAATCTGTTACTAGGAGCAATTTTCAATTAACGATATTTGCATAAAAGTTCGTAGCAGTTCGTTTTTTTTTTTTTTTTTTTCCCTGTATGTGGCGATCTTATGAACTTTAATCTGTTAAAAAAAAGAAAAAAAAAAATCCCTGACAAAAATTTTATTTGATTCATTCATAAAATAAAATTATTATTATTATTATTTTAATTGCGAGTATGTATCATAAATTATAAATATTTAAAAAATAACATTTTAGAAAATACTGGTTGTTGTCATTCTCATGCATATTAATGATTTTAAACTGTTTTGTATATCTGGTTAAAAGTAAAGTGATATCTAATTTCTAGTTTGCATTCTATATATGCAATTGTCGACATTTAATAAATTTGCATTGAATTTGAGTGTATCGAAGTAATATTATACGTATTAAAATTTCAACGGATGGATTGAAGTAAATCAGTCATATATGATTTTAGAAGCGGTAGTTTGAAGAACACTTTAACATTAAACATTATAATTTGATTATATTAAATATCTATAGTTATTGGTGAAATGCACTGATCCAGATTGAGTGAAAATTTGATGATTTCAACTATGTATTGGTTAAGTACTATATTATTGCTATAATAAATGAATAAATTATGCTGAAATTGAGTTACAAATATAACATATAATTAACGCAGTTTTATGTTAGCGGACACATACTTTGAATTTTTGGACTAAACTAAGTTTAAAATTTATTTATAAATGTCAAATATTTTAAAAATATATCAATATAAATATTTTAATTAAATTACTTTTTAAAGGAAATATTCTAATTCTCGTAATGAATTTAGATCAAAAATATATAAAAGGAAATATATATATATATATATATATATATATATATATATATATACATAATGTTTATGCGAAATTTTTTAGCATCATAACTAAATACTATGTAAGATATGCCATTCATAAATATTTTGCTATTTCTTACATTTTGTCAAACTTCTATTTTGGACTGTTTAATTCAAAAAGACCGAACTAAATAAAAAAGGTGTTTCCGGCGAAGAAGAGAAGCGATATTGATTCTAATATGTACATGATTTTGAATAAACACCATAAAATGCAATATACACAACAATTGTTTCATTCGAAAGTACTAATAACCCTTCGTCAGGAGAACAAAGCAGACACGAGTGCTGCAATCAAAGCGGCAACGTAGAAAACTATACTTTAAAATAAAAACTAAAAACTATACTTTTATAAACTATACTTTTCTATCCATATTAATCTTTCGCTAGAAAAGATAATTGCAGCACTCGTGGCTACTTTGTTCGCCTGACAAAGGGTCATGTTCTCTTTCGACCCCGAGTTTATTGGATTTTATGTTGTTTATCCAAAGTTTTGTACTTATTACTTTAAATATCAGTTCTGTGGTGCTTTCTTATTATAGTATTAATTCTAATTAATTAAAAAATCGCCACAATTTTTTAATTATTTTAAGTTTTGAGGACCTCACAAACATACTGGCTTCGAGTAACTATTCTTCTCACTGTAATCAGTTCTCCCAATTGGCATAAACATACGTACACACAAAATTACTCTGAAATTTATTATTATTCAGTTAAAAATAAACCTTGATTCGCTTTTTCCCTGATGATCTTGAACTTCCTGTCCCCTTTAAAAACTTTTGCTAGAAAAAAGAAAGAGAGAAATGAAATGCCTAAAAAAAACTCCAGAATTAACATTCCTATATGAAAAGGTGTGCATTGCCTGATAGTGAGTTTTTTCGGTAATTTATGTTTTACGGTAAGATATTTATTTTCACAAATGCCATTTAATTTGAATTAGCATCTCCCAGTGGTCGAAACCGCATCACTTCTTCAAGTAAGTGCTTAAATAAAAAATATAGAAAAATCAAAATTTCTGTGTAAACAATGATCTTAATAATTACTCTATCATATAATAAATAAATAAATAATAAACAATAATAAATAAAAGTTTACTATCAGCATCGTTATTTACACAATAATGCTTATCCCTTTAATTTTCTCTATTTCGCTGTCAGTCTAAGTAAAGTTTATATTTTGAGCATTTCAAAAGCAATGAACGCTGCCTATATTGAAATAATACGTCGACTTTTAAAAAAAAATAATAATAATGTATTTTTTTTTTTTTTTTTTTTTTTTTTACGTTTCCAAAAGACGAATGGTAATTGAGCGTTAGAATAAAAAAGGTATTTCGATACTTGATATTTTCGATTTTCAGTTTGTCAGGTATAGCAAAGTGCTACAATTAAAACTCGCACTTTGCGGGTAAAACGTGAATCTGCAGTTTTAGGATTCAAGTCGATTGAGTGATGGAGTTAGTTCCTATCCTAACTTAAAATTGTAAATTGAAATATGCAAATATTTTGGAAAGTAAGATAGATAAAAGGAGTAGGAAGGAGAGTGAGTGGAGAGTTGATACGAGCGTTAGTTGGAAGGCGAGTGAGTTGAAGGATGGTAGTTAGAAAGTTAGTGTGAAGGAAAATATGAGAGTTGAGGGAGCTAGCTGTTAGCGGCTTAGGATAGAAGAGAGTAAGTCCTGTAGCATTGTAGCGTCAGGGAACCCTCCTACATGCGAAAGACTACTTGGTCTTAAAAGTTAATGAAAGTGATTAAAAGTAGTTGAGATCATTTGCAAGTAAATTAAGTAAAGTAAAGTAACGGTGGTTATTTATTAATATCAAAGTATTTAAGAGGGCCGCCCATTTAAACGTAGTAAATCCAATCAAAGTCCAGCGTCCCCCTTCTTATTTAAGCTCAATTAAAGCTCATTTATGGTATATATTTGGACTCTGTCATTTCTTCATAAATTAAGTAATTAATTTACAGCTCCAAGTTAAAGTTAAATGAGTATGGAGAAGTTTCGTTCTCCACATTGGCGCTCAACTTTGCTCGAATCCCCCCCCCCCCCGAGCAAATATTTTTTGACGGCACTAATAGTGTGCTGCAATTTTTTGAGCAGCTTGAATACTTTCTTAACTTTTATACCATTGATCGGTCCAAAAAATATGGGTGGTTATCATATTCATTAGAAGGAGAACCACGACAGTGGCATAGACTAATCGCCTACCATTCCCTTGGGCCAAATCCAACTTATGAGGATTTAAAAAGGCGGATCATCGACCTTTTTGCCACTCGGGATGATAGAAAAAGATTAGAGCATGACCGCTCCCTCCCCCCCCCCCACGAACGTCAGTGGGAAGCAATAGTAAACCCAGTGGAAAACCCGCAAGAAATTATTAAGTCACAGGAAGCGAGCTCAATTAATTTAGATCAACTTAAACCTGGCGAGGAAACCGTTATTTCTAGTGACAAAAGTCGCATAAAAATTAATGAAAACGAGAAAGCTACGCCTTTAACCAGCACTACAGACAAATCGACCTCTGTTTTTCAGCCTTTGGCTATGGATGAAAAATCCGATAAAACCTCTAGCGTACAGACGGCGGTTGAAAAGGAAAATACGATTGAACCAAATTCTGTAAAGGAATCCCTTGCTTTAGGTGAAATGAATGCTCCGCTAAATTTTACTGTTCAAACCTCGCATATCCCTCATTCGCATTTAAATGCTAAACCGGTTCAAGCCGAAATATCAAACGTAACTGAAGCTCGGGTAAAAGAAAGTAAAAAGTTTAACCACTGTGTTTCTAAAGATCTCGTAACTAATTTTGAAGAAAATCTACTAGCTAGTGTAATGCAATGTTAACCAACTCTAGTTCGGCACATCCAGTGCATAAATTCAACGATAAAGTCGTAAATCGAACGAAAAAATCAGATAAAGGGGTCGCTAGTTTAAATGACACGCCGCCTACAGTAAAAGAAAGTGTGGTAATTTCCTCTAATGAACTAAAAACTCTTAAAGCCTATAAGCCCTCCAGGACCTCCAAATGTGTGAGTATGGAGCGAAGACAACCTCCTCCGAACAGTGAAACAGCTCTGGGCGGGAAACAGCCTCCTGAGAGTGACCAGGCATCAGGCTCGAACCCTGCTCAGGACAACAGCGATCCTGCAACTTCCGACCTGAATCTGCAAGCCACCAACGCTGCAACTCCACCGACCAGGCTGACCAGCATCTCTAATTTTGCTGATATCAAGGATGCCAGTACAATTTGTCAGGTCGTATCTTCCATTATTTTAGTTTTTTTTCAGTATTGGGTTATCAGAGCAGTGATAAAGTCTACGACATGTAGTAAAAACTTCTGGACTTTCATTTGGACCTTTAATTGTGAACTAAAAGCCTTGAATTTTCTAAAAAATTAAAAATCTAAATTTAAACTTGAAGCATGAACTTTCAGTTTCGGAAAATTCATGTATTATTTACATGTCATAAATTTTTGTTCTGTTATATAATCTATGCATGTATGTACTATCAAGTTCTTTTATTTTTAAGCCATCACCTGCAGTGATTAGTAAGATACAATTTTCTCTTTGTATATACATTTACCCCTCTTTAGTTTTTGAATGTACTTAAATGTTATGATATGTATGTAACTTATGATACGTATGTACTCTAATGTTTCATTCCTAGACAACACCGGCGGTTTTGGAAAAAACTTTTTCATTAATTTGTATATATTCATTATTTATATTTCTCTAAATGTGTTATAAATTGCATAAAATGAAATTTTATAAGTGTGTAAACATTTTTCTCTATAGTTTTGTAAATGTAATGTAAAATGTATGTACGTAAATCTTTTTTATTTCTCAGCGATCAACTGCAGTTGTGAAAATTTTGTATCCTTAAATATGTTTTCTAAATGCTGTATAAAGTGTATCAAATGAATTTTCTTGTTGTAAACTTTTGAATTTTTACTAAAAGTTTTTATGTATGTATATCTATTAGTATGGGGTAAAAAGAGAATTTTTTTTAAAAGCTATTTTGCATGTAAATTCGCGTTTAACGACTAAACTTATTAATCCACTAACATTTTGTTTTTTCCGTACGCAAATACCTAGTTGAAATATTGCTTATGTATAAATTATGTCATTTACCTATATAAAAGGGTAGTGTACCTTCTATTTTTGATTTATACGTTCAAAAAAGGTTTTAATTCTAGAAAATCTGTGGTCCAGTTGCTGATCCTGACTCTAAACCCGAAGTACAGAGGTTAAATCTGAATCCAGGCTGATTTCTTAAAGATTGTTACTTTTCACATGAAGTCGAAAAAAGTTTTTGGAAGTCTGCCAGCAGCGTTTCTCTTTTCTGAAGTAAAGTGTTCTTGGAAGTGTGCCAGCAGTGGATTGAGCCTTTCAAGATAAAATCTGATAAAAACTGATTTTTTTTTATGAACACCTGAAATAAAGACTTTTTTTTTCTACTATCATTTTTCACAATTTCAATTTGAATAATTACTGATCGCATTTTTTTGTTTAAGGCGATCCTCCTGTACTGAAAATTTTTAAATTAAACTTTTCCTTTCCATTTTTTTTAAAGGAAAGAAGTACCTGTATTTCCCCGCTGTAATTACGCTAGACTTCTAGTTAACTAAATTGAGTACAAACGGTTTCTGGAGTAAAGCGACTTAGTTTGAGCATAATACGAAACATTTTTTTAAAAGCTAAGTGTCCAGTTTTTGGCCCTGTACTCTTAAACTTTTTTTCCTTATTATATTTTACAAGCAATAATTATTTTTGGGCAGTCTAGTCTAATTTAAGTTGCCCCCACTTTTTTTTTCCTTTTTCTAAAACATTATATAGGTGAATTTTAAACAGTAAGTCACTGCAGCTAACTTTTCTTTGCATAGTAATGCAATAATTTAAAATTTGCACGGGTAAAAACCCGTTGGGGATTTTTTACGCGAAAGTTTTTTTTGGGGGGAGGAACTGTCAGGTATAGCAAAGTGCTACAATTAAAACTCGCACTTTGCGGGTAAAACGTGAATCTGCTGTTTTAGGATTCAAGTCGATTGAGTGATGGAGTTAGTTCCTATCCTAACTTAAAATTGTAAATTGAAATATGCAAATATTTTGGAAAGTAAGATAGATAAAAGGAGTTGGAAGGAGTGTGAGTGGAGAGTTGGTACGAGCGTTAGTTGGAAGGCAAGTGAGTTGAAGGATGGTATTTAGAAAGTTAGTGTGAAGGAAAGTATGAGAGTTGAGGGAGCTAGCTGTTAGCGGCTAAGGATAGAAGAGAGTAAGTCCTGTAGCATTGTAGCGTCAGGGAACCCTCCTACATGCGAAAGGCTACTTGGTCTTAAAAGTTAATGAAAGTGATTAAAAGTAGTTGAGATCATTTGCGAGTAAATTAAGTAAAGTAAAGTAACGGTGGTTATTTATTAATATCAAAGTATTTAAGAGGGCCGCCCATTTAAACGTAGTAAATCCAATCAAAGTCCAGCGTCCCCCTTCTTATTTAGGCTCAATTAAAGCTCATTTATGTTATATATTTGGACTCTGTCATTTCTTCATAAATTAAGTATTTCATTTAAAGCTCCAAGTTAAAGTTAAATGAGTATGGAGAAGTTTCGTTCTCCACAAGTTTTTGAAGAATTGGAAATTTCAATTGTTCTGAACACAAATCAATCATTTTTAGAACATGTATTTCTTTGTGCGTTTTAGCAAAAATTTGTGGAGGCTGTATCTATCAAATTAATGAAAATAATTATAACCAAATTTAATATTTAGCAATACTTTTAATTATCAATACTGCTAATGAACTTTTGTGATATATTACTAACAATTAACGGTGCGATTTATTTCCTTTAAAGGACGGCTTCATCTCAGCATCTACTGTGTACAAATTCGCCAAAACTTGGAATGTATATATGTATATATGTAAATAAAACTCTACTAATCAATTTGGGAGCTTATCAGTCGACGGTGACCATGCTATATAGAAATTTTATCAAATTTTTAGGAACTACATATACCAGATATTTAGTTTAAAAAATACACGAAACTTTGTGTGCGAGATATTATGTATATATATATATATATATATATATATATATATATATATATATATATAAATGTGTTGCATTAAAATATTGTATATATTGGCCCAAAGGTGGTGCTTCTTTCACTTTTCTTGTTATGAAAAATTTCTATGTGAAATTTGATGCAGATTTTTATCAAAGGTCAATCCATATAAATTCAAGGAATTGTGTTGCTCGACTATTTTTGTTTCTTTTGATACTTATGTCCTTTATAGGCACATATGAAATATGTTCAAAACAAGTTTTATTTTTTCTTTACTATTAACCAGGGATTTTATACAGGTCATCAAATGTCGTTCTCCTAGTAAAAAAAAAAAAACTAGTATGTTGTGGCCACCACAAGACATTCTTCTGTATTTACCTATACATATTCAATCAGTAACAATATTTAAAAAAAAAAAAAAAAAAGTACGATTTTTTTTTTTTCTAAGTTTTTTTTTTTTTTTTTTTTTTTGTTAAAAGTGAAAAAAATCGATAACTTTGTTTTAAATTATCACAGATTTATAGTTCAACCATTCGTTTTAAAGGTATTGACGAGACCTTTCGAAAGATACCCATCTTGAAAATTTATCCCCCCCGGGGGTGTACTTCCCCCCCAGGGGGGAAGCGATGCCCCCCCATGCAGAAAATTTTTTTCCTAGTTACATACTACTATTATCAATAATTCATATTAATTTTACAATCACAAGTTTAAAACAACTCTAATTATGCACATTTATACGAATTTTTGTCCTATGCTGCCATGTTAAAAATATAGATAAAATGCTATCACAGCGCCACCTGTTGAGCAATTGATCCCCAAACATAATCAGCACCAGTTTATGTCGGGGACCAACTAAATACCAAGTTTGGTTAAATTTCGTTAAAAAAAAAAAAAAAAAAAAAAAAAAAATTGCGATATTTTTCTGTTTTTTTTTTGTTAAAAGTTAAAAAAATCGATAACTTTGGTTTAAATTATCACAGATTTATCGTTCAACCATTCGTTTTAAAGGTATTGACGAGATTATTCGAAAGATACCCATCTTGAAACTTTGCCCCCCCGGGTGGGAACTTCCCCCCCCCGGTGGGGGGGCAACCGATGCCTCCACATGCACAAATATTTTTTCCTAGTTAACTACTACTATTATCAACCTGATCTTTCGAAAGATACCCAATGTGAAAATTTACCCCCCCTGGGGGGTATTTCCCCCCTAGGGGGGGAAGCGATGCCCCCCCATGCAAAAAAATGTTTTCCTAGTTACATACTACTATTATCAATAATTCATATTAATTTTACAATCACAAGTTTAAAACAACTCTAATTATGCACATGTATACGAATTTTTGTCCTATGCTGCCATGTTAAAAATTTAGATAAAATGCTATCACAGCGCCACCTGTTGAGCTATTGATCCCCAAACATAATCAGCACCAGTTTATGTCGGGGACCAACTAAATACGAAGTTTGGTTAAATTTCGTTAAAAAAAAAAAAAAAAAAAAAAAAAAAAAAAATTGCGATATTTTTCTGTTTTTTTTTGTTAAAAGTTAAAAAAATCGATAACTTTGGTTTAAATTATCACAGATTTATCGTTCAACCATTCGTTTTAAAGGTATTGACGAGATCTTTCGAAAGATACCCATCTTGAAACTTTGCCCCCCCGGGTGGGAACTTCCCCCCCCGGTGGGGGGGCAACCGATGCCCCCACATGCACAAAAATTTTTTCCAAGTTAACTATTACTATTATCAACGAGACCTTTCGAAATATACCCATCTTGAAAATTTACTTCCCCGGGGGGGGGGATTTTCCCCCCCGGGGGGGAACCGATGCCCCCCCATGCACAAAATTTTTTTCCTAGCTAACTACTACTATTATCAATAATTCATATTAATTTTACAATCACAAGTGTAAAATAACTCTCTTTATGCCCATTTATACGGAATTTTGTCCTATGCTGCCATGTTAAAAATTTGCATAAAATGCGATCACAACGCCACCTATTGAGCGATTGATCCCAAAATCTAATCAGCACCAGTTTATGTCAGGGTGCAACTAAATACCAAGTTTGGTTAAATTTCATTCATTGGTTCGTGAGATACAGCGTCCACAAAAAAATGATACAGACAGACAGACAGACAGACAGACATTTTCTAAAAACTATTGATTCGTGTTCTCCACATCCCAAAACATGTAAATGCATCAAAAAGTGGACTTCGAAAATTTTCGCGAATCCAATACTTTCTCTATATTACATATAGAAGAAAGTAAAAACGAATACAACCTAAACTCATAGAAACACAAAAGCAGAAAAGAATCAAATTCGCTAATTGGGTGCGACACAATTTCAGAAAAGGTCAGACTAAGAGAATCCTTTTTTCTGATAAAAAAAGGATTTAAATCCACTGGACTACTCGATTTAAGATGAATTTGTACAGCAGGTGAACTGGGATAAAATAAAATGATAAAAATTTTTTCCTAGTTACATACTACTATTATCAATAATTCATATTAATTTTACAATCACAAGTTTAAAACAACTCTAATTATGCACATTTATACGAATTTTTGTCCTATGCTGCCATGTTAAAAATTTAGATAAAATGCTATCACAGCGCCACCTGTTGAGCTATTGATCCCCAAACATAATCAACACCAGTTTATGTCGGGGACCAACTAAATACCAAGTTTGGTTAAATTTCGTTTAAAAAAAAAAAAAAAAAAAAAAAAAATGCGATATTTTTCTAAGTTTTTTTTTGTTAAAAGTTAAAAAAATCGGTAACTTTGGTTTAAATTATCACAGATTTATCGTTCAACCATTCGTTTTAAAGGTATTGACGAGATCTTTCGAAAGATACCCATCTTGAAACTTTGCCCCCCCGGATGGGAACTTCCCCCCCGGTGGGGGGGCAACCGATGCCCCCACATGCACAAAAATTTTTTCCAAGTTAACTATTACTATTATCAACGAGACCTTTCGAAAGATACCCATCTTGAAAATTTACTTCCCCGGGGGGGGATTTTCCCCCCCGGGGGGGGGAACTGATGCCCCCCCATGCACAAAATTTTTTTCCTAGCTAACTACTACTATTATCAATAATTCATATTAATTTTACAATCACAAGTGTAAAATAACTCTCTTTATGCCCATTTATACGGAATTTTGTCCTATGCTGCCATGTTAAAAATTTGCATAAAATGCGATCACAACGCCACCTATGGAGCGATTGATCCCAAAATCTAATCAGCACCAGTTTATGTCAGGGTGCAACTAAATACCAAGTTTGGTTAAATTTCATTCATTGGTTCGTGAGATACAGCGTCTACAAAAAAATGATACAGACAGACAGACAGACAGACAGACAGACAGACATTTTCTAAAAACTATTGATTCGTGTTCTCCACATCCCAAAACATGTAAATCCATCAAAAAGTGGACTTCGAAAATTTTCGCGAATCCAATACTTTCTCTATATTACATATAGAAGAAAGTAAAAAAAAAAAGTACGATTTTTTTTTTCTGTTTTTTTTTTTTTTTTTTTTTTTTGTTAAAAGTGAAAAAAATCGATAACTTTGTTTTAAATTATCACAGATTTATAGTTCAACCATTCGTTTTAAAGGTATTGACGAGACCTTTCGAAAGATACCCATCTTGAAAATTTATCCCCCCCATGCAGAAAATTTTTTTCCTAGTTACATACTACTATTATCAATAATTCATATTAATTTTACAATCACAAGTTTAAAACAACTCTCATTATGCACATTTATACGAATTTTTGTCCTATGCTGCCATGCTAAAAATTTAGATAAAATGCTATCACAGCGCCACCTGTTGAGCTATTGATCCCCAAACATAATCAGCACCAGTTTATGTCGGGGACCAACTAAATAACAAGTTTGGTTAAATTTCGTTAAAAAAAAAAAAAAAAAAATTGCGATATTTTTCTAAGTTTTTTTTTTTTGTTAAAAGTTAAAAAAATCGATAACATTGGTTTAAATTATCACAGATTTATCGTTCAACCATTCGTTTTAAAGGTATTGACGAGATTATTCGAAAGATACCCATCTTGAAACTTTGCCCCCCCGGGTGGGAACTTACCCCCCGGTGGGGGGGCAACCGATGCCCCCACATGCACAAAAATTTTTTCCAAGTTAACTATTACTATTATCAACCTGATCTTTCGAAAGATACCCAATGTGAAAATTTACCCCCCCTGGGGGGTATTTCCCCCCTAGGGGGGGGAAGCGATGCCCCCCCATGCAAAAAAATGTTTTCCTAGTTACATACTACTATTATCAATAATTCATATTAATTTTACAATCACAAGTTTAAAACAACTCTAATTATGCACATGTATACGAATTTTTGTCCTATGCTGCCATGTTAAAAATTTAGATAAAATGCTATCACAGCGCCACCTGTTGAGCTATTGATCCCCAAACATAATCAGCACCAGTTTATGTCGGGGACCAACTAAATACGAAGTTTGGTTAAATTTCGTTAAAAAAAAAAAAAAAAAAAAAAAAAAAAAAAAAAAATTGCGATATTTTTCTGTTTTTTTTTGTTAAAAGTTAAAAAAATCGATAACTTTGGTTTAAATTATCACAGATTTATCGTTCAACCATTCGTTTTAAAGGTATTGACGAGATCTTTCGAAAGATACCCATCTTGAAACTTTGCCCCCCCGGGTGGGAACTTCCCCCCCGGTGGGGGGGCAACCGATGCCCCCACATGCACAAAAATTTTTTCCAAGTTAACTATTACTATTATCAACGAGACCTTTCGAAATATACCCATCTTGAAAATTTACTTCCCCGGGGGGGGGATTTTCCCCCCCGGGGGGGAACCGATGCCCCCCCATGCACAAAATTTTTTTCCTAGCTAACTACTACTATTATCAATAATTCATATTAATTTTACAATCACAAGTGTAAAATAACTCTCTTTATGCCCATTTATACGGAATTTTGTCCTATGCTGCCATGTTAAAAATTTGCATAAAATGCGATCACAACGCCACCTATTGAGCGATTGATCCCAAAATCTAATTAGCACCAGTTTATGTCAGGGTGCAACTAAATACCAAGTTTGGTTAAATTTCATTCATTGGTTCGTGAGATACAGCGTCCACAAAAAAATGATACAGACAGACAGACAGACAGACAGACATTTTCTAAAAACTATTGATTCGTGTTCTCCACATCCCAAAACATGTAAATGCATCAAAAAGTGGACTTCGAAAATTTTCGCGAATCCAATACTTTCTCTATATTACATATAGAAGAAAGTAAAAACGAATACAACCTAAACTCATAGAAACACAAAAGCAGAAAAGAATCAAATTCGCTAATTGGGTGCGACACAATTTCAGAAAAGGTTAGACTAAGAGAATCCTTTTTTCTGATAAAAAAAGGATTTAAATCCACTGGACTACTCGATTTAAGATGAATTTGTACAGCAGGTGAACTGGGATAAAATAAAATGATAAAAATTTTTTCCTAGTTACATACTACTATTATCAATAATTCATATTAATTTTACAATCACAAGTTTAAAACAACTCTAATTATGCACATTTATACGAATTTTTGTCCTATGCTGCCATGTTAAAAATTTAGATAAAATGCTATCACAGCGCCACCTGTTGAGCTATTGATCCCCAAACATAATCAACACCAGTTTATGTCGGGGACCAACTAAATACCAAGTTTGGTTAAATTTCGTTTAAAAAAAAAAAAAAAAAAAAAAAAAAAAAAATGCGATATGTTTCTAAGTTTTTTTTTGTTAAAAGTTAAAAAAATCGGTAACTTTGGTTTAAATTATCACAGATTTATCGTTCAACCATTCGTTTTAAAGGTATTGACGAGATCTTTCGAAAGATACCCATCTTGAAACTTTGCCCCCCCGGATGGGAACTTCCCCCCCGGTGGGGGGGCAACCGATGCCCCCACATGCACAAAAATTTTTTCCAAGTTAACTATTACTATTATCAACGAGACCTTTCGAAAGATACCCATCTTGAAAATTTACTTCCCCGGGGGGGGATTTTCCCCCCCGGGGGGGGAACTGATGCCCCCCCATGCACAAAATTTTTTTCCTAGCTAACTACTACTATTATCAATAATTCATATTAATTTTACAATCACAAGTGTAAAATAACTCTCTTTATGCCCATTTATACGGAATTTTGTCCTATGCTGCCATGTTAAAAATTTGCATAAAATGCGATCACAACGCCACCTATGGAGCGATTGATCCCAAAATCTAATCAGCACCAGTTTATGTCAGGGTGCAACTAAATACCAAGTTTGGTTAAATTTCATTCATTGGTTCGTGAGATACAGCGTCTACAAAAAAATGATACAGACAGACAGACAGACAGACAGACAGACAGACAGACAGACAGACAGACATTTTCTAAAAACTATTGATTCGTGTTCTCCACATCCCAAAACATGTAAATCCATCAAAAAGTGGACTTCGAAAATTTTCGCGAATCCAATACTTTCTCTATATTACATATAGAAGAAAGTAAAAAAAAAAAGTACGATTTTTTTTTTCTGTTTTTTCTTTTTTTTTTTTTTTTTTGTTAAAAGTGAAAAAAATCGATAACTTTGTTTTAAATTATCACAGATTTATAGTTCAACCATTCGTTTTAAAGGTATTGACGAGACCTTTCGAAAGATACCCATCTTGAAAATTTATCCCCCCCATGCAGAAAATTTTTTTCCTAGTTACATACTACTACCCTAACAGCACAAAATATTCCAGAAACGTAACAATCATATAACATTGAAACATTATGAAACCTTCCGAAACGTTTAAAACCGTTCAGATTACTTTCCGATTAGTTTCAAAAACGTAGAAATGTCCGCGATCGTAACAAAAAATCAGATACGTAACAGAAACGTTACAATCACTTAACAGATAGAAAATCAAAAATAGCGAATGTTTCAGAAAGGTATCAGAGAGCATACTAAAACGTGTTACGTTTTTGAAAGATTGCAAGCTTTTTGCAACATAACTGAAACATTCTGTGCTGTATGGGTATTATCAATAATTCATATTAATTTTACAATCACAAGTTTAAAACAACTCTCATTATGCACATTTATACGAATTTTTGTTCTATGCTGCCATGCTAAAAATTTAGATAAAATGCTATCACAGCGCCAACTGTTGAGCTATTGATCCCCAAACATAATCAGCACCAGTTTATGTCGGGGACCAACTAAATAACAAGTTTGGTTAAATTTCGTTAAAAAAAAAAAAAAAAAAAAATTGCGATATTTTTCTAAGTTTTTTTTTGTTAAAAGTTAAAAAAATCGATAACATTGGTTTAAATTATCACAGATTTATCGTTCAACCATTCGTTTTAAAGGTATTGACGAGATCTTTCGAAAGATACCCATCTTGAAACTTTGCCCCCCCGGGTGGTAACTTCCCCCCCCGGTGGGGGGGCAACCGATGCCCCCACATGCACAAAAATTTTTTCCAAGTTAACTATTACTATTATCAACGAGACCTTTCGAAAGATACCCATCTTGAAAATTTACTTCCCCGGGGGGGGGATTTTCCCCCCCGGGGGGGGAACTGATGCCCCCCATGCACAAAATTTTTTTCCTAGCTAACTACTACTATTATCAATAATTCATATTAATTTTACAATCACAAGTGTAAAATAACTCTCTTTATGCCCATTTATACGGAATTTTGTCCTATGCTGCCATGTTAAAAATTTGCATAAAATGCGATCACAACGCCACCTATGGAGCGATTGATCCCAAAATCTAATCAGCACCAGTTTATGTCAGGGTGCAACTAAATACCAAGTTTGGTTAAATTTCATTCATTGGTTCGTGAGATACAGCGTCTACAAAAAAAATGATACAGACAGACAGACAGAGAGACAGACAGACAGACAGACAGACAGACAGACAGACAGACATTTTCTAAAAACTATTGATTCGTGTTCTCCACATCCCAAAACATGTAAATCCATCAAAAAGTGGACTTCGAAAATTTTCGCGAATCCAATACTTTCTCTATATTACATATAGAAGAAAGTAAAAAAAAAAAGTACGATTTTTTTTTTCTGTTTTTTTTTTTTTTTTTTTTTTTTTTGTTAAAAGTGAAAAAAATCGATAACTTTGTTTTAAATTATCACAGATTTATAGTTCAACCATTCGTTTTAAAGGTATTGACGAGACCTTTCGAAAGATACCCATCTTGAAAATTTATCCCCCCCATGCAGAAAATTTTTTTCCTAGTTACATACTACTATTATCAATAATTCATATTAATTTTACAATCACAAGTTTAAAACAACTCTCATTATGCACATTTATACGAATTTTTGTCCTATGCTGCCATGCTAAAAATTTAGATAAAATGCTATCACAGCGCCACCTGTTGAGCTATTGATCCCCAAACATAATCAGCACCAGTTTATGTCGGGGACCAACTAAATAACAAGTTTGGTTAAATTTCGTTAAAAAAAAAAAAAAAAAAATTGCGATATTTTTCTGTTTTTTTTTTGTTAAAAGTGAAAAAAATCGATAACATTGGTTTAAATTATCACAGATTTATCGTTCAACCATTCGTTTTAAAGGTATTGACGAGATTATTCGAAAGATACCCATCTTGAAACTTTGCCCCCCCGGGTGGGAACTTACCCCCCGGTGGGGGGGCAACCGATGCCCCCACATGCACAAAAATTTTTTCCAAGTTAACTATTACTATTATCAACCTGATCTTTCGAAAGATACCCAATGTGAAAATTTACCCCCCCTGGGGGGTATTTCCCCCCTAGGGGGGGGAAGCGATGCCCCCCCATGCAAAAAAATGTTTTCCTAGTTACATACTACTATTATCAATAATTCATATTAATTTTACAATCACAAGTTTAAAACAACTCTAATTATGCACATGTATACGAATTTTTGTCCTATGCTGCCATGTTAAAAATTTAGATAAAATGCTATCACAGCGCCACCTGTTGAGCTATTGATCCCCAAACATAATCAGCACCAGTTTATGTCGGGGACCAACTAAATACGAAGTTTGGTTAAATTTCGTTAAAAAAAAAAAAAAAAAAAAAAAAAAAAAAAAAAATTGCGATATTTTTCTGTTTTTTTTTGTTAAAAGTTAAAAAAATCGATAACTTTGGTTTAAATTATCACAGATTTATCGTTCAACCATTCGTTTTAAAGGTATTGACGAGATCTTTCGAAAGATACCCATCTTGAAACTTTGCCCCCCCGGGTGGGAACTTCCCCCCCGGTGGGGGGGCAACCGATGCCCCCACATGCACAAAAATTTTTTCCAAGTTAACTATTACTATTATCAACGAGACCTTTCGAAATATACCCATCTTGAAAATTTACTTCCCCGGGGGGGGGATTTTCCCCCCCGGGGGGGAACCGATGCCCCCCCATGCACAAAATTTTTTTCCTAGCTAACTACTACTATTATCAATAATTCATATTAATTTTACAATCACAAGTGTAAAATAACTCTCTTTATGCCCATTTATACGGAATTTTGTCCTATGCTGCCATGTTAAAAATTTGCATAAAATGCGATCACAACGCCACCTATTGAGCGATTGATCCCAAAATCTAATCAGCACCAGTTTATGTCAGGGTGCAACTAAATACCAAGTTTGGTTAAATTTCATTCATTGGTTCGTGAGATACAGCGTCCACAAAAAAATGATACAGACAGACAGACAGACAGACAGACATTTTCTAAAAACTATTGATTCGTGTTCTCCACATCCCAAAACATGTAAATGCATCAAAAAGTGGACTTCGAAAATTTTCGCGAATCCAATACTTTCTCTATATTACATATAGAAGAAAGTAAAAACGAATACAACCTAAACTCATAGAAACACAAAAGCAGAAAAGAATCAAATTCGCTAATTGGGTGCGACACAATTTCAGAAAAGGTTAGACTAAGAGAATCCTTTTTTCTGATAAAAAAAGGATTTAAATCCACTGGACTACTCGATTTAAGATGAATTTGTACAGCAGGTGAACTGGGATAAAATAAAATGATAAAAATTTTTTCCTAGTTACATACTACTATTATCAATAATTCATATTAATTTTACAATCACAAGTTTAAAACAACTCTAATTATGCACATTTATACGAATTTTTGTCCTATGCTGCCATGTTAAAAATTTAGATAAAATGCTATCACAGCGCCACCTGTTGAGCTATTGATCCCCAAACATAATCAACACCAGTTTATGTCGGGGACCAACTAAATACCAAGTTTGGTTAAATTTCGTTTAAAAAAAAAAAAAAAAAAAAAAAAAAAAAAATGCGATATGTTTCTAAGTTTTTTTTTGTTAAAAGTTAAAAAAATCGGTAACTTTGGTTTAAATTATCACAGATTTATCGTTCAACCATTCGTTTTAAAGGTATTGACGAGATCTTTCGAAAGATACCCATCTTGAAACTTTGCCCCCCCGGATGGGAACTTCCCCCCCGGTGGGGGGGCAACCGATGCCCCCACATGCACAAAAATTTTTTCCAAGTTAACTATTACTATTATCAACGAGACCTTTCGAAAGATACCCATCTTGAAAATTTACTTCCCCGGGGGGGGATTTTCCCCCCCGGGGGGGGAACTGATGCCCCCCCATGCACAAAATTTTTTTCCTAGCTAACTACTACTATTATCAATAATTCATATTAATTTTACAATCACAAGTGTAAAATAACTCTCTTTATGCCCATTTATACGGAATTTTGTCCTATGCTGCCATGTTAAAAATTTGCATAAAATGCGATCACAACGCCACCTATGGAGCGATTGATCCCAAAATCTAATCAGCACCAGTTTATGTCAGGGTGCAACTAAATACCAAGTTTGGTTAAATTTCATTCATTGGTTCGTGAGATACAGCGTCTACAAAAAAATGATACAGACAGACAGACAGACAGACAGACAGACAGACAGACAGACAGACAGACATTTTCTAAAAACTATTGATTCGTGTTCTCCACATCCCAAAACATGTAAATCCATCAAAAAGTGGACTTCGAAAATTTTCGCGAATCCAATACTTTCTCTATATTACATATAGAAGAAAGTAAAAAAAAAAAGTACGATTTTTTTTTTCTGTTTTTTCTTTTTTTTTTTTTTTTTTGTTAAAAGTGAAAAAAATCGATAACTTTGTTTTAAATTATCACAGATTTATAGTTCAACCATTCGTTTTAAAGGTATTGACGAGACCTTTCGAAAGATACCCATCTTGAAAATTTATCCCCCCCATGCAGAAAATTTTTTTCCTAGTTACATACTACTATATATTATCAATAATTCATATTAATTTTACAATCACAAGTTTAAAACAACTCTCATTATGCACATTTATACGAATTTTTGTTCTATGCTGCCATGCTAAAAATTTAGATAAAATGCTATCACAGCGCCAACTGTTGAGCTATTGATCCCCAAACATAATCAGCACCAGTTTATGTCGGGGACCAACTAAATAACAAGTTTGGTTAAATTTCGTTAAAAAAAAAAAAAAAAAAAAATTGCGATATTTTTCTAAGTTTTTTTTTGTTAAAAGTTAAAAAAATCGATAACATTGGTTTAAATTATCACAGATTTATCGTTCAACCATTCGTTTTAAAGGTATTGACGAGATCTTTCGAAAGATACCCATCTTGAAACTTTGCCCCCCCGGGTGGTAACTTCCCCCCCCGGTGGGGGGGCAACCGATGCCCCCACATGCACAAAAATTTTTTCCAAGTTAACTATTACTATTATCAACGAGACCTTTCGAAAGATACCCATCTTGAAAATTTACTTCCCCGGGGGGGGGATTTTCCCCCCCGGGGGGGGAACTGATGCCCCCCATGCACAAAATTTTTTTCCTAGCTAACTACTACTATTATCAATAATTCATATTAATTTTACAATCACAAGTGTAAAATAACTCTCTTTATGCCCATTTATACGGAATTTTGTCCTATTCTGCCATGTTAAAAATTTGCATAAAATGCGATCACAACGCCACCTATGGAGCGATTGATCCCAAAATCTAATCAGCACCAGTTTATGTCAGGGTGCAACTAAATACCAAGTTTGGTTAAATTTCATTCATTGGTTCGTGAGATACAGCGTCTACAAAAAAAATGATACAGACAGACAGACAGAGAGACAGACAGACAGACAGACAGACAGACAGACAGACAGACATTTTCTAAAAACTATTGATTCGTGTTCTCCACATCCCAAAACATGTAAATCCATCAAAAAGTGGACTTCGAAAATTTTCGCGAATCCAATACTTTCTCTATATTACATATAGAAGAAAGTAAAAAAAAAAAGTACGATTTTTTTTTTCTGTTTTTTTTTTTTTTTTTTTTTTTTTTTGTTAAAAGTGAAAAAAATCGATAACTTTGTTTTAAATTATCACAGATTTATAGTTCAACCATTCGTTTTAAAGGTATTGACGAGACCTTTCGAAAGATACCCATCTTGAAAATTTATCCCCCCCATGCAGAAAATTTTTTTCCTAGTTACATACTACTATTATCAATAATTCATATTAATTTTACAATCACAAGTTTAAAACAACTCTCATTATGCACATTTATACGAATTTTTGTCCTATGCTGCCATGCTAAAAATTTAGATAAAATGCTATCACAGCGCCACCTGTTGAGCTATTGATCCCCAAACATAATCAGCACCAGTTTATGTCGGGGACCAACTAAATAACAAGTTTGGTTAAATTTCGTTAAAAAAAAAAAAAAAAAAATTGCGATATTTTTCTGTTTTTTTTTTGTTAAAAGTGAAAAAAATCGATAACATTGGTTTAAATTATCACAGATTTATCGTTCAACCATTCGTTTTAAAGGTATTGACGAGATCTTTCGAAAGATACCCATCTTGAAACTTTGCCCCCCCGGGTGGTAACTTCCCCCCCCGGTGGGGGGGCAACCGATGCCCCCACATGCACAAAATTTTTTTCCTAGTTAACTACTACTATTATCAACCTGATCTTTCGAAAGATACCCAATGTGAAAATTTACCCCCCCTGGGGGGGTATTTCCCCCCTAGGGGGGGGGAAGCGATGCCCCCCCATGCAAAAAATTTTTTTCCTAGTTGAATACTACTATTATCAATAATTCGTATTAATTTTACAATCACAAGTTTAAAACAACTCTAATTATGCACATTTATACGAATTTTTGTCCTATACTGCCATGTTAAAAATTTAGATAAAATGCTATCACAGCGCCACCTGTTGAGCTATTGATCCCCAAACATAATCAGCACCAGTTTATGTCGGGGACCAACTAAATACCAAGTTTGGTTAAATTTCGTTAAAAAAAAAAAAAAATTGCGATATTTTTCTGTTTTTTTTTGTTAAAAGTTAAAAAAATCGATAACTTTGGTTGAAATTATCACAGATTTATCGTTCAACTATTCGTTTTAAAGGTATTGACGAGATCTTTCGAAAGATACCCATCTTGAAACTTTGCCGCCCCCCGGGTGGGAACTTCCCCCCCCCGGTGGGGGGGCAACCGATGCCCCCACATGCACAAAAATTTTTTCCAAGTTAACTATTTTATTATCAACGAGACCTTTCGAAAGATACCCATCTTGAAAATTTACTTCCCCGGGGGGGATTTTCCCCCCCGGGGGGGGAACCGATGCCCCCCCATGCACAAAATTTTTTTCCTAGCTAACTACTACTATTATCAATAATTCATATTAATTTTACAATCACAAGTGTAAAATAACTCTCTTTATGCCCATTTATACGGAATTTTGTCCTATGCTGCCATGTTAAAAATTTGCATAAAATGCGATCAAAACGCCACCTATTGAGCGATTGATCCCAAAATCTAATCAGCACCAGTTTATGTCAGGGTGCAACTAAATACCAAGTTTGGTTAAGTTTCATTCATTGGTTCGTGAGATACAGCGTCCACAAAAAAATGATACAGACAGACAGACAGACAGACAGACAGACAGACAGACAGACGGACAGACAGACAGACAGACAGACAGACAGACAGACAGACAGACAGACAGACATTTTTTAAAAACTATTAATTCGTGTTCTCCATATCCCAAAACATGTAAATCCATCAAAAAATGGACTTCGAAAATTTTCGCGAATCCAATACTTTCTCTATATTACATATAGAAGAAAGTAAAAAAGTATTATCAGACCTTGATATTTTGCGATATAATTTATTTAAAATTAATTTATGAGTATTATTTTTAAATATTGGTATGAAAGTACATAACGTACAGGTGTCACATGTATAGTTATAAATTCTTATACTACATATATAAAGCCATATATATGTATATATATATATATATATATATATATATATATATATATATATATATATATATATATATATATATATATATATATATATACAATTCATAATTATTTAGTTAACTTTACTAAGCATATCTGTAAAATGTGATTCAACAAACATAAAATCGCTCTATTTATTAAAAATTTTATTTACATTTTTACCATACTTTTAAGAAAATAAAATGAGATAATATAAAAAATAAATAAATAAATAAATAAATAAAAATAATTATATTTATTCAAATCATATTGCAATTGAAATTATGTTAATTTAAAAGAGTAAGATTATTCTAACGTTAAAAATGACGACGTAGTATTTAAAGCCATTAATGTAATCAAGTAATGATATTCGAAATGTATTATTTCTAAATTTATTATTCCCTCTGGAGATGCATTTTAATTATATTGCGGTGAAATCTTTTAAGATATTTTGTAAATTGCACATGGGAAAATATCCATCATGGGGATAAAAATATGTTGTGACTATTCAATCTCTCTTTGTTTATTACATTATAATTTCTTTAAAACGGGAAAAAAAGGTTTTTGACCTTTAGTAATATTTAGAGTTGCAGATAAATCTTTTATATGAATGGATTTTGTTTTTTTTACTAGAAACAATACTAGAATAATAAAAAAAAATAAAGGGCAATAATGGTTAAAATGAATACATACAAAATAATGCAAATTTAGTTGAAAATAATTATAAAGATTGCAAAAATAATTTATATCATTTTATTGATTTATCATTTGATTTTAATGCAATAATTTTTATTTTTATTTGTAAAAATAAGAAAAAAAAATTATTTATTCTTTTCTGCCGACTTGAAATTAAATAATAGGCTAAAAAATGTTATAGAAGTTACATAAGTATTACAAAAGAAATAATTAAAAAATATATGTTACCAATGTAAGACATTAGAAGTAAGATATTACACACTTTTCTTTTTCTTAGAATTAACGTAAACTAAGTCCAAGCGTATATAAATAATACTTGAAAATACGAAACATATGCTGATATAAAAAATATTATTTTCTTAAACAAGATCGTCTACCATAAATATGCACAAGCACTAAAAGTGAACAGATGCAACACTTGAATGATGACACGTATGACGAGAGATGTATCATAATGTTGCATCCGCAAATGTGCTTCAAAAAATAAAATAAATAAATAAAAGTAACTAATAAAAATTTATTTTTCCCGGCGGCATAGTTATCTTCGGAAAATTGTTTTTTCTACTTATTGGAATAGTTATAAAATAATTTGTCATACGTTCTAGTTCATAAAACGTCGTCTGTTGACAATATATAAAACTACTGTTTTCACGTAATACCTGGTCGATCATTTAAATAACACATATTTTATTCGGATCTAATCAGTTGAAACGGAGCTGTTGGCATCAAAGTACCTTTATAAGTTACAAACACACAATATCTTTCTTTCTGAGAGTAAAATCATGTCTATATAAATCGTAAAATATAATAAATTGTATTTTTATTCAATAAGTTTGAGCTATGAAAATCTGCGTACAGTATAACAGAAAAATATAAAAAAAAATAAAAAATAATATAAAATTGTTGTATAATACGTTTAAATTAAAATTATTACATTTCTTTTTCAATTTAAATGTTACCTTATTTCCTGACTTAGTCTGTCGCTGAGAGGAATCGTTGATGTTATTATTGTAATGGTACAGCTTTCGTGTAACAACCCACCACAAATAACTCATTTAAACTTTTTAAGTCACTCGTCGAAGTTGTCTCGTGATACATTTCCATACATTCAATGCACATATCTTTATTGTCGTGTTATTACCAACGAACTGTGTAATCTCATAGTATACATAGTATACATTGTCTCATAGTATACAATGTAATGGAAGCAATGCTTCTCTTCTTGTATGGAATTGTTCAAAAATTTTAATTATTTAATCATTAATTAGTGTTTCATAATGTTTTAATCAATTTCATGAATGTTTTTCGTCCGATATTTTAACACAGCATATGTAATTTTAAAGGAAAAATATTACATTCTTTACCTTTTAGAACAAGAAATTGTAGATCGTTTAAATCAAGTCAAATAAATTATATCTCAGAATACTTACCTTTAAATAATTAAATTAATTTATAATCTTTATTAAGATAAATTAGCCCCGTATGGTAGAATAAATAAAGAGCAAACCGTTGATACTTTATATTATTTGTTTGCGTTGTTGTTTAATCACAATACAACTGAAAGAGTGTGTTGGTTTATTTGCAACCGGCCTTGGGGTGCTGGTTATCTTTCATGTTGTGGAAACTGTTAAATTCTTGTCAGTTCGAAGATGTGTTTTTCTTTCAGCATTTGGAATTTGTTGCTTTAGGCATTCTTGTACAAAAATATAATTTATTAACCTGCATAATGTTTTAAAAATAAATATCACTCTCAAATATGCTAGTGTTTATGATAGCAAAAACATGTTAACCTATTTTTAAGCATATTTAAAGTTATATAATAGAAATTGAAAAATAATTAGAATTTTCATTAATATTAAACATTTTGCTCCGCATTAATCTCGTTGCATTTTTCTCCAGTTATTTATATATTTACAATATATATATATATATATATATATATATATATATATATATATTAGTTAGCTTATTAAATTATAAACAGAGTGTTATTTCAACAAAATGTTATATTCTTTGAAATATCACTATGAAATATTAAATTTAAATGTAGTTTATTTGAAAACCAATAATATCAAACTACATCAAGATTTCAATGTGAGTAAAACTCTAATAAATAATTTCTTTATATAGTAAATTAAGTAATATGATGCTTAATTTTCCAATAAGAAATCAATGGGAAGTATGCGCAAACTCGCCTAAGTAGTCAATGCATAAGTCAATTTCCTTTTGAAACTTATCCCATATCAAAAGAAAACATTGCACAGCATTTTGTGAAATAGTTATTTTCTTTTTGAGAAAATCTTTGGTGTTCGTGCCGTTAAAGTAGGTTAGTAGATTATGAGAAATCGTATAATTAAAAAATATTTTGTACTACTGCTATCTTATATAATTTTTAGTAAGAGTTATGAAAATTCAAGCATCTATTTTTGAAACCGATACAAAACAGCAAGGTTTAATCTTAGACGCTCGTATCAATCCATATACACATATAAGCCATTCTAACACTATTACTATTCTACAAGTACTTGGATTCGTAGCGCGTGCACTTGACTAATTCAGTCCGACTCTTTGCGTACTATATTTCTTCTAGCTTTGCATTATGTACTGATATGTTAGAACGTCTCCGAAGGATTATACAAAATTGTGAGTGTTTACAAAAAAATATGATATAAGAGATTTATTTAATCATAAAAATGAAAGTAAAATGTAATTTTCTATACTAAATTAAATGTGTAAATTAAATGTTTAAAAGAATTGTTGTCAATAAAACAATAATCTTAAAAACCTTAAAAAAAATGTTTTGTAGAAATAATGAGTTAGAATTATTCAATATGTGTTATGTTTTTTAAACCTATTGCCTAAGAGCATAATAAATCTTTTTGGTGACAGCATACATCATCTCTGTCTCTTCTGCCAAAAGGAGATGAACCTTTTAATTCAGTTGCCTTCCTTAAAAATTATTAAAATTTATAATACTAGCAGGCAACGCCCGCTTCGCTGGTCCCTATTTTTAAATGAATCGCTATAATTACTGAATTCTCAAAATTGCATTAATTTTTATCACGTGAAAAAAAAAACAGAAAAAAAAAATATTATTAGGAAAAATGTCGCACCGGGTTCTCACTGCCTTCGGAAAAAATTCCCAAAACGCTCTAACTCTTATTTCTATTATTTTTCCCCTTCGCCCCATTCTCCCGTCTATCCTAATAATTTAAAAAATTCGAAAATATCCGCAATCGATTTGTAGGTATCGAAAACCTCTATATACCAATTTTGAATGCTCTAACTCTATTCTATTTTTTTTGCCCCTCCGCCCCTCCTCCGGGCCCTTCTAATAACTTTACACTTTCGAAAATATCCCCATTCGACTTGCTGGCCTCTAAAACCTATATGTACCAATTTTGAACGGCCTAACTGTATTTTTATTTGTTTTTGCCCACACCTCCCCTTCCCACCCCTCCTAATCATTTTAAAAATTCGAAAATATCCGCAATTGATTTGTAAGTATCGAAAACCTCTATATACCAATTCTGAACGATCTAACTCTATTTTTAATTTTTTGCCCTCCCTCTCCCCTCCCCCCTCTCGGCCCTCCTAATAACTTTACACTTTTGAAAATATCCCCATTCGACTTGCAGGCCTTTAAAACCTATCTGTACCAATTTTGAACGGCCTAACTGTATTTCTATTTGTTTTTGCCCATAGCCCCCCCATACTGCCCCCCCCTTCCCACCCCTTCTAATAATTTTACAAATTCGAAAACATCCGCAATCGATTTTTAAGTATCGAAAACCTCTATGTACAAATTTTGTACGATCTGACTTTATTTTTATTTTTTTGCCCCCCCCCCTCCCCCCCTCCAAAAAAAAAAAAAAAAAAAAAAAAAAATCGGAAAAAATCAAAAAATGAGTTTTTGGAAATATTTTCAAGAAGACGCTTGACTTTTTTTTTTTTGCTGTTTACATCTTTGAGCTATTACTTTTACTCGAAAATCCGTATTTTTCTAAATCGTTTATACCCCCTTCTCCCGTTAAAAATCCAAAATTCCAAAATCGCAGGAAATGATTTTTTCGTATTCAAGTCTAGTCTCCCCATCTGCAATTTCTTCACTGTGAAGTTATTTGGAGCCGAGTTATACTTATAAATGTGTTTTTGCCTTATGCGCCTCCGAAAATCATTTATACCCCCTTAAAAATAAAAAATTCCAAAATCGCAGAAAATGATTTTTTTGTTTTCAAGTCTAGTCTCTCCCTCTGCAATTTCTTCACCGTGAAGCAATTTGGAGCCGAGTTGTGCTTATAAAGGTGGTTTTTGCCTTCTGCACCTTCGAAAATCATTTTCAGCCCCTCTCCCCCCTTAAAAATCCAAAATTCCAAAATCGTAAAAATGATTTTTTTTGTACTGAAGTCTAGTCTCCCCATCTGCAATTTTTTCATCGTGAAGTAATTTGGAGCCGAGTTATGCTTATAAAGGTGTTTTTGTCTTCAGCAACTCCGAAAATCATTTTCACCCCCTTCCCCCCTTAAAAATCAAAAATTCCAAAATCGCAGAAAATGATTTTTTTTGTATTCAAGTCTAGTCTCCCCATCTGCAATTTCTTCACTGTGAAGTTATTTAGAGCCGAGTTATACTTATAAATGTGTTTTTGCCTTATGCGCCCCCGAAAATCTCATTTTTACCCCCTACCCCCCTTAAAAATCCAAAATCGCAGAAAATGTTTTTTTTTTTGTATTCAAGTCTAGTCTCCCCATCTGCAATTTCTTCATCGTGAAGCAATTTGGAACCGAGATATGCTTATAAAGGTGATTTTTGCCTTCTGCCCCCCCCAAAAATCTCATTTTTACCCCCTACCCCCTTAAAAATTCAAAAATCCAAAATCGCAGAAAATGATTTTTTTGTATTCAAGTCTAGTCTCCCCATCTGCAATTTCTTCACCGTGAAGCAATTTGGAGCCGAGATATGCTTATAAAGGTGGTTTTTGCCTTCTGCCCCCCCGGGGGGGAACGGGGGGTATTTCGCAAAATCCCGTCTTAGTGAGCGTCAGGGTCCTAAAATCAACCTGCTCACCAAAAATTGTGACTCTATCTCCCATAGGATCGCCACAACCGTGTTGAGTCAATGAATCAGTGAATCAGTGAATCAGTCAGTGAATCAGAGAGTTTACTCTTTTATATATATAGATGAATAAGTATTAAAATTTATAATATGGATAAAAAAGAAAACTAACTTTAGAATTCAATTTGCATTCTAATAAATATAAATATAAGCAAATGCATTAAATTCGTACACATTAGTTTCGATTTCTACTTTAACAAATATAGCAATCGAAATTTAAAAAATAACTTCTCCCATGTCTTGTATTGAATAAATTATCACATCTAAAGGAAGAATATTTTATTATTTAATATTTTAAAACATTTCTAGAATAAATAAATATCTCTGATAGAAAGTTTTTTTTTTTCATTTCTAAGAAAGCCCAACACTTATTTAAATACATCAAATAGTTGAATTTTTGAACATGAGTAAAAAAAAAAAAAAAAGAAAAAAGTTTAAATTCTCTACAATAATAAAGCTGATATTTGTTGAATGATAAAAGCATAAATAATTCATGTATCTTTTCAATCCACAGAACTTTTATACCCATAACATAATTTTGAAAAATGCATATAATCAAAAATATACATTTCTTAAATAAAGCAATTTTGGTATTTTTATGTAAATTTTCGTTTTATTTTTATATTTATTGAATGTCAGAAAATGTAGCATGCATAAAAATTTAATAAGAGCAGAATTATATAAATACGTATATAGACACAAATGTGTTTTTAAATAAACAATTTTCTTGAAATTAATATGACTTTTAAAGAAATTCATGAAAATTGTATAATTTTGTATTAAATAATAATAATAATAATTAAAAAAAAAAGTTTTATAACTAATTTTTCTTCAGAACTTTTCTTTTTCGGGCATTTATTTCGTTGTTTTTTCTTAACCGTATTCGGTTTCAAATTTCTACATTCAGCAGTCCGAACATCGGGTATAACAAATATTTCCTATTAGTTATTTTTACCCTAAACTTTAATCAGTTACATCTAAAAAATAACAAACATTTATTTATTATTATATACTATATAATAATAATATAATTTATTATTATATACTATACAAGTATTACTAATATTCTTATCATCATCATTTAGATTTATCGAATTCTTATAACACATGTAGTGTTATATTACTGTTAATCTTGTAGTTACAACTCCGTGAACTCAGTATTATAAAAATCTATTTATAACGATAATTATTTAAAGTAATTTCCTAGAAGTAATATTATTTAAATACATTTTTTCTCGTAACAACAAATTAAATTAAGAAATTATTTATTTCATATAAATGGAACACATTATACTTAAATGTATCTTTCCATAACAAATCGACGCCACTTACATTAAACATCTTGGAAATTATTTATTCACATGTTTGTTGTCCTTTTAAACATTCTGCTTCAGAATGACTCTAGAATGTGAATTTCGCAACTTATACACAAAAACTTTTAAAAGAAAAACTTTCACATTCTAAAAACAGTTTCAGATAGGAATTATTTGAAAATAGATTCTGTGTATCAAAATACAATGACATTTGAGACATTAATTTAAATTCCTTCTATTATAAATCTTAAAAAACCTAAGATGCATATGAAAATTAAAAATAAGCTAAATAAAGCTAATCTATATATAAATACGAAAACGAGAAAATTGTGGTATGTGTTTAATATATTAATTACAGGAGTAGAATAATCAAAGTCATATCGTTTAAAAGGCATGGTTAATGTATATTTGAGAAAAATAATTTCTTAGTGTGTCAAGAACATATTAAAGAATACTTTTTTCCCCTCTTTTTATATGTTATACACGTAAAATTTTGTATTAAAAATTTCTAGAGAAGATTTTATATCTGGCAACTTCTTAAAATTTAAATAAAACTATAGATACAGTAATTTGTACTGATGTACACTCTAGACTACAGATTTTAGAGATTTTTCTTTCTAAGAGGCAATAAAGTATAAGAGCGTTAGAAATAGTAATTGAGTGAATGAGTGTTACACCGAAATTTTTAATGTCTATTTTAATTATAGATCGTGTACATGAACACAACAAAGTTTCTCTTTTCATTACGGCCTACAGGTGTATTTGATTTAAACGAATTTTAACATCATTATTTAGCATTCAACAACAACAAAAAGTTAATGTACATGATTGAGATGGTTAAACTCATGTTTTCTATAAAAAATATTTGTGTTAGGTTTGATAATTAATATACAGGATCTTACAAAATTATTTCGACAATGTTATATAATAATCCTAATTTTGTTAAATTTCCAATTGTTCATGGATAAAGCAGAATAAGTTGCACTGTTTTTATTGGTGTGCACAGTGTTTATGGTTCCTTTACAAAGACACAGAAAGTAATTTCCTTACATTAAAGCCTATGTACAAGTTTTTATAAAAGTGAATTTTAAGCCATTTATGCTGCATTCAATATAACGGAATTTACATACATTTTAAAGATGCTTAAAAGTATGAGACCACACAAAAGAATACCGATGGCATACATCCAAATGTATCATCCAAATCATCCAAATGATGTCAAATTAGGATAAAACATTAATGAATTATAATAAATTAGGTGGGTTATTTTCAATAGCGAATATAATAATTGTGGCTCCTTTTCAAGGATACACAAAAGAACTACGTACCATTACGGTCACAAGATGATATCACTTAAAGTGTATTTTGCGGTTGCATCCCATACAATGAAATGTTATTAGAATCTTTGAAAGCATTTTTTTCTGTGGAAATTTGTGGGCATAGAATTGGTAATTAATTTACAGAGTTGTACAAAATAGTTCCGATATGTTATGGAATCATTTTGCGCGAAATTTATATATATATACATGTAGAATCTTGGCTGGGCGTCTACGGGTGGGGCAATGATGAGATGCAACTTAGAGAACTACACGTTTATTGAAGGCACACAAAAACACAAAATATACAGAGATAATATTATAAAAGTAGAATTTCCATCAATAACCATTTGCCGGTTTCGACGCCTAATACACATAACAAGCTCTCTTCATCATTAGAACTAGCACAAAGTAACATGTGAGCACTTCCTCGCTTTAATAATTCACATTAGTACCTACGCGTACTATTTCAAATGTGTGAGATTGTGGTATAGAGCTCTCCATGGCTCTACCCAACTATCAAGAGCAATACAAGCTCTAATTAGAAGAAAATGACCACATCAGCCTTCGCGCTGACGGTCTCAACAGCTCTTCATGGCAGGTAGCTCCCGACTACCTTCCCTTCGTCCTCTCGTCGAGAGATGGGCATTGGAGGCAGCGCCATCTGTTGACTGTACAAGGAAAGCGTCCCACAAAGGTTTCCACAGAGCTCTGTCATCCTGACGCACGGTGACCTCACCGTCGAACCAGCCTGGGATACTAAAGGATATCTGCAAAATACAATTAAAAGAAAAAAAAAAACGAAAAGAGAAACAGACATTAAAAAATTTATGTACATTAATATTCACAGTTAACTTTTTCTTTAAAGTTCATTAGTCTCTATTATTGGATTTTAGTTTAGTTTGTGGACCATAATTTCATCTGGTCTGCGGAGGTACTAGTATGTATAGGTCCTTCGTGATCACCTATCTTCTCGACTTCATATCTGTCTTTGGTCTTTACAACTTTATAAGGACCTAAGAATTTTGGTCTGAGTTTCATGCCGGCTCCAAACTGTGTTCGCTGGATGGCAACTAGATCATTAATTTTATACACATGGACTTTCTTTCTCTTCTTGTTGTAACATCGGCGATTTTCTTCGTGAATCTTAAGAATGTTTTTTCTTGCTTCTTCACGAATGGTGTTAAGATTATCGAGCATAGAATTTATCCTTTCCTTCTTTCCTTCTCATTGTTACACCAGTGAGTAATTAAAACGGAGTTCTTTTGGTACTTCTTGATACGGTGGAATTAATAGTTCTCTGGACAGCCTCAACAAACTTGTACCACTTGTTAGGGTCATCTATAGATAACTTGGATAATACAGGTATGATTGTTCGATGAAGTCTCTCAATTTGACCGTTTCCTCTTGGGATTCCAGTTGTGATGGTGTCATGTTCGATTCCCTCTGATTCACAGTAATATGTAAAGTCCTTCGATGTGAACGCAGGTCCACGATCAGATATTATTCTTCCGGGGTTACCAAAAATAGCAGCTTGTTGTTTTAATTTTTGCATTGCGTCTGCTGAAGACGTCGATTTCACGGGATATAGCCACGAAAATTTGCTAAAACCGTCTATAACGGTAAAAATGTGATTATAGTTTTTATTAGTGGTCGGTAATGGACCCACAAAATCGATGTGATAAGTAGATAATGGTATATCTCCTTTCGGGATAGGGTTCAAAAAACATTCTCCTTTTCCCTGTTTCTTATTTACGAGTATACATTCTACACAACTATTTACAACGTTATCTACGCATTTTTTCATATTAGAAAAGTAATAGTCGCGTTTGACTAACTCTTCAGTTTTATTAACCGAAAAATGTCCTAAGGCATGACATTTCTTTACGACCTCAATTTGCATGGTCTCTAGGACAATTAGTACATCCCTATCATTTAACACTTTATTTAAAATATTATTTTTTAACACATATTCGTCATTTTGGTTCTGTTGTAAAAGAGATTTCATAGCTTTGATAAACTCGTCATTTTCTTCAGCAGTAGCAATACGATGAGTGAGAGTATCAGTAGTTACAGTCATTACAGGTTGTCTGCTAAGCGCGTCAACATGCTGCATTTGTTTACCAGGACGGTGTTCTACTTCGTAATCGAATTCCTGTAGCAGGAAAGACCACCTGGCTACCTTAGGTGTCAATTCAAGTTTATCTAAAGTTTTGGTGAACGCTTGACAGACAGTATAAATTTTGAATTTTCTACCTAATAAATAGTTCCTAAATTTTTTAAGGGCTTCTACTATCGCTAACATTTCTAACTCGTAACTACAGTATTTTTCTTCTTGTACCGAGGTCTTTTTACTCATATAATGGATTGGATAGTACTGTCCATCGTGGTCTTGTTGTAATAAGATAGCACCGAATCCTAATTTAGATGCATCTGTATGAACTTCTAATTTATGACCTTGTTTAAAAAAGATATAACACAGGTGTATTCGATAAAATTTCTTTCAGCTTTTGAAAAGCCAATTTCTGTTCTTTCTCGAATTTAAATGGATTGGAAGCACGTAATAAGTCACTGAGTGGTCTTGCTATGTTGGCATATGAACGAAGAAATTTTCTAAAGTACCCCGTTAAACCTAAGAAACTCTGCACTTCCCTAGCATTACGGGGTTCTGGGAAATTCTGGACTGCAAGAGTTTTTTCTACTGAGGGTTTAATCGTGCCATTCTCAATTATGTGACCTAAGAAATCGATCTTTCGTTTCAAAAACTGACATTTCTGTAAATTTAACTCTAGACCAAATTTTGATGCCGTTTCTAACACACGTTTTAATTTATCTAACCCTTCATTCTCATCTTTACATGGAATAATTATATCATCTAAATAAATAATTACAGTACCATCTTTTAATAGGTCTTTAAACACATAATTTACATATCTTTGAAATACTAAGGGACTATTACACAATCCATAGGGAACTTTTAGAAACTCATACTGGGCATTATCGGTCACAAAAGCTGTATATTTCCTACTTTTTCCCTCTACATCAACTTGTAAAAACGCATTCTTTAAATCTAGTGTCGAAAAGACTTTACCCTCCCCTAATCTATCAAATAAATCCTCAATATTTGGCAACAGGTATTTATCTTTAATAATTTTCTTATTTAAAACACGATAATCACAGCATAACCTTATTCCTCCATTTTTTTTCCTACACACCACTATTGGCGAAGCGTAATTTGACGTACTTTCTCTAATTATACAATCTTTTAACCACTGGTCAATTTGTTTATCCACCTCTGATTTCTCTACAAATGATAATCTGCGAGAACGTAAACATACTGGTGTATCATTAGATAAAATAATGGACATTTTTAAATCAGTACTTTTTGTTTTAACTGGCTTATAATTTTTTATTAACTCGCTTAATCTCTCTTTTAACGACTTATCTAAAATATGACTGACATCGAATTTTTTTTCTGGAAAGTTGCACATATTTGAAAAAAAAGAATCTATTTCATTTTCCCTTCGATCAAATAAAGAAAAAGAACACTCACTTGCTTCATCGAAATCGCTTTCCCCCCAACTCAGAAAACTATCTCCCCCCCCCCCCTACGTCGCTGGAACTCGAAACATCTGTCTCTTCTTTATTTTGTTGTTTCAAAATATGAAAGATATTACCAGGCAGAATTACGTCACATGACAAATTGTTACAAAAAGCACCGATTACATTTATTGAATCATGATTAGGTAAAGATATTTTAAATTCAGTCAGATTTGCATCTTTCTTTTCATTAAAGCAGCTAACTAGAGTGGTTGAAGAAATAACATTTTTAGTCTGTGGAATGCTGTTTTTATTTACAACTGGAATCGAAGAACCTGTATCTTTTAACCCTTTAAGAGGAATATCATCCACTAAAATATCAACATATTCGAGCTAATTAACAATTAGGTTAATCGGACTTGTTTCGGATTGAACTACTGAATTCGTTGGAAGATTTTCACGGAATTCTTTTTTCTCTGGAATACGTTTAGGACAGACTCTAGCGAAATGAAATGTTTTCCCTTTTGCACCACAAATGTAACACATTCTTTCATGCTTTTCGTGAGTTTGATTAGATACCGAATTACGTATTATGGGACCTTTATTATTATACTGTGTCTTTCTAAAAGGAGTTTTGTTTACAAACCGCTTATTCTCTGAACTTTCGTTTCGCGTATTATTAGTTCCAATTAACGATTTCCCTCTAGAAGTGTAGAATATATCACACTCCCGACCAAATTCGTAGGGTTTAAACCAATTTCGACCTTCTCGAACACTAATATGTTCCCTAGTTCTAGAATCCAACGTTTCATATAATTTATCAGAAACTATAAGATCACACAATTGTTTAACATCGTTAACCCCTCTCAATCTACAATAGTAATCAAAAGAAGCACTTAGACGGGAAGCAAACTGGACATGTGATTCTCACGGATTCCGCAGCGCATTTTTAAAATTACTTAAACATTCACGCGGCGTTGGTTGAAATTGTCTTAAAATCAATTCCTTAACTTTTTTATAATCGTTAATTTCTTCGGTGGTTACGTACGCAAGAACCTGATTACATTTATATCCCAATAAATTAATCAATATTTCCGATTTAAATCTAGACGGTACATTTTTAGAAACGAATGCTTTTTCAAGGGATTGAAAAATAAGTGCAAAGCTTCCGGTTTCTCAGGTACTGAAATGGTTAAAGTTCGAATACTTCTGATTAAATTCTCTAATGATTGTGAAGTAGTTTCCGAATTTGATTACTCAACATTATTACTAGAATTATTTGCTGCAGCCTGTAACTTTAAATTTTCAAGCTCGATTTCTTTTTCTAACTGGGATAATTTAATTCTTTCTATCTCAATTTTGGTTTGTTCTTCTAAAGATTTCAACTTTTGCTCTTCTACTAACATTTTAATAACACCTCTAACAAATTCTAAATCATTTGTATAAATGTCAGAACTCTCAATTAGAGTTTTTATTTCAACTACCTTAGCTTCTGCCGGAACAGCTAAGCCTAATTCTTCAGCAATTGTTTTTAACGTTTTCGGCCATTATAACTCTAAATAATTACTTATACCAAAAGATATTTCAATATTTCTACCAATTTAATATGATACTTAAATAGAAACAAAACAATATGAGAACATTTTTCTTAAAAGTGATTCTATGGTTTTTGTTCTCAAATCAAAATTATAATTTTGAAATAAGCACATTCAGAATAATTTATACTATTCAACAGAATATTTAGAACAACTTACATATTTCTTAATTATTACACATATTTTCATATAATATCACCATTATCATTATTCTTTCTTTACTTATTGTTTTCACTTTCGTTTTAAAATAATATTGTTAAAATAATATTACAAACAATAATAAGCAAAATACTAAAAGATTATTTAGAATATTTTTTCAATCATAATTCTTATTTCTATTCATTCTTCTCAAGTGATATTTTTATTTTATTTCATCTCAAAATAAAACCAAAACTGTTGTTCTTAAAAATATTTCTCCATTAATTTCTAATTCAAAATAGCACTACTAAATTCTTCCTGCTTCAATTTATGCATTACTCATTATTATCTAACAGAATGATAAATACATAAAAGTTACCTTTTATAACTTGTTGGTGTTGCCATAATATCGCGGCAGAGTCCCCACTTGTAGAATCTTGGCTGGGCGTCTAGGGGTGGGGCAATGATGAGATACAACTTAGAGAACTACACGTTTATTGAAGACACACAAAAACACAAAATATACAGAGATAATATTATAAAAGTAGAATTTCCATCAATAACCATTTGCCGGTTTCGAGGCCTAATGCACATAACAAACTCTCTTCATCATTAGAACTAACACAAAGTAACACATGAGCACTTCCTCGCTTTAATAATTCACATTAGTACCTACGCGTACTATTTCAAATATGTGAGATTGTAGTATAGAGCTCTCCATGGCTCTACCCAACTATCAAGAGCACTACAAGCTCTAATTAGAAGAGAATGACCACATCAGCTTCGAGCGGACGTTCTCAACAGCTCTTCATGGCAGGTAGCTCCCGACTACCTTCCGTTCGTCCTCTCGTCGAAAGATGGGCATCGGAGGCAGCGCTATTTGTTGACTGTACAAGGAATGCGTCCCACAAAGCTTTCCATATATATATATATGTGTGTGTGTGTGTGTGTGTGTGTGTGAGTGAGAGAGAGAGAGAGAGAGAGAGAGAGATATGAGAGAGAGAATGTATATATGCTCTTACGTAATGGAACATATAAAAATTGTCTGTTGAATAATGAGTGATAAAAATAGAACATTGAGGCTCCTCATCTGCAGATCTACTAGTACTTGCCTGCCCATAAACGTCCCCTGGGACTGCTGCACAGTATGTCCGGGTTCGACATGGCAAGAAAATTTCGCCTATATTGTTTCAGTTATGGATAACTACGGCTGTCCGTTTGGTGCCCCTTTACAAATGATCATTATATCGACGCTTTCCCGGGCAATGCTCAAGTAGCAAGTGCTTATATATACAAACATATATTAGTTTTTTAAACAAAGTACTACATGTATTTTTTTTTTTCAATTAAAAGTAAAGCATTTTAATATTCAGAATATACTTTTATTTCATTCATTCATTCTTTTTTTGTTCTTTGTTACTTACAAAACGGTAATATTTTGGGTATAAATTTCTTTCTTTTTTTAATTATCATCCAGTTTTGTCCAATATAATGCATGCATCATATATCTGTAATTATATATTTTATAATTTATAGACTCGTTTTCTATTCATGCATATTTTAGGAAGTCTAAAACTTCGATTCGCATTTGCACGACCTTTTATGAGATAATACGGAACAAGTTATTGATTATAAACTACCATTAGTAAACTTATCTTCCAGGTATTCGATTTGAGCTGCATTTAGTTATGAGATATTATAATAACTTACATACAAAAATCATTATTAATAATATTTTCCTTAAAATTAAGAAAATAATGTAAATAAATGTGCATTTCTTATGAAGTATGTTCTAGTATATATTATACGAAGAGTAAACAAGTTATTCTTTATATATATTTATTTTGTGTTTTAACAAATAATGAATATTTTTACACAAAATATTATAGTAAGATTATGCAATCTGAATTGTACATAAAAGCATGTTTTTTGTTTGTTTGTTTGTTTTTGTTTAAATATACATAAGAATAAGATATTACTTTTTTTTTCACCAACATACACCTCACATTTTAAAATGGATCGGCTTGATAAAATGACACCATATTGGGAATACTGAAGCTTCTTTAGAAGAATTTCCATTGCGCCTTTTCTGACGGTTATCACAATGAGTATTTTTAATACTAGTTACATCATTAAATGTATTGCGCTACAGAAATATGAAATTTATAATTAAAGCGCTCCTGATTAAGAAAATTTAAACTAATTTTCTGATATTTTCTTTTATCTCTTTACTTAAAAAAAAAAAAAAAAAAAAAAAATGTATTTCTATGCATTTTAGTAAAAACCTCATTATTCAGATCTTACCTTCAGAATTAAATTTTGTTCCTTGCTGCATTTTGCAGTCAGCCTATTTCTTTCCTTGGTCGTGCTTTTTCCTAATTTTTTTTTTTTTGTTTTATTTCGGGATATTACCAAATGTTTTGAAATATCGAGGTATTTTCGGCACGAAATTATCATTCTAAATAACTGCACAGCATGCTGCACATCATCTCTTGTTCTAAGTATCCTACAAAACTGCACGAATGCTGAAATTTTCCCAGTGGTGTCACACATGATAAAGTGCATCCCATGTCAAGCTTATTGCATGAAGCGGATACTTGTCTTCCCATGGGTGGTGTTCATTCCCTATCATGGCTAATACTGACTTGAGATCATATTTTTTTTCTTTCAACAGTTATAGATTAAGAATGATAGAAAGAACCAAATTTTACTACATCCAAGAAAAATGATATTTGTTTTATCACACCACTGTCTTGGTTCCATTTATGACTATCAGACGTCTGTACAGATAATAAAGTATGACAAATTCTTGAAATAATATACTTGCACCCTCTTTTTCAGGTGGCTTGAGTAATGAAGAATTATTCGTTCAGTGTTGTTGAACAATCATCTACAATACATATCCACCAATTTGCTAATTTGGTTTATGGTAAAAGACAAAACAATCAAGGGTTAAAACCTTGAAAAATAAACAGGAGCTTAAACAAACTGGATTGTTTTGATTGAAAAGTTTTTATCTATTACACTCAGAACAGTTTTTCCAATAGTCTACAACGTATGAGTGCATGTCTGTCAAATATTATGTTTTAGCTATTCGGCTTAAATTTTCTTGAGCAACGTTGATTTACAATTTGTACTCGTAGATAAGTCATAGTGTTCTTTCAAAATCCTTACTCTTCAGCATTAAGATTTCATGAACTATGTGAAAATAAAATTAAGCAAAAGTGAACAAATTTGAGAAAATATATATGCATTTAACTGTATTATTTAATTACATTTATCTGTATTTATCTTAACTTTCTTGAAACCAGAAAAAATCAAAAAGTCTCTTTAAATTTCTTTAAACTCGACATGGAAAGCATAAGATTGGAATCAAAACTTTCGCTTAAATTTTCGGCACCTTAAATGCACAAAGACATAGTGACGAATAACAGATACTTCTGAAAAATTTGGCAAATTTAAAATTTCGAATACACTTATTCTCTTCTTTTACTTCCGGGTGAATTTAGCATCAAATTTCATGAATTCTTCGTTAAAGCAACATGAATTCTGCCTTAAGAAACATGAAACACACTGCATACATATTCGAGTGAAACATAATTTTACATTCAACCTCAAATTGAAGTCCCGAATTGAAAAACAAATAATTATCTGAAATTCAACCATGGCATGAATTCCAGCTACAACGTGCCCCCCCCCCCTTTACAACTGTCCTGATTTTGTAATACTTTTATTCATAACGAGTAAAACACAAACTTATTTAAAAATCTTTTACAATTGAAAATACACACAACTTCACTTGCAAACACTGCATGACAATTAAAACTTTTACATAAATAATTAGGGTGTCAAATATCTCCACACATTACACCGAATAAATAACTGCTGTTTTATTGCACCAGAATGATAAAATATCATCATGTTCTCGATAGAAAAATTATATAGTTAACCTGAGTTACATGATTTATTTCAGACAACTTTTTGCTCTAAAATACAACTTACTTTTTTTGCGAATTATATTTAAGCTATACCATTTTTGTTAAAAATATTGATTTCAGTCATTCACTGAAAAAGACTGGAATATTCAATTCAATTTTCTATAGTTATTACAGGATACAAGTATTATTTACAAATGAAAAAAGAAAAAAAAAAAAAGAACTGGATATTTGTTTACTTTTAATATATACCTAAGTGTTGTGTTGTACTGAGAAAAAAACCATTTCGCTTTCATCTAGAATGAATAAATGTTCATTTTCTAAATCCCTTAACTAGAAATATAGATTTCCGAGCTATGCGCATAAGGTACGCTAATAAACTGAATAGATGAAATGGTCGAGAATTTCTAGTCTACACATTTCTAGATGGTAAAACAATATTCTGAATATTCTGAATATTCTGAGTCTTTTGTATTACGAAAAATTCTCGCTTAATTTTCTAGAACTGGGTCATAAACCTAGATTATACCTGTTGAAACTCGCCTCTTGTATTCTCATTTATTTGGAGATATTTTCAAATAGGTTTTTCCTCCATAGTATAGGCAAACGCTCAAGAATTCTAATAGAGGTCTCTAGAATTCGCTTTCGAAGGGCACTAGAAAACATTTTAAAACAAATTTATAAGAATGACATGGAACTATTTTTTCTAGAGCCACAATTTAGATTCTAGATGTCAGTTATAGAATCTTTTCTCAGTGTATTGGCGTGCCTTATACTCATAGCTCGGAAATCTGTATTTCTAGTTTAGGAATTTTGAAAAGCTCCACCTATTAGTTCTAGATGAAAGCGTTATATATTTTTTTCTCAGTGTTCTAAAATAATTTCCAAACAATTTGTATTTATGTCATTACTTTTCGGCCTACATACTGAGAAAAAATTATTCCCATTTACTCGTTATGAAAAACTCTAATAATCAAATTTGGATTTTTTTTTTATTTTCAAATATGTACTCTAGAAGGCAAATACATCGATTATAACACATAAAATATCCACGTATAAGATTTTCATGTCGCTATAGCTTCGGATGTATTTTGCATAATATGCTACATTTATGGCAAGAACGTATATTCTATGCATGGAATATATATAATAAAATATCCACGTATAGGATTTTCATGTCGCTATATCTTCGGATGTCTTTTGCATAATATGCTACATTTCAGACGAGAATGCTTAAGCTATGCATGAATATTCATGAAATATTAAAAGGTCACTTAGACTAGTGATGACTAGCATATGACCCACAGGCAGATAATGAACCATATAAGCTTCGTAAATTACGTTGCAGTGATTTTAATAAATACTCTTTTTAAATAAAAATAAAAGAGGGTAGACAATAGAAATCAAAGGTGTGCTTATATCTAACATCGAATTTATAAAGAAAAAAATCGAGTTTGTAAGTGGACGATGACTCTCTAATTATCTCTTATCATTGCTCTGAAGTATATTGCACTAATACAGTCGGTCCTAAACTTTGAGTGCATATTTGTTTCGTCGAAAAAAAGAAATGTACTAGTTCATAGTGTTAAAATAAATAATAGCATGTGACACGCATCTGGACGTGTTTAATAATTCAAAATTATCATACATGCACATCCTAGGTTGGCCTCGGAAATATAGCGGTTCTGAATTTTCCTTGATTTTCTACAAAATTCGCTTTAATACGGGCTATGATCGTTCAGATAGACCCATCCAGAAAGTATCCTTTTTAATCCCAGGCCTCCAGTGCAGACAACTTTCCTTAAACAGACAATCGATACCATACATGCACATGTCATTAACTATATTTCTTAATTAAGAATATTTTATAAGAAAGTGTGCTAGATCAGAAAACGAAACATTTAAAAAATTTTCGTCATGCTTTTAGTATCAACTACATATGATTTTTTTTTTAATTCCAGGGTAGTTACACTTTTCTGAAAAATAATCTGACCTTGTTACCATTCCTGCTCATTTATGTAAAACGACCATGTATATCCGAATATGATCCACATTAGGACCAACCACTCATCGTTTTCTCTGGACAAAACACCTTACTATTTTTATCACTGTTCGAAAATTTTACAGCCATCAATTTTATTTGGAGGTTGGAAAAGTATTTTTTTAACGCTTAAAAAATATATATACAGGGTGGCCATAATTAAACTGCAAGTGTTCAAGGGGTGCTGGAGAGAAAACTACTGGGGATATTCCAGTGAAATTTGGTATCTACACGTTTCAGAACATGCGCAAATCAAATATGAAACAAAAAAAATCGCCATTTTTCACCCGATAGGTGGCGCTGTACCGTATTTCAACGCTCACCGGTGGCATATACAACTTCCAAAACCGATAGACAGAGCATAATGACATTCTAAGAGGCATATAAACAATATAAAACATCACTTAACAGTTTATAAAAATTTATGGATTGTTTAATTTGTGATCTTAATTTACGTTAATTTTTGATTACATGATACTGTAAAAATTTAATTACTGAGGCGAATTGTATGGAATTTTGATGAACTGTAAGTGATGTTTTATATTGTTTATATGCCTCTTAGAATGTCATTATGCTCTGTCTATCGGTCTTGGAAGTTGTATATGCCACTGGTGAGCGTTGAAATACGGTACAGCGCCATCTATCGGGTGAAAATGGCGATTTTTTTTTTCATATTTGATTTGCGCATGTTCTGAAACGTGTAGATACCAAATTTCACTGGAATATTCCCAGTAGTTTTCTCTCCAGCATCCCTTGAACACTTGCAGTTTAATTATGGCCACCATGTATATAATGTATAATAAATAATAGTAATATATTAATATAATAAAATATAACATATGTAATTGATAACTTCAGTGACTTAAAACTTCTTATATTTTTACTTTCTTCTATGTGTAATATAGAAAATGTATTGGATTCGTGAAAATTTTTGACCTCCGTTTTTAGATGGATTTACACGTTTTGGCATGTCCTGAACAAGAATTGATAGTTTTTAGAAAATGTCTGTCTGTCTGTGTGTGTGTATCACGAATTTTGTGTTCACTGTATCTCACGAACCAATAAATGAAATTTAACCAAACTTGGTATTTAGTTGCTCCCTGACATAAACTGGTGCTGATTAGATTTGGGGAACAATCGCTCAACAGGTGGCGCTGTGATCGAATTTTTTTGTAAACTTTTAACATGGCAGTATAGGACAGAATTTCGTATAAATGTGCATAATGAGATTTATTTTAAATTTGTGATTGTAAATTAATATGAATTATTGATAATAGTAGTAGTTAACTAGGAAAAATATTTTGTGCATGTGGGGACAAGTTGAATAGACAGGTCCGGCATTTGTTATATACCGGCGTATACAAATAGTTCCAAGATCCGGTAACAGGTGGCGCCACAAGCACTTGAAGCACACGGAGCTCAACTTATGCATGTTCTACTACTTTGTTTTTCTCCACTATTCACTATTCGCTTAGCATCTACACAATATAGTTTTCAACATCGTTTCCTAAAACTAGCAGTCCTAAAACAACGTTTCCTAAAACTAGTCGAAAATCTTGCGGGGGGGGGGGATTGACCGACAGTATGGAACTTAGAATACATCCAGTCGTTCGACGCTCTTTTCTCGCTTATTTTCTCTTAATCATATGACTACCATCCCTATTTTAATAGTGAACTCATTGATCAGCTGTTGCGCAGAGGCCTCCATGGATTCAAGAAATGTGGTTAAAGAATACATTTCTCGCTGTACTTCAGTTTCTTCTTTGATTTTATCAGCTCTTCTTTGAGAATGAGCAAGGTGCTCACATATAATTGTTTTAAATTTCTTCTTAACTCAATGTGTTAATATATAAATTATGGAAAATTACGTGAAAAATAATAAGGTGATTTTCAGTAAAAAAAAAATAAAATTCATATTTTTAAAGAAATATGTGTAGTTTTCATTAAAATTTCATAGTTGAAAATCTTGAGATACATAAAAAATGGTGAATGTTTTAATACACTTACATATTTATAATCTAATTTAATTTGTTTATAAATAATACATGACATTACATTTAAGAAATAATAAAAAATAAATTAAACGTTATAGTAAATTTTACATTGCACATTTCAACACAAACTCAATTAACTTGTAAATAAAGATAAACTAAAGTGTACGGATGTTAATAAATTTGATCAATAAAAACAAGCCAGTATATTTGTTAAATTGCCAAAATATAGCATGAATTGGATTATGTCGTAAATATATAATAATTATTACGAATATACCCGGTGCCCCGTAAGTCGATAGACATTTTTTTTATTGATAAATATTGAAGGAATTGATAAAATTGAATGCGGTTTGCGAAAAATTATTCCCGTGAAAGGGGATTTTTTTTTTCTTTGATAAAGAAAAAAAAAAAAGAAAAAAAACTAGTATGATGTGGCCACCACATGACTTTCTTCTATATAATTTTAGACATTTTTTTTTCACTACAAATTATTTATTATCAAATTATTTTCCTTTATAAATGCAGACGATTTTTACCTGACAGAATTATATTATCTCTAAAGTCGAAAGATGTCAATTTTTTGGAAATCAGAAGAAATTATTACTTTCCAAGTTTTTTTCGTTAAAAGATAAAAAAAAAATAGATAACTTTGTTTTACATTATCACAGATCTGTAGTTCAACCATTCGTTTCAAAAGTATTGAGGAGATATTTCGAAAGATACCTATATTGAAAATTTACCCACCCCCGGGGGTTCTTCCCTTCGGGGGCGGGGGGAGCTCACACATGCACATTTTTTTCCCTAGTTAACTACTACTATTATCAAAAACTCATATTAATTTTACAATCACACGATTAAAATAACTCTCATTATGTACATTTATACGAAAATTTTCCTATACTGCAACGTTAAAAATTTAGAAAAAATGCAACAACAGCGCAACCTATTAAGAAATTGTTCCACAAATCTAATCAGCACCAGTTTATGTCAGGGTCCAACTTAATAACAAGTTTGGTTAAATTTCGTTCGTTGGTCTGTGAGATACAGCATCCAAAATATTTGGGATACACACACACAGACATACAGACAGAAATTTCCTAAAAACAGTCAAATCGTGTTTAGGACATCCCAGAATGTGTAAATCCATCAAAAACTGCAGTTCGAAAATTTTCACGAATCCAATACTTTCTCTATAGATACGTATAAAAGAAAATAAAAAATAATAGTTAAAATTTTCGTTGATAGAGGTCTCTGTATGTGAGCAAATCACACATTTCCGTGAAAATCTATATTTATCTGAATGCAAATGTTTGAGGTACATAAATACTATTCTATGTGTCCGCCGTTATTACAAATCACAGTTTGCAAACAAGTTACAACACCACTAACTGTGGCTTCAGTTTGCTTTTTTTACCCGAGGAAAAACATCTTAACAATAATACCTTAACTACCAAGTTAGCATCGCAATTAAAACTTCATATATGCGCAAGTAAGAGGCAAAACAAGAAATCGGATGTGTTAATCGTAAAGCAGTGAAATTTATAGGACTCTGATTTGCACATTTCTCGTTACGCATCCGTGTAGCGCTAAAGTTAATTTAAAGTTAGAATAGTAACATTTTTGTGTAATGATCAATAATATTAATTACTTTTGAAATGTAACATTGGTTAAAATAATTTCTTTTGAATTAATTAAGTGTAAACATTGAATAATATAAGAAAAATTATTAAGTAATCTAGATAACGCCACTTGAACACCACCCTAAATAATGAGATATCCTAAGAGAGTAATTATATAGGTTCAGTTTTTGCACTCAGAGAGAAGGAATCTTTGTGAATTACGCTTTTATCTCAAGGGAGTGAAAATGTAGAGAAGCTACTGGGCGTGGCTGGCAATTTCACCGGGCAAATGTAAGGTTATGGAAATGTTAACACAAGTGTTAATAAAAAATTCGGAGAAATGTTATAATTTTGCTTTCTATAAGAAGAAAACATTTTGGAATAAATATTAATATAAATAACAATCATAGCAGATCAAACATGCACTGATAAGCTGCTGTTGTAAATAATTCAAATAAAATAAAATAATATAATATAAATGAAATAAAAATCTTATATCAATACTGGAAATTGCAAAAACTTGCAACAGTTATTTCGTGTTTTAATATATTCATTCAGAGAATATATATATATATATATATATATATATATAGGCCTGAATGCAGGAAACTAAATGATCCAGTAACAAACCAAACGCATGACAAAACAGAAAAAGAAAGAGGGAAATCAACGAAAGAAAAAACATATATCTTATATATATTATAAATGTGAATATCCGTGAATTTATTTGACTGAGTTTCACGTAAAAACTGCTCGACGGATTTCAATGAAACTTGTAATGGAGATAACTTATACACTAACTTACAAAGTTGGCTGCCTTTTATTCCGAAAAAAAACCTTTTTTTGTTATTTTTATGCATAAAATAGCAATTTTGTAAGCTAATAATAGCAAAAAATTATCCATTCAAATTGTATCCATAATTTAATTGTTGCCAAAAAAAATACGAGTTTATTTTTTTTTTTCCAACAGGAAAATAAATACATTTATCTAAACGTGAACAATAAAAAATAAAAAATAAATAAATAAATCCATCTCACAAAAATTGACGTCATTTTTAATTTAAAATTTCTTTTACACATTGATAAAGTGCTAATATAGTTTACGATGTTAATATATGTTGTACTAAAATCAGTTTTATTTATAGGTCATCCTGGGGGATTTTTTAAATTGTTGCGTTGAAGTACACCGAACATTTTTCGCTAAGAGGTTTAATTTAGCAACAGCGATTTTAATCTAGGTAGTTCAAGAAAAATGTAAAATTAATAAAATATTACAAAACGAAAAAAATAAACTGAAATAGTAGTCACATAAATGATCTATTTTTATCTGAGTAGATAATTTTATAGAAAAAAAAAGTGCAGTTTTAAAAATAGAAAAATTATTTCATCAAGCACTATTTTAAACCTAAAAACCATTAATAAAATAAACAGAATATGAAGGGTTCTTATATGTTAACGAAAAGGTGTCCGATAAAACGCTTTCTATTTTTATGCAAGAAATTATACAAAAAAAAAGAAAAAAAAAATGAAAAATCGCTAATATGGCGACAAAAATTCAAAAGACGCCAAGGGAGAGATATAATAAAGTTGTGTAAGCACGATAATGTTTAGTTATTTATTTATTTTTTTATATACCAATCACTACGCTAATTTAACATACAAATAAATGAGCTGCTGTGTGTGACTGCACTTGCACGCTGTCTGGCAGAAATATTTGATTAATTCAAATTAATATTTAAATAACTAAATAAAGATATGTTTAATAGAAAGCATAGTCTTGGAGACAAACTTGGCGAGTGGGCGACCAAATTTGGTGAAAAATGATAGTTTAGGGTTCCCGATGTTCCGAAGCTCTCCGACACACGGGAACATAGACCTTGAGCTTACCAAGGGATTCTCGATGGAGTCATCGCCAAGCCCCATCGCCAAAAGTTATAAGTAGGTGTGAGTTGATTTTTGCGAAAGAGTTTGTAGTCACTGCGATCCAGAGTTATTCAGAGACCTATTCTGAGTCATTGCTCTTTAGAGCTCTAAGCGACTGGACATTTTTCGTGAGTGAGCGAATTTTTGCTCTGCTGCAGTTGATGTTATTTGCTTTACTCCTGTGGAACAAGTGACTATTTTTTGGACTGTCCCAGAACATTCATCGAATAATGACTTATACTGTACGAGTAACAGCTTCAATTGTTTCCAGAATATTCGAAGAATTAACACCAGCTATTGGACTGTTTTCGAAAATATTTGTTTTAATAATAGTTTTGTTGTACAGATTCGAGAAATTAAAAAAATGTTTGATATTGCCAAGGAGGTCCCATACTAAAGCTGTGACGAACAGGGCCCGACTTAGACTACCTGGAGCCCCCGGGCAAGCCTATTCTGGGAGGCCCCCTTGCAGTGGCATAAGAGCTCTTTAGGTTGCAGAATTTCTGAATACGCCTATACGGGGCCCCTTCCAGAAGGGGGACCTAGGGCATTTGCCCCGTATGCCCTGCCGTTAGTCAGGCCCTGGTGACGAAAATAGTCGCCAATCAAAATATATTCAGTTACAAAGAAATCATTTAAATATAGTGTCCAGTGAAGCGGGCAAAGCCTGCTAGTAAACAATAAATATGTATAAGTAATCATTTCGCCTGACTATAGCTCGTGCTATTACTTTAAAATAAAACAATTGTTGCAATTTTTTTCTGTTATTCACAATGTTTACGTAAAAATATTTTTATTTATTAATAATTAAATTTAATCTTATAATAACAATTAAGTAAAGAGGTGTATGAGCATATTGAAATATGTGAAATTTTTATCGCAGTTTAATTGCCTAATATTTTAATTTAAAATTCGAATTAAAATAAGTTTCTATGTGTTTTTAAAATTATTTTACTAATTAATTTGTATTTTAAAAAATGTATAGTGTGACATATTCGTTTTAAAATTTCATCTAAGTAAAATGATTTGATATCGCGATTTTTTTCCCTAATAAGATTATAACAAATCATAGCATGGAACGAGGTTCAAGTGTATGTCTATTTAGAAATTAGGAAAACTTGATGAAATTTAAAAATCAATGATTTTGTGTTACTTCTTTTAAAGTAAATTTTAAACATTTCACATGAAATTACTAAACAATAAATAGGAACATATTTCTTTTTATCATACTTCAATAACTCTACATTTTATACTTTTTCTATATTCAAAAGGAGAAAGTAATTAATACAATAACAATTTTTTACTTCTGATTTTCGGTGAATTTACATATTCTGAGAGGTCCAGAACACGGTTTGTCCATTTATATATTTAAAAATGGTGAAAAATATCTATCAAGGGCCAATGTTATCTCTCCCCATGTGTATGAAAAAAAATATCTCTCGATTATATCTCATTAATTACAGCACAGAATTACAAAAAGAAAATCATACTTACTTACAACTTGACATAAATTAATGCCCCTGTCAATTTAAGATAATTTTACTTAAGAGGTAGCGCTGATATACTGCAATTTCTTCCATTTCATACTACGCAATATTTGAGGGTTTTTTTGTATATTCAAACAAACCATGATATAGGAGAAGGGTATTATGAAACACTATTCTGATTCAATTGAAATGCATATAGGCCGATAGGTGGCACTTCTCTATTTTATTTTACCCCGTGAATAGGAATGCCAAATCTAATTTCCTATGGCTTAAAACTGCACCAAACGTAAAATGTAAATTAATCATCATTAAATCAAATGCGGACTTAATTTAAATGTGTAGCGTCTGATACGAAGCGCTGCTATTACTGACCATCTCTGATTTTCATTATATCTATTTATCAACATCTGTTGATTAAAATTTCACCAAATTCAATATATAAAATTATATTGCGAGAATCTACGTTTAAGCTTTAGCACATAAATAGTAAGTGTCCCTCTTACTTCGAATGTTAAGAAGTTTTTATGATGGCGATAAAACACTAATTTTCAATTCCAGATAAAATGTACATTATATATTAATTTTATACAGACATGCTTATTTCCTATTAAAATTTTAGTAAAACACTGTCCGTTCAAATTGATATTTTACTATAGGAAATTCAAAGCTTTAAACTGGTTATCTACAAATCATATTTTGAATACTTAGAATATCACATTTGAAAAGTAACTAGATATATAGGTATTTTTGAAAAAGCAATAAAGCTTTCTTTTAATGGTTCTTTAAGGTTTTTAAAAAGTTTTCCAAAGTTTTTAAAAATAAAACCATAATAAAAGCTTATTTAATAACTCACAAGAAAACTATGCATACAGGCACTCCAAAAAAATTCTTAAAAAAAAAAAAAAAAAACTTCAGAATCTACTCACCTACTCACCTACTCACCTATCTACGAATAATTAAGATATAAATATTTGTCCAGTTTAATTATTACTTCTTTTAAAAAATATTGAAATTTTCATTAACTGGTGATTTATTGCTCTTTTATCTGTACAATGGATTTTCAAAAGACATTTCTTTATGACTCTCAAAAATATAGAATCACATTTAGAAATATTATCATGCATTCGCACACAGTTTAAAGGTTTAAAAAATATATATATTCTGTTGAACTTGTTTATTTCGAGAAATAAGGAACTAGCCGAATTTGTTTGTTAAATGTATAATCCCGTTAAAAGAGGGTCTATCAAAAATTTAAATTCAATGCATAAAAAAGATATAATAAACGGTTTTGACTGACTTTAATTTAACATCATACAGACAAAAGAAAAAAATTCGTAAATTATCTTTGAATTTTAGATGCAGATAAACATAATGTGGGGAGGATTTACAATGTCTCACTAATCCTGAATTTATTTATTTTTAATTTATTTTTAATTAATTAATTAATTTATTTTTAGTTCAAATTCCTCCTGAGAAAATTCTGAAAGTTCCACATTCTTTTCTATATAGTTTTATATATAATATCCATATGACATTAAATGTGTTTATGGGCATGACTGTAGCCAGTAAGCTGAAAGCTCACCAAAAACATTGTAATTGGTGTGCAATATTCGATATTATTTAAATATATTTGCTATATCCAGTAATATTGGGCCAAAACATTTTTTGTCATTTCCATTATATTGGGATATGTAAATTTATGAAACTTTTATGACGACGATTCTGAGATGCCCAGGAAGTATATTTTCCTTATCAGTCGGTTTCTCAGAAATATCTCAAAGTATTTTTAGAAACATAGTTGAAGGTTTTTTTTTATACTTATGAGGTTTTTTTCTCTTTAAATTATCCCATTTCTGATCATCAAAACCCATGCAACCCATTATTACACATTACCTAATGTATTTTTTAAAATCTATTTTCATATTCGGAAAATTCACAACTGTTATATAAGTACTCATTTTATAATGTTAAGTTTCAAGAACTAAAAAATTAAGTACATTTTCTTATTTTTTTGCTGTAAAATGAAATATATACATTCTTGTTTGTGAAAATTGCAATACCAAGAAGGAATGCGAACATAAGAATGATATTTATTGGGCACATACATTATAGTAGGAAGAAGAATTGATTAAATTTTCAGCAAGTTTTGTGTAATATATCTTGAGAAAACAGTACATAAAGCAACGACCTCTAGGAGAAATAATTGCAGTTATCTGCCTAGGCATTGAATCGAACAGCAATTGGATCATATATACGGGTACAGCACTTCATGAAGCCGAATCAGGATGCCATAGTTCTTAGACGCGTAGTTGCTGGTGAGTGGGTGGGGGCTATTAACTTTTCAGCGATTAAACAGTCATTTTAATTGGTGCGAGGTCAGGAGAAAACGCTGGCCGGGGCAACGTTTGAAATCATTCTGTATCAAGGAACGTCCAGACAATACAGATAATTTGCGGTCGCGCATTATAATGCTTGAATATTGCGCTACGGAGGCCTTGAATATAGAGCAGATGGGCGGACCCTAACTCACCAAAAATTTCATGGCCGCTATTCAGAGTGCCGGGAATGCGAACAAGAAGCAAACGAGACGTGTATCCATTGGGTCCCCATACCATCACTGCAGGTAATGAACAGTGTGACGATGTCAATTCCCAGCTGGCAAAGTGTATTATTCACAATGCCGTTAAATCCGGATGAGGCAATCCTGATACTGTAAACATGATTGTGATCTGTCTGAAAGGCGACATTACGCCATTCCTGCGTCTAGGTTCGTCATTGATCACGCATTAAAGGCGCCTATATCAGTGATACAGTTTGAGGGTAATCAAAATTTTGGTAACCGCATACTGTGTCACCACCTGGAGTCATGGTATGCGATACCATTAGATACACTTCTCGATCACCACTTTTTTTTTTCATTCCCGCGCCACTCTGAATAACAGCCATTACATTTCTAACGAGTTAAGACCCATCGCTCTGCCCTATATTCAAAACCATTGAAGAACAATACTAAAGCAGGACAATACATGACCACAAGTTGTCCGAATTGTCCGGACCTTCCTTGATGAAGAATCTGTTCGACTTCTGCTCTGGCCAGCGCGTTGTTCTGATCTCGCACCAATGAAAATGACTGTTTAATCGTTGAAAAGCGACTGGCCACCCACCACTCCCCAGTGACTACTATCGATGAATTGTAGCATCGTGTAGAAGCTTCATTAAGTGCTTTAACCGTAAATGTAATTCAATCGCTGTTTGATTCAATGCCTAGGCAGATGAGTGCTGTCATTGCTCACACAGTTCGCTGCTTTATGTACTGTTTTGTCAACACATATTACTCCAAATATCCTGAAATTTTAATCAATTGTTCTTCCTACTATAATGTATGTGCCCAATAAATCTCATTCTGATATTTACATTGCTTCTGGTTGTTGCAATTTTCACAAACATGAATGTATATATATATTAAACAATTATTAATCGTAGTAAAAGCCAAGCAACATATATAATATCACTGAAACCACATAGACCAATAAGAATGAAATTACAATTTTAAATAACCCGTGGAGGCTGATGCTGATATATTCAAACATTTATTTTTTATTTATTTATTTTTTATTTAATTTAACTTCAATCTAATCATAAATTTATTCCTAGATTGTTATTTGCAATTTTAATTGTTATGCTGTTGCGTAAAAAGGACATTTTGTAGACATTTATTTGATAGTTTTGACCCCTCTCTCCACGCTGTGTGCACATCAAACCTATCATTGAAGTATTTAGCTGAAGATTTTTGATTAGTTTTATAAAAAGATTTGATGATTAAAACTTATACAGTCGACAGCAAAAGTATCCGAGCACTAGCCAGTAATTCTTATATAAAAAGAGTACACTTAATTCTATTTTGTTAAATAAATCCTTGTTGAATCATGTTCTTAGGCTGACTAGAAGCATGTCTCGACAAGGAATTATTTAATTAAGCAGTATTATGTGTACTTTTTTTAGACAGGGATTATTGCTAGTGCTCGGATATTTTTGTACTTGCACAACGGCTTTTGTCTCAATTGATCCATATTTTTTTACAGAAAATCACAGTAACAAGTGCACACAATATTTTGTAGAGATAGGACATCCCAAACATTCATGCCCGTACTTTGATTCGAACTCGGGACTTGAGGTCCAGAAGGCAGTGCCCTACCGACCGAACGACGAGGCTGGAGTAAAAACGACATGGAACACAAAACAAAAGATACAAACAAGTCATAAGAAAACAAACAATTAAGACAGTATTTTAAACAAAATATTTTTTCAATTAGGAAAAGCTCAGAACGGTCAAAAAAAAAAAAAAAAAAAAAAAAAAAAATCACTAGGGGCGATCTTTTTCACCGTTGAACACCATTGTATGATTTCGTTCGTTAGCAGATTTAATAGCAATTTCCTAACGGGCACCCTATCGTACAATAAATTAATTGAAGTATTTTTTTTTTCCTTTTTCAATTAATATATAATTTCACAATCCCACCCAACCATCCAGACAAACAACACCACCCATCTTCCGTAATTACAAATCTGCTCACCCATCCTACATCTTTTTTATTGTCTTTTATTGTTATATATATATATATATATATATATATATATATATATATTGTTTAAAATATACAAAAGTGCACTTTTTTCTTTTTAAGTGTACTTACAGAGACATGGTTATGGATATAAAATAGAATATACAAAGTTTCTAGGAAAACCCATTTTAGCTGTAACTCTGATCAATTTATTAATATTCATGTTTTTACACGTTCATGGGCATAAATTATTTATACTACATAAGGGGTTAATGATGATGTTTATATAAATAGAAAGATGCAGACGGGAATTAAAATGTGTAAAAAAGTTTACTTTGGAACTGAATTTTTTTCGTTTGTCATAGATATCTGTGCAAATTTTATAGCTATTAAAGATTATATTTAGACCTAAAAAGTTTATTGATTGATTATTTAGAGTATTTTGAAAGAGGTGTAGGTTAGATGGATAATTAAAAGAAATTTTTTTTTGTGATTTCTTGTTAAGGCAAAATGCAATAATATCATCTATGTAACGATAAAGCCTGACATTATCATATATATATATATATTTTTTAATAATAATAAAGTTATAGCTAAGCCAAAGTACTGGAGCTATATTCCATTTGGGGAATTCCTACTGTTTGCAGATACATTTCGTTGTTGTGAAAAATATAATTATTATGGATAGCAAAATTAAGAAGTGATTTGAAATTTTCTGCTTTAAAATTGCGAGGAAGATTAATTTGAGTTTTATATTCATTAAAAAGACTGTAAATTATGTTACTAAGATCTGATAACTCAATATTATTGATACGATCTTGAAAATCAAAAATCTTGATACTGTCTATTTTTTCCAGAGATTTAATGCATTGAATTAATTGAAAGCTATTTTTAAGGAAGTTTAAATTATCAATTTTGCAGGTACAAATGTAAATTTGTTTAAGTATGGCCAGTAGAGTTTTGTTAACATTGTTGTTTTATGTATTACATCCAATAGTGACAGTGCGAAATTTAATTGGGGGTTTGTGAAACTTTGGTATGAGTACTATATAAGGATAATTAAAGTTATTGAAGGGAAATTTAAGTAGTTTATAGTAATAATAAATTATATAATAATAAATAGAAGCATTTGGAAAAAAAGCCAATTTTGCTGGATAAACTGTTGACTTTACATTAGAACAGACAATAAATGCTGATGCCAGTAATCAATTAGCTAATAATTTTTTCGTGTACTCAATATCAGCCTGCAAAAGATGCGCTTTTAGTCATAGTATGAGGAAAAACATTTTGATTGCTGTCAAAGAGGATATTGGTTTGTCACAAAATGATTGTACCTCTCATTCTTCGCAAAAAAAAAAAAAAAAAAAAAAAAAAAACGAATAAAAAATGGTGAAAATTTCTCAACAGTATAATTGAAGTTTTTTTAAATACGGCTAATCCATTCGATGATAGCATCAATAAAATTGTTTTGTTCTATATTTCATCGGTTAAAGCAGCATCTTCAGATGTTACAGATTTCTTGCTTACTGCTAAATCAATAGGCAACCAGCAAAAGTTCGATTTCATTTCTGAATGCTTTTCAATTCCCGGAAGATTTAAAAAACCGATACAATGAAACAAAATCTTAAATTTTGCATCACCGTGCGTTAATAAAGCTTTGATAAACAAAGACAAGAGCAAGAAAGTTTTACTGAAAATGAAACAAGACATCTTTGTCCCTCTACTTGTATTCGGCATGGGTAAGCAAATTGACATAGAACACTTTTAGATCTTTAGCACCAATGCCGTCTTCTCTTTTATCTTGTGATAGTGATATGTTAAAACCAGATAAACTTACGTTAGCCAAATTATTGAAATCAGAGGTAAAAACAGCTGAACCAGTACAAATCGATGTTAAAATTATAGATGGTTCTTACTTTTTACATCTTATTACTTCTCCATGCCACAAAAATTTGATAAGATAGCAGAAACTATAAAACTTTGCTCAACTATGGTTTCGGAGAGATACCTTCCCGGTAATACTTGACCGGTACGTAATAGCTTTAATCAAAGATTGTGAACGCCAAAATCTTTCGAGAGTTCAATATTCCACACAAAATAATAAGGCGTCAAAAACACAGATCTAGAGATTTTTTGAAAAACCCAAAAAGTTATCTGTTTAAGAAAGTTCTTGTGAAGTGCTTACCGAAATACTGGAAGAATAACAGTATGACATCAATAATCCGAGAGAAAACATTTTTATAACAGTTAAAGATCAGTATTATTCTTATCATGTATATGAAAACCATATCGTAATGTGTGAAGAAGTTGATTATATATGTGAACATGAAGAAGTGGATACACAAATTGTGTTTCATATATTTAAAGCACCACACTGAAAAAAAATATATACCACCTTCATATAGAATTACAAAAAGGTCATTTTCTAAATCCTGAAACTAGAAATATAGATTTCCGAGCTGTGCGCATAAGGCAGGCCAATAAACTGAATAGATAAAATGGTCGAGAATTTCTAGTCTACACATTTCTAGATCGTGAAACAATATTCTGAATATTCTGAATATTTTGTGTTACGAGAAATTCTCGCTTAAATTTCTGGAATCGGGTCATAAACCAAGATTATAGTTGCTGAAACCCGCCTCTTGTATTCACATTTATTTGGAGATAGTTTCAAGTAGGTTTGTCCTCGATAGTATAGGCAAACGCTCAAGAATTCTAATAGAGGTCTATAGAATTCACTTTTGAAGGGGACTTAAAATTTTTTTATAAGAAATTTATAAGGATGACATGGAATTATTTTTTCTAGAGCCACAATTTAGATTCTAGGTGTCAGTTATAGAATTCTTTCTCAGTGTATTGGCGTGCCTTATACTCATAGCCCGGAAATCTTTTTTTCTAGTTTAGGGATTTAGAAAAGGACCACCTATTCCATCTAGATGAAAGCGATATATTTTTATTCTGAGTGCACCAAGTTCAAAAATTCTGATAATATACTCTGACACTGATATCCTGATAATCTCATTGGATAATACGCACAGAGTTTCAGATTCAGAAATTTAGCTAGCGAGTGCAAAGAAGGGCAATAACAGATACCTCAATTACATCAATTACGAAGATATATAATATAAGTGGGGATCGACATTGTGTATTAATCTGCCAGATTTCCATGCATTTCCAGGCTATAATTACACGGCAGTTTTTTTATAATAAAGGAAATGTCAGGCTTTTAAAATCTTTTCAAAAAACGAGAAGTACCAGAAATCTTTTGCATCATTAAGAAATTAAACTGATATTTTCATTCGCGAAAAAACTGACTACATTCAGGACTTTACTACTTTAATGTACGACTACATAAAGTTACATAAAGCACTACAGAAGTGTAAACGGAGCCGGCTATCTATTTTTCAAATAAAAAAATCTGATGTGCCCACCACATGACTTCCCCATACAACCATAGAAATATACATATTTTTATGAAAACATTGACAGTTTTGTGTGAGGTAACTGATTCATAAATAAACAGGCAGGTTTCAGTCCACAAACATCCCTTGAAAAAAAAAAAACTGCTTTTCGAACCCCCAAAAAATCATGATAATACGAATATAGATGCCGCAGAGACAAATATACTAGTTTTTTCAGGAATAGTACCCAACGAATTGTTACGTTAACTCGTTGGCAAATGCACAGCTTAGAGTACAATGAAAATCATTCGAGTTTAGACGTCCCAGTTTTTTCTCTTTGGCAAAAAATAGTACAAGAGATAAATTACGTAGATAAATTTTAATTAAAATAATTAACTCAGTTAAATTTGAGAAAGGATTTCTGGCTATCCTAAAGCACGATTTGCCGCAAACATTTATGGCCAATCTCGTCATATTGAAATTTGTAGCCAGCGTAGTTGGTTGGCTGAGTTTTACGTCATTCCAGTGCTGCGCAATAGGCAATTGGTGAAGGTTTGGAACTCAGCCCTAGAGGTGATCCGGAGTTACTTATCCGTGTTGCTTTCATAACAGTCTCATTACGTGCTCTATGTTTAGCTCTTTTTTTAAAATCTCTATGATTATAGGCCATATATAATAGCCAAAACCTTTGTAATTTTGGTCATTATGAACCTAATTTTCCTAAATATCTCCAAAACGAAAAAACTACCAATTTACAATGTTCTACGTCCAACCGTTTTTGAGTTATGCGATACGTTACAGGCTCTATCTACGGGATGAATATTTACCAGGTAAAAAGAAATTTTTATACACCATATTTTTAAATTTTCTGTTGAACCATATAAACGCTATATGATTTGTTTGCATTTGCACTTTCACAAAACAGAGTATTTAAATACATAACCAATCTTTTTTAACCCTATAAAAATCAAATTTTACAAATCAACTCCTAAAATATTATAAATCAAACGTTTTTAAAAAAGTAGGATTGAAGCAATCAAAAGGTAACATTTAAAAATAATCTTCAGTGTAATAAAGAAGAATGCACAGAGAGTATTTTATTGATTGTATGTATAACGTAGGTATTCTTTAAACACCATAGAAAAGCTCATTATCATCCATGTATTTATACGAAACCTTGTGAAACCTCTATTAAGCCTAAAACACTATAAGTTTTTAGAGGTTTCAGATAAAAAACTATAAAATACAATGTTTGGTTGTAGGTATAACGGGAGTATTCTCAGAATACCATGGAAAAACTTATTATCATTCATGTATTTATCCATAAAATTGTGAAATCTCTATAAAATATAAAACATTGTAGGTTTTTAGAGGTTTCAGGAAAAAAACATCAAATGAAAGCTTCGATGAGGTTTCTTTTCAGAAGGTATTTTTAATCGAAACTTCAAAGAAACATTTTAAATACCTGCATTAAACTTTGAAAAAGCTTTTAGAAAACCTTAAATTTTAGTAAGGGTTGTTTAAATTGTGTAACTTCTCAATAACATGCTGTTGCGTTATTAGTGTTTCAGAAAAGAAAACGTGAAAACTTTCTACAAAGTCATAACACGTTATATTACTTTAATCTTTCGTGGTAGCCTTTACGACGTCGTTATACACCTGTGGTCGTTCACGGCAAGCAACATCAGAAAAGCTCATGTAATAAGATAGCGGCACTAAAAAATTTATTGATAAATGGTGTGTTTTCATCTACAGATCATGTCGTCAGATGCCATGTTCTCATTTACTTCACGGGTTAATTACAAAAAGAAGATGGCATTAGATTAACTATTTAAACACAGATGTATAAATGCTACATGGAACTGAAGAAAAGTCTATCATAGTATTTAGCAGAAAAATTTAGCAAGTTATACTAAATTTTTCTGAATATTTCGTTATAGCCTTTGATGAAATAGCGGTAATTTCGTTCTTCCCTAAATATTTTACCAATGTTGTATAAACTTTGTGGTTTTATTCTAAATGAAAAAATGATTTGAGATTTTAAAATAGAGTTTTTTTTCTTTTCTTTTTTTTTTTTTTTTTTCATGTATTTTTGAAGTTGGGGTCTCTGTGGTATAATTTATAAAGATACATATGATTTTTGTTTCTTCCAAGTTTAAATGCATAATATTCTGTTTCATAAAAAAGCATGGAAGCTGTTTGTAAGTTTCTAACTATGTTTAACTAGAAAACTTATTTTTTTATGTTAAATAAAATTTTGCTAACAGAATATATTAGCAAATTACTTTTTATGTAGAGTTCTCTGAATATTTAAATGATAGTTTTTTGAATAAACAAATTACTTAGTAAAGATTTGGGGCAAAATAACGTAAAATTCTTTAACATGATTTTAGATTTTTTTAAATTATTTTTTATTGAAAGTTTATTTTGTTAGAAATATACATATTTTTTTTCCTTCACAGTTATTTTTACCTCCATTACTCTACTATCGTAGGTAATGGAAGTATTGTATCAGGTTCAAAGGTTCGATATCGAGTTTTCATCTGATTTACACGTTTTAAGGCCTCCTGTGTTTAAAAAAAAGTAGTTTTTTGGCAATTCGTCAGTGTGTGTGTATGTATGTGTGCATGTATTCGTGGAACCTCCTGATTACCATATCTCCGAAACTAACAAAGATTGAACTACGAAACTTCATAACTGATACAGGTCTAGTGTACAGATGAATTTTCCAAATTTTTGTGAAAATTGGAAAACCTAAGTGGGTCATTTGAAACCGAAAGTGGGACAGTACGTCCGTATCTCAAAAATGGTTCTAACGATTTTCTTCAATGCTGCTGTATAAACACTCTATTAGATGTCCTTTCAAATGATATAGTGGTTAGTTCAGGAAAATTTGCAGTCGTCCTGTATAAATAGCTCAAAATAAGGTTTCTCATATGCGATCCTTTAAAAACAGCTGTACATATTATTTTTTTTAACTTGCCCTATTAACAACCTTTTAAATATCCTTTTGTATGTTATTATGGTTTTCTGGTTAATAATTGAGTATGCCAAGTTTTGGCAAAAGTTGGTGACTCAAAAACTGCTCTAACGATTTTCTTGAAAATTGTTACCTTGATCCATTTTAGATACCCTTTCTCATGTATTACGTGGTTATTACAGGAAAATCAACGGTCATCCTGATTAAGTAGTTACGTTTTAGATCTCAAAAAATTGTGTTTAAGAATTATCTTTTTTTTTGTTGTTTTTTAACTCCCTATGTCAATTCTGTTTTATCAGTCTTTACACGTATATCAATTTCCTTTTACTGGAAAATTCCAAAAAAAGCACATAATATCTCCAAAAAAAATGCATACAATGCATGTAATAGTGGCTAATGGAAGTAATGTGGTTGTTTCACACCAGATTTTTAATATTCAAATGAAAGTTAATAAACATCTACAATAAAGTAATTCTTCAATTTAAATTCAACTGGAAAACAGTTGTGTAGCAAATGCTTTTTTCTCAATTTCATAATTATATTTATGTATATATATATATCCTTAAAGCTACGTTTTTTAATAAATTAAATATCATAATCAAGTTATTCGTTTTTTTAAATTATGATTACATATATTTTACAATTAAAACTCGAAACAAATCATTTATCAAATACTTTTTGAGTTATCATACAATGCTATTGTTAAAAGTTTCTTTCAGTTAAAAAAATTACTTCTTTTTTTAACGACAGTCTGTCATTTTGAAACTTTTTGTTGAAGTTAGTCCCAGAGAAATAAACAGAAAATTACTTTTGTGCAGTGATGCGTAACATAATTCTTTTGACGACCCGGGAACTTTATTTGACAGATCATTAAGCGTGTAAGACACTTTTTGTAAGGAAGAATCTCGATTATTTAATTTTTATTTGCAGTTCCTTAATTACAGAAAAAAAAAATCTTATTGAGTTTTAATAAGTTATTACGTTTTTATGTTTTCACTTCACATGGCAATATTTGTGAAAAGTTATGTGAGGCAAATATTAAAGAGAACGCAAACAAAATGATTAGAAGAGCAAAGAAAATGAAGATTTGTAAAAATGAAACCAATGTATAAGAAATAAAAACAACATGATCATTATACTTCTCCGTAATAACTGTTTGGCGATACGGAAAGAGCATATTTTTTTTATAAATAAATTAATACCTTTTGTAAATTTTCTAACTCTATGTATGTATATATATATATGCTAACCCTTTATGCGAATTACTATATTAGTATTTTCATCACCACATATTTCAGCTGCATTACGAATAAAAATTCAATTAATCATATGGTTTGTTTTTCGGTAAAAAATGATTCTGCTTTGTAATATATGTACACACACACACACACATATATATATATATACATATACAATGGGAAATATATATACATATATATATATACAATGGGAAAAATATATATACCGTATTTCTCTAGAATAAATAAGTGGCCATTTTCTAAGCCCTTTACCTAGAAATATAGATTTCCGGGCTATGCACATAAGGCACGCCAATAAACTGAATAGACGAAATTATCGAGAATTTCTAGTGTACACATTTCTAGATGGTGAAACAATATTCTGAATACTCTAAATATATTCTGAATTATTTATATTGCCAGAAATTCTCGCTTGATTTTCTAGAATTTGGTAATAAACCAAGAATATAGTTGCCGAAACCCGCCTCTTGTAGTTTCATTTATTTGCAGGAATTTTTAAATAACTTTGCCCTCGATAATATAGGCAAACGCTCTAGAATTCTAATCGGGGCTTCTAGAACTCGCTTTCCAAGGGGACTAGAATTTATAATGATGACATGGAACTGTTTTTTTTTTTTTCTAGAGAATTTAGATTCTAGATGTCAGTTACAGACTGTTTTCTCAGTATATATATATATAAATTTAGAAAAAAACTAATAATTAAGTAAATTCGTTAAGAAATTGGATTTAGAAAAGACCTATGAATCATTTCAAAGAAATCATCAGGCAATATAAATTATAGCTTCCTTGAAAGAATATGTTATTTTGGACTTCAAGTTTGAACCCTGATTAAAATAATAATAATAATAATAATAATAATAATAATAATAATAGTTATTACATATTGATAAATGAAACGAACAATAACAGACGAAATTTAATTTTTATTTTATCGAGGTTGATGTTTAGGAATTAGGAAAGACATTAGGACAAATTTTAGGAAAAACCTGTAGACACAACTATATTTATTTACAATTAAAAATTCATCACATAACTTAATAATAATAAAAAAGTAAATAAATAAATAAATGCTTAGTATATAAGAATACGTTGAATTATATAGCAATTTATTATTGGAGGTGTCTGTTTTTTAAATTAATTTTAAATATATGTATTTCAATTGTAATAAAAACATAAAATAATATAGGCAAGTAATACAAAATCACACATACATAAAAAAATTGTTCTATTTATATGCAGTTTTGGTTTAAAACAAAATATTTAAATTAACTCGTTTTTAAGAATTAGCCTATAGAAATTTTTAAAATATTTCTAATTTCTAATTTCTAATTTCTTATTACACAACTTGCACTTAACGTACCTACATTTTACAACGTTCATTATTGTTTAACAATATATAAAAATAAATAATTTCTAATAGCAACACTGTTAAAAATTGTTTCTTAAAAATGAGCTAAATTGTCTTAAAATAGCTCCGAAACAATATATACGGTGACACACCGATCTATCGTTCCCGCATACATCGTTTTCCCGCATTGATCGTTTTACTTCTATTATCCCTGCGCAAATTGTATTTAAATAATATTAACGAAACTCGCATGTATCGAGCTTCAAAAAGTCGTTTTCCCGCATTCATCGTTGCAATTTTTTTCTCCTGACCTTGTAAAAAAAAAAACTTCCTGAAATTCAAGCGGTTCTATATGGCATACAGACTGGAATAACTGCTGTCATTCTAAAATAACATTTTTATCCATTTCTATTGAGGATCAAAACTGTTATGTCATGTCTCCGGACCATCTATTCATTTTGTAATTTCAGCATGCCAAGAAGTAACATCTTCAATAATTCAGAAAATTGTTTCGTGGAATGCGGTTACGCCCGAAAAAATTATGAAGAATACCAAACAGAAGGGTAAGAAAATGATGTTGATGATGATAATGCAGATGAATAGTTGTGTGAAGCAGAAGTCTGGTACAAAATTCAGTCAAAATTTGCACTAATCAAGATGTTGCGACATGCGGTGTCCTAAAACGCAGAAGAAATGTGTGATTTCAATTAATGAAAAGATGTAATGGCAAAGAAACAGAGGATAGTTTTGTCGCCGATGACGTAATTATGGAGTTTGAAAATGTACGACATTTTATATAAGCACATGAAATTACAGGATTAAAAAAAAAAAAAAAAAAAAAAAAAAAAAAAAACAGAAAAATGTTGTAAATCTGGGAAAAATCCTGTTTAATTTATGAAATGAACGAAAAACCCTACATAAAATTACTGATTTTTAAAAAATAAATTTTACTTAATGTTCTGATACAATTTTGATTTATTACTTTGATAAAGTGGAAAGTAAAAAACTAGTCTTTACTATTAGTATATATATACTGTGTTCAGTAATTCATAAAAATTATTTTCTTCCTGTTTTGTTTTTAACCCTCATTTGTCGTTTTCCCGCTTTCATCGTTTTTTTTTTTTTTTTTTTTTTTTTTTTCACGTACCCTATGAAAAAACATGGATCGAGGTTCTACTGTACTTAAATTTGAAATCCCTTGTATTCGTTTTTAAGTACATTGACATGCCAAACATGGGGATATTGGGATTCTTATTGGTCAACCCCATTTTTGAGCATGTCAATATACTCAAAAATGCGTGCATGGGTTTTCAAATTTAACTATATATTGTTTCGGAGTTTTATTTTGAGACAATTTAGCTCATTTTTAAGAAACCATTTTTAACAGTGAAACAGAGAAAAATTGGTTTATTTGTTCCAAGTTATTGTTTACATTATCTAGACATAAATCTTTATAAAAATTAAATTTCCTCAGTTAATAAAAAATATTACAGTTAAAATAAAATTTCTGTTGAGATGAAAGTGATCTAATGGTCTTTACACCGGTTGGGTTTGGTGGCAACCATGGTGTCGGAGATTCCTTGTAAACGGAGATGGATACAGAAAAAGAGCCTAAGCGTAGATAACAAGGTGAAATGAAATCCAGGCAGCATGAGCTAAAATTAAAAAAAAAAAAATAATGTTGTGTAAGAAAAGATGAAATCGGCAAAGAAAGGCACTAAACTGGAAATAAAAGCGTTGGAAAGCATTTCGAAGATCTTAAAATAATTATTATACTACAAATACAAAAAACTAAAATGTTCGATATTCCTATTTGTAGGTTTACTGCAATAAAAACAAAGAGAAAATTAAATAAATTTTAATATAATCTTTAAATAATTATACAGTAAATAATATACCAGAAAGTTTGTAATTATATATTTACTTTTTTAATGTATTCCAACGTATTTTTAAACAAAATTAATGGTAACACGTACAAAATGTAACATGAAGCATTTGTGCTAAATAATATTTCTTCTTCTTGACACGCATTTAGCTTTCAAAATCGCTGGAACACAGAATGAAAGTAGAATAGAAACATGAATAATTTATATCTTCATATGATTTACAATTTAAATCTGCATTTTTAAATATTTGCTTCTTTAGCAGTAAGAAATTTTTTAACAAGAGATTAGATTACAGAATTTTAAGCATTTTGTTCATGTATTTAAAAATATATTTCAAATGCATCCTGTAATTAGAGGTGCTTTAAATAAACAAATAAACAAATGAAAAATGAAATAAAATAAAACTCCTTTCACAAAATTATAAATTTTAAATACTATCATTTTTTTTGTGAGAATTCTAATTAATTCTATGCATTACAAAACAATAAAACTCTACATAAACAAAATGTGCATGAAAATATGTAATGTTTATGTATTTTAAAACAGAAAAATGTTTCACAATGTTCTTACGTTTTACAGAAAAACCATAACTTTGAACCATTTTTTTTTTTAATTTTTTTTTTCATATACACTCCCGCTCAAAAGTTTAGCAAGATTAGCAAACCTAACAGCACAAAATGTTCCAGAAACGTAACAATCATATAACATTGAAACATTATAAACATTTCCGAAACGTTTAAAAACGTTCAGATTGCTTTCCGATTAGTTTCAAAAACGTAGAAATGTCCGCGATCGTAACAAAAAATCAGATACGTAACAGAAACATTACAATCACTTAACAGATAGAAAATCAAAAAGGGCGAATGTTTCAGAAAGGTATTAGACAGCATACTATAACGTGTTACGTTTTTGAAAGATTGTAATCTTTTTGCAACATAACTGAAACATTCTGTGCTGTATGGGAAACGATCAGTTTTTTTTTTTTTTTTTCTTCAATTAAAAAAATTCTTTCTCGATGAAAAGTTTTCAAAAGTTGGGTATTTAAAGAACTGCTGTAACAAATTGAGCAAAATCAATAATGTTTGTGATCACCCTGTATCGTTAAGTGAACGAAATGAGCTGTATCTTTAGAATATGTTAAAATAGATTCCGTTAAATTTGTGGATGAATTTTTGTGACGATAGAATGTTAAATAACAAAGATATAAGCATTTATTTTTAAAAAATCAACATGTTTTCTATTTATAATGTACTAAGTCCTTAACGAAAATTATTCCCACTTTTGGTTAAATTGGAAAACACTTTTAAAACAATATCCTCCAATCGGAATACAAATATATTGAATATCTCATGAAATATAAGCATTTTTATAAAAAATGCTTTCACTGCTCATGTGCGAAAGATAAATATATATATATACTGTGTATGTTTAAAGATTAGGCCATTTTTATCAGAAGTGCATTTGAATAAAATTAAACAAATTTCCCAAAAAAGAACGAGATAGATTTTAGATATTTTCCAAGAGTTGAAAGTTCTTAAGGCGTTTTTCACATGCTGCGTAATTAATCTGAAGATCCGATTATTTTAACCACTCTCCACTTTTTGTGAAAAACCACTTATAAGCTTCTAACTCTAACATATATATATATATATATATATTTAATTATTTACTAAGATTTATGAGATGATAAGGGTTTTTTCACAAAAAGAACTTTCGTTAAGTGGTTAAAATAATTGGACCTTTAAATTAACTATATGAAAAACTCATTAAGAAATTCCAACTCTTGGGAAATATCTAAAATCTAGCTCATTTTTTTCGGATAGTTTGTTTCGGAACTTACCCAGTATATCAAGCTTTCAACCTATGCAATAATTTTTTTTTTTTTATCTTTGAGCAGTGAAAACGTTTTTCATAAAAAATATTCCTATTTCATAAGATATTTGAGATATTTGTATTCCGATTGCAGTATATTGTTTTAAGAGTTTTTTTCAAACTTATCTGAAAGTAGGAATAATTTTCATTAAATCTCTGTATAATATAAATAACAAAACCATGCTGATTTTTTTTTTTTTTTTTAGTTTTAAAATAAACGTTTATACCTCCGTTATTTAATATGTTATCGTCACACAAATTCATCCACAAATTAAACGGAATCTATTTTAACATTTCCTAAAGTTACAGTTTATTTCGTTCACTTAACGATACAGGGTGGATCATTATTGATTTTTCTCAATTTGCTACTGGCCCCCTAATTGTTGTCTTAAACCAATCTTTACTGCAAAACATGAGGAAGACCCAGTTCTTTAAATACCCAATGTTTGAAAGCATTTTATCGAGAGTTAAATTTTAAATTGAAAAAAAAAAATGGATTGTTTGCAAATTTTCCTAAACTTTTGAGCAGGAGTGTATATATATATCAAGATAGCTCAAGGATCGATGGTCATAAAAAAAAAAAAAAAAAAAAAATTACAAGCATCTAGTGTAAATATTTTGTGAACTTGATCACAGATGGCAACATAAACTTTGTTCGTAGGAAATAGTTCAGAAATAGTTCAATTAGTTCTTTTATTGCGACGTGCAGTTGAGCTTTTCGATTATAAAAAGTAAGTGAAATTTTAATGTTTATTTAAATTTAGTGGTTAAATAGTATATTTTTTTATGGCCATATTGTTTTACGAAACTTACTAGTAATTTTTAAATTAAAATTGAAAATGTTGGCTTTTTTTTTGTAAAAAATTCTCTATTACAGTCTTTTTCTTTTCTCTCTCATTCTATCATGAAAAACGGCAGTTTTTCTAGTGACGCAAGCGCAAAAACAAACGAACGCCACGACACTCAGCGGAAACGGAACAACGAACGAAAACTGCGACACTTATATGTACAGGAATTTTAAGATCAAAGAAACCGCTGAAAGCCGACACTTAATATCTCAGGAAATATGGGAGGTTATGTTCTGATATTTTCAAAATAGACTTTCACCTTCTGTCTGATCCTACCCTGAAATCTCTACATTTCTGCGTGCAATATATTTCGAGATATGAATTGGCTCATTTAAGTTATAAATGGACGGACTATATGTGTAAGAATTTTTTCTCGAATATGGCTCGAGCGAATTTAGTTTAATTTATATATGATATTAATCGCTTTTATCTGATGTGCCTGACACCTCCCTTTTCCCTGGGAAAACTCTTGTTTTTTTATAACTCAGTTTAAAAATCGAACTATTTTTTACTCCGAAAATACCGTGATGCGGCAGTTTCGCGGACGAATTTCTTCTCTTCCATCTGAAATACTGAATATCAAATAATCGTTTTGGCTCCATCTATCGGGAAGCGTCAAAAATAAACACAAAAATAAAAAAAAAAATATTTTTCTTTTTTTAATATATATATTAAATGAGTTATTTATTTAGGTACTTGTATTTTATATGACATTTGTTTATCAAAAATATTCTTTGTATTTACATTGTTTTCATGCTGATACGTTGTTAACTTTCAAAATTGGTTCTATTTTAAAAGGTGATTGCAACAACAAAAAATTTTTCCTTTATTTTCATAAAAATGACAAATAATATGATAATCATATGCAAATATTTGTAATTTTTTCAAAATTAGGTGATAAATCACTTAAACTACGGATTGAAAAAAATCTTAAAACAGAATTTGAAAATAATTAATTTGCTCATTAAGTTTCCAGTATATATAATATATAAATTACAAAATGTTAAGCTATAATAAAATTTTGAGTGATTAAGTTTTTTTTTAATTAAATTCATAACAAACTATACTACTTAAATATTTACCAGTATAAAATTTTCACTTTTTAAAGATTTTTCTATTATTATTTATTTTTCTCTTTTAAATCAAATCTATACCTAAAAAATTATAATAAGAAATAAATATAAATAAGAAATTTTTGTCATTTTTAAAATGTACTATATTATGCCTTTGTAATGTTGCATGTTTCCATCTTTTTTATCACTTTTTATAAAATTTTGAAATTTTATTTAGTTTGTTATTTTGTTCGAGGATGACCTATAAAACAACACTTTTAATACAGTGTTATAACTCATTACCATGCTCCTTTAATTTTACATTTTGATCATTAACCCCTAAAAAGTAATGATATCAATACAAAAAACCCTTAATGGGTTAAAAGTTTGTGACGCAGCACTGTACTTTATGGCTATAAGAATTATAAATACGGGTCTTAAAAATAATGATATCAAATTTTCAGTGACGCTTTGATATTAATTAAATTATACATAGATTTTCTTATTTGAATTTGCTTTTTCCTTTTATTTATATTTACAGTGTAAACGTTATTTTCAACATAAAATAATATATAGCATTTACTCATTGATACCTTTCCATTCACATCTCTTATACTATGAAAGCATGTGTTTTAAAAGAAATTATATGAAATTCCAGTAACGCAGTGGTGTTACATTAAGTGATTTGTTTTTTAATTTCTCTGCAATTATTTTGTTTTGCATATTAAAGTATATGTGCACATTGAAATATTGCTTTTAATTTTCAAATACGCTGTCAAATATGTCACTTTCATTAAGCTTATATTATGTACTGAAATATATTTATTTCAATGAATTATTCTATCTTTTGCGTCACGCCATCCAAAACTGTAAGTAAAATATATGGAAATGTTTACTTTGTGTCATTTCATCCAAATAAATTGAAAATGCATGCAAATAGATATCGTGATGCAAAGAAAAAAACTGTGAATTTTTTTTCAGTTTTGGATGGCGTGACGCAAAAGATAGAAAAATTCATTGAAATAAATATATTTCAGTACATAATATAAGCTTAATGAAAATGATATATTTGACAGCGTATTTGAAAATTAAAAGCAATATTTCAATGTGCACATATACTTTAATATGCAAAACAAAATAATTGCAGAGAAATTTAAAAACAAATCACTTAATGTAACACCACTGCGTTACTGGAATTTCATATAATTTCTTTTAAAACGCATGCTTTCATAGTATAAGAGATGTGAATGGAAAGGTATCAATGAGTAAATGCTATATTATATTTTATGTTGAAAATAACGTTTACACTGTAAATATAAATAAAAGGAAAAAGCAAATTCAAATAAGAAAATCTATGTATAATTTAATTAATATCAAAGCGTCACTAAAAATTTGATATCATTATTTTTAAGACCCGTATTTCTAATACTTATAGCCATAAAGTACAGTGCTGCGTCACAAACTTTTAACCCGTTAAGGGTTTTTTGTATTGATATATATATACATATAGATTTAAAAAATAGAACTGGCTTGAATAAATTTTAGAAATTTTTGAAAAACGTCAATTTTATCGTAGTTATATTGTATATTTAACAGTTATATATTTGAATTATTGCAAATAAATAAATAAATAAGATAAAAAATATTGTGTGTATGTGTGAAAAAAAATAATAATAATAATAATACCTAACAAAAAATATGAATTTTTTTCAACACCACTTCAAATTATTTGGAAAATATTTTTCAAGAGAAAAATGAATAGTATTCACAGTGATGGATTATATTAACATGGCTGCATTTATCAAAGTCCAACATTTTCTTTTGTTTAAAACTTAAAGAGACAGTTGAGTGAAAAGAGATAGATAAGCCAATACTTTTCTTCTTTAAAATAACATTTTTTCTCTTGATTACTTATGGAATAGAATAAAGCGATACCATAAAGTTAAACGTGAAATTTAGCCGTTTAAAAGATTGATATGTTCAAAAAGTTTTACTTGATTTTTTTCCCCAGATTTTTTAAATAATAGAAATAAATCATATTATTTTTTTTGAGATATGCAAAACATATTTATGAACCTGAGAACAAATTTCGAAAAGAAACAAAATGTATAGAGAAATTTATTTTTATGGTAAAATGTATATGCAGGAAATTTTCGAATTTTTAAGAGCGGATTATCCGCGGAAGCAGCGAGAGGGAATGTAGAAAATAAACTGTTTTCTCATTTAGAAACAAAGACAAATGATTTTTTAAAGAAAAATAAATGTGAGTATAAAGAACTATGTTGCTTTTGTTTTATTTTTCGTAAAGTAAAGAACCTGACATATCAACATTTTAATTTATTCCGAAGCATTGATGTTTTCTTTTTTTTTTTTTTTTTTTTTTTTTTACACAAATTTTCTTGAATTCTCTTTTTTTCTTATTTATTCGTAATCATATATTAAAAAAATACTTTACAAATAATGCAGTGTGAAAAAAAAGCAGTATTTCACAATGCTTCGGAATAAATTAAAATGTTAGCATGTCGGCGGTATTGTTTAATTAAGTGCATAAATTAGCTTATATTTTGTACCTTGGTTTCACCGTAAATGCATTTTTACGTTAAGTTTTTGTATCCTTCATAAAATGTAAGTATTCTTACTATATTGTAAATATTTTCATTGTTTTTTTTACGTTAAAAAAAAGTCACATTTTTTTATTAGGATATTTTTTATCACGTTTATTTCTCATTTATGATCGTTTTACGATTTATTCCGCGATTTGCATAATCCGCGGAACACGTTTCACTAAATTCCGCGGAAAATCGAGAGTATACTGCTTTCCCAATAAGATTCTGGAATACGTCTATTTCTTGACAAACAGAGAAAATAAGAAACTGGAAGTATATATTTGTTTTAAGGTTTAATTAACACTTACCGATATTTTTGTACAGAGTTTTCTGATATGTTCCTGAAAGAGTTGTGTGCACAGTATAAATGGAAAGAAGAGAAACCGGCCAAAACGATTTGCGTTCTTATCATATTTTACCAAAAATTTCACGCATTGGTAATTCGGTAAACTTAAATGTTAAGTAAAATTCAAGTCACAGTCAGATAAATCTTAATTAAATAATAATAATAATAATAAAATTATAGAGTAAAAATCCATTTATCGAAGAAGTTGTTATAATTTATCTGAAAAAGAAATATGTTTTGGATTTTGTATTGTATAGCTATGACATTGATCTGTATATAAGATTTAAAGCATTCGTTACTTCATTTTTCTTTGTCACATATGATAAGTAAGCTATATATACGCATATAGATAAAATACACAATAAATTTGCTGTGAAGTACATGTGGTGAAATACTTAAATTAGGACGTTATACGATTTAATGTTTTGGTGAATGACATTCAAAGTCCGATATCGACATTTTGCGTGTCTTAAAAAAATTACACAATTTATAATAGAAAAAAATATACCTCATTAAATACCAAATACCTCAAAAAAAAAAAAAAAAAAAAAAAAAAAAAAAAAAAAAAAAAGAGGGAAAAAAAAAACCCTCAAGAAAATACCACATTTTTTTTTATATAAAAATAGATACAAAGAGGTTTTGCTTGTGATGTTTCAAAGAAAATTATCTTTACACATTTTTGTTTAACAGCTACACAAACTAAAGGGTATGTTTAGGATGGAATCAGAAAAGGTTCTAAAGTCGTAAGTGCTACTGGGGCTCCCAGGAATTCTCCTTATATTAGAAATGGGGTACTGTGCAGAAAATATGGGGTCTGACGATGGAAAGAGTTTCCAGTGGCAGATTTTGCTACCAAAATTGAATATCCCAGACATTCTAGAGTAGCTGCATAGTAGCGCTACCGGAGGCCATTTTGGAGTGATGAGCCTCTCATGAAGTTCGAGAAAGTTTCTACTGGTGCCAGGCCGAGGAGGACGTGGAAAAATTGTGCAAACCTTGCGAAGTTTGCGCGCCACATAAATACCCGAAGAAACAAAGTCGAAGACGATTACATCGACATAACGTAGGAGTTCCATTTGAGCGGATCGCAGTCGACTTTTTGGGTCTTCCATCAAGGACCTCAAGAGAGAATTAGTACATCCTCGTTGTGATGGAATATTTCACAAAATGGCCTGAGGTGTGTCTCATTTCAGGTCAAGAGGCATGACAGTCACAGAGGTTCTAGTGCAGCCGTGGGTGCCAAGGTAAGGTACACCTCCACATATTCATACCGATCTTTACCTATGCTGTATTCAAAGAACTGTTTCATAATCGAATATGCTATGTATAATTTTTGTTTTAAGATGCATTTGCTTAATTTAAGGCTGCACATGAGGCAGATCTGCTCTTTCTTGAATCGAATTAAAATTGTGTTATTCTTGTTCTTTCGTAGTATATAGACAGCTCATGTAATATATATATATATATATATATATATATATATGTATGTATGTATGTATGTGTGTGTGTGTGTGTGTATTTATTTCTTTAAGTATGGCATTTTATTTCAAGAGCAATTAAAAGATGTAACAGTAATAATATATATTTCTTTTCCTGATTGAAAATTGTAGCATTTTGTGTAGGTAATAAAATGAAATATTTAAATTTATTTTTCTTAAATCCTTACAAAATTAAAGGACGACAAGTTTAAAGAATAGAAAAAAAAAAATTCCCAGAAGTTCATTTTTGATTATATCACATTATAAAACGAAATAACAAAATCCTCAAAAGGTTATACGGGAATGGTTAACTTAAAACGTAATTAAAAACAATAATTATAATAATAATAAAACTGGAATTTAATGGATTTTTTTTTAAATTCGTTTTTTCTTATTCATTACTCGTAATCAAATTTGAAGTTTCTTTGATGTGAAATTTACGTTTGGGTGATGCCTCCATCTATGTCCATTTCCGCTGTCTATTTAAAGAGAGAAAAGGAAATTCTAAAATAAGCTTAACAAATGTATTTATAAGAAACATATAAATAAAGGGTAGAGAATATAGGTACACTCCCTCGGTATAATAATAATCCAACATGCAGGAGTAATTGATGCTGACTTATCATGAACTTTGCTGAAACAAACTTAAATGTACTCATCAAATTCACTCGAATCATCAAAATCACTCGAACTAAGCTAAACTCAAGCTCAACTCGAAATAAACCTCAAATTCATTTTTAAGATGTTTTTCATAAACTAGAGAGCGCGAGCGCTAATTTGTATTCACGCGCTACCTACATTCCTACAAACTTACTCAAGTCAAAATATTTGCTAAAATTCGCAAAAAGAAAGTATTTCTTGCAACTAGCAACAACTTGCTACTATTTCACGGAGTGCCTTTATAAATCAGAGCTAGGACTTCAAACCGAAATCTACTTTTTCGCAGCTCTTAAAATGCGAATTTTCTACGAAGATTCGGTGATGTTTCACACCTTCGAAATGCGAAATCATTTACTTTAATATGTTACTGGTTTAATTACAATATAAAATTTGAATTTTAAAGATGAACATCATTAATTGTATTGATATATTTTTCTTGAAAACTTATAATTCTTATTAATTTCTGAAATTAAATTATTTTGCAATACTGAACAGTTAGTTATTTGTTTATGTACATCCATTATTCTGTTTATCTATGAATTTATTTTGAGCACATTATTATATGAAGTATGCGTATGTATATATATTATGAGAGGTTGCCGTCTTTCCATTACAAAATATCCACAAAAAAAAAAAAAAAAAAAAAAAAAAAAACGTAAATTTCGTTGAAAAAGAATTCACTAGATTAAATAGTATTCACCTCCATTGCAAGATAATTGGACCATGGGAAATTGAGTTATAAAGGACATTAGTGTAAAAATAAAATGTCATTCAAACCGGAAATTGGAATTTAAAAATAACAGAAAAAAAAAATATTTTCATTTATTTATTTATTTTTTAGCTATGATTAAAAATTTTGATTTCTACATGTCGAAATTTTCCAAAAATGTTTTTAAATTGTAACACTTTGAATAAGATATTTTTAAATAAGTTTGACCATGGTAATATAGAAAAATAGAGGTTTATAGAACTCGCTATCAAAGAGGACTAAAAATTTGTAACAATGGCACTGTAGTATTTTTACAAGAACTATAATTTGATTTCTAGCTATCAATCACAGATTTTTTTAGACTACTTTCCTTTAAATAAATATAAAAATAATAATTATTATTTTTATTTAATAAAATAATTTTAATATAATTAAAGATAATTTTTAAAATAATACGTCAATTTTATGCCTAAAATAAAATTAATCCGTCAAAAAAATTCACTTTGTTTATAATTTAGAGGTAAAAAATAATATAAAATGCTAAAGAAAATTATAAATATCCAAACGTTTTGTGATAACTTTGCTGAATATATCAATGTCTTTACTTAAAAAAAGAAAAAGCACAAAGCTTTACAAATAAGATTTTTTAAAAATAAAATCTCTATGAACTTTTTGCTTTATAAAATTATTTCTTTGAAATATATATTAAAAAAAAAAAAAAAAAAAATCTTTAAACTCTTAACTTGCGGTAAGATGCAATGAAAACAATAGTTGAAAGATGAAGAAAATAAGAAAAAACGCAGTTTCTATTAACTCACCTTACTGTTTCAGGTCATACAAGTGGTTGATTAGTTGACAAGTAGTAGTTAATGACAAGTAGTCATTAATTTAGGTGCAAATGCAGATTTATTGCAACAACGTTATTATAAGAGACATAATGTAACCTAGTACTGAACCTTGGGGATCAGAAAATATTGAAACCAACTTTTATTTATTTATTTATTTATTTATATTTTTTTATTTATTTACTGAGCATAAAAAATATACACTCACTGGCCAATGAATTAGAAACTTTTAAATTAAAATTTCACTGGATCTTCTTTTGCGCGTTGGACCTATTTTCCGCATGAAAACAGCCAATATTCATGTGGGCAGCGATTCTACAAGCTTCTGGTGTGCAGATCCTGTAAATTGGATGGAAGAGAAGATTCCGGACGGGTACTCCTTTCCAACATGTCCAAAACATTTTCTATTGGATTAAGATCCGGGCTTTGCGACAACTAAGGAAACTGTTAGAAGTCAGATTGGTGTTTACTGAACAAATCTCAAACGATTCTGCCACGATGTATGGCTGCAATATCAAGCACAAAGTATCCATTAACTTTGGAGTAAAAATGTAACATTGAGGGATGCTTTAATGTATCAATATGTTCAGATGCTGCATGGCTTTTTGATTATCCTCAAGTAGCATCAGGGGACCACTTCCATACAAGCAGAACATTCCTCAAATGTTTGTAACAGGTTTTGCATACCTTTGATGCCAGCGAGCATTTATAGAAACTCTTCCAGGTTTCTAATTTATGGATAAGTGTGTGTATATATAAAAAACACAAAGAAATTAGTATTCTAAAAATGTTTTAGGCGATACAGTTGTCGTCTAAGTGTCAAAATTTGGCGACATCTGTTAATAACTTTGCGAAAATTCTTGCTACGTATCCATTATGACAACAAACCAACTAATGTTTAATAAAAATTTGTTTTTACACACCTGGAGTTTCATCTATACATACAAAGAAAGCCTAGATTTACAGATTATTTTAATATGTATTCATGTTATTTAAATGTTATAATTTTAAAATAAATAATAAAAATAATAAAAATAAATAAGTCAGTTTTATATATGTATTAAATAACAAGTTAATTTTTATTCTAGAAAGCAAATGTAAAATCTCCTCGAAAAAAAAAAAAAAAAAAAAAAAGGTTTAATAAAAGCCTTAAAAAATTTACAATTCCTTGATTTTTAGAAACATTTACTTATTTATTACATAAATGTAATTTAAATATTTTAATAATTAAACTATTATAAACAAAAATTTAAATACTTTTTTCTCCAAGCCAAGCTTAAGCTTTTAAAAATATTTCTAAATTTGATAATAGTTTTATTTAATTATTTTATTTATTTTGTATTGTAAAAAAATATAGTTTTTTTCCTAAAAAATGCTTATTTAATATTCTTTTGCGATGGAAATTTAGTAATGGTTAAATAATTCTCAAAAGATTTCAGTGAAATAATGCTGAGTGGAAATTCATGTTGAGAGTTTCATAAAACTTATGCCATAAATTATGCATGATATAATAATAAGATAAATCATTAAAGAAAATAAAATTGAACTTAGGGGACAGGTGATAGAGACACTTCATCTATAAAATATTTCGCAATGGGAGAGAGAGAATGAGAAAGAAAATTTATCTGAGTATTTTTTTTAAGTTATTATTATTTTTTCTCTCCAGACAATAATTGAGATAGTATTTTTAATGCTAGTGTTTCTTTATGTATAAAAATAATGAATGATCCGCAATATTAGATATAGTGTAAGCCTTTCTTAAATAAAGAAACATAAAGGAATTATTTTAGATAGCGAAATATAATTACACATAAAATTTAATAATTATTGCTTATTAGTACAAAACTTTGAATAAACACCATAAAATGCAATAATCTCGCAACAATTATTTCGGGACAAAAGAAAATATGACCCTCCGTCAGGCAATCAAAGTAGGTACGAGTGCTGCAGTCAAAGTGGCAATGCAGAAAACCGTTTAAGTGATAAGCAAAAATATATAAAGAACGTAGAAAAACTGGTATGATCAGAACATCAAAATAAAGAAGAAAATAAATAAGTAACTAAGATTAAATATATATATATAACCAAATCAAAAATTTAAAAGTATGAAATTTAAATGAAAATTGGAGTTATGTGAGTAATTTCCAAACGTCAGAAAAGAACGTAGTAGATGAAATAACATTAACAAGAATTTTTAAATTTTTAATTTGTAAAAGCTTCATAGATATCCAAATAAGAAGAGGATACAGGAGATGAAATTATGCTAATTTTAGGTAAATCAAAGCGATGACCATGAGCCTAGCATTGGAAAGCAATAGAATATTTGGAAATCTCTTCATTACGAACATTCCGACAGTACTCATTTATTTTATATTTCAAACGCCTTCTAGTGTGACCAATATAAGCTAAATTGCACGATGAACACGGGATTAAAAAATGCCAGATCAGTTTTTAGTAGGAATGTGATCTTTAAGAGAGCATAGTTTAGTTTTCTTGACGAGTTTGTAAATAACTTTAAAACAAAACAGTGGAAGAATTTTAGAAATTTTAGAAGAAAGTGATGAATAAAAAAGTAAAACAACTAGGAACAGACAGTCATTGTTCAATTTGGAAGGAGAACGTTTAGGATGCTTGAATTTATAAGAGAGAGAGAGATGTATATAGATATAGATATATCACAATAAATTGTCTTTTAACCTTTAACTACACGCGCTTAATATTTTAACACAAGTACACGCGTGGTGTATTTTGTATACTACCAAAATATTAAATAAACCCTGACAACACACTTGTCCACAGAACATCCTGAGGAGGTCGATAGAATTTCCCTTTTATCCACAGGACATCCTGAGGATGCCTTTCGGAGAGGATGTTTTGTTAGAGAAAATAAGTTAAATAAGAACTGATATGTATGCTACAGTTCGCAGTAAAAGTATCCGAGCACTAACAATAATCCCTGTCTAATAAAAGTACACATAATACTGCTTTGTCAAATAAATCCTTGCCGAACCATGTTCCTTGTCAGTCTAAGAACATGATTCAACAAGGATTTATCTAAAAAAATTGTATTAAGTGTACTTTTATGATATAAGAATTTTAAGCTAGTGTTCGGATACTTTTGCTGCTGACTGTATAAGTTTTAATTATCAAAACTTTTTATAAAAACTAATGAAAAATCTTCGAATAAATACTTCAATAATAGGTTAGATGCGTACGCAGCGTGGTGAGAGGGATCCCAAAGTCATTTGTATTATGTTTACTATAAATGGTGTATTTTTTACACCTGCGCGTGTAGTTAAAGGGTTAAAGATGTAATAAATGATCTAAAATTTAAGGAAATTGTCGGAGGAAAATTACAGAAATAATAAAATAATAATAATAATAATAATTTAAAAAGCTAATTTAAGAATATCTTAATATTAACTTTGAAGAAAATAATTATGTAAAGAATATATAGTTCTTATTAATAATATTTGAATACACCATTGGGCAATATATGCAAGCGATCTACATACATCAATTTAAAAATACGTTTATAGAAACATGTTTTTGCCATGTGCAATACCGATTGAATTAAGTCTCTGCAGTGCAGAATTAATTACGCATGATTTACAAAATTGTCTCCCATTGAATGCAATGCTTGATCTTACATTTTTTTATTCCTATACACAACACATTTTTGTTAAAATTAATGTAAAAATATTCCGTATAATGCTTTTCAGTAAAAATTTATCTTGCAAGTAAATTTTAGATGCATTAAAAATGCCTGAATTTGCAGAGAAAGAATGGTGTTCGAAAATTCATATGACTTCTTCATTTTTTTTATTTTATTTTTTTTATTTATTTTTTTTTGTTCTAAGTAATTAAAAGCATTTTCTCCTTTAAATGAGTCGGGAAAATTTTCTTGGAATTATTTTAGCTAGGTACATATTAAAAGTAAAATTTGTGTTACAACAAAATGAGTACGTAAGTGATGTGATTTTCCTAGTAAGTTTGTATTTACTCAGGCATATGTTTTCAATGGATAACTGATTTTAATTAATTAGTACGATTAAAAACTGACTTTTGTTGATTTTATTTTAATATTAAAGTGTTAAAAAAAAAAAAAAAAAAAAAAAAAAAAAAAAACAAGAAATTTCAACCTTATAGCAATCTACATGTTATAGCTAAACTAATCATCACAACTATAAGCATCGACATAATTCGCTAATATATATATATATATATATATAACAATACAATGTTGTATCGGAAAGCAAAGGATGAGCCACGAGAGGGTGTCTAACTGGTGAAAATGAAGTATACAGTGCCGGCAAAATAAATCTTTACGCCTGAGCGGAGAACAAATACTTTACAGTCGGTAACAAAAGTGTCTGAACATTAGCAAAAACTTCTATGTAAAAAAACTAAACAGCATACGGTTTTGTTAAATAAATCCTTATCGAATCATGTTCTTAGTCCGTGTAAGAATATGATTCGATAAGGATTTCTTTAAAAAAGCCGTATGAAGTGTAGCTTTTTTACCTAGGAATTTTGCTAGTGTTCGGACACTTTTGTTACCGACTGTACATGCCAGTTGCCGTTCCCGCCATAAAAATGTGTTGAACTCCAGTGAGGATACGTGGTGTTAGTCGATCACGGACGACCTTTCCCTATCCTGTCAACACTCATTTCACTTAGAGGACTTTTAGAATTAGGTTGTACGCTCTTTGCTCTCGCCAGCCAGTATTTTGTTCATTTGTTAAAAGTTAGATGACCTACAACAGTATTTCCTCTCCATACAATGGGTCGGATTAAGCTTTAAATGAAAGAATAATCTCATGCCTTGATTCTGTTAGAGAAGGGAAGCTCTTTGACTGATGTATCCAGATATTTGGCAGATCATTCTGGATGAGAAACAGCTTCAATACACACTTCATATTTGAAATAGATTGAACAATGTTCGAAGAATCCTAGTGTTTCTCTAAAGTCAGCAGAAGCAATGTTCGGTCAATGACGTTCACTGACTGAAGAATTTTCAATATTCCATTTATCATTCTTATGTTTCATGTTCTATCTACTCATGACTTTTGTAAGGAAGAAACTCGCCTCAAAGAGTTTCATATACAAGGGTAGAAATGTTCTCCAACAAGGCAGACCCTTAAAAATCCCTCTTGGTAAAGCCGTGCAGCTTCTGCGGATTTGTGGTTTGCAGCCTCCTACAAAAGCTGCATTTCGGCTTACTCCACATATAGTATTACTATATTTCTGATAACGAATTGCAGCTCAATGACAAGTTCAACAAAAAAGACGTTACTTTCACTCGCACTTTGCTTTCCTATCCCACATTATGTAGTGAAATCTTTTTGTTTTGGCTATAACCCCTTACATTTGAGACCATTATTGCTGTTACACACTGCATTTAAAAGAGAAATGTATCGGAAAATGTTCGTTTACAATTGCTTTAAATCAAACTGCATCCAATATTTTATATTTCAATTTAATGATGGAAAATTGTTTCTTAAAGATTTTTTAACTGTTTTCAAATTATGGAAATATAAAAGATTTAAAAAAAAATACTTATATTTTTATAACTTTATTGAATAAAATTGTATAATGTATTGTTGCGTTTATGTGACAGTAAAAATAATACAATTATTTATATATAGAGAGAGGTAGCCTAGATGGATAAAGAAATCTTTCAGAATGAGCCTTTATATATATTTTTGTGGCAAATGATTTATTTTTAAATATTTAATTTTTGTAAGTTATAATTAAAGATTTTTTTTTAAATTTATACTTACTTTAGACATACAAATGTATTTGTTTGAGAGATTTTCATTTAATATTCAGAAAAAAAAAAAAAAAAAAAAAAAAAAAAGGTCTTTAAAAATTAGACTTAAATTAAATATTATCTTCAAATACTAATTAGAAGAATTTCAAATACTAATACAAAATCAATATTAAAAAACAATATTAATTTGATGCATTTTTAATATAAATATTAATCACACGTGTAAAATGTTCATTGAATTTAATATTTTTTTAAGTCAGTAACTTTTCCTTATACTTTAATGCAGATTTCTTTTAATTGAAAGCCAAACCCTTAAGTGGGCAATTCTGTTGATTTATAATTATGTACAGATTTGTTCAATAAAAATTTTTATTTTTTGAAAGAATAACATATTTCGATAAAGAAAAAATAAAATAAAATAAAATAAAATAACATAAATAAATAAATAAAACAATAAAATAAAAAGTACTCACCTCAAATTTTAAACCTAATGATAAATAACTTTTAGCTTTGTGTGCATTGGATATTCTTTAAAGCTTTATCTTCCGTACGGAAAGCGGTATCTGATAAATTGTTCTGCGTAGGTAACATATCATTTCAAAGGCCGTCTGTTCTAGAGCGGCTTATTATTGCTGCGTTTAGGGTTTAAATTCAATTTGTCTCGGCATATAAAACAAGTGTCACATTTTCTAAAATCCGATGCTAAACAGATTACTGAATTCAGTCATCTAATATAAATTAGCAAAATTAATTTATATGTCTAAATACTTTCAAAGAAAATAAATTTCAGTCAGAATTTAAAGATTTCGTTTGTGCATTTAAAAAGAAATTTTAATAACTTTTCTGCCTGTAAAATATGTTTACTTAAATTGAAAAAAAAAAAAAAAATACTTTCTAAATAAAGGAAGTCATTGTAAGTATAATGTTTAATGGAAGTTCAATTTTTTTTCCCAATTTAATATAATTAAAAGTTGTTCTGCGTCATAAAAAAAAAAAAAAAAAAAAAAAAAAAAAAAATGTTTCATATGACCTTTAATTATATATAAAAAAAAAAAAAAAAAATAGTCGTGTAATTTCCCTTTAAAAAAATATTATATAATTGCAGAATTAATGTTTATTGGGGATTTTTTAATTAATTATATAAAAATAAAAGTTATTTTTATAAGTAATATCTGAAGCTAACACGATTACGTCGTATGATTTCTGAGCTCTTAATATTCCCTTCTAGATGGGAGACAGTTCTTGCCATTTTCACAGAGCCAGAGGTTTCGTCGTATTCGGGTCCAGTTGGTTCGAAATCTTGCTGTAAGCATATTGTAACATAGCAAGCATCCCAGTAGCCGATATGTTTAGTTTTACAAAATACTTTATGGCTTAACGATAACCGACACTCCGCTGCTTTATGCAAATTAACGCCACTTTCAAACATGTGTGTGCTTAAGGAGCGATTCCTGCTAAGTAAAGGATCAAGCCCAACTGACTTCCACCAGACTCTGTAGCTGACAGTCCACACCACCTATACCACTCGCAAACTTCGCCCATTTAGCCATCTGCCTGGCACGAAAATTTCAGTCTCATTACTTTTTGCACAGACCTTGTAAAACATGATCATGGTAATTATTTTGTTAGATAATTTTTACGTTTATAACTAACGCAATAGTGGACAATTTGGATTGCGAAGTCAATAGGACCTTATATTTACTTTACATTTTCCCCATTGATAACGAGTTGTCACCATCGTTATTCTTTTCTTTACTCTCCGAGAGTGGGATCTTGAATATATATTTAAAATAATCATGCGCTTACTTGCAAATGATTGATTAAAAATATCCCCCCCTCACACGTAGGGTTTTTCTTCTTCTGTTTAAGATAAAGATGGAAGACCAGAATAGTTCTTGACCGGACGATGGCTATATTAGTAGTTACAAACTGATGTTGAGGGTTAAAACTGGAGAGAACTACGCAACTGGAACAGAATATAATCCCAGGCCGAATTAGTTAAGATGATGTATGAACTTCATTTTGCGTTAGCATAGATGATTTTATAAATTTTATGCTTTGTATATAATATGCAGTATACTCTGTAAGACATTAATGTGTAAAAAAATATACACGTATAGGAAAAGAAAGAAATTTTTCAGTGTATGAATAGGTAAATGTAGAATTGAAGAATTTCTTTTATAGATTGCTGGATTGATAAGAAGGTTAATGCTGAAAAAATGCGTGGAAGAATAATCTCTTGTTAAAAATATAAATGGTAGTTTCTATGGAGTGATATTATTGTTCATATAAATAGACTAGTATCGCCCAGTGGTCGAAACTCAACCACTTTTTTTGCAAAGGGAAGTAAGACAAAGTAATTGCTATCGCCTAAACAGAATTACATTTCAACACAGCTGCGGCAATTGTTTATCGATATGCACTTAAACTGAATCAGCAGAGTTTTACTTAATATATTTCTCTAAGTTTGGCACACTGTATTTACCGAGCCTTTCTTGAAATGAGAGGAAATCGCAAGGTGGAAGCGCCCCATGTTGGGTGATATAGCCAAAAAGCTAATCGGCACCATGTCGCACGGTCCAACCAAATATCAAATTCGTTTAAATTAATTCCATTGGTTCAAAAATTTTGAACTTAAAGGACAGATATTTTCTAAAAATGGTTGAATTAAGTTCGGAAAATGTCAAAAGGTGTAACTTCATCGAAAACTGAAAATTTAAAATTTTTCTGAATCTTATACTTGCCTTTTATGTATGCAGAGAATAGAATTTTTTTTTTCTTTTAATAAGTAGTCACTTTCAGTTAATTGAAATGCAAAGAAATCTCAAAACGTGTAAATTCATCGAAAACCGGAAATTGAAATATTTTTCTATATCATTCTTATTATACATACAGAGGCTAGTAATAAATCCACTTTTTTAAAAATAAGTAGTCAATTTCAAATAACTGAAATGCAAGGAAATCTCAAAACGTGTAACTTTATCGAAAACCGAAAATCTAAATTATTCTAAATCTTATATTTTCTCCTTGTATACGCAGTGGATAGAATAACAAAGCCACTTTTTAAAAAAATAAGTAGTGAAATTCAGTTATATGAAATGCAAGCATATCTCAAAACGTGTAAATTCATCGAGAACTAGAAATCGAAATTTTTTCTGTATTTTCTGCTTGGTTCTTATATATGCAGAAGCTAGCAATAAGTCCACTTTTTTAAAAATAAATAATCGATTTCAGTTATGAAATGCAAGGAATTCTCAAAAAGTGTAAATGTATCAAAAACTGGAAATTGAAATTTTTTCTTTATTTTCTACTGTCTACTTACAAATGCAGAAGCTAGTAATATATCCACCTTTTTTAAAAATAAGTAGTCACTTTCAGTTAATTGAAATGCAAGGAAATCTCAAAACGTGTAAATTCATGGAAAAACGGAAATCATTCTTTTTTTTTTTTTTTCCAAATCTTATACTTTCTTCTTGAACATGTAGAAGTTATAGTAATAAATCATTTTCCTTTTTTTAAATAAGTAGTCAATTTCATTTAATTGGAATGCATTATGTTTTAGTTTAAAAATATGTCTTTAAATTAGAGCTGATGTAAATTAAAGGAAAAAAAAAGAAAGAAAGAAAGAAATTAGATATAAAAAAAAAAATAATAATAATAAATAAAAATAGAACTCTCATAAACCATATCCTTTTTTAACTCGTGTATATTTTCAACTGTATAAACTTTCGATCTACCACTCATTAACTCAAATTTCTACCATCTAATGGCTGTTTTCTCTTAGAATAAATAATCTGGTGTGTCACTCACACGACTTTCTCTTATCCTGAAATTTAATACTATAAATACAGGTTGCAGATTAAAAGGTTGCAGATTATCAACCCCCTGTTTCATTAATGTACCCACATTTAAATAGAATTTAATTCGGTTATTAAAAAATAATTCTGTTTTTAAAAAATAATTTATTAAAATTATTATTTCAAAAAAAATATCTTTTATGATAATGCAGACGATTTCCATATTAGAGAAGTAGTATAACACCAAATATTAAAAAAAGTTCATTTTATTCTCAATATTAAAAAAAAAAAAAAAAAAAAAAATTTTCGTTAAAAGTAAAAAAAAATCGATAACTTTGTTTTAAATTATCGCAGATCGATGGTTCGACCATTCGTTTTAAAGGTATTGGCGAGCACTTTTGAAAGATACCTATCATGAAAATTTACTCCCCTCGAGGGGGGACTTCCCCCCAGGAGGGGGGGCGAGGCTCCTACGTACACAAAAAAAAAATTTCCCCAGTCAACTATCTCTATTACAAAAAATATATATTCGTTTCATTTGGTTTAGTGCAGTCTATAGACGTTAAACTCTACTTACCTGCAATTTCCCCCATAGACGTAATGTATTAGAACTCTCTTGATTGTCCCTGTACACGAACCATTTTCTTGATCTTAACGAAAAGCTTACTGTAGCATTCCTATATGATACATATTTAGAATACCAAGTTTGAACTTTATGCCATAATTTGTTTTTGAGATATGCTGATAACACACACATACACACAGACCATTTGCTAAAAACATGATTTTCGTATTCATGGGACCTCAAAACGTGTAAATATAACAAAATCTCGCATTCTAAAATTTGACCCAAAAACAGTACTTTCTCTACCTTATGGGTAAGAGAAAGTAAAAATATGTAGTCGAGAGTATAGTGATGCTACATTATACAAATTACTGTGTCTATGGTTTTATGTGACTTTTCAGAAATTGCCATTGTTAACATCTTCCTACTTTTGTTATTTTTCAATATAAAAGAATAGGTGTATAAAATGGAAAATGCATACAAAAATAAAAGCAATTTAAATTGCTTACTTGACATCGTAAGAAAAATGTTTTTGAATTCTTCAAATCTGGCTTATCATACCTTTCGAATGATAATACTTTCAACCCTCCCACTCCAATATTTAATATATTAAGTGTGTACCACAAATTTCATGTTTGCGTATCAATATACATATAAAAATATGAACCATATAACTTTTTAGATGAAAGCATTAAAAAAAAACCTTTTTTTTAAAGAAAACTAAATAAACGTTTTAAATGTAAAAGAGCAAGAGTAAGTAAAACTGTAGCATACACTTCTTTTATAAAATACCATGTGATTGGTTCCCTTAAAAAAAAAAAAAATAGGAATTTCAAAAAATTAATAAATGAAACTTTGAACTAAATCTTGCATTTTGTAGAATTTATTGTGTATTTTAAAAAATAAAAATTCTTATTATTATTATATTTTAAGGAAATTTCATTTTTAAATAAATCTAATAATCACCTATTGAAACTTTATTTATTGGAAATAGAAAATTACGCATTTATAATGAATTTTGCTGTTTGTTTAGTTTTACGGCATTAAAAGAACTTTTAAATTGGAATATATGCCAGTTTTATTTGATTTAAAATGGAAGTGTATTGAATTGAAAATACAGGCAATTGTTTTGAAACATATAAAATTAACATGTCAATTTTTAATAGTATTTTTTTCTGTTAGGCATGTTAAATGTTTTCTGGATAAATTATGTTTTAAAATTACAACTTCTTTTATTTTGAAGTGTTTGTTTTGGTCGGTATTTCTTTTTGTGATAGCTTTTAGATTGTTTCAAAACAAATTATTTGTTTGCTTAACTAAGTTAAATACGAACAGTAAAATAGATGCGAGCATTATTTTATTTAAAATGAAAACGTTTTGGATTGTAAATGTATTTCGAACTTTTAAAATTAACAGTCCAACATTATAATCGTAAGTTCTTCTGTTAGAAATGTTGAAAAAATTCTGGATAAATTATGTTTTAAATGTGAATTATTTTCTGAATTATTTTTTCTGTTTCTTTTCTTTTGTGTTTTATTTCTGATCAATTTTTGTTTTCTATTAAACAAATATATATTTTTTAACTGGGTTGAACGCGAGAGTGGAACATACTCATATATATATATAGATATATAGATATATATATAATATAAGTTTTATTTATATATTTTGAAACTTTCAAAATTAACAGTCGAACATTTTAATCGTAAATTTTTCTGTTTCACATGTTTAATATATTCTTTATAAATTATGTTTTAAAATTACATTACTTCTTTTTTAAATGTTTGCTTTTGTTCGTATAGAAATTGAAAATTAAAACTATTTTCAATATAGAAAATTGTCCATATTGAAAATAGAATATTTTTCATTTTAAAATGCATTTTGTTATTAATTTATTTCTTTTACATAAAAAATAAATAAAATAAATTAGAAAATAAAATAAATACTCATATGCATGCTACATTTTATTTATAATGGACATGTAATGAAGAGAAAACACTCTGTTATTTTGAAACTTTTTAAATAAACATTCCAACATTTTAATCATATATTCTGCTGTCAGACATGTTCAATACATTTTGGATAAATTAAGTTTTAAAATTACATTTTCTCTTATTTTAAAGTGTTTGCCTTTGTCCATATTTTATATCAGATAATTTTTATTTGGTTTCGTCACAAATTTATTGTTTTGTTAACAGAAATGTATGCGAAAAGTGGAACATTTTCTTACATATATTAGAAAGCTTTTGAATATATTTTTCTTGTTTTCTTTTTTGATTTGAAAATAAGTTTTTTATATATTTGGTCCTATGAGAAACATACTTATATGAAAGGCAAATATATATTTGGAAGCTTAAAAGAAAAAAAAAATAGACTTTATAGTTTTTGTGATATATTTATCGATTCATTATAGAGCATATAAAAACGATTACGCTATATTAAAAATATATTAAAACACTTATAAGGAAAGAATTATATAAATACGTGCATCACGAACACATCTTTTTATATATTGTAAATTAAATACAGCAAGAATGCCTTAAATGCATTTTTCATCCCTCTGTTAATAAAATTAAGTTATGTGATAATGTGTTGAAATTTGTGGCGCACTTTTGGACCGTAGAATTTAGTACTCATATAGGCCTTATAAGAAAATTATTCTTAATAAAAAAAAAAAAAAAAAGTAGCGATTTTAAACAAAAAGAAAATTAAAGTGTCAAAGTAAAAAGTTTTCCTGGAAAATTTGAGAAATTAATTTTAATATATTACAACAAGGCTTTAATATATTGTAAAATTAGATTTTGTTAAAATAGATCTAAAATATACATCTTGTAAACACAGTAAATATTGGTAAAAATGAACCTGTCAGTAGTGTTGACAGATTGATGGAAATTTTTATTCAATAGCCACACCCAAATTTTTATTATAACAATTAGATAATCATTTTGAAGACCTCGCTATAAAATGTCTTTGAAAGGATTACATAACATTTCAATTAAAATTTAGTGGTGGCTATAGAATAAAAAATTCCCTCAGTCTGGCAGCACTGCCTGTCAGTATAAAAATAACTATCTATAAACACAACATGAAATTACAACATAGTTTGCAATAAAAATATCTTTTTTCTTAGTTTTAATGAGAAACGAAACTGACTTTTTGAAAGAAAATGGAAAAGTTGAAACATATTTTACTAACATTAAGAAATGTTATTCAAAAAACAATATTAAAAAAGAACGCACATGAGTTACAAATTTCATTAACACAATACGTATATTTTTACAATTTTTAAATATTTTATATTTTAATATATTTATTTTTAAAAATTTGCTTTTATTAATAATAATTGTATCTCACGAAATATTTTATAAAATATTTCGTGAAATGCAGTGAATAATAGCAAAAATAAATTAACGGTTAAATAGAAATTAAAATGTCAAAGTAATTTTGAAGCAGATTTAACGTATCAAACTAGTAAAGGTTCTTTAAAAAATACTGAAAAATACAATCTGAAGCATAAAATAAATTATTTCTCAGAAATAATAATAATAATAATAATAATAATGAAAAACATTAACAGAAACATTAAATATTTGCCATTATAAAATAAGAATTTAAATGTAAATTATATCCAAAACAAAAATATACACTTGAGATAGTGAAAGTTTTTAAAAATTGTTTACAGAAACAATAACACAATCTGTAACTCATTTTACAAAAAAAAAAAAAATAAAATAAAAATAAAATAGCCTTTATTCTCTAAAAAGTGTTAACAGCTAAATTATATCTAAGGCATAACTAAATTCTTTATATGGAGAAAATTGATAAAAAATAACTTAAAACAAAATTATGAAACTTTAAATAACTTGTTTTATGAAATACTAGCAGGCTTTGCCCGCTTCGCTGGTCATTATATTGAAATGAAATCTCAAAATACCATATCCTTAATAATAATAATAATAATAAAATCATTGAAATCAGTCAAAATGTAAGTTAAAGTTCTCGATACCTTCGATAGCACTTTTTCCACTCGCCACACTTCACAAAATCCCTTTATAGTGCATGTTGCATACACATACCTAGCCCACCAATTAAAAAATCGGGATTCTAAGATTATTTTAAGCAGAGTTATGTTTTAAAACGTGTTTTTTAGCCCCCCTCCCCCGCTAAGGGGAGGTAGGGTGGAGTTTCACAAAATCAATTTGTAGTGTGTTTTGAGTCCGCATAGGCAGTCCACGCATCAAAAATTGTCATTCTAAGATAGTTTGGAACAGAGTTACGCATGAAATCACCCCCAACCCTCAAGGGGGTGATAGCACGGAATTCCAAATAATCCCTTTGTAGTTTGTGTTGAGTACGCATAATCAATCAACCTATCAAAAAATCGCCTTCGTGAGATAATTTGGAGCAGAGTTACTCATTAAAACGTGTTTTTGCCCCCCCACACACACACCCTGCTCTTAAAAGTAAGAAAAGGAAAAGTTCCCAAAAATCATCTTATAGTGCGTGTTGGGAACGCATAACCAGCCCGCACATAAGAAAATCGTCTAAGATAGTTTGGAGCAGAGTTACGCATAAAAACATGATTTTGACCCACCCCACCCCCAAGGGGGATAAGGTGTAATTTTACAAAATCCATTAGTAGTGTGTGTCTTGAGTACGCATAACTAATCGACATATCAAAAAATCGTTATTATGAGATAATTTGGAGCAGAGGTACTCTTAAAAGCGTTTTTTGCCTCCCTCCCCGCCTTCAAAGGCGGGGAGGGGGAATTTTCGTAAGATCCCTTTATAATGCGTATTGGGAATGCATAAGCAACTCACATGTAAAAATTAATCTTACTGAGATAATTTGAATCAAAGTTATGCTTGGAAACATGCTTTTTGCCCCCCCCCCCCCCCCCCACTCCCAGGGGGGGGGATAGGACGGAATTTTACAAAATCTCTTTCTAGTATGTGTCTTGAGTACGCATACCCAATTGACATATCAAAAAATCGTTATCCTGAGACAATTTGGAGCACAGTTACTCTTATAAGCGTGTTTTTGCCTCCCCCCCCCGCCTTTAAGGGTGAAAATTTGTAAAATCATTTTACTGTGTGTGTTGGGAAAGCATACACAACCCACATATACAAATTAATCTTACTGAGATAATTTGAAGCAAAGTTATACTTGGAAACGGGTTTATATTGCCCCCCCCCCAAGGGGAAAAGGTTGGACTTTCGCAAAACCCCATTACAGTGGGTGCCAGACACACGTAAGTAAGCCACTCACTAAAATTTGTAACCTCAGGTCCTATAGATTTCCCCAGATGAATTTAGCGCTAAAAGAGGAGCTCGAATTTGCCCCCTCGTAACTCCACCCCCCCCCCCAAAAAAAAAAAAAAAAAAAAAAAAAAAATCGAATATCACAAAAAAACAAAAAGGAGATTTTGGAAATATCCTCAAGAAGACTCTTGGCGATTTTCTATATCTCTGTGCTGTTATTGGTTCAGTTTTACTCGAAAACCCGTATTTTGCTAAATTTGCCTCCGAAGATAGTTTTTACCCCCCCCCCCCCTCTTAAAAATCCAAAATTCAAATCGCAGCATTTTTTTTTTTTTTTTTTGCACTCAATTTTAGTCTCTCTCTCTTTGCAATTTGTTCACCGTGAAGCTATTTGGAGCCGAATTATGCTTATAAGGGGGTTTTGCATTCTGCCTCCCCCCAGGGGGAGTTGGGGGAGATTTTGCAAAATCCCGCCTTAATGGGCGTCACGGCCCTAAAACCAACGTGCTCACCAAAATTTGCGAGTCTATCTCCCATAGAATTGCACGGCTGTGTTGAATCAGTGAATCAGTGATTTTACTCTTTTATTCCCCACCACGCCGCAAAGGACTAAAGGAGGGGGGCTTTCACAAAATCCCGTTACAATGGGTTTTGGACACACGTAAATAAGCCTCACACTAAAATTTGTGACCTCAGCTACTATAGATTTCCGCGGACGAATTTAGCGCCAAAAGGGGAGGGGTCGAATTTGCCCCTTCGTAACTCCCCCCAAAAATCGAAAATCGGAAAAAATCAAAAATGAGTTTTTGCAAATACCTTCAAGAAGACGTTTGGCCTTTTTTTTTTCATATCTTTGAGCTGTTACTGCTAGAATTTTACTCGAAAATCCATATATTGCGAAATTTCCCCCGAAAATCCTTTTTACCCCCTCTCCCCCCTTAAAAATCCAAAATTCCCAAATCGCAGAAAACGATTTTTTTGTACTTAAGTCTAGTCTCCCCATCTGCAATTTTTCCATCGTGAAGTAATTTGGAGCCGAGTTATGATTATAAAGGTGTTTTTGCTTCCTGCGCCTCCGAAAATCATTTTCACTCCTTTTCCCCTTAAAAATCCAAAATTCCAAAATCGCAGAAAATGATTTTTTCGTATTCAAGCCTAGTCTCCCCATCTGCAATTTCTTCCCTGTGAAGTAATTTGGAGCCGAGATATGCTTATAAAGGTGGTTTTTGCCTTCTGCCCCCCCAGGGGGAAACGGGGGGGGTATTTCGCAAAATTCCGTCTTAGTGAGCGTCAGGGTCCTAAAATCAACCTGCTCACCAAAAATTGTGACTCTATCTCCCATAGGATCGCCACAACTGTGTTGAGTCAGTGAATCAGTGAGTGAATCAGTCAGTGAATCAGTGAGTTTACTATTTTATATATATAGATAAACAATAATTGAAAATAAAATATTTCTTTTATCGTAACAAATATAATTAAATACGTGATACAAAATATCAATGATGATTTCATTAAAATTTCTCACCGACATCATTCAACAAGCATGTGATCGTTCATTTGACACTGTTCAGGGCTAATGGTCGTTTGATATAAATATGCCTAACTGGCGAGCTATTTTATAATATATATATAACAATCGATTATGAAATTTAAAATATGCAAGCATTTTTAAATGGAGTTTATTTAAATCTCCTAAATATGTGAATAAGTGTGTTGTCATCAGACATTAAAAATAATATGTAGATATGAGTTTTCCTTAGGTTTCAATTTATTTTGTTTAACCAAAATCGACTGTTTTTCCAATGGCGTCAATAAAATATTCTTGAAATATATAATTGTTTAGTAAAAAGGCATCAAACGTAAACATATTTAACTTGAAAAAAAAAAAAAAATAGAAAAAATTAGATTTTTTTTCTTCTTGCATTTCTCAACCTTTTAATGTGTGTGATTGAGAATTTGTTTTAGTTGTGTGGTGCTGGATCAAGTCTATGACAACACAATCAATGATAGATACCCAAAATGACATCGCCATATATTAATTTTCAAATAAAAATATTTTACACTGTATGATGAAAATACAGCACAAAGAAACACAAAAAAGATTTTCAGCTTTTAATTATCCACATTATAGCATTTTTCGCTAATGAGGTGTGATTGGCGGCTTATACAATTGACCATCAAACTTCACAAATTATAGTTCACGCCTCAGTTTTTATAATAAGGTTTTCATTTTAAAAACTTAATGAAGATTTTTGCCAAACAGAAAATAAAAATGTCAAAGATAAAAGTTATTTTTTTTTTAATTAATAGATTTTTTGTATCTCTATCATGAAATTTTCGAAGCATCGACATATCTTTTTAGCATTTAAAATGTAAAACATTTTTTTAAGGAAAGATATTAATTAAATGGTAAAGAATAATGCGGCTATTTAGTGCATGATTCATCTTTTTAGAAAGGGTTAAACGCACGTAACGGCTGTTTGTTTTTGGATTAGAGTCCAATAAGCACTATTACAGATGAGTCAATTTTGCTGCGATTTTTCCAAAATAGGAGTGGAATGAAACTGTCAGAGATAAAATTTCAGAAAACGCTCATCTCAGTGATAGCGACCACTCTTTCTCATATAGAATCGCTTTTGTTTCTTTTGGACTTAAATTGGAGAATGGGCAGTATCAGCCTATACCTATGCAAAAACATTCTCACCATAAAATCACAGCGCGACTTTGGATATAAAAAGGTACCACTCAGAATTAACTAATTCCATCTGCGTAAAATAAATCCTATTTTCTTTTTTTTTCCTTTTTTTTTTTTTTTTTTTTTTTTTCTAAATGCAGAAATTTTACACCCATGTCATCAATTTTCAACCCAAACAATTTATAAAATGTCCGTAAATTTACATATAAATGCTTGGTAATTTCTTCAACAAGTTTTCAAATGTGTATATAATATACCAAATGAGTCAACTATTCAGTTTTTAACACAGTTTCTTCCATTACAACGGTGTTATCCAAATCATTTACATTTTCAGTTTATTAATAATGATACACACATTTTTAGAGAAAAACACTTTAATTTTTAATTAATTTTCTCCCTTTTTAATTTTTACAATAAAAATTCTGTTCATTAAATTAAATAATCTGATTTAAAAAAAAAAATGGTTTTATATTAAAAAATATACAAAAATATCAGGTATTAAAAAATTGAGCTTAAAAAAATAAAATTTTAATTTAAAAATTATTTACATTTTTAAAGAGCAGGGGACGATTTTGATTAAAAAAACTATGCAAAAAAAATTTAAATTGTTTTTACATAAAATATGTATTTGTTATTAGATACTACATAAGGTTACTATAAATCGGTTTAAAAGTGGTTCAGTATGTGTTATTTTTAAAATTAGAGATAGAAGCATACTATATTTTTAATAACATTATGTCATGTTAAAGATTAAAACACAGATTTAATGAATATTATCATTTCTGTGTTTAATTAAAGAGAAAATATTTTCTTTAAAAATTAATAGTTTTTAAAATATAGGAGGCTGTCATCCCTAGAGTATTTGAGACATATAACCATAGAGAAGAAATAGGTGGAGAGAGCGTCCTATTGTATTTCCCTCTTAAAGTTGAGGCTAAGATAACAACGTCTGCGAGGAAAAATAAAAACGGATGTGGCTGTTTATCGCCAACTTTTTCCTGAAAATCTTGCAGTTGATTTTTCAAAATAGTAAAACAAAAAAGAAAAAATAACAAAGTAATTTTTACAGCGCTTTTCTTTTCTTTCTTATCTCCTCTTCGATCATGTTTAATTTGAAATAAATGATTTTTAATTTCGATTTGTTAATAAAATTTTATTTAATAAAATTCATTATTTTATCAAATATGCAATCATCTGATTTCATTCAATTACAAAAAATAAAATTTAATATGTCTTAATTGTTGAACTTTACATCACTTTGTAGAAAAAATTAATAAAGAAAGAAAAAAAAAGGAATTCTGTATGTCAAAGAAATTTTCTCATAAGATGAAGATTTTCCTTTAGTTTTGTCTGAGGAAAACAAAATACATACACTACACATTATAAAAAAAATAAAAGAAAATAAAAGAAATAAATAAAAATAAATAAATAAATAAATAAATAAATAAATATATTACACATTATTATGCATATATATTACATTATCTACTTGTATTATGTATTAAATTATATATTTACATACTTTACAAGATATTCACCTGGTATAGCAAACACCCAATTTATCATTCTAATTTTGTAATCGATATCCGGCTAATGCAATCTTGTAATTGGAAAATTCCTGTATAAAAAATATCCCAATTTTAAGTATCCATCATAAAATACTAATTTTTGACGATTTACGATAAACTTATAGAGGGAAAGAAAAGAACCCTGTTTAACATTAATAGTTTAAAATTTTGTTGAAGAGCTACAAATGCGTGCATTTAAAAAATATTTAAACATTGAATAGTAGTTTATATATATATGCAGTATTCACATTGATTTATTTTATAATAATAATCTGTTTCATTAATTAGTAAATTAAACGCTACATATTAAATTTAACATGTTCTTACATATACTATTTACATAATGTGTAATCCAAATTAAAATATACGAAATTAAAAATCTGTCTACATATTTTTCAGAATTACAATATTTGGCTAGTAACTATGATCGCTAATTTTCAAAAAGCAGAGTAAATGCATTTTTTATCCATATATTTATTTATTTATATGAACAAGAAAATGCTTGAAGGTGAAATTATATATATAAAAAAAAAAAAAAAAGGAAAGAAATAAAAAGAAGAAAAAGGTTAGATATTTATGTTTACATAGCAAAATTGAACAAATTATTTACGCCATATAGAAATAAAACTTTTAAAAGTAGCTTTAATTTCTATTATTTTGCTATAATTGACTGAAATTATAAAATATGGCTTAACAGAGAAAAGTCGCTTGTCCTCCTTTCTTGAAATTTTCATTGAAGCCCTAGGCACAACGATAAACAAACAACCATTGTTTTTAAATGAATAGGGAATGTTGCATCATCCACCTCGCATAAAGCTGTAGAAATCTGAAACAGAAACGCAGAAAATCTACCCCTCTTGTTCCACAGTCACGTGACAGATATGTTTGCTTCAGCTTAGGGTTACAAAGACTCTCTCCACCTATTTCTTTTCTATGCATATAACCCTACCTGACAATAAGTATAATGTAGCAATATAAAGGAATAGTTTATTATTATTATTATTATTATTATTAACTCAAAACGATCTTAGGTATTAAAAACAAGATACACTTTCTTTCTTACTTTCTTACTTTCTTTCTTTTTTTTTCTCCGAAAGCAATAATAAAAATAGGACAAATTGTGGCACAATTTACATATTACATATATAAAATGTTTCAGATTATAACAATACTATACGTTGTCAACTATCAAAATTCAATAAAAAAAGTTAAGATATTATAACATAATGTCAATAAATCTGAGACTATTTCATACATTAAATCAAGTACTGAACAACATCATGAAATTCAAAATTTTCTCCCCCTCTTATAAAATCTTAAAATAAGGCTTCAGTAATGATAAACAAAAACTTATCTTTAATTTTCTAAGAAACTGTAATTGAATAATAGATTTTGTTTAAATATATGACATGTATGGACCAAAATACATAATCGGAAGATTCAATTGTAAACTACTTTTAAGTTAGACTTCAAATTAAAAAAAAAGTATCCAGACGATATCTTTCATTTTTCAAAAATATTTAAAAATAAACATAAAATACTGATAAATTCAATAAACGACTTTAATTAATAAACAAAAATGATAATGAATTATAAATTTAAATATTGGAATCTAAAAACCATGAACGTATTAACCGATTTAATTAAGTTTACGGAAATTTCATTTTCTAATTTATTATTAAACCTTTTTAAAAATATAATCCTTCAGAGATAAACAAGTAAATGAAATGAAATGCAACCTCATAAATCAACATTTTTCAAGTACTTATTTTTTATTAAATTCCTTGTGGTATTAAAAAAAAAAAAAAAAAAACGCATATAGAATAGAGATAATAGATTAAATGTGCTTTCTATTATATACAAAATGATCAGTAGGTACTTCCAGGTACTTTTGAAAAGCGTGAAAATAAAGAAAGAATAATTAACCTAATTGCCTTAATTACTTTAACTCCTGTTACTACAATATACACAAAACAGATTGTATAACGGGAAGTCTCATTATTCATTCCATAACGACGGTTTTATAATTACCTTTTTGTAAAGTACAATTATCGTTTCCACAATACAATATATTTGAAAGGTAATGGATTCAGTGTGTAAATTAGTTAATAAATATTTTTTTTTTCTAAATACTTTTAAGAATATGAGCCTCAGAATTCTTTCTTTAAAGAAAAAAATACAAATGAATCAGAAAAATTTAATACGAACGTATTTTTCAATAGATTGTACTCGTTACTTTATACTAACGTTTGTAGAGGAAAATCACGAAAACTAATTTTCGGTAAATGTAAACAGTACGAAATCCAAGAAATAGGAAGGTCCTTGAAAGATTTAAATATCGAAAAAGTTTTACGAAAAAGTAAACTTGAAAGTATACCACTGGTAAACGCTGTAGTTACTTGACTACTAATTGTATAACTCCGTATCATGATAACATTTATTCATGTTATGATACCACAATAAAATCGAAATTAAAAACGTAATGCAAATTACGTATTAATACGTCATAATTAATTTATGTCATAATAAGCTGACTATAATATTAATTAAAAACACATGAACCGTGTTTTTTCATGCATAATAGTATTAACTTTAATTAAATAATTTAAAATTAAATCATTATACCAACTACATAATATCATATATGATTATTTCTTTATATAATATCATGAATGAATTATATGTTAAATTAATTATTTCCCATATGACAGAGAAGAAAAAACTGTTTTTTACATTTTTTTTCTATAACACCATATGCACCTTCACTCAAATTATTAATTCAACTCACAATATTCAACTCAAAATGTGTTGCTTGCATTTAATTCCCACTTGTTCGCCGAAAGTGTATTGTTATTTTTATTGAGTTTACAAAGAGGAAACGTGTGTGTAAAGAATTGTAATTCTATGAAAATAAGCTTTTAAAACTAAGTATTGCAAAATAAAATGAACGTTTTACTTTTTTTTTTTTAATGTTCAAATATTTTCTAAGCAGTCTTTAATAAAATTTCACTAAATTTTCAAATAGGGTTATGCTTTATTCAAAAAAAAAAAAAAAAAAAAAAAACATGAAATTATTTCGATTTTTTTTTTTTTTTAGTGATTAATCTACCTTTATATTTAATGTTTATTTTGCACAATTTTCTTATATGGGATAATCTAGATTTCGTAACTGGATCTAGTTTCTGTATTTCAATCGCATATATTATTTATTTCAAAGGTTTTAAGGTTGTGAAGTCAAAAATCACATTTTTTTTTTAATTATTATTTAAAAAGTTAATCATAAGAAATTAATGTTTTATGCATACAAAGGTTGAATTACCTTGTCTAAAAAAACATCCTTTTTATGTAAAATTTTCAGGGGGTATTTTATGTAAAAATTATTTATTTGCAGTGATTAAATTTTCTTTTTTTAATAGCATTTTTATTTATATAAAACTCCTCTAATTTGCTAGTTAAACACATTTCATTTCTTATTTGGAAACAAAATACGCGGAAGCCATCATCCGATTTTATTTCAAACATCCATTTCTAAAAATGGGCATGCGTAATCTAAATTTACTTTGACTCATACTTTGCACCTCTGTGTTGCGTTCGCGTGTCAACTGCAGGGAAATTCTTTTGGCATAACTATCGCTATTAATTCATATTTATTCGTGGTAACTACTGAATAAACGAAATGTCTTTTTTTCATTCCGTGTGTTAATTTTTAAATATTTGCCTTTGAAATGGCGTATATACATATATAATTTTGCCAAATTGGTGTTTTTTCAGTAGCTGTGGTAACCAACGGAGTTAAATTTTTATTATCACTTTTACTTAATTTCTCAGTCTAAAAGGACACCGACTTTTGTGTCTCGAAAAGAAAAAAAAAATTTCTCTTACTGTCCCGAAAATGTTATTATGTTATTATTTGACTGTGTAAATAACAATCTTACGTGATAATTTAAACTAAACTCAATATTACGCCTAACTGATATTTATGCATTTAATAATATGCCTAGTTTATTTGAAAAAGACTTATTGAATTCTAATCTAAATTTAACGATTTGTATTTTTATTGCCTCTTTTTTTCAGCAACGGCGACTTGAGTTACGTGTATGTGCTATCTACTTACTGATCCTGCATATTAAATTGTTTAGCTGCCAAATTACTTAGATTCATATTAAGTTGTTTAACATATGAAATTTTTACTTTAAAAAAATCAACTATTTAAACTTATTTCATTCTTTATGATGCACGTTAGACCACAAGAAATTTGCATTATAAGGGTTGACATAATTCAGTGTTTATTGTAACTTTCCATATGAAAAATGAGAAGCATATGCACGTGTTTATTTTTGTGTCTGTGTTCATGTACTGTGTTTTTGTACGTGCATTTGTGTACGCTCTAAAGATCGTGTTTAATTGTATGTAACACACACACACACACACACACACACACATATATATATATATATATATATATATATATATATATAATTATAAATTATATTAGCTTTTAATTGGTTAGTATATTAGCTTTTCTCAAGTACGGGCTTAAAAAAAAAAGTCATGGATTGTCTTTATCAGTTATCTTATATCATATATTATCTTATATCCTATCTTATTCATATATATCTTATATCTTATAATCAATCTTAATTCGATTAAGTGTTAAAATTAGATTATATACTAAATCACTTTTTAAAAACCGAGGAAATGTAGTACTTCAGGGGGATTGTTTTAGAATAAGTTTTGAAACGCAGTTATAACTATTATGTTGTACGTATATATGTTGTACGTAATATTACGTTATAACTATTATGTATAACTATTATGTAATAACTATTATTTTAACTATTTATTTTTCTCTAGTGTAAGTAACTTACCTAAACTTGAAACTTCACAGTAATTAAAATCAAAGTTTCACAACATTGACACTTATTAAAAAAAGAAAAATATATTTTGTCTGTATGATGATATGTAGAATAGGCCATTATTTTACACCAGATTCTGTGTACGGGTGAATACCTATTGAATCTATGCTCGTATTCACGAAAAATAAAATCTCGATAATCCAAATGAACATAACAATGAGCACAACAGACAATTGAACACGGCACCTGCCGTCTATCGGCTTTTAAATGCAGAACATATCTGCTACAAGTAGGCCAAATTTAGTAGCAAATGCTTGAATAATTATGAATGAATACTTATGGAAACACAACATTAACAACACGAGTTATCTGAGTTACTGAAAAACACCATTTAAACAAAATTGCATTTGTCGTGTTATTTGTGTATCATAAACTAAATTCTTCCCAAAGTTTAAAGGAAATATAACGCATAGGAAAATCTTTCCTGATTTTTGTATTTGATTTTTTAACATTTTTTTTCTTATTACATTAGCATTAACTTTTTGGGAAATAATAATATATATTAAAAAAAAAAATCGAGTTATTTTTATAACATTGCTGTTTGACTGCTGTTTGATTGAAGATTATTATTAATATATTAATAATAATGAAAATTGCAAATTCCAATAAGGAAAAATTATTAATTTATTTTCTTTTCTTTGTTAATTGTAGATCGAACTACTACTACTATTATTATTATTATTATTACGATTACTATTATAATTATTATATTAAGCGACAGACATCTTACAATGTTTATATTGGTGAATATAATGGTTATTTTAATGTGAGAGTAACTAACAATTTGTAATTTAGCCTCATGTAATGTCACACATGGATTATTAAAATCCACTTACAACAGAATTAGTCAGATATTTATTATATTTCTTTTGATGTTAACTTTGATGAAGAATTCACACTAAAATGAATTTCATAGAATTACTTTGCAAGAATTTTAAAGAAAATATTGTAGATATGGATAAAAATTAAACCGCTATGAATATTTTTATGAAAATATGCTTCGTTTAAAAACATTAATAATGTATAAATTATTAATATCAGTTAAAAAAATATTGTTGTTTTTTCGTGAAGAAAGCTATTAAGGAACAAATTTAATTATAAACAAAATCCGAAATTTAAACTTAACACTTAACTTATCTAAAAAAAAAAAAAAAAAAAAAAAAAAAAAAAATGAAAATAAAAAATAAATAATGGAAATAAATAATCTATTACAAATTATATTAGATGAATAACATTAAAATATTAAATACCGAATATAACATATTATTTATATCATCCAAGTTAACTCAGTAAACACCATTTATTATTTCATAAATTGAACACAATATACTTATGAATATTTTAACCTAGATATCAACAATTATATTCCACATTTCAGCTCATTTCTGGTATGAGATATGTCAGTGCATTTGTCAGAACTGAAACAAATGAATACTATTAAAGTAGACTTTTATTTGACATATGTGAATTTCTTGTATTTGAAATGAATAAATAACATATTTGCAAAATAATGGAGTTAATGATAGTTTAGCACCTGGCAGCCAAAAGGTTTATCTTTAAATGTTTTTCTCAAAACAGACTATTCTGTGGGACAATTTGCGTTGAAAAACAATTTTAATCTAATTTTCTTGAACACTACTATCAGTTATTATTATTATTATTATTACTAGTATTATTATTATTATTATTTATTAAGAATAGTATTTTTGAATTACCAAAAATTTTATCAGTACAGCGGTACTTATTAATATTTTTTAAGTTATTTATTTACTTCATTTCTACAAATACATAAGACTATAATTACTGAAAAAAAATGTGGTATTAAAATCTTGATATTTGTATAAAGGTGATATTAAGTTTCTTTTGATATTAAGTCATAGATATGAAACGGAACTTTGATATCTATGTAAGTATATTACAATGTTTATACATGTTTATGATAGAAGCAAAATATTACATTTTTATTAATAACTAAATCGTGTTTTAAAATTTCAGGTATCAAGTATTAATTACAAAAATATTTACAATTATGTTGATAATTAGAACTTTTAAAGGTAGTTTTTCAAACTTTTCTTTTCTAATATTTCTACTCCTAATAAGTTTCCGTCCATAATGTATACCTCGTTTTTTTTTTTTTTTTTTTTTTTTTTTTAACATCTCAAAGAATAGGAAAAAGAACAGCATAATCGGATATGTGTTATAAGATAAAATTAAATAAATAAATTTAAATAATCTTTATTTTTCGAATAAATATCATTCGTAAAATAATAGTACATAAAATTCTTAAAAAAAAAAAAAAAAAAAAAAAAAAAAAAAAAGCTTTTATTTTATTTATTTATTTATTTTTATTTTATTTTATTTTAATTTATTTTATTTTTATCACATCACTATTGCATAATAACTTAAGTTTAAAAAAAATTAATTTTCTTATTATATGATTTACAATAATTCCAAAATTTGATTTTAAGAAAATTAAAAAGTTTCTCTTTAACTTATTTTTCTTGTTAAAACTTCACATTTTTACAATTCTATTCTATTCAAAGCCTTTTCTTTTTTCTTATTCCAGTAATTACTTCATCTTTAGACAAATTTTGCAATTTAGATTGATGTGCTATGTCTGTTCACGGTATATCATTTATTATTCACGAAAGAGTGATCGATGTTGACTTAAACGCTTAAAGCAGACTTAAATATGCATGTAACTTTAATGAATATAAAACATTTAATTAGATAGAAAACATACTGAATATTTAAAAAAACATAGTGATAGAAAACATAGTGAATATATATTTTATTGAATATTTCTTATAAAAATACTTTCTATATTAATGGAAATCGATTATGGTTATGCTTTATGTTAAGCGCGATACATGATGAATTTTTTGAACAAAATGTACTGATTTATTTAACTGTGGTTTCTGTAGAATCTTTTTCTGGTTTATGAAAAAAGTCATTTGAATACAAATTAAATTATCTCAAAAAAAAAAAAAAAAAAAGTTCTTATAGAAGTATTTTAAAAATAACACTTTCTCTTACCCATGTACATGAAATATAAAATATTGTTTTGGGGTTAAAATTTCTGAAATGTCTTTTTGTTAATTTTACTTGTAATGCCTTGAAGTCTAAAATCAACCTTTTAGCAATAGGTATGTGTGTGTGCCTGTTATCCGCCTGCTATCAGTACTCTAGAACAATCAGTAGCAGGAAGTTCAAAATCGGTATTCAAAAGTTTTTGTTGAGATCATGCAAAGGGTCATCCAAGAGATATCAAGTACATTACGTCTGTGAGTGAAACTTTTGGTAGGTTCAGTGTAACGCTTGTAGGCTGCGACTAAAAAATGAGATGAATATAAGCACTTTATATGCATAAAATCATATTTCCAGTACAATATAGTATGGAAATCGTCCACCACATTCGTTTACAAACTGACCCCCCCCCCCCCAACTAAAAAAAAAAACCCTACAATATTGTGGGACTATCCTTTAAAAATTCTGGCAGTGCTTTTCAGGTTCTGATTTGTTAATTTTTTAAGTGCTCAATCGTGTGCATATATACCTTGAATAATTAAGAAGAATATATATATATTATGAATATAATGGAGGATAGTGCTTCATAGTTTTTTTTTATGTTCAGTAAAACTGTTCAATAATGAAAATTAATTCCTTATACCTATAATGTGAATAAAGTTTTCTTAAGTTAAAACATCAGCTTGATTTTTAAAATAACTACTTTTTTTTTTCTTTTTTTTTTTTTTTTTTTGTTTCCTGAATACAAACGTCAGGAATTTAACGGTTAGTTTTTGTGTACGTCTGTTATCATCGTAAAAAAAAAAATGGCGGCAATTCAAATGAATTTTGAAGTTAATATGAGTTTTCTGCTTGAAGAGTTTGAACAAGATTTCTTAAAAAATTGGAATAAACCCATGCAGCACAGAAAATTTCAGTTACGTTGCAAAAAGCTTATAATCTTTCAAAAACGTAACATATTTAAGTATGCTCTCTGGTACCTTCCTGAAACATTCGTACTTTTTGATTTTCTATCTATTAAGTGATTGAAATGTTTCTGTTACGTATCTGGTTTTTTGTTACGATCGCGGTCATTCCTACGTTTGTGAAACTATACGCAAAGCAATCTGAGCGTTTCAAAATGTTTCTGAAATATTTATAATGTTTCGATGTTATACGATTGTTAGGTTTCTGTAACATTTCGTGCTGTTAGGGTACATTCAAATTTGATAACTGCCTTGACTTCTACTTAAAAGAATGTACTATTTTTAAATAACGAATTAAAGGGCTCGGAATTCCTCCTACCACATACATATTTGTCAAATAAACACATAACATAACATAGGTTAACATAGGTAGACATAACATAACATAACATAGGTAGATTTTTAACATAGGTTTCTATACAGTACTTGTTATCTTACCCCTTAATCTCCAATTAGTAAAATAGTGTTGAAATTCAAAGGAAGAAAAAGTTTTGTGAGTGCCCAATAAATATTTATATATATATTTTCTAGTTAAAAGTAATCTACTGCATGCGTGAAATTTTTCGACATTTCGTTTTTGATAAGATTTCCATTTTGTAAGATGTCCTTAAAACATTTTGACCATTAATATATACATTCTGTGAGTGTTTCTGTGTGTTTCCGTCTCTGTGTTATTGTTATGTTCTTGGTGCTGTATATCGCGACACATTTTCTAAAACTTTTGAAAAATTTATATTTTATTGGATTTTAATATAAAACCTAGCGCTCATTGAATTTTGGATTATATCATTCGATAGGTGGCTCTGTCATGACTTTATTTACTGACTGGTTAATTTACTTTCTATTCAATTAAATTACAGAATATCTGATATATGAAAAAGAAATGTTTATAAAATTTACTATTAAAAAAATGTGTTTAAATGGTTAATTATAAAACAAAAATATATTACTATGATTGATTTAGCAAATTGCAATTAGGACGCGTTATACATATTTTTAATCATTATCCTTCAGATTGTATGTATGCATATATTAGATATATAAAATTTAGAAGCTGAAAAACTATTTTTCACAAACTGAGACACAAAATATATTATAAATTTAAAGATTATTTGTGACATTTATAAATACAATTTTTTCAAAATTATTCGGATAACTATTTTATTTTATTTTATTTATTTATTTAATTATTTTGAAATTTCAAATAATAAACTGATTTTGGCCTGTTGTGTCAGTAATATTTATTTCAACTTCACAAAAATTCGAGCATGCAAATTTGTATCTTAAATTTTATTTTATAAAATCTACTTTATAATTTTAAACAAGAATATAGAAAAGAAAAGACTTCAAATCTTAAGAAAATCTCATTTTACTTCCATAAAACAAATTATAACATAAGTCCACAAGGATGCAGCGATACAGAAATATTGGCTTTGGCTATGGTATGAATTATGCAAGGAAAATATATTAGTATTTGGTTGATATCTGAAGGACATCGGTATCGAAATAAGTTTTAGCTAATCAACAAGCACTTCACCTCCTGATATGATACGTTAATAATATTGAAAAAAAAAACGTTTCTTTTAAGACTTGGCAAAACAAGTATTTTTATACAAATTTAATTATTAATAGTAAAAATAAAGATCATCACACAACAATTTAATTCAATTTTGCATTCTATAGTACGTGTTAATTTATATCAATTTCAATTTAAACTTTTGGCAGATAGATATTTAAGCATACAGCATGTGGAGTTTTGATTGCAATTTTTATGTATAGGAATATTGAAACTGGAATACAATAATTTTCTTAAAGTATTATAAATAGTTATTTATATTTCAAGACAAGACCTCGATTTCTTTACGTGTATTTAGAAATGCATTTGTCTTGCTTGTTTAGTCATTACACCAGTTTAATTTATTCAACATTGGTTTACATAACATTTAAAAAAATAATGATATGACATAATATTTTACGTAATAATATTTACACTTTTTGTATACAAAAAGCTCAATATATATATACATATATAAATCATGTTTTTAAATTTAATTTTACAACCGCGTGTCTATTTATTTATTTTGTTATAATTTTCTCACGACGTAAGCAACTTCAGTTTAATTGATTTATTATTATTAATTTACCATAACATAAGATTTCTACATCAGAAAAATATTACTCTATAATAATATTTTGGTTTTATTTAAGTTTTTATAAACGAAAAATTCTTAAAGAAGAATCTATTTATTATTCTTGTTTCTTATGATCATATCAATTATATTTTATACTATTATTTAAAGAAAAATCTCTCTGCAATTTACTTCTGTAGTTTTAATGTAAAGTTTTTTATTTATTTTATTTTATTTTATTTTAACTTTTCTGGACTTGCTGCATGCAAGTTTAAAATTATAATGATTACATTTTTTTTTTTTTTTTTTTTTTTCCTTTTTTGATAAATGAATGGAATTTCTGAAGTTCAAACTGTCACAACAAAACAATAAATTTACTTAAAGAACACAATAATTTCAAACATATTACAAATATAAAAAATGATGAGGAATAATTAGTAAATTCTATTAATAGATACATAAATGCGCATATAAAGGAGGGAGCTAATGATGCTTTCCTCATCGCCGAGATTCATGACAGCATAAATAAAAAACAAAATTTGCAGTTCCGTAGTTTAAATTGAATGTCCATAAAGGGCTTTCACTTGTTGACACGCATGTTAAGAACTGGATCTCACAAAGTAAGTTGATAACTCGACATCATAACAAATGCCGACAGCATCGTTAAAAACCAAGGCCACGATTAACAAATACATATTTTAAAGACTTTTTTAAGCATTTGAACTACTTAAAAAAAAAAAAAAAATCTGGTGGGAAAAGGAAATTGACATTTTTGTGAAATATAATACTTTAAAGGGCGGTAAGTTGTAGGGTTTTGTGTTAGAAACATGTAAATGATTGAATATAGCAAAAAAGAACTACCAATTTTATGATTTTAATAATTTATGTTGTATCATACCTTAATAACCCCCAAAAATATTACGTACGAATGAAAATATTAAATTGTAAATTTAAATATTCAACAGAAAAAAGAACGCCACACAAGGTATGCACACACTAAAGAAAACTCAAGTTTCTTTTGGCGGAAAAATATTCATAATTACAAAATATTATTTAAATAATAAATATTTAATCGCTTACATTAATAAATTTCAATTAAAATTACTATTAAATTACACATTTATTATTATCATTTTCAATCACCACATAAAATTTTCTTGTCAACAGAAGGTTAACTAAAACTTTTTTTATTCTCTATATATTTTTTTTTATGATACCGACCGGCTTAAGACGAATTTTTTTAAAACGAAGTAACAAAAGCTTTTCTTATTAATTCGCAAATCACGAAACAAAACGCATAAATTTTAGATGCACATGAAAATTAGAATCACAGGATCACACAGTTTCAGAGACAACACCATTTCGTGCGGAAAACTTGGAAACTTTCGGAATGCACACATTTTCGAACACTTCTTGAGCAGCGTAGATGTAACTTTCGGTGGCATAACCAAAGAGCTTCCAACTTATTGAAAGATCTTTGGTAAGACACATGACTTTGAAATATGATCTCGGGGTCCTAAGTTGAGCCACCAATTATGTTGCAGAAGGCTAAGTAGCTTGGTACAGCACAAAAATAAAAAGAAGATTTACTATTTTGCTTTCTCATAAAATCAATTTTAAATCAAAACGACGACAGGGAAGAATAGGACACAATAATTATACAACGACTGTAGGACAAGGTATAGTTTAACGACGACAACAAGCACATTGTGAGCAGATGGATTACATTTTAAATAATAGCATGAACAGTGCTGTCAAAGCGGCGCTGCATTTTATACTTTAGAACACTTTAAAGAAGTAAACACGCAGTCGAAACTCTGCGAACCTTTCTGAAAGAGAGACTACTACAGACTGACAAAGTTTATTACTAAATCACATTGGGTGCTACGTCAAGTGGTTTTTCATGACGAACGCTTCTACGTAAGCGTTTCATCATTGGACTTCGCTGGAAACAAAACCTCACAGGTGATCTGAGCTAGGAGATGTAGTTTTTGTCTTACACTCTTACAAAAAGAATACAATAACATAATCATAATTTAAACGAAAAATAATTCTGCTTTAGTTAAGTTTTAAACCAGAAGCTACACCCTTATAGTCTAAAGCACAAATAAATCAATACACCATGGAAAAGTCAAGAGTTACTTTTATTAGAAACCAGAAATATTTTAAAATGAAAAAATGGAATTAACCACAAAGACTTCTCAATTTTACAGAAAATCTGCTATTTCATTTCTGAATCCAACAATTGTATAATTATTACGTTTACTTTTAGATGACAAGAAAACTACAGTTATTTTCAATTCTGTCTACCTACTACAACCTTAATCAAACCGAACCACGACTGAGAATACAAGAAAAATTCCTTTAGATCCAACATCCTTTCTGTCCAATGTCTAACAAGATTCTGGCTACAAATGACATTTCAAGTGAATTATTTCAGATTTAATTTCTCTTTTCTCAAATTTTTTGAATTACAGTAACGAAGTGTTAAAAAGATTTCGCTACAAGTGGCATTTCAAGTGAATGCTACGTAATGTATGTACTTATATTCCGTCAAGCTTATATTTATAACTCTCTCAAGGAGTCGTAATATGTATAGGTGACTGCTCCCATTATAATTTGCTAAAATGCTCTGTTGGACCTGAAGATGCAATGTAACTCATGGCGAAAAACTTTGTTTATTAAATATTGTAAGTTTGATTTTAATAAATAATGACGAGTTTTAAAGTGTATTTTTAGGTCTTAATTCTTTTTAATAATTAAAATGTGCACGTGTTTTTAAAAATCTCAATTTAAGAGATTATGTTTTATTATGAATGCAAAAAATTCCCCACTTTAAGTAAAAATTTTGAAACATAAATCCATTTTTTTTTTTTTTTTTTTTTTTTTTTTTATGTAACAAAATATTTTTACCTTCTCTTACCCATAAGGTAGAGAAGGTAATTTTGGGGTCATTTCATTATTGTTTGGGTCATTTTATTATTATCTGGTCATTTTTTTGTTATTGTTTTTGGGTCAAATTTTCGAACGCGAGTTTTTGTTATATTTAGATGTTCTGAGATACCCTGAATACGAAAATCATGTTTTTAGCAAATGGTCTGTGTATATGTCTGTGTGTCTGTGTGTGTGTGTCTGTCTGTTATCAGCGTATCTCAAAAACAAATTATTGCAAGGAAGTTCAAACTTGGTATTCTAAATGTGTATCATATAAGGATGCTACACTAAATTTTTCGTTAAGATCAAGCAAATGGTTCGTGTACAGGGACACTCAAAATATTCAAATACATTACGTCTATGGGGGAAATTGCAGGTGAGTAGAGCTTAACATCTATAGACAGCACTAAACCAAATGAAACGAATATATATTTCTTGTAATAGAGATAGTCATCAGGGGAATAAATTGTGTATGTAGGAGCGTCGCCTCCCCTCCTGAGGGGGAAGTCCCCCCTCGAGGGAAGTAAATTTTCATGACGGGTATCTTTAAAAAGAGCTCGCCAATATCTTTAAAACGAATGGTCGATTAAAAAAAAAACTTTTTTTTTTTTTTAATATTGAGAATAAAATGGACTTTTTTGGATATTTGGATATTTTTGGATACTACTTCTCAAATATGGAAATCATCTGAATTATTACAAAATATAATTTTTTTTTAAATAATAATTTTAATAAATTATTTTTTAAAAACAGAAATATTTTTTTATAACCGAATTAAATTGTATATAAATGTAGGTGCATTAATGAAACGGGGGATTGAGGGGGGCGGGAGCCCCCCCCTCTCACACAACTAACTATCATATAAAACTCTCCCGAAGCCTAATTTGAATTGTTTAATAGGGGTTTAGATAACATCGTTATGTTACCTCTTAATCTCCAATCTGTATTTATAGTATTATATTTCAGGGTAAGAGAAAGTCGGGCGAGTGATACACCAGATTATTTCTATATTTTAAAATCTAAGTGAAAAATAAAAATGTGTGTAAATTATAATATGCAGTCTATGATAATAATAAATAATTTGCGTTCACGTAAAATATATGATATTTTCATTAAAACGACCTTTAGTCTTATTAAAATTCTTTACAAATTGAATCATCAAATAAAATATATTGGCAGTTCATAAATAACTTAATTTATTCTCACAAAGATTCGTTTATTAAACATTTTAAGGTTCAATAAGTCTAGAAATTAAACACATTTTTCTTTAATTAACAGTAAAATTTTAAATATGTATATAAAATAATAATAATAATGCTGAATTTTCGTTCAATATATGTTTATTTTACATTCTATGTATTTGCGGTTTACAAATTACGCCCTGGAATAGTATCTCGTAAGCAAAAGTGAAATTATAATAATTAAATATGATAAAATATATGCTGGAAGTATTTCTAGGTATGAATGTTTCTTTTATTTAAATTCTAACTCTTCTTAAGCGCAATTCTCATTCTGCATATTTTTTTGTACTTCAGTAATCAACACACGTTTTCACCAATTATAAAAAAGAAAAAAAAAAAAAACTTTTGGCTGTATAAATTTACAATTAATAAGGAATTATTGTTTATTATATATTTTCGTTTATTTATTTTCTAAAATTATCATTAAACTTGCAAATTGTTAAAATTCTTATAATTCTTATAATAATTATATATTTTCAGTGTAAGCATTAAAATTTGTTAATTGTGAATACTTAAATTACATATATTTGGAAATCAAAATTAGATATCTCGGTGAAAATGAAATTCGAGACATTCTCTTTCATAAATTTACTGATATTTTCCTATACTAACGCTTAAAAATCTCTAAAAAATAGAAATTTTAGATATTTAAGCAGCAATACAGGTTTACTGTTTTATAAAGAAGATATGGTTTATGATAAGAACACTTTCCTTTACGAAAATAAGCATATTTTACACAAGGATTAAAAAATAAAAGGGAAAATAATAGCAAACTGCTGTCTGTAAAATACGTCTTGAGATGGAAAATATTTCGAAAATTTGAATTTCTGAGAGACATTGTATCTAAGCCAACACAGAAGATATATTGCAACATTTGTTCTACAATGAGAATATCCAACAATACTCCAAGGTATTTTATTGCGTGAATTCCACCATGACTACATTGTATAAACAACACAAAAAGAAATTATTTTCACGATTCAAAACATTATAGGAAAAATATGTAAAATGGTTACTTTTGTATATTGTTATAAGTATAATATTACGGTATTATTTCAGTATAAAGTGTAGTCAACTTATTAGAAAAGAGACTATAACAATTATTTATAATATTTAAACTTCATTTTAATAATATTTTACATATTATGTAAATTTTATGGGCTTTTAATTTAATTCGAATGTAAAATTAAAAAGACAAGTTTCATTGAAAAAATATTACGTTAATCTTAAATAATTATCTAAATTTTAGTCATTATTCTAATCTATATATTTTTATATATTATCCTTTGAATAATACAAATTTGAGGATAAAGTGTAACGTTCGTTCACATTTTTAATAAAAAATATTTTATATTATTATTTAGTATTTAATAATATGTGATCAACAAAACTGATTCTATTCTGTTCTAATCATTTCTCTTTAAAATATCACCAAACATTTTTTCGGAAGAGAAAAGGATCCTTTAAATGACGTCCAATGCAGATGGCCATCGCCACTGTACTTATACGGTTTCAAGAATGTTTCTTGATTAGTTTAAAGTTGAATACACAGTTTCGTTTGCTAGTTGCAAAAGACTAAATCTCATAAATATAAAACATAAGACGAAAAGAAAAATGATTTGGTTAGAAACGAATTGCTAAAAAATAATAAAAATATTTAGATATGTTACTTAAAACGGTCTTTTTGTGATCGAAACAAATAAGATGGAAATACTGCCTGCGTTACAAAATAACTAAATGAAAAATTATGCTCAGATCAGTAGATAAGTTATCGTCTATATTCAGGTTATGCTACAATCAGTGCTTGATCCAAGGCTGAATGCGATATGTATGGCTGTAAGAGATAATATATTTACAAACGTAAAATACACAATATAAGACTAAATTATAAAAATAAAATAAATTTGTCTGGCATTTATATTTTCTCAAACCTGTATATCATCTAGGACTACTTTAAACACGAACTTTAAAGCACGCTAAGTCTGCCCACATAAAATATAATACATCTTTTGGTGCATGGTATACAACGTGGTATGTCAATCAAAAATTTGCCAGTTGAATGTTAGCTCTTTCTACTTATAAAGGAATGAATGGTGCTAATGTCATGTAAGAACTGTGCAATTTGCATAGTATACATCGACTGAACAAATTTCACAGCGCGTTTACGCCAGCAGCTTCAAATATACTCCATTAGTAAATTTTAGATTTTTTTTTTTTTGGGGGGGGGGGGGGGGTAAATCATTTTTCAACTTTTTCCACACTTTCTATGTAAAATTTGATTTCATTCCGCTTATTAGTTTAAGGATTAGAATCTTGTAAACCGCGAAATTAATTTTATGAGCACCCTATATTTTCCATTTTTACATGATACGTATACGGTTTTGTTTATATTCTGTTAGCAAAATAGCAGTTTTATAATATATTCGTGCATACTTAAATAAAAAAAAAAAAAGAATAATAATGATGATGAAAGGATTTGAATATTGGTATATTGTTGGGTTTTTGCCCTACTTTCAGACTTGCTCTTGCCTCCAAGGTAGTAGAAACTGTTTCTTGCACCAGGAAAAGAAAGGTCACATCCTTTCGAAGCCAGTAGTGCTTTTATGGCATTTGAAGAAGTTTTCAAGTTTAAATACGTATATTAAACAATATTTCTTAAAGGAAAATTTAGCTTTCAGAAATATGATTACAGGGACATTGGATTTTGTTTTGCTTTTTGTTTTGTTGGATTTTTTTTTTTTTTTTTTTTTTTTTTTTTTTTTTTTTTTAATACAAAGAAATACTTTAAAAGTTACCAAAATGATATTCTCACACGCCATACTGAGATATTTTATGTAAATCGATATTATGATAAAATACTTGGCTTAAAATCGATTCGTCTCATGCGTACGTGGATTCCAAACGACTTTGGTGAATATGAAACATGTCATTTCACAGACAGTGATTGGCATGAAAGCCGCAAATCTACACTCATCTCTAATAGGCATGATAATGCTCCTCATTTGTGTATTACGTTGCGCTGGTGGACTTTAAATATTATCGATAGTTACTATAAAATAACACACTGACATCCATTTTACCAGCACATTCTGCTGTTAAATAGAAAAATTTACAGTGAAAACGTCTATAAAGAAAAACTCTATATATATGTTTGTGTTGTAAATTATCTCGTTTTAATGGCAGAAACTGCTGGTACCCCTGTTTGCCTTCATTTTACGCTGTGAAATCTTACATTATTTTTTACAGTGTGGTAATGTTCAACAACTTTTACATAAACTGAAATGAACATTACCATGCTATTGTTTCATTGTCTTTTTATGTTTGATTGATTTGCATAAAACGATTCATTATGAAATGTCACCGAATACTTTTAGATACTTTTGAAAGCATTAAAGAAATATCCAATATGTCTCTATTTCTGTTCCCGCAAACCGAATTTTATTCCTCGCATTGCTTCTTTTATTATGAATTTCTGAAATTTACAGGGCTTTGTGACATCCCACTATTTGAACTTAAAATGCGAAATCTGATAAAACCTGAAAATGGAAATTTATCAACACTTTTAAGTTTTAAAATCAAAGAAATTTTGATAAGTAATCTATTATTTAGTAAGTTATTTAAAAAATAAATTAAATCTTTTTTCAAATATAATATTAACTTTTAGGTAAATTAAAATTTATTTATAATATCATCCGCACAAATACTCTTAATAATCATATGATGTTTTAAATACAATAATAATTTAATACTAAACAAGTAATTACTTTTTTTTTCTGATTTCAGTAACATGTATCAAGGAATAATAAAAATATCACTTGCATTATTTTAGAAATAGTAAAAACCAATTAATTATTTTTCAAAATGATTCATTTATGTTATTTATTAATCTTTCTTGTAATCATAATTCCATTATTTATTCACGTGATTGTAAAAAGAATTATTTTGTTTGAAAATAGATGATTTATGTTTTTTTATTATTTTAGAATGGATGCACGCACTTTACATATATATAAGTACATTGTGTCTATTTTGTTTGAATATTCATGCATGAAAAATTAATTACTTTCAGAATAATAATTAGCATGGTAACAATAAATACATAAATAAATAAAATAAAAATAAAAATGAAAATAAAAATAAGTATTTTCTTACCTTTACTTTACAAGTAATAAACTACCAATTTTGACACTGTATTCGATTAGCGTTTCTAATTAAGAAAAAAAATGATTAATTAATTTAAATCTTTCTAATATTCTTTGAAGAGGATTTTCTCATTTTCTGCATATATGACGCTTGTATATCTATTCAAATAACCAAGAAGTAATTAAAAACTTCATTTCATTTTAATAGAATATAAGATATAACATTTAAATTCTTAGAACTGTTTATTTGAATGCAATAAACGCAAGAATCTTTACAAGTTTATTAAATATCGCTTGTCTTCAATTAAAGTTTTGTTTAGCAACTAGAAAAAATTAGATTTATAAATATAGAATTTTTTATGAATTTGAAATTGATTACAAATATTTTTGTATAAAATATAATTACAGATGTGTTATTTTGCTTATAAAAATTTAACTAATTCTGATAATATTTTAAATGTTTTAAAATTCTAAAATTCTAAAAAAAAAAAAAAAAAACTATTTCTATCTTTTTCTTTTTATCTCTATATATATATATATATACGTTCATACATAAATATAGATGTATACCAGTATTTCTCTCTCGGTATGTGTGCATGTGTGTTTGGGTAGAAAGGCAAAGAGGTGTAGGTTTATTGCTGGAATACTTGACAGACTGATAATTGATGCCAAAATACAAAAACAAAATTATAATACAATAAACGAAAGCCAAATTATTATTTTAATTAAAATGTCTGGTATGAAGAATATTTGGATTGTTATTTAAATAGAAAGAAAAATACGGAAATAATACATGTATATTTATAATTTTCTAACAATAATTTTGATCGTCTGTTCAACAACATTAAAATCTTCCTGACCTTTAAATTTCTTTACCATTATTACTTTGAGACTTCTGCACCTACAGTACTTTTGTAGCTTTTAGAGTATAGCACTACCTACAAATTGATTGATGCAAAAACGCTTGTGTGTTTTCTTCCTCTTTCACCACTAATATTTTGGTTCACTTTTTCCAAGTTGTGAAAAACTTGTCATTCATATTTTATTCGTTTAAATTAATGTAAATATTATTTTTTTTGTCACTAAGTATCTTGTTTAATTAATGACTTATTTTTTTTTTCTCATGTTATATATATTTTTTCTATATAGCATAAAAATATTTTAAAGAATCTGTATATTAACACTTTCGTGACCGCTGACGTAGATTCGCGTCATTTGAAAATTTAAAACTCCGCCAGTGGGTGTTTCTTTCGCAATTTGTAAGTTATTTACTTTTTTTATGAATATACCTTGTATACATAATTGTACAATCAAATATACTATGGATATAAACAATTTGATTAGAAAGAATGTAATTATATAAATATTATCTATTTGTAATATAAATGTGAACACATAACATTTTGTTCAGAAATATTGTAACTTGAGAGAATGACGCTCACAGATAAACTTTACCGTCAAAAAGACAAAAACACGTGATCGCTGAAGTGTTAATACTCAAATATGATAATTGTCCGACACTTTTTTAAATATTAATTATAGGAATAGAGAATTGAAAGCTCTGTTGTTCTAAAAGTGTGATTAATGTGTGTTAAAATAATATATTTTCTTATGATATGATGCAGGTATATAAAAATACCTTTATATTAAAATACTTTTATTTTATTTTATAAAGGCTTATTGAGTAATATAAATGCTTATTGAGTGAAAACGATACATGAAAATTTTATGCTATTGGACATATAATAAGAGAAGGATTTTATTTATGAAAGTTGTAATTTTGTTTCTAATTTTTTTTCTTTTCAATTCACTGACCTGTATGCGAGATAACATGCTCACACAAGGTAATTAATTTAGTGTGTAAAACGTATCTTTATTATATATACTACTGGCTATTAAAATTGCTACACCAAGAAGGAATAATAATAGCGGAATAAAATTTGTTGGACACATACATTATAGTAGGAAGAACAATTGATTAAATTTTCAAGAAATTTGGAGTAATATGTACTGAGAAAACAGTACATAAAGCAGCGGCCTATGTGAGCAATAACAGCACTTATCTGCCTAGGCATTGAATCGAACAGCGATTGAAAAGCGACTGGCCCCCCAGCACTCACCAGTAACTTCGATCAATGAATTGTGCATCGTGTTAAAACTTCATGAAGTGCTCTACCCGTACATGTCATCCAATCTCTGTTCGATTCAATGCCTAGGCAGATATGTGCTGTTATTGCTCACAGAGGTCGCTGCTTTATGTACTGTTTTCTCAGTACATATTACTCCAAATTTCCTGAAATTTTAATCAATTGTTCTTCCTACTATAATATATGTGTCCAACAAATTTCATTCCGTTATTGTTATTCCTTCTTGGTGTAGCAATTTTAATGGCCAGTAGTGTATATATATATATATATATATATGTATATATATTTCCTTATAATATCATTTGAAATATTTTATGTTTATATATTTCCAGTAACACTTTTTTAAATATTCTTTCGGTGTGTTTATTATTACGAATTTCATTTATCTAATTATTTTGCATAAACATTAAAATCTTTAGTACTTAAAAGCTCATACAAGAAAACAAGTAAAATTACAAACTTTAAAAATCAAACCATGTATATTGTAAGATCTTCCAGATAACCATTTTTGATAGATTTTTTTTTTAATTTTATTATTATTATTATTATTATTTTCTAGTCCAAAAAATATATGACAGGCAGTTTCAGGACAGTTTAAATTTAGATTAGTAGGTTATGTTTCACTTACATATTTCTCGAATTCTTCATAATTAATAATAATAACGTGTTATATTTTTCTGAGAAAAGATGAGGCTTTTAAACTATCAATCGTAAAAATATAAAATCATATTTGAAAGGCATTGGGGTAGCTGTTACCCATCGGAATTCCTGTCATTTGTAAGAATTAATATATAACTTTATACAGGATATTTTCAAACATTATTTTTAGATTTTATGTTGGCGTAGATGATTTTATAAATTGTACATGTAACATACATTGTAAGACAATAATGTGCAAAAAATACACATACATAGAAAACCAAAGTAAATTCTTCAATGAATGTATAGGTAAATGTAGAAAGTTTAATAGATTTTTTATAGATTGCTGGATTGATTTAAAGAAACCTGAGGGAAAAGCATGCAGTATGGGTTGAAGGATGGTCTATTATTAAATAGATAAAGGTATTAATTAGAGCATTGTTTTTTCAAATAGACAAAAATAAGAACAATACAACTTTTAAAAATTGAAGAAAATTAAATATACGTTTTTAAGGTAATAATAAAATATGTAACATACATCTCTGTGATAAAACCTCATGCAATTGGTTTACTAAAAACACGAAATTATTATTAGGTGTTTTGATAAATTAATACAATAAATAAATAAATAAATAAATAAATAAATAATAAATAATAAATAAATAAATAAATAAATAATAAATAAATAAATAAATAAAATGTATTTTCTAAAATTTATTTTGCATTTTGCCTTTTGCAAAATGAAAATTGGAATTTTTTATTTTAGGAAATTTCTTTTATAAATAAATCTAAAAATCACCTATTCAAATTGTAGTAAATGAAAATAGAAAATTACATCTTTATAAATGCATTTTGCTATTAGTTTAGTTCTTCTGCATTAAAAGAACCTTCATAATGACATATACGCAAGCTTTATTTAATTTAAAATGCAAGTGTATTGAATTGAAGATACTATCAGTTGTTTTCAAACACTTAAAATTGACAGTTCAATTTTTTAAACATAATTTTTTTTTGTTAGACATGTTCAATATATCGTTGATAAATTATGTTTTAAAATTACAATATATTTTACTTTTAAATGTTTGTTTTGGTTTATATTTTATTTCTGCATAGCTTTTAGAATGTTTCAGAACAAATTTACTGTTCGCTTAAGTGAATTAAACACAAAGAGGGAAATATATGCGAGCATTATTTTATTTAAAATGATAATGTATTGAACTGAAAATACATTCAGTAATTTAAAATTTCAAAACTAACAATCTAGCATTATAATGGTAAGTTCTTATGTTATACATGTATAAAAAATCTGGATAAATTATGTTTTAAAAGTGCATTATATTTTATATATTATCATTTATTTCTGATCGATTTGTTAATTTCACTACTAATTTATTCTTTTAACTACGTCGAATGCGAGAGTGCAACATGCTCATATTTACACACACACACACACACACACACACACATATATATATACATATACATACAGCACAGAATGTTTCAATTAGGTTCCAAAAATCTTACAATCTTTCATTATTGTAGCACATTTAAAGTATGCTCTCGCTGATACCTTTCTGAAACATTCGCCTCTTTTGAGGTTGTGTCTGTTAAATGATTGAAATGTTTCTGTTACGTAACCAATTTTTTGTTACGGTCGTAGACATTTCTGCATTTTTGAAGATAATTCGAAACCAAACTCAACGTTTCGAAACTTTTCTGACATACATTGGGTAGTGTCCGAACACTAGCAAAAATTCCTATGTAAAAAAAAAAAGTACCCTTCTTACGGTTTTGTTAAATAAATCCTTATCGAATCATGTTCTTACACTGACTAAGAACAGGATTCGACAAGGATTTATTTAACATAACCGTATGAAGTGTACTTTTTTTTACATAGGAATTTTTGCTAGTGTTCGGACACTTTTGTTACTGAATGTACTTACAATATTTCAACACTATATCATTGTTACGTTTCTGGATAATTTTCTGCTGTTAGGTTATATACAGGCAAGCTTTATTGATATGATAAACACTTTCAAAAATAACATTTCAACTTTTTAATCGAAAATACTTTTGTTACACATGCTCAATATATTTCCTATAAATTATGTTTTAAAATTATATTATCTTTTGTATTTAAATAATTGCGTTTTTCCATAGAAATAGAAAATTGAAAATGTATTCATTATGGAAAATTTATCATATTCAATATAGAAAATTACGTTATCTAAAATGCAATTTGTTTTATGTTTAGTTATTTTACATTAAAAAAAAACTTTTTAAAATGATGTATGGGCTTCATTTTATTTAGAATTGAAATGTAATGAATAGAGAGTACACTCTGTTATTTTGAAACTTTAACTTTCTAAATAAACAGCTAAACATTTGAATCGTATATTCTGCTGTTATACATGTTCAATATATTCTGGTTAAATATGTTTTAAAATTACATTCTCTCTTATTTTTAAGTGTTTGCCATTGTCCATGTTTTATTTCAGATAGTTTTTTATTTTGTTTCGTAACATATTTACGAACATATTAACATTTTCTATTAACAAAGTCGAAATCGAAAAGTGAAACAATTTCTCGCATATATTAGTGTGATTTTGAATAATTTTATTTTTTTCTTATTTATTTTGAAAGTAAAGTACTTGTATATTTGATCTCATCTGAAGTATGCTTATATAAAAAGAAAATATAAATTTGAAAATGTTGGAAAACACATACATTTACAAAAAGGATACATTTTAAACTTGAAGAAAAAATGTTTTTTTTTTTTTTTAGTACTTTGTGATGTATTTGTTAGATCATTATAGAGTAGATAAGGTAAAAAGATAAGGTAAAAATTTATATAAATACTTGCATTACGAACACAGCTTTATATACAATGTAATGTATATAAAGCTAGAATGCCGTAAATTTCTTATTCCTCTATCAATAACCAAAATTACAACAAAGCGCTCTGTGATAATGTGTTTCAATTTGCAGCGGCATTTTTGGAGGAATGAGTATCATAAATTTTGATATATAGGCCTGTTTAATTAAGTTTGTCTTTAAAAAAAAATAATGGAGTATATTCACAAACAGAAAATTAAATTGTCAAAGTTAAAAATAATTTTGAAAATTTAATAAATTAATTTTTATGTACAAGGCACGTTGGACTCTTGTAACATTTTTTTTTTTTTTTTTTTTTTTTTTGTAAATAAATGAAGTAAAAATTGATATATATGAATTTATCAGTATAAACGTAACTATCTATAAACACAACATGAAATTATTGTGAAATTAGCAATAAACGAAGCTCTATAGCTAGTTATTCAGAGAATCGAAACTGAATATTTGAAAAAAAAATGAAAAACTTAAGAACATATATATATATTTTTAACATTACGAAATGTTTTTCAAAATGCAGTAACAAAAAGAAAGTACAGTCGGGAAAAAAAAAAAAAAAACGCAACACCCGCTGCAATTTCGTTATTAATTGACGCAGGAACATCTAATAGACATAATTCAACAGGAAATTAAATGCACTTTCTGAAAATGTTATCGAATTTTGAAATAGGGGTCATCTACATATTGAAATGAGCGCCAACGTTAATTTTTTCAATAGCAACACCCAATTTTGACTTCATATTTGAATTTCTGAGAATCTGGCAGTGCAGAAAAGTATACTGTTTGTATACTTTATCTTTATTATTTATAGAGTTATAATCAAAAATGTGTTAGGGGGTTATCAGTAAACGTAGAAAAATAAAATTAAGATCCTATAAGAAACTGATAAAATTTTAATGTTTCACACAGGAAATCTTTCAGGTAAAAAAGAATTATAAAAATTATTGACTTAATTATCAAAGTTAAGTTAATTGACTTGAAAAAGTTAATAAATTAACTTTGTTATTTTTTAAGATTTGATTTGTTATCTCATGCAAAACTTTATAAGAGACAGCCCCCTAAACCACTCCAAAAGAAAGATTTATTTATATCTCGAAAACTAATAACTGGAGTGAGCTGCAAATTTGCATACCCATATTTTTCAGCATTAGGATTCATTTTATGTAAAAATTAATATAGGTCATAATTCATAATTTTTATGAATATGAATTTATTAATATTTTTCAGAATTAAAAATATTTTTCAGAATCAAAAGTAATGACGGATTATGTTTTGGCTTCTTCACTGTATCTTGTAAAAAAAAAAAAATATATATATATATATCGTCCGTGTTATTTTATGTGAAGATATTAATAAAAGTTTGAAATATGAATTTAACATTAGCACCTTCAAACTTTGAACGCTTATAACTCTGTGAAAAAATAAGTAAACTATACAACCAATATACTTTTTCGCGTTGTCGCGATCCCAGGAATTCAAATATAAAATAAAAATGGGGCATTACCATTGATAAAATCAAAGTTGGTCTACGTTTTAATATGTAGACGGCCCCCAATTCAAAATTTCAGTTCATTTTCTGAAACTACTCACAATTCCCCGTCGAATGATACCTATTACATTTCTCTACATCGATTAGCAACGAAGTTAAGTTGAGTGTTGCTTTTTTTTTTTTTTTTCTCCGACTGTACATATGCAAAAAATTTTTGTAACACAATTCCTCTATTTTTACACTTTACAAAATATTTCGGGAAACACAGTTATAAATAGCAAAATTATTTTAAGTTGAAACTGAAACAACAAATTATATCTGAAGCAAAGCCAAATGCTTAAAAACAGAAAAACGTCTTGAAGAAAGAAGTACAATTTGAAATATTAAAGTTATTTCAAAAAAAATTATTTCATAAAGTTATTTCATATTAAAATTATTTCTTAAAATAAAAATTTTAATAAAATTTTAAATTTACTGTCACTAATTAAAAAAATAATTTCTGAAGCAGAAACAAAAACACTTGATACAGTAAAACATTTTAAAAATTATTTAAAAGAAGAATAAATGATTTATTACTGAATAAAAAATGCATTAACAGAATAATAAAATATTTTTTATCTTCAAAGAAGTGTTAACATCTAAAGTGTAACTAAATTCTTCAAAAAAGGTATTTTTAAGTTAAGTTATAACATAACTTAAAATAAAATTATAAAACATTAAAAAGCTTTTTGTATAAAATACACGTAGCAATTGAAAATAAAATATATTTCATCTTAATACACTGTAAATACAAGTGTCTGAAATTCAGACAAAATTTTGTCTGAAACGGGTGTTTAATTTTAAGATGCTAAAAAGTGTCTTAAAAGGTACATCGTTTCACACTCGAAACGTATGAAATTCCGCCATCTTTGATCCTGTCTGAAGTGAATATTTTTCATAAATAAATAAATAAAAAGATGCGTTTTATACTGTTTACCTGTGAGAAATAGATTTTAGAATCTTCTAGAGCATAGAATATATATATTAATAATTTTTACAATAATAGTCCCCGTTGGGAATCGAACTGACAACCTATGAATTCAAAGTCGAGTGTCTTCCCAATCAAGCCATCGGTGCTCACGCTGTACTCTGATTGTATAACGAAATTTATTCTAGTATCCGTAAAACAAATTGAAGTTTTATGTCTTAAAACTGTTCATAAGAAGTAAAGCTTAATACATATTATCTTAAATTTCATGTATAGATGTTTTGAGTTTTTTTTTTTTTTTTTTAACTGGTATTTGCAAGAAAACAAACTATATGCATGAAACCAAAAAAAAAAAAAAAAAAAAAAGCTTTTTTACATTTTGAAGTGTAGGGAAACATAAAATAATTTTTAAAACGCGAAAGAAAAAAATCAATTATGCACAAATTGTTTAAGATTGTTTAGCTACGAATTCGCTTTCTTAGCTACAAGTTACATGCGTCGTTTATCTTAATATTTTTTTGATTTATTACATGTGAGAATTTTAAATAAAAATTAACTTTGTTTTTACTTTCTTCTATATGTAATATAGAGAAAGTATTGGATTCGCGAAAATTTTCGACCTCCGTTTTTTGACGGATCTACACGTTTTGGGATGTCCTGAACACGAATTGATAGTTTTTAGAAAATGTCTGTCTGTCTGTCTGTCTGTCTGTCTGTGTGTCTGTATCATTTTTTTGTGGACGCTGTATCTCACGAACATATGAATGAAATTTAACCAAACTTGGTATTTAGTTGCACCCTGACATGAACTGGTGCCCATTAGATTTGGGGATCAATAGCTCAACAGGTGGCGCTGTAATCGCATTTTATGCAAATTTTTAACATGGCAGCATAGGACAAAATTCCGTATAAATGGGCATAATGAGAGTTATTTTAAACTTGTGATTGTAAAATTAATTTGAATTATTGATGATAGTAGTAGTTAACTAGGAAAAAAAAATTGTGCATGGGGGGGCATCGGTTCCCCCCCTGGGGGGGGGGGGAAAGTACCCCCCCGGGGGGGTTAAATTTTGAAGATGGGTATCATTCGAAAGATCTCGTCAATACCTTTAAAACGAATGGTTGAACCATAAATCTGTGATAATTTAAAACAAAGTTATCGATTTTTTTTTACTTTTAACAAAAAAAAAAAAAACTTAGAAAAAAAAATTCGATTTTTTTTTTTTTTTTTTTTTTTTTTTAATTATTGTTAGTGATTGAATATGTATTAATTTTCACAAAAAAAAAAGAAAAAGAGAAAGAAAAAAATAAAAAAATCTTTTTTTTTTTTTTTAATATTGTTACTGATTGAATATGTATAGGAAAATATAGAAGAAAGTCTTGTGGTGGCCACAACATACTAGTTTATTTTTTAAAAGAATAAGATCCGTGTCTAAGTATTTTAAATAAGTTAACTACTTCTATTACATAAAATAATGTCAAATTTATTTGTTTAAAAAAATGTTAAAACAGGATATACATGCTGCTTAAAGTAGATTCCATATGGAAAATTTGTTAAGTAATACAAATGTCTGAATATCTAAGTGTCTGAAATTTGTAATGTCTGAATTTTTAAGTGCATAAATTGTAAAATGTCTGAAATTTTATGTGTCTGAAAATGTTACATGTCTTAATTTCAGACATATCGACCTTATTCAGACACTTATCTGAGCTCATTTATAAAAAAGACACTTACGTGTCTTAATTTAAGACAGCACATGCGTCTGAAATTTTGCATGCGTAAGTGTTTCAGACATTTATGTGTCTAAATTGACATTTCAGACACACTTCTGTCTGAATTTAAGACGCTTCTATTTACAGTGTTGATATCATTAAATGTGTGGTCAAAAATAAGTTTTTATTATCCATTAACAACTTTAGATAAGCATGTGATAGTTCATATGACACTGTTCAGCGCTAATGGGCATTTGATAAAAAGGTACCAAACTGACCAGATATTTTAGAAAGAAATTTATAATTTAATCGGATATAGGGTTTTAAGCTTATTAGCATTTTTAAATCGAATTCGTTTAGATCACCAAAATATGTGAATGACTGCGTTATCATCAAAGGTTTTTAAAAAGAAGAAGTGTAAGTGTTGATGTTTGGGAACTTGGGGAAAAAAAATATATCTTCTTCCTCTAGAATGAATAAGTGGCCCTTTTCTAAATCCCTTAACTAGAAATATAGATTTCCGAGCTATGCGCATTAGGCAAGCCAATAAACTGAATAGACGAAATGGTCGAGAATTTCTAGTTTACACATTTCTTGATGGTGAAACTATATTCCGAATATTTTGTACTGCGAAAAATTTTCACTTCATTTGCTAGAATTGGGTAATATACCAAGATTATTAATTGTTGAAATCCGCCTCTTGTAGTCTTATTTATTTGCAGAGATTTTTAAATAGCTTCTCCCTCGATAATATAGGCAAACGCTCTAGAATTCTAATAGGGGCTTCTAGAACTCGCTTTCCAAGGGGACAAGGATGGCATTTACAAGGATGGCATGGAACTATTTTTTCTAGAGCCACAATTTAGATTCTAAATGTCAATTACAGAAATTTTTCTCAATGAATAATGCCGATTAAATGTTCTAGTTCCCGAGGCCTGAGAGGGAGTGCCTTCTGTGGCAGACATTCTAAAGGGCCCTAGTCCGTATTTATGAAAGTTTCGAAGAAAACAACGGAAAACTCAGAACGGCTGGGCAGACGAATGCGTTCTGGGATTGAACTTGACACCTCACGTTTACCAGCTTCGAGCGCAAAACCGCTTGGCAGCTGGTGGGCTCAAAAATTAAAAAAAATAAAAATCACACTTGAGAGATATAAATATTTAGCAGTAGAACATCAAACGTGAACTTTTTTTTTTTTAATTATCGCAATAATATTTGTCTTTAGTTTTGTGATGTTGGATCGATTTTATGGCAACACAAACAGAGACACGCAAAAAGTCAACGCCGTTTATTCATTTTTTAAATCAAAATTCTTAAACTTAAGATGAAAATAGAGAAAATAATGACTCAAATAAGTTTTTCAGTTTTTAATTAGTAACATTACAGCATATTTTGATGATGTGATGTTATTGGTGGGGATATCTATTGGCAAAAATTTATCATAAATTAAAATTTACACCTTAGGAAGAGTTTAGGTTTTCATTTTAACACGTTCGCTGCCGATCCCGCGCCAGCGCGGCATGTGACGTATTGCTTTACAGGTGAAAGTTTACTTTAGGCTGCCGCTTGGCGAAATTTCGAAAATCGCCAAGACGGCGCCATTTCGCATCGTGTTCCGAATAGCAACCTTACACCGGCGGCATACGAAAGCAAGCTTTTCGGCGATCTAACCTAAAAAAAAAAAAAAAAAAAAAAAAAAACGCGTCTTGAAAAAAAATATCCGAATAATAATAATACATAGGACAAAAGGAAAAGTTTCATAAAATAGAATTAAAAGAAAAAAAAAAATAATTACGATTTTTTAACTAATCACAAATACAAAAATAAAACTTAAATTATACAATCACACCAAATGTCCCTGAAAAGTGTGTTGCTTTAGTAATTGATAAGTGTTTAGATGATAGTTTTTTTTATTTCCAATAATTTAACAGCTATAAGTACAGTCGGTAACAAAAGTGTCCGAACACTAGCAAAAATTCCTATGTAAAAAAAGTGCACTTCATAAGGTTTTGTTAAATAAATCCTTATCGAATCATGTCCTTATACTGACTAAGAACAGGATTCGACAAGGATTTATTTAACAAAAAAGTATGAAGTATACTTTTTTACTTAGGAATTTTAAATTTAAAAGTTTTCAAAAGTTGTATAAAGTAAATTATTTATCATTAATATTTTATTTATAGTCCTCATTCATTAGGAATGAAAAAATAAATCCGCAACTGGATAATTATAGCAAATTTTAACGATTCTCTATTAAAATGGTACTCTGATCTGTTCACTATACCCCTATCTCAAAATGCATGAAATTAAAAAGTATACAGAATTTTGTACTGTAGCAACCAGTATTAGCATGAAATTCAAAAATATGCCTCTAAAATTCAGGACCGTTGTTGCCCAGTCGGTAGAGCGCGGGCTCGGAATTGGAAGATTGCGGGTTCGGTACTCGAGCCTGCCAAAAACCATTGTATATACTAATGGTGGCTGGTGCTCATAAAATCTGTCGTGCCCGCAATGTTTTCCATGTTCCCATATTAATTATACCTCTGGGTGTCTACGAAGCGAGAGAGTCATCCCTTCCGTGGAGGATCAAAATTGTGATGGCATGTCCCTGGACAACTCTAGGGGTGAGACCCAGATCATCGCCAATTGTCCATTGCGCAGCACTAGTGTGACGTAAAACACAATCAACAAACCAACCTCTTAAATTCAAAAGTACCTCTTAAATTCCAACTCTATTCAACCAGCCAAACAGTACTAACGCAAACATCACAAATATTCATATTTCAAAATAGATGGTTGGTTGGGTTTTACGTCACACTAGTGCTGCGCAATGGGCGATTGGCAACGGTCGGGGACTCAGCCCTAGAAGTGGTGCGGAAACATGCGATCAAAAATTTGATCCTCTATGGAAGGCTATTTCAAAATAGAATACTTTTTCTCTAATAAAACACGTATCATCAATATGCAACCGAAGTGATGGCGTCAGCGAGATATTTTATCTGCTCAGTACAAACGACTCTGTTTGCTATGGAAATTTAACTTCTTACTCATTAACTCCAGAGTTTGCTTGTAACGAGCAGATGAATTTTTACACGTTTGACGTAATACAGCGTATTGACGTAACACATGACGCAAATAAGCAAAGGTAAACACAAAGCCTATAACATCTGGCGATGTAGCGCTCTTGTGCAACACGTCAAACATATTCGGCGTGTTAAAGGAAAAAAACGTCATTTCAAATTTTAGTCACGTGAAACCGGCAGCGAACGTGTTAAAATGTTAGTCGGGATTTTTTTTTAACAAACAAACAAACAAACAAACAAACAAACAAACAAAAAAAAGGACAAATTAAAGGTTATTTTCTAAATTTAATAAATGTGTTCTATATCGCTGATTATTTATTTATTTATTTATTTTAGTATTCAAATCAATGTAATGGAGAAATTTTTTTTTTTTATAAATGACGTAAAGTATAAAGCTTTTTTTTTTTTTTTTTTTTTTTTTAAGTGACTATTTACCGCATGATATCTCTATATATTAAAAAAAAGTTACTGTTGCTTGCGTCAAATACTTTTGTTTGCAACAGCATCTTCTCGTGAAGGGCAGGGTCCTTTGCGTCATAAGAGGCATCAATGTGTTCCGAATACACCAAGTTAGGCATTTCAGCTGCTTAGAAATTTCTATCAATTTAATTAAAGAAGTTATTAACTAAAAACGACAGGTTTATGAAGGTACTCTATTTGCAACCTTGAAAAAGGTTCTCCCACTGACGTTTTTCTTCTGTCATGAAGTCATTTTACTTGGGAAAATTAAAATATGATCCAAGGTTGCAGGTAGGTAAGTTGGATTTAATGTCGCACTAGTACTGCGCTATGGGTTATTGGCGACGGTCTGGGACATACCCCTAGGGATGTTTCGGAGACATGTCATCACAATTTTGATCCACCACGGTGGGGATGGCTCCCCCGCTTTGGTGATCACCAGAGGTATAGTTTTGATAGGAACATGGAGGCCACGGCTGAGTTTATGTGCACCAGCCACCATTAATATACCCGACGGTCTTTGACTGGTTCAAGTATTGAATCGTCAATGTTCCAGTTACAAGTTCGGCGCTTTACTTACTGGGGTACAACAGCCCGGAATCATGGTTGTAAAAAAAAAAAAAAAAAAAAATGAATAACATTGCCGTCATTAGTAACTTTTTTACTTTCTCTTACCCATAAGGTAGAGAAAGTATTGTTTTTGGGTCAAATTTTCGAAAGCGAGATTTTGTTATATTTAAACGTTTTAAAGGTAACCTGAATACGAAAATCATGTTTTTAGCAAATGGTCTGTGTGTATGTCTGTGTGTCTTTCTGTGTGTCTGTGTGTCTGTCTGTTATCAGCATATCTCAAAAACAAATTATGGCAGAAAGTTCAAACTTGGTGTTCTAAACGTGTATCATATAGGGATGCTACAGTAAGCTTTTCGTTAAGATCAAGCTAATGGTTTGTGTACAGGGACAATCAAGAGAATTCTAATACATTACGTGTATGGGGGAAATTGCAGGAAAGTAGAGTTTAACGTCTATAGACTGCACTAAACCAAATGAAACGAATATATATATATTGTAATAGGGATAGTTAACTGGGAATTTTTTTTTTGTGTATGTAGGAGCCTCGCCTCCCCCCTGGGGGGGAAGTCCCCCCTCGAGGGGAGTAAATTTTCATGATGGGTATCTTTCAAAAGAGCTCACCAATACCTTTAAAACGAATGGTTGAACCATAGATCTGCTATAATTTAAAACAAACTTATCGATTTTTTTTTACTTTTAACGAAAAAAAAAAAAAGAAAAAAAATCGTACTTTTTTTTTTTTTTTTTTTTAATTTTGAGAATAAAATGGACTTTGGATATTTGGTGTTTTTTTGATATTTGGTGTTATACTACTTCTGTAATATGGAAATCGCCTGCATTATCATGAAAGGTAATTTTTTTTAATAATAATTTTAATAAATTATTTTTTAAAAACAGACTTATTTTTTAATAACCGAATTCAATTCTATATAAATATAGGTGCATTAATGAAACGGTAGGTTGAGGGGGCGGTAGCCCCTCTCACACAGAACTAATTATCATATAAAACTCTTCAGAAGCTTAATATGAATTGTTTAGCATAGGTTTACATAACAGTACTCGTTATCTTACCTATTAATCTGCAACCTGTATTTATTATATTAAATTTCAGTGTAAGAGAAAGTCGTGTGAGTGGCACACCAGATTATTTCTCTACTTTTAGAAAGTTAATTTTCTTACACGGGAAAATTAAAATATGATCCATGGTTGTAGGTAGGTAGGTTGGGTTTATCGTTGCACCAGTACTACACTATGGGTAATTGGCGACGGTTTGGGACGTACCCTAGGGATGTTTTGGAGACATGAAATCACAATTTTGATCCATCACGGAGGGGATGGCTCCCACTCTTTGGTGATCACCAGAGGTATAGTTTTGATGAGTACATGGAGGCCACGGCTGATTTTATGTGCACCAGCCGCCATTATTAACCCGACATTCTTTGGCCGATTGAAGTATTGAATCGGCAATCTTCCAATTATGAGCTCGGGGCTTTACCTACTGGGGTACAACGGCCCGGAACCATGGTTGGCTAAAAAAAAAAAGAAACGTAAATGAATGTCAATGCCCCAAATAGTAACTTATTTTCTCTACATTGAGAAAATTAATTTTCTTATACGGGAAAATTCAAATATGATCCATGGTTGTACGTAGGTAGGTTGGGTTTAACGTCGCACCAGTACTGCACTATGGGTAATTGGCGACGGTCTGGGACGTACCCCTAGGGCTGTTTCGGATACATGAAATCATAATTTTTATCCATCACGGAGGGAACGGCTCCACTCTTTGGTGATCACCAGATGTATAGTTTGGATGAGTGCATGGAGGCCACGGCTGATTTTAAGTGCACCAGCCACCATTAATAACTCGACATTCATTGGCTGGATCAAGTATTTAATCGGCAATCTTCCAATTATGAGCTTATGAGCTCGGCGCTTTACCTACTGGGGTACAACGGCCCGGAAACATAATTACAAAAAAAAAAAAAAAAAAAAAACGGAAATGAATGTCAATGCCGCTATTAGTAACTTATTTTCTCTACATTTAGAAAATTAATTTTCTTACACGGGGAAATTAAAATGTGATCCATGGTTGTAGGTAGGTAGATTGGAATTAACGTTGCACCAGTACTGCACTACGGGTAATTGGCAACGGTCTGGGACGTACCCCTAGAGATGTTCTGGAGACATGCCATCAGAATTTCGATCCACCAAGGAGGCGATGGCACCCCCGCTTTGAGGGTCTCTAAAGGTATAGTTTTGATGGAAACATGGAGGTCACGGCTGCTTTTATGTGCATCAGAAATGATTGATATACCCGAAGATCTTTGGTCGGTTAAAATATCAAATCTGCAATCTTCCAATTGTGAGCTCGGCACTTTACCTACTGTGGTACAGCGACCCGGAACCCTGCTTGTAAAATAATAATAATAATAATAATAATAGTAATGATTGTCATTGACGCTGTTAGTAACTTTTTTCTCTACTTTTTGAAAATTAATTTTCTTACACGGGAAAATTAAATTATGATCCATGGTTGCAGGTAAATAGGTAGTTACTCAGGTTATGTTTGACGTCGTACCATTACTGCGTTATGGATAATTAACGACGATCTAGGACGTACCTCTAGGGATGACATGCCACCACATTTTTTATCCTACACGGAGGAGTTATATCCCCTCTTCCATGATCCCCAAAGGTATAATTTTGTTGGGGACATGGAGGACATTGCGACCACGACAGATTTTACATGCACCAGCCACCATTAGTGAACACGACGGTCTTAGGCCAGCTCGAGTACCGACCCGCAGTCTCCAATTACGAGCTGGGCGCTCTAATCGACTGGTGTACCGCTGGCAGCAACTTTGGTTGTAAAAAAGAAGTAAAAAGTGTCATATTCTAAAGCTGTATTGCAAATGGTCTAGATATTATGATATTCTTTCCATTAAAAAAAAAAAAAAAAAAAAACTGATTTTTAGCATAATTTTCATAAAAATAAATAAAAATAATTTGCTGTTGAATATTATATATTTCAATTTGACTTTGAATATGGAGATTTTTATAACAATTTTCTACTTTTGTCTTGTGTTGGACACTATTAATTTTCCTATTCAATGAAAGGAAAACAACAAATAGGCGGGCAGAGCTCTGAATGTTTTAATAAGTAAAGTGGGTCATGGGGGAGGCGAAGCCTCCTCAAGGGTTGGTGAGCGGAGCGAGCAGGGGGCAGAGCCCCCTAGTTTTTAAAAGTATACACTATGTTTATTTTTTTAATCAAATATATTTAACATATAAATTTTAAAATATGTTTAGCTGTTGAAATTTATTAATGTCTTCATAACTGTAAGTTTTACAGAAATAAACAGACGAGCAAGGTACTATGTTTTTAACTGATTGCTATTGAGAAGAATTTGCCGATTTGATGTAATATATATATATATATATATATATATATATATATGATTCATTAAGCGCAGTAAAAGCCAAACAACATATAAAATATCACTGAAAACACAAATACCAATAAGAATTGGAAAAAAAAAAAAACTATTTTTATGCAATAAAAGCTCAGAAATGTGAAAAAAAATGTATCAGGGGATGAAATACACATATTTAAAGAAACCAAATTTATTAATTAATAGCCTGCAAAACAAACGAAACAATAAGCTAACTCAACAATATCTTAACAGAAAACTGAAACGAAATTTATGAAAAATTAATTTAAGAAACTTAAGAAAGGAAGGAAGAAGGCAGGCGCCAATACTTGTGACTTGCCTGTGGGGTTAAACTAGTTTCACACCGGCAACACTCCACCAGCCTACCAAGACAAGAATAGGAGGAGTCATATGGATTAAAAAAAAGCGAAATTTCAAAGCAGATAAAGAAACAATGACCGCAATGATGGGTGGAAGTGCAACTTTCTAAACATAACATTTTTGCAGAATTCAACTTTAAAATGCGTTAAAATTTCTGCTTACTACACATACAATTTTATGTAAGTTTCAAGTTTTTAAAGTAATTTCATTATAAATTTCACATGAATCCTGCAATATTATTATTATTATTACAACATTATTTTGCATAAAATAAGTTTAACCTGAAAAATAATATGAATCGTCTCTTTAGAAATGATTAAACACATGTAACTAACAACCTATACATATCCAACAACATTCTAGCTATGAAATCATTGCACGACTCAAGGCACTCAGAAGAAATAAATTTGAATATACCTGGGTATTATTACTATTATTATTAATGTAGAAAGTTCACAGCCGTGTCTTACATGTTTAATCCAAAAAGGTTGCTGAAGGATCGTGAATTTACATCGAAAATCTCCTTAATATCTTCAAGATTTTATCAAATGACTTTACAAAATATCAACTAAGACTGGAAACTATTCGACACTTTTATCTTACACAATAGAATTTTTGTTCATTAAATTTTGCTTATGAAAGACATAGATGTATTTTTGAAAAAAAAAGTGAGCGTAAGAAAATTAAATTTTAATTTCAAAATGATTTACATTTTTAAAGAATAGAGGACGACATTCAATAACGGATGATATGCATAAAAAAAATAAATTATTTTAATATAATATATATATTTATTATTAGATGCCATGATTATTAAAATTGTTTTATATACGTTTAAAAGTCATTCAATATAAATTATTTTGAAATTTATTGATCGCAGCATATTATACTGGGTTGTACCGTTTAATAATACCGTTTTTTAGAACCTTCGCTTCTAAAAACCAAGGCTTCTTCGAACGTGGATTTTTTCAACTTACCGAAAGATGGCAAAAGGTCATCCAACAAAATGGTCAATATATCATTGATTAATTTTTGTTGTTAATATAAATAAATTCACTTTGAAAAACATGAAAAAAAAACGATATTTTTTGCCAAACAACCCAATATTTTGAAAAACACTACTTTATCCTAAAGAAAAAACATAGCTTTAACTAATCCTTGAATTTCTGTGATTAATTAAGGAAAATATTGCTTTAAAAATTAGTTTAATTTAAAATATTTAATCAGTGTTGCTAGATTTGGGGATTATTTAATCAATAGCCACCATTAAATTTTAATCGTAACTGTTGACTAATAACTTCGCAGGTGAATGCACTTATAACGTATATCACATATCACTTATCAAAATTATAATTGACTATTGAGTAAAAATGTCCCCAAGGCTGGCAACACTGACTATGAGTCCTAGTCACTAGTACAAAGCATTAGTGAAATATCATTCTAAATATTATACTAACACACAATATTTCTAATGTGGCAGTAAATAGGAATGGTATTTTTTTTTTCAAATTATCTCCAAAATGTTCCTAGAGATTAATCATAACATGCAATTACACTTTGTTTTTTGAGTGCAATCATACAAATAGGACAGACATTGGCGCAAATTAAGTTTTATATTAGTAAAATATTTCATGTTTTGACGGTAAAACGCATTCTCTACCATTAAAACTGAACTATAATGGTTGTGATAGCATAATATAATGCCATGTAATCTGAAACGATTTTACATAATTAATCAAATACTGAAGTATAAAGTTAATAATTTAAAGCAAAATTTTGTCTTACTTTTATAATGTTCTTAAAATAAAACTTCGGTAAAGAAAAAAAAAAAAAAGAAAAAGAAAAATTGAAAAAAAACAAAGCAAAAGAAAGTTATAATATACTTTTGGATAAAAGTGTAATTTATTGTTTAAATATATACGATTTATGGACCAAATATCGAATCGAAAATTTAAACTACAATTTATTTTATGTTAAATATTAAATTAAAATAAAACTTTAGAAGAAAACTTTTATTTTCAGAAACATTCAAATTAAATATAAAATAATAGTAAATTAAATAAGTGTCTTTAATTATTAGATAAATATAAAATAAAATTCAAATATTATCATATATAAAGCATGAACGCATATATTGATTTAATTAAGTTTCTAACATTTCGCTTACTAATTTGTTTTTTAAACATTCTATTAAACAAAAGCGTTCTGAAACGAAATCAAACTCTCATAAATCAATATTTTCAAGTATTTTTTTTTTACGAAAATCCTTGCGGTGTTAATTAAACAATGAAAAAAAAAGTATTAAGTAGAGATAATGGATTGAAAGTGCTTCCGATTATATACAAAATGATCAATAGGTACTTCCAGGTACTTTGGAAAAGCGGGAAAATGAAGAAAGAATAATTAACCTAATTGCCGTAATTGCTTTAACTCCTGTTTCTACAATATACATAAAACACATTCTATAACGGGAAGTCTCATCATTCATTCCATAACAGTGGTTTTATAATTACCTTTTTGAAAAGTACAATTATCATTTCCACAATGCAATATGTTTGAAAGCCAGTGCACTCAGTGTGTAAATTAGTTAATAAATATATTCTTTTCTAATTCCTTTTGAGAATATCTGCTTTAAAAATCTGTCTTTAAAAAATACAAACAAATCTCAAACATTTAATGAGAACACACTATTCATTAAACTGTATTCGCTATTTTATACTAACACCTGAAGAGGAAAGTCATGAAAAATAATTTTCAATAAAAGTATTATTGTAAATAGTATACAATTGTTAACAAATGAAGACACTTAAATGCTTTAAATATCGAAATAGCTTTAATTAAAAAAAAATACTATATATATATATATAACGATAAGCGTTACAAATTTAGTATACCAGTGTAACTTAATTTAATACCGCTGTACTTAGATTTAGTTGTTAAATATAGGCCTTTTTTCTCGCCAACAGATTCATTGAACATGTAATTTTGTATCTTTCTAGTAGTAAGATCTATAATTACAAAGATTAAGAATCATCAAGTGTTGGATATGATTAAATTAACTGAAAGAATATGAACCTTTTTCCAACTTACGCAATTTTTTGTTATAAAAAAAAAAAAAAAAAAAAAAAAAAAAAACTAAATTTTGTTTCCTTTGCTTTTGCTTATGTTTGTCTTATTTCTTGTTCATTCTGCTTTCATATGGAAAAATTAAGCATGAAAAATCCGTTTATGATTTATTTATTTTTAGTACGAGAGGATTATTGTTTCCTTTCCAGCAATTCACTTCGTCATCATACTCTGTGTTTCACATTACATATGTCAAAACACTTTTTACTTTTTCAGTAAGTAAAATTGTAGAAGAAATTTAAAGAAATGCATATAGGAACCGTTGCTAAGGAACGCAATTTCCTATTCGAAGTTAAAAAAATGTGTTATATATTTTATTTTTTTTAAATTAATTCTTTTTACGATTTTTGCGTGCCATTTTACTTCGCAGAAATTAAAAAAAAAAAAAAAAAACTATTTAAATTAAAATTGATAATTGAAATTTTGAATTTTGAATTTTAAAATAAAATTGGTAATTGTTAAGCAAAATTTGAAAATTTTCACTAAAGCAGCTCGGACATGTCTAGCCATCATCTTAACTTATACAATTGCCTTAATTATTATTATAATTCGTCACCCAAATAGCAACACAGAATTAAAAATTGCAAAGGTTTTCCTACACCTGTAAAAAAAAAAAAAAATAAATAAATAAATAATAAGAATATAGTAACAGTTGATAAAGAACACAACACAGTTACTGTATGCCTAAAAATAAATCATTCTGTACTAATTTAAATTGTGTTTCATGTGGAATTTTGCGCCTGCAGGGTGATCAATTTAAAAGAATACCGGTTTGGTTTGTGTTAGCTACATCTATAATAGTATATGTAGAAAAACTTTCAACATCATTATTTATGTATTAAATGTGCGGGTATCGTTTTTTTCCCCTTTCTCAATCAGAAAACTCGTTTTTTAAACATAAATATGCCTGAACATTATCAGTAATTTTTAATCCGATTTTGCGCAAATGATTTGAGTAAATCCTCTACTTTTTCCAACGTTTTTATTTATTTATTTATTTTATTTTATTTCATTTATTTATTTCATTTATTATTATTATTATTTTTCTTTTTTGAAAACTCATTGTGTAAGATTATGAATGGAAACAATAAAAATAATCTGCATGAACTAATTCTTAATGAAAATGGCTTGTTATTTTGTTGGATTATTTCGGAAATAGGGTTTTTCAGAGAAATCCTGAAAACATCGATGAATTTAAACGAATCATAACTGAAGAAAACTTGTCAATAACACCAACAATGTTGCGAAGGGAGGGTATCAAAACGTTGTCTCGACGTGTTCATAAGGAGTGATAATATAAATATTTGAATGAAATTATATATTACAATATATATACATATATATATATATATAGATATAGATATAGATATATTACAGGATAAAGCAAGTTTGTGCGTCCTTACAAAAAAATAACAATCTAACAGTGTGAGAAATTGTCTCCCATATTTAAACAAGGTTCAAACAATTATACTTCACCGTTAGTCACATTAAGAAAAACTAGTGGTTGCTCTGTTAAAATGATTACCCAGTATTACTCAGAAAACAAGATTGGATTTTTGTGTATGTTTATTAATATTACATTTTTAAATTGAAATAGCATAGCGATCAAATATTTTACTCAGAAACAGTAGATTTTTTACAAAACTTTAATTTGCTTCAATATTATTAATTTTATAATTACAATATTTTGCAAAAATATATAACAATTTTACAAGTATCATTTTTAGGTTACAAGAAAATGCATCATTACGATCAGTTGATAGCTCTATCTTTTACTGGCTCCTTTGGTTCTTAGTTGGTTGGTTGGTTGGTTGTAGGATTTAAGGCCGATTGACTCCTGATGTGTCCTAGGCCTAGAGGGGGAATGCCCTCCGTGGGGGTCTTTCTAAGTGGTCCTAGCCCGTATTTACGCGAGTTTCGGAGGAAACCACGGAAAACTCCGAACGGCTAGGTCGATGAGCGCGACCTGGGATCGAACCCGGCACCTCCCATCTACCAGCTTTGAGCGCAGAACCGCTCGGCCGCTGGTGGGCCCCTTTGGTTCTTAGAAAGAGAAGTATAATAGTAAGAACAGGCTCAAATTCTCTCAAATTCGATATTTTAGACGGAAAGTGAATATATTCCATCAAGAATCGGATCGAGGTACAATGATAGATTCAAAAGGAGTATCTAGCACTTATAGTTCTTTTTTTTCTTTTACATGGACACAAATAAAATTCGTTAACATTACGGCCTATGGACTTAAATATTCAAAGTACGACAGCTTTTAAACGCCTTATGCGAATGAACCGAAATTTTACATACCTATTTTAGGCTACGAAATCTATTATACATTTTGCTGAATATAGCACTTATACAATTTTACAGGAACACAACAAAAAATTCTTTATCACTGTGATCTATGGGCTCTAGTTATTAAAAGTGCAATAGTGAAAATTTAAACAATATCCATTTTGAGGGAAAATGCTCAAATACATTATTACAAATTTCTCCTTTGTTTATTTAATATTAACCGTTATTTACTTAATGTTCAGAAAGTCGAGTGAAGACACTCAGTTTTTTGTTCAATTTTGTTCTTTATTTTTTATAAGAAATTATTATTTTTTAAATATATGCAAAAAATGTTATTAAATGAAAAAAAAAAAAAAAAAAAAAAAAAAAAAAAGAGTATAAATATTTTTATTTATCCCATAAGTATGTGAGACACTGCTGCTATAAACTGAGCAAGATATGTTTTTAACTATGTATATACATGACATAATACTTTCGTAAGGACAAATAATTAAATAAGGCATACAAATTTCTATTGAATTTTCAATAAATTTCAAAAATTGACACGTTTGAAAAAAAAAAAAAAAAGTGTTTATATAACCAAAAAAAATAAATAATAAAATAAAATAAAAATAAAAAATACTTTATTAATTTTATGAAAAAAATCACGCTAATTGATAAAATTACCCACATCCTTATTCAATAGACTGATGAATATTTAAAACCTAATAAAAATTATTAAAATTATAATTTTAATTAAAAAAAAAAAAAAAAAATCCACGAATCTTTTTTTGTGTGTGAGTGTGTGTGTGTATTTATATGAAAAACTAAATAAATAGTATAAAATTCAATGACGACGTCAACAAAAAGTTAAAAGATTAACTCTTTCTGAAATATCATGATTGTATTATATGTTAAATTGTTTATTTTCCGCATGAAAGAGAAGGAAAAAATATTTTTTTTTACTCGTTACTGATTATGCTGAACGTATCTTCACAAAAATATTAATTCAACTCACAATATACATATACAGTTCAAAAAGTGTTGTTTGTATTTAATTCCCACTTGTTCGTTTAAAGTATAATAGTATTTTCTCCAGTTTGGAAAAAAATAACCACGTGTGTAAAGAATTTCAATGATATGGAAATAAGCTTTTAAAACAACCTATTGGAAAATAAAAAGTTTTTTTTTTTCTTTCAACGTTCAAATACTTTCCAAGCAATTTTGTACTGAAATTTCACTAAATTCTCAAATAGAGAAATGCATTAATAATAACATGATAATTAAATATATTGTTTTTCCGTTCTTAATATACAATTCCTCTAATTTTTAATTTACAGAATATTCTTATATGGGATAAATTAGGTTTAGAAGCACGCTCTAATTTCTGTATTTAAAAACGACAAAATATTTAATTCGAAGTTTTTAGGGTTGGTATAACTGAGTGTTTATTATAATTGTCTTTATGAATGATGAGAAGTGTGAGTGTGTCACAATGTGTGCGCGTACGTGTATTTGCGTTGGAAATTATGGTTAATTGTGTGCATTATATATATGAAATAATAGTAATTATATTAGCTTGAAAATTCTTAATATGTTCGCTTTTCTCAATTATTGGCCAAAACAAACGAAAAAACAATCATAAGCCATCTTTATCAGGAAATAAAACATACAGATACAATAAATATATAATTCTTCTAATTAACGTAATTCTATTAAGTGTTAGAAACTAGATTACGCAATAAATCACGTTGCAAAAACAGATCAGATGTAATACTTCGGAAAGAATGTTTTAGAATTAGCTTTTAAAAATACTATTTTCAGACAACTCTAGGTATGTGCGACTTCCTACGAAATCTCATATCCACGCAAGTACTATATATATACGTATATATATATATCCAACTGGACATACTAAAGAGCAACAAAGGTTGCACACTGGAAGTCCATATGTTGATTAATTATAACTTGACTCATGCATAAAGAATTGACCGGCATCAAAAACATTTTACTCAAACGAAACTGAGTTTTAGCATACATAATATTAAGAAAAGCTAACTCACCTCTCTCCTGCATTTCCTCTGATCGCTTGAAAAAACATTTAGGAGATACAAGTCAATAAAAATGAAATCCGATTACTTTCTATTGTTGATTTTAATCAACGATTTTCTTTCAGAATTTTATAAATGAAAACAGAATCTTTCACAAACTTTAGCACAGGTTTAAACATTCAGAATACGTATAAAGGCATTTTTTTATGCCTTGAATGAGTTATAAAGAATAAACAGAAGAATACTTATTGTTTTAATAATATAACAATTAATGGATTACTTGGCTGTACGAATGCAGCCTGAATATTAGAATGTCAATTCAAGAATAATGTTACTTCAGTTTTTTCGAATAGTTCAGAGAGAAAAACAGAATCAATAATAAAAAAAGAAAAAGAATGAGTTTTTTTTTCTCTTTCTGGTCACATGACTGTCTACTTCTCATCGGCTGTCGCCTTTACCGCTTCCCATGAATCAACAGGCTGGGCGGGGCGGGAAGGCACCGGAGCAGGAGTCGAAATACTTGGAAAAGGGATCACCTGCGATACCGGTCGAATAAGAGTTCCAGCAGAAGAGGTCTTGAGTTGAAGGACCCTGGCGATTCCATCAGGTCCGGGAATCACCTTGATGATTCGTGCTAGCTCCCAATGGAGTGGAGGTGATGCTTTATCCCTCAGGATGACGAGTTCCCCTGGAGAAAAGTTGTGACGGTGGTTGTTGGTTCTTTTGGATCTATGCAGCAATGTTGGCAGGTATTGTGCTTTCCACCTCTTCCAAAACGTTTCCTTCATCTGCAATAAGAGCTTATACCTAGAAGAAAGACTAAGAGAATTGTTGGTTAATGGCAGTTCTGGCAATTCTAATAATGCAGTTCCAATCAAGAAATGTCCTGGTGCGGTTTGTTACTTTTTGGCGCGGCCGTTTTGGCGCTGCCGTTTTGGCGCGGCCGTTTCGGCGCCGGCCGTTTTGGCGCTGGCCGTTTTGGCGCCGGCCGTTTCGGCGCCAGATGTTTACATTCCGAACTTTTTAAGTATAAGATTTTTTTTTTTTCCGAAAACTTAATAAATAGTCGGGAATATTCAAGAATTTTATAACTGTTTATTATTATATGGATTAAAATAAACCCGCGAGTTAATCATTATTGACTTTATTTAAGTGAAGGCAGTTTAAGAATTGGTTAAGAATGCATACCTTTTCTTTATCCCGTTTCTTGCTAAAGTTAACTTTTATTTTATCTCAGCAAGCTTTATTATATAGGAAATTTAATACGCAAACTATAAATAAAAATAAACAGAAGTCTTTAATAATTAAATTCTGTGTAACAACAACAACAACAAAAAAAAAAAAAAAAAAAAAAAAAAAAAAGAAGAAGAAGAATAGCAGTGATAACTTTAAGATAATGAAAACTTTACAGAAAGTTATTTTTTATTTTTATAATTTTTTTTTTTTAATAACTGGTGGAGATTTAAAAGTACAGGATATTTTCATCTGGCATTTCTAAACGTAAATTGCTCATTTTTCTTTTTGTACAGTTGATTTTTACTGATTTAGTGATTAATGAACCTAATTCTACATTTTAACTGTGCGGAGTTACTAAGTTACAATAAATAAAGTAAATAGTAAGCTGAGGGGGGGGGGGATGGTATTAAAAATTAATAAGTTGTATGGAACTATTCTACTATGTGTAATAAGTTTCAGAAATTTAGAGCAATGCGAGCTTTAAGTAAGTTATTAAAAAAAAAAAATTAAAGCAGGTGTGTATTTACCGTGTAATGGTTTTTGCCGGTTTTTACTATCTGGGCCAAAACATGTTTTTCCCATGGTTTTTAACACCTTCAGAAAAAATAATATTCCTATTTTTTTATTTTTTTATTTATTTTTGTTTTTTAATTTACCCCCAAAAACCTTCGGGACATATTTTAAAATTTTTAGTTCTCATTTTCCCAATATTATTTACTATGAAATTTCCATTCTTTCATCCATTTCTAACAACAATATTTTGAAAATAAAAATAAATAAATAAAAAAAAGCAATGTTGACGTCATGAAATTTGTTTTATTACATGATCAGTTTAACCCTTTATCAGTTACAAACATTTTTTTCTGTCACTCAATAGTTGAAATAAAAGGCTAATGTGACAATCTTAAAAAAAAAAAGAAAAAAAATTGGAAAATAAGATTATTATTTTCATAGTAATAAGTTTAATAAATTTTAACTACAAAAATCAAGTTCTTTTCTCAGATTATCACTGGCTCCTTTAAATTACGATTAATTCATCAGTAATATCATTAATAAATAATTAAAATATTTTTTTGGTTCATGCATAAAATAAATAAATAAATAAATAATAATAATAATAATCAGAAATGACATTGTTTATTTTATTACGCAAAGAACCGCCCGACGATAAGTTTAATAAGTTTTAACTAGAAAAATCGAGATTTTTTTTCTAAGGTTATCACTGGCTTCTTTAAATTGCGAAAAGTTCTATTCATCATTAATATCATTAATAAAATATTAAAAATATTTCTTGATTTAAGCATTAAAAAAAATAATAATAATCTGGTGTGTCACTCACTCGACTTTCTCTCACCCTAAAATTTAATACTATAAATACAGGTTGGATATTAAGAGGTAAGAAAACGATGTTATGTAAACCTATGTTAAACAATTCAAAGGGAGACTTTTATATGATAATTAGTTCTGCGTGAGGGGGGGGGGGGGAGGCTACCGCTCCCCCAACCCCCCGTTTCATTGTCATATTTATATAGAACCTCCGTCACATTTATATAGAATTTAATTCGGTTATTAAAAAATAATTCTGTTTTTAAAAAATAATTTATTAAAATTATTATTTTAAAAAATTATCTTTTATGAAAATGAAGACGATTTCCATAATACACAAGTAGTATAACACTAAATATCCAAAAAAAGTCCACTTTATTCTCTCTCTCTCTCTCTCTAAATATATATATATATATTAAAAATAAAAAAAAAAAAAAAAAAAAAAAAAAATATATTTTTTTTTCTAAGTTTTTTTTTTTTTTTTTTCGTTAAAAGTAAAAAAAAAATCGATAACTTCGTTTTAAATTATCGCAGATCAATGGTTCAACCATTCGTTTTAAAGGTATTGGCGAGCTGTTTTGAAAGATACCCATCATGAAAATTTACTCCCCTCGAGGTGGGACTTGCCCCCCAGGGGGAGAGGCGAGGCTCCTACATACACAAATGACTAATTTTAATAATTTTTAATTGTAAAAATCTAGTTTCTCACCTTATCATTGGCTCTTTTAAATCACGCAAAATTCTATTCATCATTAATATATTTAGCAAATAATTTAAAATATTTTTTTGTTTACGCATAATATATATATATATATATATATATATATATATATATATATATATAAAGTCAGAAATTACATTGTTTATTTTATTACCCAAAGAACCGCACGGCAATAGGTTTAATAAGTTTTAACTACAAAAATCGAGTTCTTTTCTCAGATTACCACTGACTTCTTTAAATTACGAAAAATCCTATTCATCATTAATGTCATTAATAAAAAATTAAAAATATTTTTTGGTTCAAACATTAAAAAAAAAAATCAGAAATTACATTGTTTATTTTATTCCCCAAAGAACCTCCATCACCAAATTGGTTAGAATCTTTAGAATTGCTGCGTATGTGTTGCCATCTGATGACTAAGTTTAATAAAAAACAAGTTTCTAATCTTATTATTGGCTCCTTTAAATTAAGCAAAATTCTATTCATCATTAATGTATTTAATAAATAATTTAAAATAGTTTTTTCTTCACGCATAATAAATAAATAAATAAGAAATCATATCTATCATTAAATAAATTTTAACTGAAAAGGCTGAGACGAAAGCCGCGGCCATTTCGTGAAGGACAGGCTGCGCAAAAACGGCCTCTCCGAAATGGATCTCGCGCCAAAACGGCCGCGCCAAAACAGCCGCGCCGAAATGGGTTTCGCGCCGGAACGGCCGCGCCAAAACGGCGGCGCCAAAACGGCCGCGCCAAAACGTCCCATTCCGGTCCTGGTGTTAAAGCTGCGATATCATTAGGAGCATTGGACAATGGTGATAGAGGCCGCGAATTTATAACAGCCTCTATTTGACATAGAAGAGTGGACAGTTCCTCAAAATTTAAAATTGCGCCTTGTGTGATTTTTACCAAATGATGTTTGGCTAATTTTATCGACGCTTCCCAGAGTCCCCCAAAATTTGGAGCATACGGGGGAATAAAGTGCCAGGTTATTTGGTGTTGGGAAGCAAAATTTTGTAATTTTTCTTCTTTGAATAAAGAAAATAGCTGTTTTAGGTAAGAATGGGCTCCGACAAAATTTCTGCCATTGTCCGAAAATATGTCAGAGGGGTATCCACGCCTACCTATGAAGCGTTTCAAGGCTGCGAGAAAGGCTTCTGTAGAAAGATTTGAAACACATTCAAGATGCACTGCCTTTGTCGCCATACAGATGAAAAGGGCAATATATGATTTAAGGGTTGTCGCTTTTCGTTTATGTTGACATTTTGTCATTACTGGTCCCGCGAAATCGACACCAACCTTTGAAAATGGCCGAATGGGTGTGATTCTTTCTGAGGGTAGATCCCCCATCTTTGGAATTATTGGCTTAGCTGACAGTCGAAAACAGAGTATACACTGTCTTAATACTGATTTTACGGTGGAGCGTCCGTGGGGAATCCAAAATTTGTTTCTAAGGAGTGAAAGTACTAAATTGGGACCAGCATGGGAGCTTAAGTTATGATAATATGTTATTATCAAGGAAGTAACGTGATTTGCTTTGGGAAGTAATATGGGGTGGTTTTCTTGAAATCGTAAGGATGGGTGGTTCCGCAGGCGTCCTCCAACACGAAGAATGCCTGCTTCATCCAGAAAAGGATCAAGACAGAATAGATGGTGTGAAGGTTTTAAAAGTTTGCCTTTCCTTAGTAAGGCAATTTCATCACTAAATTCTGCATTTTGAATAATTTTTACAAGCCACATTTCCGCTTGATTTAGCTCTATGGCCTTTAAAGGACCACTTTCCTTTGATTTGGTTTTAATTTTATTGATAAATCTCAAAACATAAGCTAGAATTCTTAAAAGTTTTAGATAGTTAGAGTATTTCGTGATATGTGATATGAAAGTGTTATTAGAAAGTGTAGGCTTAGAACTTGAATCTGTCGAATGTTGATGAGTTTGTTTCTGAACGGAAACTGAATGTAATGTGCACATTGGTGGTAGCTCAAAACTATGGAGCCATTTTGGCCCTTCCCACCACTCAGTTCTAGCTTTCAACTTAGCCGGGGACAATCCGCGTGTGGCACAATCGGCCGGGTTTTCTTTTCCTGGGATATGTCTCCAAAATTCTAATTGAGTAAGAGCTCTGATTTTGGTAGCTCTATGGGCCACGAAACTATTTCCTTTGTTTGAAGGGTTATTTATCCAGTTTAATACAATAGAAGAGTCAGTATACCAGTATGTCGAATGAGTAAATTTAAGGGATTTTTGAATATTGCAAATTAACTCAGCTACGAGTACAGCCCCACACAATTCTAATTTCGGTAAAGTGAGTACTTTTATGGGTGCGACTCTAGTTTTAGCAGCAATTAAATATACCTGAATCGTGTTCGTTATGATCTTTAAATATGCGACTGCCGCATACGCCCTCGGAGAGGCATCACAAAAGCCATGCAGTTCAACTGTACAATCTTTAGTATTTGAACCTACATAGCGTGGAATGGACATAGATTTAAACTCATTAATTTCATTATAAAAAGTTTTCCATTCTTGCAAAATATCTGGAGGTATAGGCTCATCCCACGTTGATTGCAACTTCCACAATTTTTGTAGAATGATTTTTAAGATAATAGTAGATGGCGAAATAATTCCGAGGGGATCATAAATTTGCGCAATTACGGATAGCAACTGTCTTTTCGTATTAATTTGTTGATCAGCTAAGGTTCTAACTTGAAGAGTATCTTCACTTAAATCCCAGAACATTCCTAGTACTCTTTGATTTATTTTTTCTTTATCCTCAAAAAAATGAATGACCGAATTAGCCTTATCTTCCTCTGGAATATCAGAGAGCGCTTCTGGATGGCTACAAGCCCATTTCCTAAGTTTAAACCCTCCAGCTTGCATTAGAGCCTGCAGCTCCATTATTCTATCTTTTGCTAATTGAAGGGATTGTGCCCCTGACAATAAGTCGTCGATGTAAAAATTCTCCTTGGCAATTTCTGCTGCCAATGGAAAATTTTGTCCCTCATCCTCACATAATTGCTTAAGGGTGCGTAACGCTAAATAGGGTGCACAAGCTGTTCCGTAGGTGACAGTATTCAATTCGTAAAAGGATAATTGGTCATTGGGAGATTCTCTCCAAACAATTCTTTGGTAGATTCTATGTTTCCTTTCAATTAAGATTTGCTGATACATTTTAGCTATGTCTGCACTGAACGCTACAGGGTTGGCTCGAAATTTTATTAAATTGTCAAAAATATTTGACTGTAGTTTAGGACCAATATATAAAATGTCATTTAAAGATTTGTTATTTGTTGTTTTAAACGAGGCGTCAAATACTACACGTAATTTTGTTGTTTCAGAGTTTTCATTTACCACCGCATGATGCGGTAAATAATAATGTGGCGTTTCATTAATTTCAGCTGGATTTAATTTTGTCATATGACCTAAATTTATATATTCGTTCATGAAATTCGAATACTCCCTCTTTAATTGTGGGTTCTTTTTAATTTTATTTTCAATGGAAAGAAATCTTGAAATAGCACCTGACTTACTGTCACCTAGTGCCTTATCTGGCTTAAACGGTAGATGAACGACATATCTTCCCTGACTATTTCTTTTAGTTGTGTTCATATAAATATTTTCCACAGGATCATTTTCTATCTTTTTTGATTCTACATTTGGAATTGATTCTGTATCAAAAAATTGTTTTAATGTGTTGTTGATATCATCCTCCACAGTGGCATGACATATTAGACTGATATTTGTACATTGAAAGCTATCAACACGACCTGAAAGGAGGTAACCCAATTTTGTTGGACATGCTGTAGGAGTTCCAGCTGGCCCTTGAATGGGACTGCCATTGCAGATTGAGGCGACTATTTCTGCCCCAAGAAGAATATCGATTGGACCACTAATATAATAATTTGGATCCGCTAGTTGCAATCCTTTTATGTGTGGCCAATCATGTTGCGGTAGTTGGAAATTAGGGAGAGGTGAGGTAACCCTATCAACTATAAAAGCACTGACTGAAAATGACTCCGACGAAAAATGCGGAGTGAAGCTAAATTCTGTTTCGTTTAGAGCAGTCTCTGCTAAAACGCAATTAATCCCTATTATACTATGCGACGTGCTCCGTAAGGGCAAATTTAGTCGCTTAGCACATTCCTTAGTAATTAATGAATTTTGACTAGCATTATCTATCAAAGCTTTACAATGCACAATTTTTCCTTTATTCGATTTAACCTTAATTAGTGCTGTAGATAACAAAACATTACTAGAATAAAACTGAGCACTATTAGAGACTGATATATCTGGCGATACATGATTCGCCCTTTCAGAATTTATATTTCTACCATAAACATGTAATAGCGTATGGTGTTTTTCTGCACAATTTTTACAATTAATGTTTATCCTACAATTCTCCAGCCTATGATTTTGGCGTAAGCAATTTTGACATAACTTATTTAATTCAACAAATTTCCATCTTTCTTTAACGGGTTTTGAATTAAATGTCGGACATTTAAATAGCGCGTGACGCTCATTACAAAGAATGCACGTATTTTCCTTTTTCACAATTGTACTCAATACGTTTGATTTCTTCGAATTAGTGAATTTTACGTCTTGTTTACATTTTATCTCTTCAACACCGCGCGCTTCGCGCTCAACGAATTTCCTAAAAAGATCAAGATCCGGCAATTTATCACTATCCAACATTAATTCCCATCTCTGTTTTAACGATTCATCCAATTTCCCCATCATGAATTTTATTATAATTAAGTCGCTTAACCTTTTGAGAGGGGCTCTTACGAAATCCTATGGTGAAGCGTGACAGGTGCTGTCACAGCCCCTTTCAAAAGGTTAACGCATTAGAATCTAAACCCAAAGTTTTTAAGTTTCTGACGGCTTCGTTACAAGTATCTAATAACTCAAGTAAAGTTTTAGCATTGTTTGCTTTTACAATTTTCATAGAAAATATTTTGTTAATTTGACTCAATGCTAATTGTCTCTTATTTTCATATCTTTCATTTAATATTTCCCAACATTGATCTAAGTTTTCCTCTTTTAGAGCGAATCCTCGAATTAATTTAGCTGCGTTTCCGCGCACTGAAGAATGTAAATATTGCAATTTTTCAATTTTGGATAATTGATTATTTTGTAGAATTGTCGAATTAAAAATTTCTTTAAAAGAAATCCAATTTTCGGTTTCACCAAAAAATTTTGGAAGATCAAATTTAGGTAATTTAATAAGAGACGATTTTCCATTTTTCTCATCTTTATTTTCCGCGTGAGTATCTGAATCGCACGCGTTTACTTCTGTTTTGTCCTCTAACTCCACCAGTAAATCAAAAACCACTCCTTTATATCTCAAATACATATCCATATAATCCTCATTCTCTTTAGCGGATAAATTTTTAAATATTTCCGCGATTTCATGATCATACGATTGAACTTTGGTTTTTAATAATTTAACCTTAGATTGTTCATCTTTACTACACCCCTTTACTCTATCTCTAAAACTATCGATTTCCTTACATAAATTTTCAAATAATAAAACTTGCTTAGATAATTTCGGCATTTTATAATATATAAGTTTAAATACACATAACCATAGGCCTTCGAATTACAGAACAAACATTCAAGAACAAAAATAAATCATTTTAAGAATAAATGATTACGAATAAGAATAAGAATAAGAATATCAAATACATATTAAATATATATAGTTTTTTTTTTTTTCTTATATATATATATAAATCATCGATAGCCTCATGGCTCTAACACGGACCAAAAACATGTTGATTAATTATAACTTGACTCATGCATAAAGAATTGACCGGCATCAAAAACATTTTACTCAAACGAAACTGAGTTTTAGCATACATAATATTAAGAAAAGCTAACTCACCTCTCTCCTGCATTTCCTCTGATCGCTTGAAAAAACATTTAGGAGATACAAGTCAATAAAAATGAAATCCGATTACTTTCTATTGTTGATTTTAATCAACGATTTTCTTTCAGAATTTTATAAATGAAAACAGAATCTTTCACAAACTTTAGCACAGGTTTAAACATTCAGAATACGTATAAAGGCATTTTTTTATGCCTTGAATGAGTTATAAAGAATAAACAGAAGAATACTTATTGTTTTAATAATATAACAATTAATGGATTACTTGGCTGTACGAATGCAGCCTGAATATTAGAATGTCAATTCAAGAATAATGTTACTTCAGTTTTTTCGAATAGTTCAGAGAGAAAAACAGAATCAATAATAAAAAAAGAAAAAGAATGAGTTTTTTTTTCTCTTTCTGGTCACATGACTGTCTACTTCTCATCGGCTGTCGCCTTTACCGCTTCCCATGAATCAACACCTATATTTAGTAGAACTTATTTTGAATATTTTTGTAAGTATTCTTAAGGAAACATAACGTTAGCGGCACGAGTTATCCTTTTTGAAAAACAGTATTTTAACAAAAATAAATTTGATGTGTTATTCGTTTACCAAAAGTAAAATATTAAAAAAAAAAATTATGGAAGTATAACCCCTAGGAAAGTCGTTTCTTATTTTGGTGCTTGTCATTTTAACAAATATATTTTTTTTTCTTAATGAATTTGGGGAATAATAATAATTTTTAAAAAATCGAGCTAATTTCAAAACACTGCTGTTTGAAAGTAATTAATAATATTGAAAATAACAATTATCAGTTGCCAAAATTTTAAATAGTTATAATTATTTTTGCTGTACGTTTTAAAGAAACAACTGCCTCTATTTTTACTTCCATTACCCTAATACCGCGAGTAATGGAAGTATTGTATTCCAACCGAAAATTCGATATCGAGTTTTCACTTGATTTACATGTTTTAAGGCCTCTTGAGTCCAAAAAAGTAGTTTTTTGCAATTGGTCAGTGTGTATGTATGTGTGGAATTTTCTGGCTATCATATTTCAGAAACTAATAAAGATTGAACTACGAAACTTCACAGCTGATACAGGTCTGGTGTACAAATGAATTTTTCAAATTTTACTGAAAATTGGAAAACCGGAAGTGGGTCATCGGAAAGCGGAAAATGGGCCGTATGTCCGTATCTGAAAAACGGCTGTAACGATGATATTCTTCAAAGTCTCTATATAAAAACTCTATTAGATGCTTTTTCGAATGATATAGTTGGTTAGTTCATAAAACGTGATAGGCGCCCTGTATAAATAGTTCGATTTCAGGTCTCGCAAGTGCGTTCCTTTAAAAACGACTGTACGGGTTTTTTTCAAACTCGCCATATTAACTCCCTTTGAAATATCCTTTCGTACGCAATTGTTGTATTACGGTCATTAATTGAGAATACCAAGTTTTGGTAAAATTTGGCATATAAAAAACGGCTCTAACGATTTTCTTGATAATTGTTTCATTAATCCATTTAGATATCCTTTCTCATAACTCGCTCTGTAAACTCTGTTTTATATGTTTTTATACGTGTATCAAGTTTCTTTTACTGGGAAATTCCAAAAAATCAGATAATATTTCGAAGAAATGCATATAATACGTGTAATAGTGGGTAATGAAAGTCGTGTGGTTATGTCACACTACATTTTTATTATTATTATTGTTATTTTAAGCAACAGCTATTTTCAATGTGTATATTGGTGGTTATAATGATTATATAGGTGTACGAGTGTAATTTGTGATTCAGCCTCAGATAATTTCACACATACATAGAAATAGTTATATCTTCATTATTTCACATTAGATATTAACTTTGACAAACAATTCATCTTAAGATGGATTTCATAGAAATATCTGTACTGACAAGTATAAAGGATTTAAGTCCATATTCTTGATTTTTTAGGAGACATAAAATAAAGTTAAACTAACTAAAAACTAATCTGAAGAATCGATTAGGAAAAATGGATTATGTTGATTTATACCCTCTATACCATTCAGTGATTGTCAACCTTCATTTAATAACGGGAAAAAATTGAATTAAATATTTTATACCAAAGATTAATGCTAAATTTCTGACTTGAATCTTTTTTTACCAATGGATTTTCTCAAAGCTTAAATTACATGGATATAAATCCTTTTTACCTATCGATAGAGAATTTTTTCTGATTCTGACTATGTACTTAACTCAAAATCGACATTTTTGGACAGAAATCCTTTATACTTATCAGTACAGATATATTGTAAGTTTTTTTAAAGAAAACATTCGATATATTCATAAAAACTAAACTACTATAATTTATCTGTTTACTTTTTTCTAGTTTTTGTAGTAATACGTCTAAATTTTAGAAACCTAAAAAATAAAAATGGCATTCAAAATATTTCTTTTAAATTCTTAAGAATTTAAGAAAAGACATACGTTTTCTACTTTTATCGATGTGGAAAAAAAAATGAATTTTTTTCAAGAAAATAAGCTTTTTTTTCTCTCTCTCTCTCTTTTTTTTTTTTTTTTTTAAACGCTAATAATATATAAACTATTAGCATTAGTTAAAGAAAAAAGGTTTTAAATGAAGAAATATATTAACAAATATAATTATAAACAAAATTTGAATTTAAATTTAACTTATCTAAATAAATGGAAATAAATAACCTATTACAAATTATATAAAGTGGATAACATTAGAATGTTAAATACCGCATATAACACATTGTTTATACCAACAAAGTAAACTCAGTAAACATAATTTATTATTTCATAAATTAAACACATTATACTTATGAATATTTCTACCTACATATTAACAATTATATCCCATGTTTCAGCTCAATTCTAGTAAGAGATATGCCAGTGCATTTGTCAGGAATGAAATAAATGAATACAATTAAAGTAGACTTTTATTTGACAGATATGAATTTCATGGATTTGAAATGAATAAACAGCGTACTTGTAGAATAATGGAGTTATTTTAGTGATAATTTAGCTTCTGACAGTCAAAAACATTTAGTTTTAAAAATTTTACTTCAAAGAAGCTGTTGTACCGAACAATTTGTGTTGAAAGAAGTTTTAAATTAAAATCTTATTAAGCTGTACTATAAGTTCTTATTTGTTTCATACGTTCGTTTCATACTATAAGTTATTATTTGTTTCATAAGTTATTATTTGTTTCATAGGTATACAGAACAATACTTTGTAACTATCCAAAACTTAATAAGTACATAACGCGCAGACTTTTCTGTTTTTAAACAGCGCTATTTATTCCTATATATTTTAATTTATTTAATGAGTTAATTTCCACAATTACATAAGACTAAAATTACTGAAAAAATAGTACTTAAAGCTTCAAGTCCTGATATCTATGTAAGTAAATTAAAATGTTTATATATATTCATGATAGTGGCAAACTATGACTTTTTTAAAACAACAAATAAATAGTATTTTAAAATTATTAATATCAAGTGTAAATTATAATGAATGTTTTCAGTTATATTGCTAATTATAAGCGTTAAAGGAAATAAAATATGTTAGCTTTAATTTTGTAGCTACAATGTCCATGAAAAAATTCTCTTCATCTTTTTAAATGGGTTTGTGACTTGACAAACATATTTCCATATGTTTGAAATTAACAGCAACTCCAACAAGAGGATTGCAAAGTTTTTTTTTTTTTTTTTTCAAATATTTACATTATTTTCCATCCATATTATTTATCTAGATTTTTTTTTTTTTCATCTCACAGTATTTGAAAAAGAACAGCATAATATTTTATGCTTTATAATATGATGATAATTAATTCATATCCTTATATATCAACAGAATTATTAAAAATCAATAAATATTATTATTTTCTATGTCTTTCATAAAATAATTGGAAGTATTATTCTTTAAAAAAAAATAACTTATGTATTTTTTTTTATTTGTATGACTTCACAAGTAAATAATATCGTAATTAAAAAAAGAAAAAAAAAATACGAAACGATTTACGATAAATCCATGGTATGAATTCAAGAAAATAAAAAAATATTTCTCTATTATTTGCATAAAAAAGTTATAATTTTATAATTCTATTCTAATCAATGCCTTCGCATCAAATCAAAGTCCTGCAATTTTTTCATCTTCTTAAAATGTATCTTCTTCACATTCCTTTCTTATAATTTATCAAAGATAAATTTTGCAATTTAGATTGATGTGATATGTCTGTTCACGGTATGCCATATATTATTCCTGAAAGTATGATTGATGTCGACTTAAACATTTAAATACAGCCTAAACATGTGTATAACTGTATTCTTTATAAACAATTTAATAAGATAGAAAACATGTTATCTTTGAACATTTGACAGAAAGTGTTAGCATTGCTTTATATTACTTTACATCTCATTGATTATTTTTTTTTAATACTTTCTATACTGAAGGAAATGATTATGTTTATGTTTTATGTTAAGCGCGATACATAATATTTTTTTTTTTATGGAAAATATATACCTTTATATAAGTTAGGTTTCTGTAGATTCCTTTTCTGGTTTAAGAAAAAAAATATTAATAATTAAATACAAATTATATTATCTCAAAACTACAAACATTACTATTATTTATGTATTTTAATAATATTACTTTCATTTATTCATATATATAAAATAATATTTTAGGCTCAAAATTCCAAAAATGTGTCTTTATTATATTTACAAGTTTTGAGATGCGCTGAATTCTAAAATCAGCCTTTTAGCGATTGTTATGTGTGTGTGTGTATTAACAGAATATCTCTAGAACAGTAGTCACAAATTAATATTGTAAATATCATACGAGGATACTATTCTAAACTTTTAGCTGATTTCATGCAAATGGATCGTGTGACTGTAAACCCAAGAGATAACAAATACATTACATCTGTAAGCTAAATTTTTATAGGTACAGTTTAACACTTATAGGCTGCGATAAACGAGATGAAAATAAATGCTGTAGATGTATAAAATCATATTTCGAGTACAATATCGAATGTAAATCGTTCACCACATTTGTTTACGAAGCTACAACAGCCCTCCCCTAATAATAATATTAATAATTATTATAATTATAATAATTATTTAATTAAATAAATAAAAAAATATCGCAATATAGTGGGACTATACATTGTAAATTCTGGTAGTGTTTTCAGGTTCTGATTTGTTAATAATTTAGGACTATATTTAAATGCACAATATTGTATATATATATATATATATATATATATATATATATATATATATATATATATATATATATATATATATATATATATATATATATATATATATATATATATATATATATATATATATATATATATATATATATATATATATATATATATATATATATATATATATATATATATATATATATATATATATATATATATCTTACAGAAGTCACGCAGGGCTATGAATAATTAAGCAAAATGCTTTTTTTAATGCATGTAATGGGTGATAATGATTCACTACATTTTTTTTTTTTTTTTTTTTTATGTTCGGGAAAATTATTCAGTAATAAAAATTATTTCCTTATACCAAAATGGCAAATAAAGTATTTCTTAAGTTAATTGAATAGTGCTTGTTTTTTTGTATAGCTCATTTTTTTTCCCTGAATACTAAAGTCTGGTTTGTAACGGCTGGTCTTTCTATACGCTTGTTATAAACGTAAAAGAAAAAAAATGTCTATTATAATGAATTTTGAAGTTAATTTGTATTTTCTGCTTGAAGAGTTTCATCAAGATTGACAAGATGTTTTAATAATTTGGAATAAACTTTTAAATTTAATAAGAGCCTTGAGTGCTACTTAAATGTATGTACTATATTTAAATAAGGGATTTAAGGGGTCGGGATTCCTCCTCCTACATAAATATTTGTCAAATAAAGAGTTTCTGGACCTAGTTTGAATTACATTTAACAAATATTTATGTGCAGTACATGTTATAATGCAAGATAAGAAATATAGTGTAAGTGTCCCATCATTTTTTTTATTTATTTATTTTTTTTTTTTAAATCATGCTACACATTGTTTTGTTTAAACTGATTAGCAACCCATATTTTGATAATCAAGTCATCTTTAGATAAACTTTTGTACATTTTAATGGATTATTATTTTCGATATATCATTTTTAAATGGTCGATTCGCGATTTGGCTCTCCATTTTATTTTTCAGAATATATAAATATATATATACTGTCGCATCTGGTGATATGGTCAGCAAAATAGAAAGATGAGCTTTAAATTTCGAATTTAAGAACGAAAACTATAGACATGATAATTTGTGGACCTAGAATATCTTCCTTGGAACTTGCGAAAAAAAAAAAAAAAAAAAAATGCTGTTAACCCGAACCGCAATTGTTTCCAAGGCAACAAAGACAATACTGACCTGCGAATATTTCATAATATGACAATATGAAACAGAATCTCATAAGGTGTAAAATATTTCTAGAATTTAATAATCATCATGTTGAGTTTGTAACTTAATGCATTAATTAGTAATTTAATCTATATCAGTTGCCACCAATTACACAGGTTATTCAGTTTATTTGTATGACAATTCCAATTTTTTCAAAAAAAAAAAAAAAAAAAAAAAAAAAAAAACTGTTTTAATAGTTAGATTTTGAAGCTTAATTTCAATATAAAATACATATTTTAAACAGAAAAGAATAATTAAATTATCATAAAATTGCGCGTTAGATAGAATGGTATTAAAATCTGAATAAATTGTATAATGTTTCAATGCTTTGCCGTTAAACGCAGTCAGTAATCTGAAATGGTTTAACTTGTTTACAAATCTAATATATATACTAGCAGGCTTCACCCGTTTCACTCGACACTATATTTAAATATGTTCTCAAAATTTCATATCTATATTAATAAAATCAGTCTTTGGTCTGTAAACTTTTCAGAATCAAAAAATCTTGAGATATCTTCACGTTTCATACACCATGGAAGCCGAAAATGATTTCAGAAAATTTTCCGTGTGTGTTTGTGTATGTCGTCCTGTCAGTATGATTGTAACACTGTTTTGTCCGGGTATCACGCGAGAACGGTTGGACGGAATTCAACGACACTTGGCAGGAATTTAGGCCTTTACCCAAATTAATATTATATGTATATATATATATATATCGAAAATTAAGCAAAAAATTCAAATGTATTAAATTTAAAAAAATAAATAAATAAATAAATTAAAAAAAAAAAAAAAAGTTTATCTCATTAGACAAATATCATCATTTTCCCTTATTATGTCACTGAACGTAGTCCACGGGATTAAATGTTGACCATTTATAAATCGCTCGCGCTTTTTATTTCCTAATTCAAAATTATTTAAAAAAAAAAAATCGATACTGTCCTTTTTTCGAAATTGATTATTATTAATTTTGCTTTATTTTTCTTAAAAAAAGAAAAAAAAAAAAGATTTTGATGAAATTCCGGCAAAAGCAGAAATTAGTTTAGTGCAGGTGAGTATTAGTTTTTTTTTTTTTTTTTTTTTATGATAACATCGCTTTCAAATTATTCAATTATACTTTCGATAAATTTTTGATTTAGATAAATATCCAACTATCGTAAAACTGGTATCGTAAAAATCCGCAGATTGAGACTAATAGTCCTGTCCTAAAAACTGTTGGATGCGTGAAAATTTTTCACATTCAGTTTCTGATAGATTTCCATGTTGCAAGATATCCTTAATACATTTTGACGATGGAAAAAAAAATAAAAAATAAAAAAAACTTAAAAAAAAAAAAAAAAAAAAAAAAAATCTGTGTGTTTGTTATTGTTATCGTCCTGGTTCTGTATACCAGGACACATTTGCTAAATGTCTGCAAAAATTTATATTTTATTGGATTTCCACACAAATTACCGCTCTTTTTTTTTATTATGTAGCCCAATAGGTGGCTCTGCCATTCCGTGATTTACTTTATTTACTGCCAGGTAAACTTCATTTCAATTCAATTAAAACACAGAATATTTATTATTATGAAAAGGTTACTATTAACCTGTTTATAATTAATTAATATCAAAAGTGTTGTGTTTAAGTGGTTATTCATAAAAATCAATTACTATGATTGAGTAAACGAAATGCGATTACGGCGCATTATACATATTTTTAATCAATATCTTAAAAATTATATATATACATATATTAGGTCCTTATGTAAAATTTAGTAGCTGATAAATTAGCATTTCATAAACTGAGATACAAAAATTATTATAAATTTCAATATTACTTGTGATGTTTACCAATAAAATTATTTCACTTTTGATTCATAAAATTATGTTATTTTCTTTCTTTAATTATTTTTGAAATTTCGAACAAGAAACTTTTTTTGGCCAAATGTGTCAGAGATAATTATTTTAATATCACACAAATTCGATTAAATACATCTGTATCTTATTTTTTTAATACATCAAAAAAAAGGTTATGATTTTAAACAAGAATATAAGAAATAAAATGTTACTCAACAAAATGTAATCTCATTTTACTTCCATAAAACAATTTATAATATAAATCCACAAGGATGTAGTGATACAATAATATTGGCTTTGGCTATGGTATGAATTATTCAAGGGATATATTAGTATTAGGCTAATAGCTGAAGGACATCGGTATCGGAATAACCTTTAACTAATCTACAAGCATTTCACAATCTGAAATGATACTTTGATAATATTGGCAGAAACAGTTTCTTTTATGAATTGGCAAAACATGTTTGATTATGTAAATATAATTATTAATTCTAAAGGTAAAGATTATTACAAAACAAATTTATTGAACTTTTCATTTTATCTTACGACTTAATTTATATCAATTTCAGTATTGAAAAAATATTACAATATTTTTCTTAAAGTTTTAAAAATAGATATTTAGATTTGAAGTTTAGCTCTCGATTACTGTACGGGTATTTAAAAATACATTTCTCTTGTTTGTTTAATTCTTCCTCCATTTAAATTTATTCAACTTTGATTTACATAATATTTTAAACAATAACGATATTATATTTTACATAAAAACATTTACCCGTTTTGTGAACGAAAAGCTCTAAAAAAAAAATAATATCATGTTTTTAATTTCAATTTTATAATCACGTGTCTATTTATTTATTTTATTATTTATTTTTCACAACGTATGAACTTTAACGGTTTTCTTCACGTGTTAATGTTATTATTGTTTTTTGACCATGGTGCATAAGATTTCTACATGACTGTAAAAATATTTTGTTTTATTCAGGTGTGAATGGCCGAAAAATTCTAAAAAAAGATCGAATTCTAAATATTCAAGCTTTTTTCTGTTATCATGGCAATTATATTTTATACTTTTATTTAAAAAAAAAAAAAAAAAAAAGTAAGAAAGAAATTATCTCTGCAAATTAAGCCTACAGTCTTAATAAAAAGTTCTTTTTTTTTTTTTTTTTTTTTTGACTACTTTTTTACTTTCTCTTACCCATAAGGTAGAGAAAGTATTGTTTTGGGGTCAAATTTTCGAACGCGAGATTTTGTTATATTTAAACGTTTTGAGATCCCCTGAATACGAAAATCATGTTTTTAGCAAATGGTCTGTGTGTATGTCTGTGTGTGTGTCTGTGTGTGAGTCTGTGTGTGTGTCTGTGTGTATGTCTGTTATCAGCATATCTCAAAAACGAATTATGGCAGAAAGTTCAAACTTGGTATTCTAAATATGTATCATATAGGGATGCTACAGTAAGCTTTTCGTTAAGTTCAAGTGAACAGTTCGTGTACAGGGACAATCAAGAGAATTCTAATACATTACGTCTATGGGGAAAATTGCAGGAAAGTAGAGTTTAACGTCTATAGACTGCACTAAACCAAATGGAACGAATATATATTTTTTGTAATAGATATAGTTAACTGGAATTTTTTTTTTTTTTTTGTGAATGTAGGATTCTCGCCTCCCCCCCTGGGGGGGAAGACCTCCTCGAGGGGAGTAAATTTTCATGATGGGTATCTTTCGAAAGAGCTCGCCAATACCTTTAAAACGAATGGTTGAACCATCTATCTGCGATAATTTAAAACAAAGTTATCGATTTATTTTTTTTACTTTGAACAATATACATATATATATATATATATATATATATATATATATATATATATATATTTATATATATATATCGAACTATTTTTTTTTTTTAATATTGAGAATAAAATGGACTTTTTTTGGATATTTGCTGTTATACTACTTCTCTAATATGGAAATCCTCTGCCTTATCTTAAAGAGATATTTTTTTAAAATAATATTTTTTATAAATTATTTTTTTAAAAAGAGAATTATTTTTTAATAACCGAATTAAATTCTATATAAATGTAGGTGCATTAATTAAACGGGGGGTTGAAGGGGCGGTAGCCCCAGTAACACAGAACTAATCATCATTAAAAACTTATCAGAAGCCTAATATGAATTGTTTAACATAGGTATAGTATTAAATTTATAGTATTTATAGTATTAAATTTCAGGGTAAGAGAAAGTCATGTGAGTGACACACCAGATTATTTTTTTACTTTCTCTTACCCATAAGATAGAGAAAGTATTGTTTTTGGGTCAGATTTTCGAACGCAAGATTGTTTTTATTTTTACACGTTCTGAGGTCCCCTGAATACGAAAATCATGTTTTTAGCAAATAGTCTGTGTGTATGTCTGTGTGTCTGTGAGTCTGTGTGCCTGTGTGTCTGTGTGTGTGTCTGTCTGTTATCAGCATATCTCAAAAACAAATTATGGCAGAAAGTTCAAACTTGGTATTCTAAGTGTGTATCATATAGGGATGCTACAGTAAACTTTTCGTTAAGATCAAGCAAATGGTTCGTGTACAGGGACAATCAAGAGAATTCTAATATATTACGTCTATGGGGGAAATTGCAGGTAAGTAGAGTTTAACGTCTATAGACTGCACTAAACCAAATGAAACGAATATATATTTTTTGTAATAGAGATAGTTAACTGGGAATTTTTTTTTTTTTTGTGTATATAGGATCCTCGCCTCCTCCCCTGGGGGGGGGGAGGTCCCACCTGGAGGGGAGTGAATTTTCATGATGGGTATCTTTCAAAATAGCTCGCCAATACCTTTAAAACGTATGGTTGAACCATCTAATAAAAACTTAGAAAAAAAAATCGTATTTTTTTTTTTTTTTCATAATGAGAATAAAATAGACTTTCTTTTGTACATTTGGTGATTTGCTACTTCTCTAATATGGAAATCGTCTGCATTATCATAGAAGATAATTTTTTTAAATAATAATTTTAATAAATTATTTTTTAAAACAGAATTATTTTTTAATAACCGAATTAAATTTTATAAAAATGTAGGTGCATTAATGAAACGGGGGGTTGAGGGGGCGGTAGCCCCCTCCTCACACAGAACTAATTATCATATAAAACTCTTCAGAAGCCTATTATGAATTGTTTAACACAGGTTTACATTACCGTACTCGTTATCTTACCTTTTAATCTGCAACCTGTATTTATAGTATTAAATTTCAGGGTAAGAGAAAGTCGTGTGAGTGACACACCAGATTATTTTCTTTTCTTTTTTTGATAAACAAGGGAAACTTTCAGAAGTATAAACTGCCGCAATAAAACATTAGCTTAACTTCAATAACATAATAATTTCAAACATAATACAAACATAAAAGTTGATGAGATTCATAACAGCATAAATAAAAAATAAAATCTGTAGTTTCGTAATTTAAATTGTATTTCCATGAAAGACTTTGACTGCTTGACACACATGTTAAGAAGTGGATCTCACAAAATAAGTCGATAACTATACTTCATAACGATAGCCGACAACATCGTTAAAACCGAGGCGACGATTACCAAATAAATATTTTAAAGTTTTTTTTTTTTTTTTTTTCTTAACCATTTGAAAAATATTTTTTAAAAGCTTATGGTGGGAAAAGGAAACTGACTTTCCAGCAAAACATAATACTTTAAAGGGTAAAAATTTCTGGGGTTTGGTCTTTAGGAAAAAAAGAATGTTTCAACCGAAGAACAGATCAAAACGTATCATTACACTTTAAGCCTGGACAGTGTCCTAAATATAGTAGCTCATAAATATTTTGAACAAACATATTTTTTTTCAATAAAAAAGAAAGAGGAAGACGTTAAATCACAAAAACACTACGATTTTATAAATTGGAGTAACTATCTGCTGTAAACTCTTTAACAAAGTTCTCGATGTACCATAAAAGAATTCATCATAACCAAAGCAGGGTTTTGTATTTAAATGAAAATTGCACCAGATATTCTCAGTAGAGAACTAGAAACAAACATTGCTGAAACTAAAATTAGACCAGGTATAAATTAATTCAAATGCGCAAAAGAGTTGTTGGTAGTATTTCTGACCAACGTATTGTAACATAACGTTTAATGATATTAAGCAGTGAAGCTATTTTATAATCTGTAGTTCAGGTGCTATAAATCTCTAAAAAAGTCAAAATTAATTGGAACAGACTACTATTGATAATCTTTATTAGTAGCATTTATCTCCGGAACACCAAACGTAATAATTTAAACGAATGAAATATCATTGCTATTGAAGTTGAGAGCTTATCTCTGAAGGATAGAGCTTCAGGCCATCTAATATGCAGATACATACGCGCCAAAAATGCCGGCTATAAGAGATAATATATTTACGACGCAAAATACATCATATAAGACTAAATATTTAAGAAATAAATAAACTTGCCAAAAATAAAATTTTAATATTATAGATATTTTCTCAAACCTGGACATCACTTAGAACTTTAAACAAGAACTTTAAAGCACGCTATGTACTCACACATTAACAGTCAATAAAAGATGTACTAACAAAACGTTAGCTCTTTCTTATTTATCTTCTATATAAACAGAGCAAAGAACTTATCAGCGGGACACATCCGGGCGGACCACTCCTACTTTTGATTGGTCTAGATTTAACTACTTTGGTGATGAAAGTCGGCCATTTTTTAATAAAAACTGATTTTTTTTTTTTTTTTTTTTTTTTTTTTTTTTTAAGATACTGCATAGATGTTATGCTTTTTTAAAAGAGCTCTAAAAACTGTTCATTTTTTGTGGGGACGCTATATGCATCAAATTAATATATATGAAGATATTATGTTGCAAAGTTTCACAACGCGATATCATTCGATTGCTGTTATCTAAAAATAAGTGTCTAATATTAAACAAACAAAAAACAGTCTAATACTAAAGAGAATGAATAAATTTTTAAAAGTTATCAATTTTGAAGTTCTAAGATCTGCAATTTTAAAATTACAGCGTACTTATTTCTTATAGATAATCCATTAACTTTTTAAACAATTGTTGATTCATTTTTCAGAATCATTCACTTAAGACCATAGAGCATTGTTGCAAAACGATTGCAAAACGGAAGACACATTTTATTTAATTTAATTTGCAATATGTTACTTTGACTTTTTAACCTTAAAAGGAATTTTTAATTACATTACAAAGCGCAAAATATGATACAAAAATAAATACTGATTCAATTCTTTTGAAAATTTATTTGAATTTAGTGACCAGCAAAGCGGACGTAGCCTGCTAGTAAAGGAATAAGTGGTGCTGTTGTCACGTAAGAACTATGAAGTTTGCATAAAATACCTCGACTGAGCAAATTTCAAGCGCGTTCATGACAGCAGTTTCAGATGTACCCTATTGGTAATTTTAATTTTTATTTTTTCATTGCGAAATTGATGATGATATTGTTATAATTTTTTATATTAACTTTGAAGTCATTCCGTTTATTATTTTCAGTTGTAGGAACCTTTAAAAAGCAAAATTTATTTTATGGTACACTTGTATTTTGTATTTTCCCATGATACATAATACGGTTTTATTTATATTCTGTTTCTGTAGGCAGTTTAGAAATTTGAATACGCTTATGTAATTTAGTTTAATTCCAAAAAAATATTTGAATCAAAATAGCAGTTTTGTCATAAATTCGTGCAAAATTTAAAAATTCATAAGGAAAAATATTGTTCGGAAAAAAATTTAGCTTGCAACAGTATGATTGCAGGGACATTGCGTTTTGTTCCATATAATGAAAAAACTGGTTCCAAAATTTCCAAAGGGGTATGCTCAAATGTAATACTGAAGCATTTTATGTAAATTAGTCTTGCGATGAAACACTTGGCTTTTTCTCGTGAGTACGTGGTTCGCAAAGTGGCTTTGGAGAGACAGAACGATACTATTCCACGGACTGTCAGTAGCATTAATGTTGCTAAAATACACTCAGGTCTAAAAGAAATAACACGCCTCATTTGCCAAATAATTTTCGCTGGTGGTTATATTGAACAACTCTTATTTAAAATAAAATGAGATGCACATTTTCGTATTATTGTGAACTGTTTTATTGTTTGTTTTTGTTTCCCTTATTTATATAAAACGTATGAGTATGAAATGTCAGCAAACACTTTTACTTATATTTGTAATTTTTTTTCTTTTAGTGAAAAAGTCCAATGTTTCCCTGTTTTTACTCCTGAAAATCAAAAAATATTCCAAGAATTACTTCCTTTGATATGAATTTTTGAAGTACTCGTGAATTTGTAACACACATGGTATTTGCGCTTAAAATGCCTAATGTGATAAAACATGCGAATAGAAATTTTAAAAACCTTTAAAAGTTTAAAATTAAAGAAATTTCGATGAGTGACATGTTATTTAATATGTTATTAAAAAAAAAATCTTTTTTTGAAATTAATATTAACTTCTAGGCAATTTAAAATTCATCTATATTATGATCCATGCTACCCAATCTTGATTATCATAGGAAATTTCAAATACAGTATCAATTTAAATCTAATGCAAAAAAAAAATATTATTTTATTTTCTGATATTAGGAACTTGTATCAAGAAATAACAAAAAAACTTATTTCTATTATTTGAAAAATAGTATATAACAATTAATGATTCCTCAGAATGATTTATTTATATAATTGATTACTCTTTTTCTTTTAATCAGAATTCCATTATTTATCTGAGTGTTAGTAAAAAGAAACTGTAAAATAATTTGTTTGAAACAGATGATTTATGGTTTTTATTATTTTAGAACGAATGCGTGCCTTTTGTGTACATAAATATTGTGTCTGTTTTGTTTAAATATTCATGCATAAGAAATTAATTAGTTTCAGAATAATAATTAGCTTAATGATAAAAAAAAATAGTTCAAAATAAATATTTGCTTATCTATACTTAATATTTAATAAATTGCTAATTTTTACACAATATTAAATTAGCAATTCTGATTCAGGGAAAAAATGATTAATTAATTTAAATCTTTGTAATATTCTTCGAAGATTGTTTTTCCATTTTTTTGCATATATAACGCTTGTATATTTCTGCAAATAACCAAGTTATAATTAAAAAATCCATTTAATGTTAATAGAATATGTGAGACATTAAATTTCTTTATATTATTTTTCAGATTAATGTTTACAAATTCACTAAATATTCCTAGTCTTTAATTGAAAGATTTGTTCAACAAATAGAATGCAGATTTGTAAATATAAAATACTTTACGAATTTCAAATTGATTACAAATACACTCTATGAAAAAAAAAAAAAAAAAAAAAAAAGACGACGCAACAAGGAGTTATTCGAATTGGACAAAAGTCGGTAGATGTGACGTGTGGAGAAAAACGATTGATTACAGTTTCAAGAAATTTGAATGAATTAATCAAGTGAAGGGGCCTTACAAAGTAAACAAAAGTCAATAACGCGCTGGTCCATTTCTGACCCTTATGTACGCAGTTATGCGCTCATGTGAGGTATCGTACCAAATTTTGTCTACTTGGTGTGTTAGATTGGCAAAATCCCGAACTGGTTGTAGGACACTCTTTATGATGCTCCAAATGTCCTCTGTGGAAGAGAGATCCGAGAACTTAGCTCAACCCCATTTCACTAAGCCAATTAAGGGTCTTTGAAGTCACTTAAATACCAGTTGCACGTAGGATCGACGATAATAATGAATTGGAGCTTAGAGTACATCTTTGCGATTGACTGGTTCTCAGTTTCTGTCCTCTCTTTAAGCAGACCGCTTCCTCCCTGACGCTGTGTTCGGCCATGTTTCACTCATTCCTGACAATATCGTCTAATAATGGTACCGCTCCTACACAATTGTCAAAATATCGCAGATTTGACCAACCGGCTTCTTTGAGATTAACTACACACCACGCTCAATTGCTGACATCTGCGCATGTTGTTTGTGCAGCTGTATGCGAGGCATAGTTACTGTCGTTCTAAGTAGACGGAATAAAATTCTTAAAGAATTCATGACCTGGAATACAAAATTTCTCATTTTTAATATTCTGTCATTTGCGCAGTTAAGATGCGCTGCAGCGTCGCATGCTTCTTCGATAGCAGCCAAACTTTAAAATTTTACATTTTCCATTGAATTCTGTACGTATGCCAATGTCTGTCCAGTTTGCATTAATCCTTCTTGGTGCGTCGTTTTTTTTTTTTTTTTTTTTCTTTTTTTTTTTTTTTTTTTTTTAGGACTGAGGGCCTATTAGTCTCAGACAGCAATTTTTGCGTTCTCGTTTTCGATAGTTGGACATTTGTCGAAATCATTTTTCGATAGTTAGAAATTTATCGAAATCTAAAATTTATCGAAAATATAATTGAATAATTTGAAAGCGATGTTATAATTGGGAAGAAAAAAAAAACTAATAGTCCTCCGTCCTAAACTAAATTCTGCTTTTGCCAGGATTTCATCAAAATCTTTTCAAAATGACATTGACATGAGTTCCCCCAAGGCACAACTATGACATGAGTAACCCCCCCCCCCCAAGGCACAACTTTGACATGAGTACATTGGACATTTTTTACCGAAAGTTGATAGGTACTAATATAAGTCATTGTGTAACTGCGTACCAATTTGTATGAAACTATGTGCAGTAGTACCTGAGATATATTTGTTACAGTATTTTGTCACACGCATACTGGCAGACAGACATTTCCTATAAATGGTCAAATCGTGTTCTACAGATCTCTAACCGTGTAAATCCGTCAAAACCCGAAGGTGGAGTTTTTACGAATCCAATACTTTTTTCTATTGAATATAGAAGAAAGTAAAAATTACATTTTCATAAAAACGTGTCCTTTACCTACCTTGTACAGATATATCTATGAAATTGTAATGCAGTTTAATACCAAACGATTTAAATTAACTCTCATATTTTGACGTGTTCGTGTTACCAAAATATTTTAAATAAACTATTTTGTTTGGAGTATTACCTTATTTAGTAGCCACACTGCATGAGTAAACATATTGATGTAGTTAGTAATTATGTAAATAAAATTTGTAATTTAAAAATCATTTTGTCTTTTCCATTTAAACTTAATATACATATATACATACATATTATATATATATATATATATATATATATATATATATATATGTGTGTGTGTGTGTGTGTGTGTGTGTGTATGTGTGTGTGTGCATTTGCATTGTTCTCTATTAGAAAGATATTACAAAAATCAATTTACATTTTATCGAAAGCAGGTAAATATTACATTATCGTGTTTTTCAAAAGAAGAAAAAACTGTACATCTGGGAAATATCTTAAGAAACAAAAAGTAAAATCTGCTTATGAAAATTGCCTTTCGTTTCTATGATAACAGTTTTTTCACTTAACGTAATGAAAAACAAAAAGAAAATGCTTTCAAACTTACAAATCTAATTCATTCCCCATTTATCTTTCAAACAAAGAGTTCGCATATTTTCTGATAAATTTAGAAGAACAATAAACAAAAAGTAATTCTTCTTATAAAAATCGCTATGCATTAGCGTATTTGATTAGAAGTGCAGTTTTTTAAGCATGTATTATGATCCTTAGGTAATTTTCAGTGTATATATATAAAGATATAAATAACAGATCTTAGTGAGTAAAACAATTTGCATGAATAGATTTTTCTTATATTTAAAAAAAAAAATAAAAAAAATATTTACTTGAATTAAATATTCGTGTTTTTGCTGGAGACAAATAATACCTAAAATTCTCAGATTTAATTTACTTGATAGTCAAATATAATTTGATGTGTCCCTCACGCGACTTTCTGTTACTCTCCACTTCATTACTATAAATAGATATTTCGGATTAAGTTGTAAGATAAATGAGGTAAGATAATGAAGTTCAATCTACTTAAAAAGTAGACTAAAACAGGATTAGGAACAGTTTTTTTTTTTTTTTTTTTTTTTTTTTTTTTACACAAAATTTTGTGTGAGGGGGGGCATCTGCTTCCTCTCCAATTCACTGTTCAATTATAGTGCCTACATTTATTATTATTCTTTTTTTAAGGCTGTTATTAAATTGCATTAAAATTTGCCAATTTTTATCAAAATATTTAAGTGGAAACCTATTAAAAAGTTCAAAATACCAAATTTGTATTTTCTGTAGTAATTTGTTTTTAGGTTATGCTGATGACAGTTATTCAAGTAGATGAATCACTAAAAATGGGATTTTTTTTTTTTAAATTATTATTCAGAGCAGTTTAAAACATGATATTATACAAAAAAAAAGAGAGATTGTAAAAAGAAACGTAAAATAATACTTTATTTATAGTTTGGATATGAAAATTTTGTTTACCTTCTTAAGCAGAGTTTGTCGACATAGTATCAAAGCATTACATTCAATAGAAAAGAACCTTTAGCTTAATTTCAGTAGACCTTTATATTGTCCATAAACTACATTCAAGCCACATTGTGTACTTAAATTTATTTTTATACTAGCAGGCTACGCCTGCTTCGCTCGTCAATATTTTTAAATAAATCACAATAATTAATGAATTCTCAAAATTGCATTAATTTTTATCATGTGGTAAAAAAAGAGAAAAAAAAATTCTGATCGGGAAAAATGTCGCACCGGGTCCCCACTGCCTTCGGCAGCGTAGACCCGTGCGCTGCGCGCACGTATTACTTTACCATCCTTATGACTTCTCAAAATTCCATGTTATTACTCATTAACTTTCATTCTTAAGAAAAGGAATTAAAAAATATATCATTTAGCATCGGGTAAAAATTCCCACCGGGACCCCACTGCCTTTGGCAGTGCAGACCCATGCGCGCTGTGCGCGCACATTTGAGGAAATACGTGCGCTGTACACGCATATTTCTTCTCAACTCAAACTTTTATTATTATGAAAATAAAATTTAAAAAAATCTTTTATCATGGGGTAAAAACTCGCACCGGGTTCCAAACCCATGCGCGCTGCGCGCCTATTCCTTTCCCACCGTTCCAGCCCCTCCTAATTAACTTGCATATACCAATTTTGAACGGTCTTACTCACTTAGCTGAAAAGAAAACCTGATCAGGACACTTTAAATTGTAAATCAGGTGAAATCTCGAATTTCACTTTCGATAATGTAAAAGAACTTTAAAATATCTTTCGAATGATGTATTAGAAATATTTTAATCATAATTAGAATATGAAATATTGAAATTTAAAAATATTACAGCGCCATCTGGCGGTAGAAATTTCTGTAACCTATTGTTCCATTCCAGATCAACAAAACTTTCAAATGATGTATTACTCATGAAATTATTTTAATTAGTAGATGAGATACAAAAGAAAACCTAATCAGGACACCTCAAAACGTGTAAATCGAGTGAAATCTCGAATCCCATTTTCGATAATGTAAAAGTACTTTAAAATGTGTATCAACTAAAATAAGCTTTCAAATGATGTATTACTTATGAACTTTTTTTAATTAATAATTGAGATAAGAAAAAAAACTGATTCAGGGCATCTCAAAAAGTGTAAATCTGGTGAAAACTTTCGATAATCTAAAAGAACTTTAAAATATCTTTCGAATGATGTATTACAAATAATTTAATCATAATTAGAAATTGAAATATTGAAATTTTAAAATATTACAGCGCCATCTGGTGGTACAAATTTCTGTATTCCACTGTTCGATTCCAAATCAAAAAAGCTTTCTAATGATGTATTATTTATGAAATTATTTTAATTAGTAGCTGAGATACAAAAGAAAACTAATTCAGGAGACCTCAAAACGTGTAAATCTGGTGAAAACTTTCGATAATTTAAAAGAACTTTAAAATATCTTTCGAATGATGTATTAAAAATAAATTAGAATTTGAAATATCGAAATTTTAAAATATCTTGCGGTAGAAATTTCTGTAATCTACTGTTCAATTCCAAATCAACAAAGCTTTCAAATAATGTGTTACTTATGAAATTATTTTAATTTGTAGCTGAGACACAAAAGAAAACCTAATCAGGGCATTCTAAAACATGTAAATCACATGAAATCTCTAATTCCATTATCTACGGTAGTTTTATTAATGGAAGTAAAAAGAAAAATAAATATTTTTTATTTCCCCAAAACCTATATATACCACGGTAGTCGGGTAATGGAAGTAAAAAGAAAAAGAAAAAGTATTTTTTAGTTCCTTCAAATGTATTTTGTTGCTATGGAAACTGCTATCGTCTATTGAAAGATAGATTACGTGTTAGAATAAAATTTAATTTGCAATTAAAATGTAACTGCTTTGTTTATTAATGAAAATTCATGAAATTTTAACTGCAGGTTGGTTTTGTGCTGAATAGCTTGTATATTAAGTGTTGTGGGCAAAAAAGAAAATTTTAAGCTCTTTGAAATTTGCAATTTTTAACGCCAGTGCAAGATCATGTGACATTAATGACTTGCACATGTTTTGTTTCGTTCGAGACAGCCATTACAATCGTCTGCTGATAGAATGTCTCTTTTTAAGCAATAAGGATTTTTGGTCATTTTTCGATCGACATGGGTCAACGTTTTAATTAATATCTCCGAAACTAATTAAAATTTTTAAATTCTGTTTTCAGGAGCCCCTCGGGAAGGCTCCTGAGCATCCGTTTGTCAACTTTTGTACTTCTGCGTTCAATAGGGGCTGAACGTATAAAAGAACAGACAGACAGACAGAAGGACAGACAGACAGATAGACAAACCTTTCCTTTTATTATTATAGATGAAAAACACCTAACACAAAATCAAACACACTTCCAAAAATTTCCAAGTATAGCCCCGATACATCCAAATACTTTGAGTATCTCTGTAAACGAATGATGAATGCTTTCCGTACCTGAATCTACACAAAACATTTTTTTATGCACATAATAGAAATATGTTTATTCCTTTGTGTTTAGGGCAGCCTATGTATGACACTGTACTTACCAGAATTTTCCCCCATAGGCTTAATATATACGAAATTTCTTGAATGTCTTTTTACACGAAATATTTACTTGATATAAATTTAGACTACCGAGTTTGGACTTCATGCTACTATTTGTTCTTGAGGTATGATAATAAAGGTCATACACACAGGCCAACCACTAAAAAATAATTTTCGGCTTCAGGGTACCTCAAACTTGTAAATATATCCAAACCTCAATTTTAAAAAGTTGACACAAAAACAGTGCTTTCTCTACCATATCCTTATAGGATATCTACCTATTGCAATGGTTCTCATGACGACTTCTGGAAAATTTCTTCATATCTTCACCGATCATGACCCCTAGAACCCAAAACCACCCTCCGTTCAAAAGTTTATATATATGTATATATATGTATATATATATATATATATATATATATATATATATATATATATATGTATAACTCTTTTCCCATGTTAAGTTATGAACACGATAACTGGAGTAATTTTTATTTAAAATTAACCAGCTCGGGATATGTTGTCAAGACAGTAAAAATCTCGGTCGAGTTCGTAGATGGGGTATCCAACTCAAATGGGGTGGAAATGGCGGGGAGTGGAAATTTTCGTTCGCCCATAACTTCTTTAATATTGAAAATAGGAAAATACTACTTCAAATCAGGCGAATTACCGCCTTACTCTAAAGAACAACTTTTGTATTTAAACTTTTTCGATAGCTACAATTGCTTAAAAGTTACAAGTTAAAATGTGATTTTTCGTCAATTGTGATGAAACCGATTTTTCTATAGCTTTAATTGCTTAAATTTATAATATGATGCTTACGTCACGTGCAAACGATAATAAAAAAGATCATTGAAAATATAAAGACCATGGTAACAGCTCTCATTAATCATTTAAAAATATAAAATTAAAATAATACGTTAGTTTTGGTAAAAATATAGTTTGTGGTGAATAGTTTAGAACGCCGGTTTACGCAAGAATTAAAAATTTACGATTGAAATTGAGAGAAATACGTTACAGCTTACTTTGATTTTTTTATCTTGTGGAAACAAGATATTGGTCTGCCAAGTCGTCTGCCATTGGTCTGCCATATTTCGTCGCCAAGTCAAATATTTTGTCGTCAACTATCAAATGTTCCGGCCAAATCACAAATTTCATTGCTAAGTCGCAAATTTTGTCTCCAAATTGTATATCTTTATGGCTTCTATTTGTTGAATGATTATGAACTTGGATTTTAAAAAATTGAATCATTTACTGACCAATAAATCTAGCCTAAAATTTTAAGTACAATGAATAGTAGTAATTGATAATTAAATTTCTTAGAAACAGAATACGCAAGCGAAGTGTGACGTTACTGACCGTCCGTGGATGCAAGAAAATGATTTCCTATGTTAATGGCCCATTGGAATTTTTGTAAAAAATTATTAAAAATCAAGGAAAATTATTTTCCAATTTTAATCCCCATATTTGGGTACATATATGCATTAGTTATCACGTGCATGTGTTATATTGAGTTATTTTGCTGTCAAATTGACAAAATTTTTAATTTTAAAATTCAAAACTTTGTTGTCCTTGGCGATCAAAAACCTAATACGAAATATTGTTTCATATTATACATTAATTTCTAATATAAGTTGTTAAAAAAACCATGATTTTTGAAAGAAATTAAATTATGTTCGCCAGATAATTTGGCGATATTACTTTTTTCTGCCATGGATGACTCATATGAAATAAATTCCGCTTCAACATATGAGTATCTTATATCAGACACTTTATTTAGACATTTGAAAAACAAAATTGACCTTTTAAATGAAATGTTTAAGTTTTCAATCGAATATGGAAGTTTACCATTTTTTTTTTCCTGCAGTTTTGAAATTTAAAATTCAAATTTTATCAATTTTACAATTAAAACATCTTAATCTGACGCATGCACATGATAACTAATACATATCTGTACCTAAATATGGGGATTAAAATCAGGAAATAATTTCCTCGATTTTTATTAATTTTTTACAAAAAATCCAATGGGCGTTTAACATAGGAAATATTTTTCTTGCATCCACGAACGGTCAGTGACGTCATCACTTCATTTGCATATAGCGACGTAAATAATGCAATCTGTAGGAACAAAGCCATTGACTAAGTATGTGTTAATGCTTTTATAATATTTATTTATTTTTGTAACATTAACGTAAAGGAATCTACCTTTGCCTTTAAACTTGCCGAAAAGGGATCTTTTTTTTTTTTTTTTTTTTTTTTTTGTAGAGGTGACACAATGTACGAATATTTTATACAAAATAATATAGCAATATATAAACAACAATCTTTTAAGATAAATTATTGTAAGGTTTCATGAAGTAAACATCAAAAAATTTTAATCGTACTTATGAGTTTTGGGTGAGTTTAACTCTTTGAAACTGCCCGATTTGTTTTATAATTTCCATTAAAATATAATTTCTTAATTAATAGTTTCGCGACTGCTGACATAGATTCACGTCATTTGAAAATCTGTAACTCTGCCAGTGACGTTTCTTTCGTAATTTGTGTGTTATTTATTTCTTAAGTATGTACTCAGTGTTCATACTTTGGTGATAAAATATACTACTCCAATTCAAAAAATTAGAATAATGAAAAGAAATATGGTCAAGGGAAATGAAAATCGAATTTATCAAATAAATAATCAACAATATCAAATATAAAGTACTATAATATGAATCTGCATATTTTGCAGATTATAAAAATGTAAACACATTACAATGAAATAGAAAATATATTTAAATCAGCTAACAACAAAAAATTCAAAATATTAGAATACTTTCTAACATGGTTCAAAAAATTAGAATAATGAAAATATATTGAACATAATTTAAACTCTAAGTATTTTTACTTGCTAATCAGTACTTTGTTGCATCACCCTTAGCTTTAATGACAGCTCTTAAACGTTTTGGCATGTTTTTAACTAAAGGTTCACAATCTTTTTTATCCAAATTCGCCCATATGCTCTTTATACTAGAAATAAGTTCTTTTTTGTCTCTAGGGTCAACTTCTTGAAGTCGTTTCCTCATAATTCCCCACAAATTCTCGATAGGATTTAGATCGGGTGAGTTTGCAGGCCAAGGGAGTACAGGTATGTCCTTCTCTTTGAGCCATTTAGTTGTTGATTTGGAAGTGTGGGGAGAAGCTGAATCTTGCTGAAACAAGAAATCGTCATCACATAAATCCTCAGCTGAAGGAATCATGAAATGTTCAAGAATTTCTTGATAGACTTCTGAATTGACTGTTGTGGAAACAATACACAACCTGCCTGGGCCTTCAGCAGTCATGCATCCCCATACCATAACAGAGGTCGCAAATTTAAACGAACGTTTTAAACATTCTTTCTTATAAGCTTCATGTTTGAGTCTCCAGACACGTATACCTTGATTTCCGTGAGACACACAAAACACACTTTCATCGCTGAAAAGTATCTTTTTCCAATCGTCGTGATCCCAAAATAGCCTTTGTTTACACCATTTAACTCTAGCAGCCCTTTGCTTAGATGATAAGAATGGCTTTATCTTAGGCACACGTGATCTAAAACCTAATTTGCGAAGTCGTCGTAGTGTTGTAGATTTGGAGACATTTATACCCATTTCTTTCCATTTTCTATGCACATATCTCACACTCCGAAAACGATGTTTCTTCACAATCTTTTTCAATTGCCTTTCATCTCTTCTTGAAGTTACTGGCTTTCGACCACTTTTAAAGTGTTTATTTTGAAAACACTTATTATTAGAATATTCTCTCAAAACTCTACTCACACTTGCTTGAGAGCATTTCACTTCTTTTGCTATAAAAAGTTGTGTTTTTCCTATTTCGTGCAAGTACACAATACGATATTTCGCAGCCTCAGATAAATCGCTCTTTCGTCCCATATTAAGCAAATACTACGCTACAATCAAATGCCAAACGACTTTTCATTTTCAACGGAGCACATTTTATAGTCCCACAGATGTTAATCCCGCAGCCGTTCTCTCAACTTATAAGAAAAATTTGAATATTCTAATTTTTTGAACCATGCTATCGAGGTATTCTATTTCTTTGAATTATTCTAATATTTTTTAAATAGTTAATTATTAATATATCAGATAAAAATAAATATTTATGTTATATTTATAAATGCTCTGAAGATAATTAGATACTTTTAATATATTTTTTCCTGGACGCAGTATGCAAATTGACGAGTTAGCAACATCAAACTCATTCTTTTTTACATTATTCTAATTTTTTGAATCGGAGTAGTACTATGGACAGAAATACATCGATTAGAAGGCATATGTATGTCCATTTGTAATGCAAATGTGAATATAAAAAATTTTGTTCTGAAATATTTTACTTTGGGAAAATAACGCCCGCAAGCGGACCTTACTGTCAAAAAGACAAAATCCTCCGGTAGCAAATGTGTTTTATAAATATATTTATATAAAAATATAAAGTTAAAATATATTTATAAAATTTTCAAGACTACAATATCCTTAGAATAATAATCCTACCCTCTCTCTCTCCACACACACACACACAATATATATATATATATATATATATATATATATAAATAAATAAAAATAAATAAATAAATAAATAAATAAAATAAAATAAAGCAATATATGAACTAAATGATTAAGCCTTTAACTATGACGGTAGCTTAGAAACGATTTTACTAGTCTGCCTTGCATTCTAATTCCATTCGATTTTTTGACAGACAATTTTTACATTCGACCTATTTTTCTATTTTAAACAGTATGCCCCTCCTATTTAATTCATTTTTATTTTCTTCTACTGTTCGTTTAAAGGCTTCAAAATTTATTTCCAGTAATAGTTGAGGTAAACTCATCTTGTGTATATTTTTTTCAACGTAAAATAAGGGATTTGACACGAATACTCATAGTCACATTAACTTTTCTTTTCTATATTGTTTGGTTTTGAAGAACGATGAAAGGCGGGGCTTGCCTTCTTTAGAAAAAAATTCTGGATGCTAATACTAATGTCTAAAATAATCATTTTTATTTCATTTCTTTGACGTTTTTGCTATATAATTTCACCCGTAAATAAAAAATGAAAATATTTTATTTAATTTTCCTGTTACTTTTTATGACTTGCTTCGTTATCTAATGCAAAACTTTATAAGTGATGACCTCCTAAGCCTCTACAAAATAAATATTTATTTATATCTCGGAAACTGATAACTGGAATGGGCTGCAAATTTGCACACCATATTTTTCAGCATTAGGATTCATTTTATGTAAAAAAAATAATATGGGTCATAATTTATATTTTTTATGAATATGAATTTATATATGTTTTTCACAATTAAAAATATTTTTCAGAATCAAAAACGATGATGGATTATGTTTGGGTATCTTCACTGTATCTCGTATATATATAGTTATTTTTTGAGAGGATAATAATAAAAAATTTGAAATATGAATTTAACATTAGCACCTTCAAATTTCAAACGCTTATGACTCTAAGAATAAAAAAGTAAAATATATAACGAATATAGTTTTTAGCGCTGTCACGATCCCAAGAATTCAAATACAATATAAAAATAGGGCATTATCATTGAAAAAATCTAAGTTGGAGCAAGTTTTATTATGTAGACGACCCCCATTTCAAAATTTCACTTCATTTTCTGAAAGTACTCACAAGTCCCCGTCGAATGATATCTAACTTTTTTTTTTTTTTTCTTGCATCGATTTGGCTACGAAATTATATTAATTGTTGTGTTTTATTCTCCCGACTGTACATGCATTCATTCATTTTTTTTTTTTTTTTTTTTTAATTCTAAAAAATGGTCCAAAATTTCTTTATATTTTCATTTTTAGAAGAAGTCTGTTAAATAAATGAAGACTTTCACATACTACTTAAATAGTTCACATATTTTATTATTTTCCTTTAAAAGTAAAATAAGCATGATGAAACATTTTGATGTTGATATACAAGTTTAATAAACAACAGTCAGCGTCTCTAGAAATGAAATGAATCCACAAAGAAGTTATTTTAAATAAAAAGCTCTTTATAAAGCAGCTCTTTATAAAGCAATTTTTATAACTATGCAAATAAGATAACAAAAAAGTTTCAAACAGATATATTTCTATACGGATAATAAAAGTAAAGCTCCTTAAAAAAAAAAAAAAAAAAAAAAAAAAAAAAATACTTTCACAAGTTTTAATGATTAATGTCAAAACTATGAATATTAAACAATCATTATGTTATTCCGAGAACAAAGAAATAAATACCTATAAAACCAAAATATGTACATCTCGAACAACTAAAAATTAAAAGTAAAATAAGCATGATGAAACATTTTGATGTTGATATACAAGTTTAATAAACAACATTCAGCGTCTCTAGAAATGAAATGAATCCACAAAGAAGTTATTTTAAATAAAAAGCTCTTTATAAAGCAGCTCTTTATAAAGCAATTTTTATAACTATGCAAATAAGATAACAAAAAGTTTCAAACAGATATATTTCTATACGGATAATAAAAGTAAAGCTTCTTAAAAAAAATTACTTTCACAAGTTTTAATGATTAATGTCAAAACTATGAATATTAAACAATCATTATGTTATGCCGAGAACAAAGAAATAAATACCTATAAAACCAAAATATGTACATCTCGAACAACTGAAAATTTGAAAATGCCATACATTTAGCAGAAAAAAAAAAAAAAAAAAGTAATAGAGCCAATAAAAAGTCTTTGGGATTTTTTTTTTTTTTTTTTCGTGCCAAGCAGCAGACTACATAAAGCAGAAGTCTGATTTCGCGTTTTGAAAATAGTATTATAATTGAAATTTTGTAATTTATTTATATAGAAGGATTGGCGAAATAAATTGTATTGGCAGAGATTTTCGAAAATAATTTATGAGGTTATTATATGGTTGTTTTCTAAAATAAACCTGTTAAAATATTACATTATCTGTTACTTGATTACATCCTCCAAAGTACTCAGAGAATAAATAAACAAATTAAAATTAAATTATCGTTTTCTTTATTTTATTTTTCTTTTTTACTGAGTAGGTGAGCTTAGAAAAGATTAAATTACTTTTTAATTACAGGATATGGGTTAGATTTATTATAATGAATTAGAATAAAATGATATTTTTTTATTTTTTAAACAAAAGCAAAAATTAAATATTAATACATGTTATGACCTGGAGAATTTTACCTATATTTTAATTCTGCATTACAATGCCTTTCTAAAATCATTTAAAAACAGTATTTAAACACTCTTTTAATTCAATTTTCTAGTAATCCGAACCAATTAAGAATAGCAAGAAGTAGCCACAGACAGTGTTTTAGCGTCAAAATTATTCTAATTCATTTCAAATTTCTTTTATTTAATGTCCAATAGTTCAAAAAATAAGAAAGTGACAGTGTCTATATGATAAAAACAAGTAGAGATAATTTTCAAAATGATAATGCTGTTTTTTATTTAAATCTTAGTAATTTTTTTTATTTATTTATTTTTTTTTTTTACTCTCCAAGATAAATTCTATGTTAAAAAAAATCATGATGCGTTTTTATAAATCTTTTACAGTATATTCTTGTGCGTATATATGTTATTCCAAACGCAAAAAAAATTAGACATTCGAACGCATTCTATAATTGCGAATTATTTTTCTTTCAATCACCTTAAGAAATATTTGTAAGCATATTCCTACAAAATTAGTGTTCTTTTAAATTGTTAACTCAAACACATTTAAATAAAATTTAACACCCTTTCCCGTTTCACATGGAAAGAAAAGTTAAAAAGTTACAGGAAATCAAAGAGGCAACAAAAGTCGGATTGTTACGAAAGTTTTTAACCATTTTCATAAATGCATACGTGCTGAGTAGAAATTTATTTCTTAAATATTGGGAAATTTAAAACCAAATTATAACATATTAAGCACAGAAAATTTCAAACATTTTTTTTCACGTACATATGTCACCACAAGCTTGATTAAATAATTTTATTTAATACTTCTAAATTAAATTAAATAATAATTATACAGTTTAAAATGTGTTGTATTTTTTTACGAAATGCACAAACATCACAAGTACTGAATGCTGAATTTAATTCAACAATCGCTTGGTATAATTTTGACATTCAGAGTATTAACTGCTTGTGGTTGTTCGTAGTTTCGTTATACTATATATATATATATATATATATATATATATATAAGCTTATCCCTTAATGAGGGGGGATTTGGTTTTGCTTTCCGTATTTATTTATTTATTTTATTTTTTTTTTTTTCAAATCCGATATGAATATCGTCTAAGTTTTTTTTCTATTTCACCCTAAATAATTTTTAGCAAAATATCAGCTCTATAGGATAATACGTGGCGAATTGACGGAAAAATATCTATATTAGGATTTCCGAGTCAATTCGTCTAATAATTGTTTAGGATCAACTAGACAAAAAATAGACAGTGTAAATATCGTATTTCAAAAATAAAATAAAATAAAAAAAAACGACACCATAATATAAATATATGTATATAAATATACACATGCATGTATATAATGAAAATGAAGGAGATATTAATCGTTCATATTTCAATAACGTTTTAAAAACATTGTATTTAAGAGTTATAACAAATAATTACGAAAAATCCAAGAATTATTAGATTGCGAGATTAAACTAACCTATTTCCTTTAGAAAATATTTAAATTAATTCGTTTGTAGTGCATAAAAATCTTATTTTTAAAATTTTTATTTATTCTTATTCTTATTATCGGAGAGAATATCAAATAAATCCTAAATGTAATTTCTTTCTAAGTTATGAGAATATTAGGATAAAATCAGAATTTTTTATGTATTTATTGAAATGTATAAAAGAAACATTCCCCATTATTTAGTAGATATTAAAATACTAACATTATTAATTAAAAATATTTTTCGAATATTTTTCGAATATTTATTTATATATATTATTCTAATATTATAACTTATTCAAATTTAAGAAATTCACATGTTCCTATTTAATGATTTTAAAATTATATTGCTGAGCGATTGTAATAATTAATTTGCCAAAAGCATGTACTTATTTTACTAATATTAAGAATATCAGCATCAATCATGCTTAAAAAGCTTTTTATTTTACTTTATTTTTATATTACTATTACTATTATTGTTGTTGTAGAGAATCATAACCAGTTTAGTGAAAAAGGTATTCAGCTTTGCCATTTGAATTTTTTTTTTTTCCTTTTAAAAAAGTAACTTACAGGATTGTACTTTATTAAAATGCATTTTTAAACGAAATCACTTTATCCTAAGTGCAGAAGCATTTTAAACTTTTATCTGAGCTTTTAAAAGCGTAAAGAAAGAACAAAAATGTAAATGCGAATCAAACATAAACGGTTTGCATATTCAAAATGTGAGTGCATACTTTATCGAGACCTTAAGATAGAAGTCAAAATTAGATCACATATTGTTTATAAAATTGTTTTGAACAAATTTCTAAAGTAAAATGTTTTACCAATATTAAGAATAAAATAATAATAATAGTAATAAAAAAACACGTTTAATATATATATATTTTAAATGTATATACATATAAATTTAAGTTCCTTTTATCGATTTTGCACTTTAGGAAGGGTATTGCCAGACTTTTCGAATGTTGTATTCAATAGTCACGGATAATTTTGAGAAGTGATGTTTGATATAGGTAATAGATGATTAATTATCTGTTATATATATATATATATATATATATATATATATATAACATATATATATACTGTCGAATAAAAAATTGGCAAAGTCTACCAACACTGTACAGGAATTCAAGTGTGAAATATATCTTATTATGTTACAATATTAAATGTATTAACAAAATAAATAAAATAAATAACAATGAAATAAAATAAATAAATAAACAAAATTTAATATATTTATTTATAACTAACTTAAACATTTATTTTTATTAATTTTCTAGGAAAATATTTAGAGAATTTTTTTTTTGTTAAAAAAACAATATATATATATATATATATATATATATATATATATATATTTAAGAAAAATCTTTTTACTTAAAAAAATTATTTTTTATATAAAATAATTCATTAAATGATAAATTAAAAACATAATTTATTAATTTATTAATGTTTGCAACAATAAATATATATTAAAATATTTAAAATATAGAATATTTTTTCTTATATTTTGTAACATGTTCATACACATTTTTTGAATTTAAAAGTTTATAAATTTAGTATTTAAAAATTATATATATATATATGTGTATCTCTTATATTGTTTATTGTTTATTTAAGCCATATTCTAAGTCTGTATGAGATAATAATTATTACGATTTCATTCTATTAATCAAACGTAATTAATATCTTTATTATGCTCCATTTCACTCGCAGACAAACTTCTCGATTTTATTCTACTCAACGGAAACATGTATCCTCATCCTCATTCCAGATGAAAGACATTACAGAATTTAGAAAATTCTTTCCACATGGCAAAATGTTAAAATTATTTTGAAAATAGATTTATTTATTGATCAAGTTTAGAAAACTTTATGACAGTTAGAATATTAAGGAAATGAAATGATTGTACGTTTGAAAGTTTCTTTATTTCTAAACTATGCCTTAGAATTATATTTTAAATTTAACCTAAGGTACGTTACCACATTCAAATATAAACATTACTTTCTATCTCCATAAAATTAAAAAATAGACCTTATTTAAAAAAAAAAAAATCTGATGTGGGCACCACATGACTTCCTTATACACTTTTAGAAATATACATAATGTTAAAAAATATTGTCACTGGACCCGAAACAGTTGGCTAAAAATATTTAAAAAAAATGCATGCATACGTAAAAAAAAAAAAAATAAATAAATAAATAAATAAAATTGTGCCTTGAGGGGACTCATTTTAAAATCCTTGGGGGGGTGGGGGGGACTCATGTCAAAGTTGTGCCTTGGGGGGACTCATGTCAAAGTTGGGCCTTGGGGGGCCTTATTTCAAAGTTGCACCTTGGGGGGACTCATGTCAAAGTTATGCCTTGGGGGGGACTCATGTGCCTTGGGGGGGACTCATGTGCCTTGGGGGGGACTCATGTGCCTTGGGGGGGACTCATGTCAAAGTTGTGCCTTGGGGGGACTCATGTCAAAGTTGTGCCTTGGGGGGGGGACTTCGGATCCGAAACAATTGGATAAAAGTGTTAAAAAATGCATTTTCACCGTGTTTCTGAACTATTCCGGAAGTTTCAAATCTCTAACTAGTCGGGAAGTTAGTTAAATAGATTTTCTGTTGAATCATATAAACGCTGCTAAAGGCAGCAGTGACACGAAGCAATTGGCTAAAAATATTTAAAAAATGCATTGTCGCCGTGTTCTGAGCTTTTCTGGAAGTTTTAAATGTCTAGCTAGTCGGGAAGTTAGTTAAAAATCGATTGCAAGATTTGTACTCCCTTTTTGGACTTTGTATGATTTTCCATTTTGGAGATATTTAGGAAAATTAGGTTCATAATGACCAAAAATACATTGGTTTTGGCCATAATGTATCAAAAAACGGTAATAACTCAAAAACGGTTTGGAGAAATTTTGCAATTTAACTGACTTCCCGACTAGCTAGACATTTGAAACTTTCAGAAAAGCTCAGAACACGTTTACAATGCTTTGTTTTAATATTTTTGGCCAACTGTTTCAGATACCTGCTGCCTTCGGCAGCGTTACCAGTACAAATCTTGCAATCGATTTTTAACTAACTTCCCGACTAGCTAGACATTTAAAACTTCCAGAAAAGCTCAGAACACGGTGACAATGCATTTTTTAAATATTTTTAGCCAATTGCTTCGTGTCACTGCTGCCTTTAGCAGCGTTTATATGATTCAACAGAAAATCTATTTAACTAACTTCCCGACTAGTTAGAGATTTGAAACTTCCGGAATAGTTCAGAAACACGGTGAAAATGCATTTTTTAACACTTTTATCCAATTGTATCGGATCCGAAGTCCCCCCCCCAAGGCACAACTTTGACATGAGTCCCCCCAAGGCACAACTTTGACATGAGTCCCCCCAAGGCACAACTTTGACATGAGTCCCCCCCCCAAGGCACATGAGTCCCCCCCAAGGTACAACTTTGACATGAGTCCCCCCCAAGGCATAACTTTGACATGAGTCCCCCCAAGGTGCAACTTTGAAATAAGGCCCCCCCAAGGCCCAACTTTGACATGAGTCCCCCCCCCCCAAGGATTTTAAAATCAGCCCCCTCAAGGCACAATTTTATTTATTTATTTATTTATTTTTTTATTTTTTTTACGTATGCATGCATTTTTTTTTAAATATTTTTAGCCAACTGTTTCGGGTCCAGTGACAATATTTTTTAACATTATGTATATTTCTAAAAGTGTATAAGGAAGTCATGTGGTGCCCACATCAGATTTTTTTTTTTTTTTCAGTTATGAAGGGAGATGTGGAATATCATTTCCTTAAAGAATAATCAGAAACAATGTAGTTATTTTACAGGGAATCGTAAATAATTGTGAAATAAACATATTATTTTTTTATTTTTAATGAAAATAAACAGTATCGAAAATAATATCAACGATCAAGTTTTACAAAAGTAGCACATAATATGAAGCATTCGATAATCCATATTACGTGAATGCTATCTTGTAGTATAAATGAACGTCAACCAAATGTTGATAGAGAAAAGGTAATGAGAATCCGGCTACAAATTAATTCAAACGACTCTAGGTTTTCAATCATTTTACTACTTCGTAAGTAGAATACAGAATTCGTAAAACTTATCACAAAAAAAAAGTGGATCATTATACATTAATGAAGTTGTATTAAACAAAAGTGGGTCTGCCACTGGCATAAGATAAAATACCGTTCATATCTCAGGCCCAGTGAAGGCGTTTGACGAGCTTCCTTAGCAGGTTCGTATAGGAGAAATATAATGGTATTCCATCTAGCCCGACTATTCTATGTTACCCACCGTTCTCTTATATATACTATTTCAGTAATTCCTTAAAACTATCGCCCACCAGCGTCCGAGTGGTTCTGCTCTTATTCATCGTAATAAGAGATAACTTTAAGGATAAATATGATATACCATTCGATATAAACATATTATTTTGAAATTTTTAATGAAAATAAACAGTATCGAAAAAATATTAGTGATCAAGTTTTACAAAAGGAGCACATAATATGAAGCATTCGATATTCCATATTACGCGAATAGCTATCTTGTAGAATAAATGAACCTCAACCAACTGTTCACAGAGAAATGTTAATGAGAATCCGGCTACTAATTAATTCAAACGACTCGAGGTTTTGAATCATTTTACTACTTCGTAAGTCGAATACAGAATTCGTAAAATTTAACAAAAAAAAAAAAAAAAAAAAAAAAAAAACTGGATCATTATACATTAATGAAGTTGTATTACACAAAAATTGCTCTGACACTGGCAAAAGAAAAAATACCGTTCATATCTCAGGCCCGTTTGACGAACTTTCTTAGCAGATCCGTATAGGTGAAATATAATGGTATTCCATCTAGCCCGACTATTCTATGTTACCCACCATTCTCTTATATGTACTAGTTCAGTAATTCCTTGAAACTATCGCCCACCAGCGGCCGAGTGGTTCTGCTCTTATTCCTCGTATTAAGAGATAACTTTAAGGATAAATATGATGTACGACTCGTAATATTCCTGTTGTTTTAATGATAGATACAAAATAATGCTTCATCTGTTACGTTTCTTATCCTCTTTCAATTTCATAACTCGATAAGGTTAAAGTTATTGTATCAATGATATATTTATATTTTACGACAGATATCGAAGTTATTTTTAAATTTAATCCACCATTGTTTAATTTCAGATTTTGAACTTCGCCTAATTTTAAATTTACCTATATAATGAATATTGGGAAACGCATTTATATTACTCACAATTATATATATTGTAATAAACCAAAATATATTTTGTAAAAAAAAAAAAACGAATTAAATTATGAAATCAAGCAAAATTATCTTATACTTTTAATTTAATGATCAATATCGAAAAACAATTTACTGTCACATTATTCTCCTAATTCGCAGATTCATTATTTATAGATAGTCTCATTTTCTCAGGTGCTTTGATCAATATCGTTTTTGTCGAGGCTTTATATTTATTACGTTTTCATAACATTAATTTAGGTTGGCGGCTATTTCTATCAATTTATCTAAGGAAACGTCAGACACATAAGAACCACCCGTTGTGTTATTAATTGAAGGTAGAATTTATCCATTCAGGTATATCATATAATGCGTAAAAATTGTTTAACAAAAGAAATTACTGGTTTATATATATACATAAATCGGAATATCACATTTTCTGCTTTTGTTTAAGTATATATCAGAATAGAGAAAACAAAAGATTAGTTTTGAACATAATGGCTATTTCTCTAAATTGGTCTTTGCCTATATCTTTTTTTTTTTTTTTTTAATTAGGACTGAGGGCCTATTAGTCTCAATCTGGGATTTTTGCGTTGTCGTTTTCGATAGTTGGACATTTGTCGAAATCTAAAATTTATCGAAAATATAATTGAATAATTTGAAAGCGATGTTATAATTTGAAAAAAAAAAAAAAAAAAAAAAAACTAATAGTCCTCCGTCGTAAACTAAATTCTGCTTTTGCAGGAATTTCATCAAAATCTTTTTTTTTAAATTATTATTATTGAAAGAAAAAGAAAAGAAAATTAATAATAATCAGTATCGTTACAAGCGATATTGAAAAAGTTTTTTTTTTTCTTTTTTTTTTTTTTTTTTTTAATTTGAATTAGGAAATAAGAAGTGCGCCAGCAATATGAAATAAAAATAAGTAAAAAAAAAAAATGAATTTAATGGTTTAATTTTTATATAAAACAAGATCGCGTGCTATCTTAAAAAGTAGATGTAAAATTTAAAGTTTAATTTTTTTGGCAACAATTATAAATTAAAATAAATAATTTAATGAAACTTTAGAAGTTAGAATTTCTAATTTTATTTTATTTTATATTTTTAAGAATTAAATTTTTCGAACTTTTGCTTAAAGCTAGCTTTTAAAAGTGTTGTCCCATAAAAAAAATATAACATTTATTTTGTCAAATCCTTAATAACGTATATAAATAAACTTTAAATTTTAAAAAGAAAAAAATCGAAGTTACAAATTTACTTTTAATCCATAAATGTATTGTTGTCGCCAATAAAGTTTGCTTGGCGAGAATTTCGCCGGCGAAAAGAAAAGTACCTTCTCTCCTATCTACTTTTTACGTCAACGAAGAATAAAATCTATAAACATTTCAGGTGAATTTTTTCTTGCCATAATTAGAAGTATGAAGTGCATCATGGGAATGTCTAATTCTGTAATGTTAAAAATTTTTCAATGGTAAATAAGAAGATCTTTCGTTTATATTTGAGTTTGAATTTAAATCTAAATATTTTTGTATACCAAAATCTATTCAAAGTATTTTAAAAAACGTTTTCAAATAAAAATAATAAATACATTTTAACGGTAAAGAGAAACTTGGTTAGTTATACAGACACGACATTATTTTGTTATTCACACACACACAAAAAAAAAAAAGAGCAAATAAATAAAGTAAACATAAATATTGCCAGAAATAAAAATAATTTTTTAAAAGTAGGGGAAAAAATTTTGCGGAATTTATTTTATTTTTTATTTATTTTTTTTAAAGAAAATTCTGATAGAGTAAATTACAGATTTATTCGTACAGCCTGATTGTGCATATTGTGAAAAATGTAATCATGTTTCAAGAAATAGCAGAAGAGCATAAAATGCCCTTGGTTAGCTTGTAACTGTTTTATTATAAGCATCTTTAATGGATATCAGCCTTTCTATGTGGAAGTATACATGAAGAGAGATTTTCAAATTTTGTATAATTAAGTACACAAAATTACACAAAATTTACTCTCAATCAAACTGAAACTCATTCCATGTAGAATATAAAACCAAAAAAGTACTTTCTGGAAATAACACAATTGTATAAACGTCACCTTTAACATTGAAGAAATCAGAAAAAAAAAAAAAAAAAAAAAATGTTAACTTTTATGTATCTATGTCATAGGCTTATGGCAATTATAAATATAAACCATATAAAATATTAATTATAGAAATATATTTTATCTTAAAACAAAAGTTATTCGGATATGATGAAAAAAGGGATATAAAATAAATCTCTTTTTATATATTTTTTATAATCTTAATTTTAAAATAAAATAATTTCTATAAATGATACGCAACATTTATCATCAATAATTAATATTTATTACGCATTTTACAAATGGTACTATCGTACGGAAATTTTGAACTGGTGAGTGCTCCTGATCGTAATTAAACATATGATATTGATATGATGAACGATACGATTTAAAATTTTTATTTTTAATTACTTTATTGTATATTGGTTTTTCGGTACATATTTACTTCAATAAATAAAACATAAAGCGTCTTTTAATAGGATATTTTTTGCTCCGATGTATAGATTTCAGGTTTTAAAATTATTTACGTGTCGTTCACATACACGTATAATGGTACAAAGAATAATATTATAGTTTTAAAAAATTAAAGAACACGCTTTTATAGAAATGTGAACTAAAAAGCACAAAATATCTATCTTAGTATTAAAATTCAGGGTAAGAAAAAATCGTGTGAGTGACACACCGTAATATTTACATACATTTAAATCTTTAATTAAAATAACTTAGAATTAACAAAAACCATTTTTAAAAAATCTCCCCTGACGGGGATTGAACGCTGGACCTTTAGGTTCGTAGCGCGGCGCCTTACCTCAACGATACGTCGTTCACGTAGGGAAAGTATTTTTTTTACAATATAAATTTTTTGTTTGCTCCCAGAGAAGTTACAAACAAACATACATACATACAGGTGAAGCTAATAAAAGCGTGTTAAAAAGGTCTGATTCGATAAAATAATTGATTTTTTAGCTATAGTTTTTAACTAACCTATATATATATTTGCACATGAAAAGGCAGCTAAGGGTTATTAGAAGCTTTATCATATGGTTCTGAATACCGTGGGGTCTTTAATACCGTGTGTCCCCTAAGTATATAGTCATATTAAAAATTCATAAAAATTTTAAAGAAACTGATAGAATTGAACGCAGCTTGCGAAAAAGTTATTCTCGCGAAGGGAATTTTTCTTTTCTTTTCTTTTCTTTTTTTTTTTTTTTTTTTTTTTTTTTTTTTAGTAATGGAAATAATTTGTATTTTTTTTGTTTTTTATTAATTAATCCGATTGGCTTTTATATAAAGAAGAAGAATCCAGCTAGATTTCCAAGCATAAACATTTGGCCTAATTTCATAAAATTAATAATAATAATAATAATAAATGGTTTAATATGGAATACGAAATAGCAATAAATCATATATTTTAATACAAATAAAAACTGATTTTTAAATTATATAACGATTTTGATAAGTAATAAAATAAATGCATGATGATTATATTAGAACTAGCCAGATATGATAGGCTCTATCGACCTAATCTCTTTACCATTCTGTTGTCCATTAACTGCAGTTTGAGAAACTATGGTTTAATATACCATTAAAAAAAAGGAGAGAGAGAGAGAGAGAGAGAGAGAGAGAGAGAGAGAGATGAACTCAGAAATATGGGACAAATATGTTGCAGAAACATGAATTAAAACAAAATGGCTAATCGAAATTTTTTTTACTAAAATATGATCTGCACAGTGTACAAAAAATATATTACATATTTTTTTCTAGTCTGTACTCAAAATACGTTGCTTATTACATGCAAGGATTCTTGACGAATTACTTTAGTAAAAATCTTAACCAGTCAAATTTTATTTTTGTATTCCACAATTCTTTTATGTGAGTGGCCTCCTGCATTCAATAATATATAATACATTAACCTACGTGCAATGTTTATCGTATGGGAAAGAGGCGGTGTTAGCAATATTTAAGCTGATTATTTTTATTGTGACTTGTTTGTCCCAGTTTTGATAATAATTTTACCTTTTTTGATTACATCTCAAGCTGCATTTCCTCTAACTAAAATTAAATTCCTTTGGAAAGAATTGATCTAAAAATTAAGTGGTGTATAAAAATTGGCGGGTACTAACAATACTATGGAATATTGATTAGGATGTTGGCAGCTATGTATTTATATTCAAGTTTTTGAATGTGTTAAGGAAAATATAAGTGAAAAAAATTTCCCATATTTAAAAATTACCCGACTTTTCTAAAACCAGGAAGTAGTTAAAAGTATATTGCTCAATGCTTAGTATCCTGCTTTAGTACTGTGTCAAATAACCTGCTTTACAAATGACGAAATCATAGTATAGATACCCATTCATTTAACGAATTTGATGCAGTGACTCAACACCCCTTTTTTAATAGTTCATAAATCTGTTCATCGCAATATTTGATTCTCTGGTATAAAATACAAGCATATGTCATATAATAATAATAATATTTATTATTATTATAAAGATAAATTATATTCAAACATGCGCAGCTTAATATTCACACACACAAAAACATACATAAATATATACACATGAAGAGAGATATACGGGTAATGTAATATTTGTCTAAAAAGTAAAGAAGAAGTATTTTAAATTTAAATGTTGAATATTTCTGCAATGTTCTTCTAAATTTATAATCAATTATTCATTTTTAAGTTAACTAAATTAATTTTTCAAATATTTAGTTTAAAAATCACACTTAAAACTCACACTTAATTAGAAGATTTTTTGTGGAAGTATGTATATATGCAAGTAGCCCAGTATGAGTGATTAGCATAATTAATAAAAATGTAAAATTCGGGAAGAAAATATTTGGTTACTAATCTCTTTTTTTTTTTTTTTTTTTTCAAAAGATAAATATTCCTAATGACTTGATTTGAAAGAAGAGTTTAATAAAGTTTTCGCAGTTAAATAAAGTTTTCCATATTCATCTTTTTTTTTTTTTTTTTTCACTTATACCATTCTATGAAGTTTGTTAGGAGTAATCTCAATAATGAAATTAAGGTTTATACGTGTTTATATCCCTTCTTTATTATTAAACGAGTTAAAAACATACATCTGTACACCAATTTATTTAATTTAAGAAAAATAAACAAAAGAATTTTGCGACTCTTATTTTTACTTGTTTTGAACAAAATAAAATGCTTAGGTAATTGCTTATCTCTACTACATGAATATATATATATATATATATATATATATATATATATATATATATATATATATATATATATATATATATATATATATATATATGTGTGTGTGTAATTCAGCTTAATAGTTATTTTATTTAGTTTTAAGTTTTTAATTTATTTATTTAATATACGTTTTTATTAATGTGTGTAAGTGACTTATATCTTGTATATCATAACAATCTATATATATAAAAGAGTAAACTCACTGATTCACTGACTGATTCACTGATTCACTGGCTCAACAGGGTTGTGGCGATCCTATGGGAGATAGAGTCACAATTTTTGGTGAGCAGGTTGATTTTAGGACCCTGACGCTCAATAATACGGGATTTTGCGAAATACACCCCCGTTCCCCCCGGGGGGGGCAGAAGGCAAAAACCACCTTTATAAGCATATCTCAGCTCCAAATTGCTTCACGGTGAAGAAATTGCAGACGGGGAGACTAGACTTGAATACGAACAAATCACTTTCTGCGATTTTGGAATTTTTGATTTTTAAGGGGGGAAGGGGGTGAAAATGATTTTCGGAGTTGCTGAAGACAAAAAATACTTTATAAGCATAACTCGGCTCCAAACTGCTTCACGAGGAATATATTGCAGATGGGGAGACTAGACTTGAATACAAAAAAATTGTTTTCAAAGATTTTGAATTTTTGGATTTTTAAGAGGGAAAAGGGGTGAAAATGATTTTCGGAGGCGCAGGAGGCAAATACACCTTTATAAGCATAACTCGGGTCCAAATTACTTCACGATGAAAAAATTGCAGATGGGGAGACTAGACTTAAGTACAAAAAAATCATTTCTGCGATTTTGGAATTTTGGATTTTTAAGGGGGGGGGAGAGGCTGAAAATGATTTTCGAAGGTGCAGAAGGCAAAAAACACCTTTATAAGCACAACTCGGCTCCAAATTGCTACACGGTGGAGAAATTGCAGAGGGAGAGACTAGACTTGAAAACAAAAAAATCATTTTCTGCGATTTTGGAATTTTGGATTTTTAAGGGGGGAAGGGGGTATAAATGATTTTCGGAGGCGCATAAGGCAAAAACACATTTATAAGTATACCTCGGCTCCAAATAACTTCACAGTGAAGAAATTGCAGATGGGGAGTCTAGACTTGAATACGAAAAAATCATTTCTTGCGTTTTTGGAATTTTGGATTTTTAACGGGAGAAGGGGGTATAAATGATTTAGAAAAATACAGATTTTCGAGTATAAGTAATATCTCAAAAATGTAAAAAAAAAAACCGCCAAGCGTCTTCGTGAAAATATTTCCAAAAACTCATTTTTGATTTTTTTCCGATTTTTCTTTTTTTTTTGGGGGGGGGGGAGGGGGGGGCAAAAAAATATAAATAGTGTCAGATCGTTCAAAATTGGTACATAGAGGTTTTCGATATTTACAAATCGATTTCGGATATTTTCGAATTTGTAAAATTATTAGAAGGGGTGGGAAGGGGGGGCAGTATCGGGGGAGCTGTGGGCAAAACAAATAGAAATACAGTTAGGCCGTTCAAAATTGGTACAGATAGGTTTTAAAGGCCTGCAAGTCGAATGGGGATATTTTCGAAAGTGTAAAGTTATTAGGAGGGGCGAGAAGGGGGAAGGGGAGAGGGGGGCAAAAATTTAAAAATAGTGTCAGATTGTTCAAAATTGGTACATAGAGGTTTTCGATACTTACAAATCGATTGCGGATATTTTCGAATTTTTAAAATTATTAGAAGGGGGGGAAGGGGGGGGCAAAAACAAATATAAATACAGTTAGGCCGTTCAAAATTGGTACAGATAGGTTTTAGAGGCCAGCAAGTCGAATGGGGATATTTTCGAAAGTGTATAATTATTAGGACGGACGGGAAAGGGGGGGGGGCGGAGGGGCAAAAAATAGAATTGAGTTAGAGCATTCAAAATTGGTATATAGAGGTTTTCGATACCTACAAATCGATTGCGGATATTTTCGAATTTTTAAAATTATTGGGATAGACGGGAGGGGGGGGCGAAAGGGGAAAATAATAGAAATAAGAGTTAGAGCATTTTGGGAATTTTTGGGAAGGCAGTGAGAACCCGGTGCGACATCTTTCCTAATAAGATTTTTTTCTGTTTTTTTTTTTTTTTTTTTTTTTTTTCACGTGATAAAAATTAATGCAATTTTGAGAATTCAGTAATTATAGCAATTCATTTAAAAATAGGGACCAGCAAAGCGGGCGTTGCCTGCTAGTAATTTATATTTGAGACCGAAATAGTACTTGGCCATGCGAAGTATTATCATAGCGAATTCAGTGTGACCATTCTGTAGGATTATCCTATCAGTAGACAAATGAATAGTATGAAGCATTTCACACTATCCCTTCTTACTTTCACTGTTTTATAATCTCAATATGTTTGAAAGTGTGTATATTTTTTTCCCTGTTCTCACTGTTACTTTCGTATTACATTGGTAATATATTAATATTATATTTGGTATTATATTTTAGCTCAAGCCTCTGTATATTCTTATATTTTTCTTATCATTATACTTATCTTTTTTCTAATGCTTTATTTATTTATTTGTTAATATAAAAAAAAAAAAATCCTAATGCAAATATCACCTGTTTTCTAAGATTCACTAATACCACATGTTAATGTGAACAAACGTAGAATTGCAAGTGATAAATGTATACGCATATATATGTATATATATATATATATATATATATATATATATATATATATATATATATGCATTTACTTTGAATCTTTACATTTTATTTATTTATTGTATTTAAATACTACAAATAACTAATAATGTTCCTGGGTATAATATCATTCTTACGAGGGAAATCTTTAAAGTGGTAATCGCTGATTTTCTTGAAAAAGATTCTGGCATAAGATTTTATCATCAATAGCATATTCTTAAAATATTAGCTGCTGAGTCGCAATAGATAAGCTATAAAAAATTATTAAAAATGAAAGCATGTCTGCAATATTTCCAAAAAAGCGCCTGTTTGGCGACTGCATTCTTCGGAATTTCATTGCAATGAAGATTTAATAGATGTAGATGTTCTTCTTTCTGTTTGATAACCAAACGAACTCCATACGCTGTCGAGAACTTGAGAACTTAGAATAGTTAACAAAAACCAGATAATTTACCAGATTGAGATTTACTTAGTCGAAATTCTAAACAATATTTAATACACTGATGGAAAAAAAAAATCCCAACACCAGGAAGGAGCTCTGCTAGATAAACGAAACTTGGTAGGCGTGTTTATACATCTAAAAGATGATGTCGATTCAAATTTTGAGCTACGCGCATAAGTGTGGCGCTAGTAGCGACACTATGAACATGCAAATGAGGTTTGCTTTAAATAAGCGCTGTAAGGTTCGTGATCGTTATTTACAGTTCAGATTTGACGTAGTGGGTTAATGTTAGTCAAGGATGCCTCTAAGATGACGAAGAAGCCATTATCAACAGCTCACTGAGTTTGAACGAGGTCGTGTAGTAGGGCTACGAAAAGGTGGGTTTTATTTCCGCGATATTGCAGAAAGACTTGGTAGGAATGTATCCGCTGTGCATGAGTGTTGGCAGCAGTGGTCAAGGGAAAGTACTGCCTCAAGAAGACCGGGTTCCGGTTACTTCAAATCGATTACTTCAAGGACAGTTCCGAACCAGACGCCCTGTAGCGTGCATTCCACTGACTCCAAACCACTGCCGTTTGCGACGTGAGTGATGTCAAGCTAGAGCTCTTTGAAGGATGGAGTGGAGATCTGTTGTGTTTTCTGATGAAAGCCGGTTCTGCCTTGGTCGCAGTGATAGCCGTGTGTTGGTTAGAAGGAGGCCAGGTGAACGCCTGCTAGCGACCTGTCTGCGGCCTAGACACACAGGGCCTACTCCTGGAGTTATGGTTTGGGGAGCAATTTCGTATGACAGCAGGAGCACTCTCGTGGTTATCCCACGCACCCTGACTGCAATTTTGTACGTCAGTCTAGTGATACAACCTGTTGTGCTGCCATTCATGAACAGCATTCAAGGGGGTGTTTTCCAACAGGATAACGCTCGCCCTCATACCGCTGTTGTAACCCAACATGCTCTACAGAGTGTCGACATGTTGCCTTGGCCTGCTAGATAACCAGATCTTTCTCCAATCGAGCACGTATGGGACATCATTGGACGACAACTCCAGCGTCATCCTCAACCAGCATTAACCGTCTCTGCATTGACCGCCCAAGTGCAACAGGCATGGAACTCCATCCCACAAACTGATATCCGACACCTGTACTACACAATGCATGCACGTTTGCATGTTTGCATTCAAAAGTCTGGCGGTTACACCGGTTACTAATGTACCAATATTTCACATTTGAAATGGCTCTTCTAGCCAATGGCTCTACCTGTGATCTTGAAACTTTAATCAATTAAATATGTTACCTAGAAAAATGTATTGCTGAAATTTCATCACTGTACAATAAATTTCTTGGTGTTGGGATTTTTTTTTTCCATCAGTGTATTTCAATTAAATAAGCTGTGTCAATAACAATTGCAAGAGCATTATAACGCCAAGTTTTTAATAACGATATTAAAAAAATATATGACCAAGACTTTTATATAAATTTAAATAAAATACTTTATATATTAAAACACAAAGCTGTTCTTTTTTTTTTTTTAATTAAAATGAAAGCATTTCATATCCGAACACATTTTTCTTATAAGTCTGACCATTTTATTGGGCAGTACGAACCTTCGACGAACAAGCAACGCCACAGAATATCAGTTGTGTGGATCCAGTATCTCATTAGAGCTACGCAATGAGCAATTGGAGACGATCTATGATTCTACCCTAAATTTCGTCCTGTTTGTTGGTTGGATTTGACGTCGCACTAGTACTGCACTATGGGCAATTGGCGACGGTTTGCGATGCACTTCTGAGGATGGTCCGGTGACATCTGCAGGTGATAAATGATTGCATTCTGCGTATAGTCGGTAACAAAAGTGTCCGAACACTAGCAAAAATTCCTATGTAAAAAAAAGTACATTTCATACAGTTTTGTTAAATAAATCCTTATTGAATCATGTTCTTACCTTGACTAAGAATAGGATTCGACAGGGATTTATTTAATAAAACCGTACGAAGTATACTTTTTTTACATAGAAATTTTTGCTAGTATTCGGACACTTTCGTTATCGATTGTATGTTATTTATTTTTAATATATACATCCGATTTGTATGTATGACTCGACATCCCACCCATCCCCCTGTAAATTTCATCGAGATGAGGACAGATATAACATAACCGGATTAAAATACAAAATATTTAAGAAAAGCCCTGGGTCAGCTGGGGAATCGAACCCATTCTTTTACACTTGAAGGCTATTAGCAAGGGTGACATACTCACTCGGCCACGGAGGGTCTGCATTCCGCAAAATATTGCGCAGCACTAGTGTGACGGTAAACCCAACCAACCTTATGAAATTCTAATGCATATTTTTACAAAATTCTTTATATTATTATTCGTAAACATATATAAAATAAATTGCCAGAAATGTAAGAAGCCATAAAGTAGTAGTTATGCACATGTTTTTCCAATTTTAAATAAACCCGACGTAAAGCATCAAAATTCTAATACCACATCTAAGGACCATCTCTAGGAATATATCCCAGACTGTCGCCCTTGCATAGCTGTAATGCGAATTAAAACTTTAAACCTACTCAACCTCAAATAGCTTAAATATTTTAATTTTGATTTATTTATTTGTGTATTAATTTCAGTCAACTATTCTAATAATCCAATGTTCAATCAAATATTATAATTCATATTGGTCGCCAAGTGACCATCACAGCACGAGTACGACGTAAAACGTAGCCAACCAACCTATAAATCAGATTAGTTTTTAAATCGTCTCATATTTATATAAATGCACATGCCGAGAGCTTCAGACATTATTTTACTCCAGATTATATATAAGCTGGAGTAATGTAAATGTAACTCTGAAATTGAAATTGCATTATTTTAAATAAATGCAATTTTGAAACATTACATAAAATAATTGAAAATATTGGATCTAACATAAAACAGAACGTCACTTTTTCTAAATAGAAATTTCTAGATTTTAGAAAATATCTTGAGTGTTGGTGGGCTTTAACGTCCCACTATAGCTACGCAATGGGAAATTAAAGACGGACTTATATTCACACTTAGGGATGTTCCGGAGACATGACATCTTAATTTTTATCCTCCGCGGAGGGGATGGCTTCCTTCCTTCAGTAACCCCTAGAGCGATAGAAAACACTACCCTCCTATACTTAAGTTCTTTGGCATCATTTAAGGAAGGTTAATGTGATTTGGCGATGACTTTTTTCGCATTTGGCGTTCAAAACGTAAAGTTTAATATTTATTTGCGGCTTTCCTATTGCGATTCAGCAGCTAATATTTTTATCAGTGAATAAACTATATTCTGTAATTTTTTGAAGGAAATCGGTGATTACCACTTGAAAGAGCTCCCTTGTTAGTTTGTGTTTAATAATCACCAATAATTTTAATAAACTTACTATTAGGACGTTAATATACTTATTCAAACTTATTAATACCTTATAAACTTGTCCTATTTAGTTTTCACGATGCATTTCGGGTGCACTTCGCGCCCATCTTCAGGTGATTTGTGACTTCTCATCGTCGCTTGTTTTCTTCTCGGCTTCACTCCGGCTTCCTCTCTTCACTTCTTTTCGTCTATTTCGGATTCTATCGATTACATGGTTCCAGTCCTTTGGGATATTCGCGTGCTCGCGTTCATTAACTGCTGTGGGGTTAGTCAGAATCTCGATGGCTTCTCTTTTTAGGGCGTAGCTGTGGTTGTTATAAGGAGCGATTTTATTAGTTTTTATGGTGTTAATATTAATAGGGTTAGAGGAGTGGGTAGAGGCAAGTGCTGTGGATTGGCGGTTGTGTTTTAAATCGGCTTTGTGTTCTTTTTCTCTTTCGTAAATTTTTCTTTTAGTTACTCCGATGTAACAGGCGCGAGAATTATTTGTGTAATTAAAGTCAATTTTATAGATTCCGGCGGTTGATTGGTTATCTATTAGGTCTTTTTCATTTCTAATGTGTTGAAAAATGTTACGGTTTGGTTTGATCGGAATATTGATGTTGTGTTTTTTGGCTTCGTTTTGAATTTTGATACTGGCGCCGTTACAAAAGGGGATGGAAGTTGTGAATTTTTCTTTTTCTTTCTGGGCGTTATCAATTTTACTTAGGGATTTGATGCGTTTTTTATATAGTTTGTTTACAAGATTTTTTGGATAGTTTGCTTTATTTTCTATGTTTTTGATGTATTTGAGTTCTTGGTTTAGAAGTTTTTTAGTGGAACAGATTAGGATTGCCCGATTAATGTAGGAGCGGATGGCGGCGTATTTATACGGGAGTGGGGTATTGCAGTGTTTATTAATAATTTCGGTGTTGGCAGTTGGCTTTCTATAAATGGTTGTGTCAATGGTATTGTTTGGGTTTTTAATAATTTTTATATCAAGATAGTTTATTATGTTATTTTCTTCTTTCTCCATGGTGAATTTTATATTTTTATCTAGGTCGTTAAGATTATTTAGTATTTTATTAACGTCAGTATTATTTGGAAAGATGGCAAACACATCATCGACATACCGTGTCCAGATTTTACTCTTTTTAATTATTTTGGTGGCTGAATTTTCGATTAATCTCATTTTAAGTTCGGCTAGAGTTCCTGAGATAGGCGACCCCATAGGAACGCCTTGTTTTTGTCGATAAATACTGTTATTAAATTGGAAGTAGGATTCGTTGAGGAGTAAATTACTGGTTCGAATTAAAGTTTCGCTAATTTTGTTTTCCCCAAAGGTTTCTATTATTCTTTCGTTAATTATGTTACTGATTTCTGTAATATCGGTAACATCGGATATCGGTAATATCGTATCTGTAATATCGGATTTCTGTAATTCAGTAACATAATTAACGAAAGAATAATAGAAACCTTTGGGGAAAACAAAATTAGCGAAACTTTAATTCGAACCAGTAATTTACTCCTCAACGAATCCTACTTCCAATTTAATAACAGTATTTATCGACAAAAACAAGGCGTTCCTATGGGGTCGCCTATCTCAGGAACTCTAGCCGAACTTAAAATGAGATTAATCGAAAATTCAGCCACCAAAATAATTAAAAAGAGTAAAATCTGGACACGGTATGTCGATGATGTGTTTGCCATCTTTCCAAATAATAGTGACATTAATAAAATACTAAATAATCTTAACGACCTAGATAAAAATATAAAATTCACCATGGAGAAAGAAGAAAATAACATAATAAACTATCTTGATATAAAAATTATTAAAAACCCAAACAATACCATTGACACAACCATTTATAGAAAGCCAACTGCCAACACCGAAATTATTAATAAACACTGCAATACCCCACTCCCGTATAAATACGCCGCCATCCGCTCCTACATTAATCGGGCAATCCTAATCTGTTCCACTAAAAAACTTCTAAACCAAGAACTCAAATACATCAAAAACATAGCAAATAAAGCAAACTATCCAAAAAATCTTGTAAACAAACTATATAAAAAACGCATCAAATCCCTAAGTAAAATTGATAACGCCCAGAAAGAAAAAGAAAAATTCACAACTTCCATCCCCTTTTGTAACGGCGCCAGTATCAAAATTCAAAACGAAGCCAAAAAACACAACATCAATATTCCGATCAAACCAAACCGTAACATTTTTCAACACATTAGAAATGAAAAAGACCTAATAGATAACCAATCAACCGCCGGAATCTATAAAATTGACTTTAATTACACAAATAATTCTCGCGCCTGTTACATCGGAGTAACTAAAAGAAAAATTTACGAAAGAGAAAAAGAACACAAAGCCGATTTAAAACACAACCGCCAATCCACAGCACTTGCCTCTACCCACTCCTCTAACCCTATTAATATTAACACCATAAAAACTAATAAAATCGCTCCTTATAACAACCACAGCTACACCCTAAAAAGAGAAGCCATCGAGATTCTGACTCACCCCACAGCAGTTAATGAACGCGAGCACGCGAATATCCCAAAGGACTAGAACCATGTAATCGATAGAATCCGAAATAGACGAAAAGAAGTGAAGAGAGGAAGCCGGAGTGAAGCCGAGAAGAAAACAAGCGACGATGAGAAGTCACAAATCACCTGAAGATGGGCGCGAAGTGCACCCGAAATGCATCGTGAAAAATAAATAGGACAAGTTTATAAGGTATTAATAAGTTTGAATAAGTAAATCACCAATAATTTTGAGAAGCGATATTTGATTCGTTTACGAAATTTGATTCGTTTTACGACAAACGCTATGATTAAAATTATTGGTGAATATTGAATAAAAAATCCGCCATATCTGGCAACATTGATGTTATGTAACATATGTTGAAGTTTTTTTTTTTTTTTTTTTTTTTTTTTTTTATGGAATTGAAAACAGTATGTTCCTTTTTCTCCTCAAGTCAATCTTTTGCTTACACTGTGTAATTTCATAAAGTTTTGTAAATCAGAATTTATCAATATTTTTATTTAACACATTGTCGTCCGGGTATTTTCGTATATTGAACAGTAAGGCCCGCTTTTCGGCGTTCCCCTGACACATTATACTATTTTAAAAAATGATTTTACTTATTCGTGAAAAAATTCGATAAAATTTGTTCTTAGCAATGGATGCCTAAAAGATTCTGTTGGATATATACACCGGCAGTATATATAGTATTAATGGTGAAAATAAACAAACAATGCTTATTATTATTATTATTATTATTATTATTATTATTTAATGAAGTGCATTCTTAGAAGAACGCCTAAAAGCGTGGCTAAGCTTTTTTAAAAAACGTACTTTTACGTGACCCGCAAGCAATGTGTTACGATAAAGTTCTTCTCTAATGAGAGGACCATGCAGAGCTATGTTTGCAGACACATATAAGCGAGACGTATTAATCCTGGACGATAGGACCCATGCCCCAGCCCGCCCGATTCCCGCTCTTCGATGTCTTTTTCTAGTCAATTTTGTGCTCTTATTACTTCCGGTTTGAGCCTGTTTTTTTTTTTTTTTTTTTTTTTTTACACACTTGACATTGTGAGTTTTTTTTGGTTTTCTTCCCACGCTATCTCTATGGGGTTTTTTAGCCTTTTTTCCCTCATTTTCTACATTCTAAAGTGGCGGTGGATATGGCGGATATTCCATATACTCGCTTATATGGAATCAAATATGATGGGTCAAGTTAATTATTCGGAAAAAACTAATAAAGTAAATGTTCAGATTTTTGTCAATAAATGGCCGCACCAGCAACACAAAGCCACATACAATAAAACATTAGTTGCAAATGCTTAATTTACTTTAAGCCAAAATCTAATTTAATATCATTCGTTTTTTTTTTTTTTTTTTTTTTTTTTTTTAAACTAAAGTTTGAAATAAATATTTAAAGTGATCTTTTAATCCTAAAAACATAATTCCTGAGTTTTCTGCTACTGAACTTCATTCACTGAATTCATTCGTAATGCTCGTTTTATGCCATATAGGATGTACGAAGACGCATGCAGTAATACGAAATTTATGTAATCATTAATAAATAATACACTCCTTTGTAATTGTAACTGCCAAAATTAAAATTTGCAAATACTAATTGTAAATATGTCAACGCTTAGTATCGATGTAGATGTATACAGAAAATTTGCGGATATATATAAAAAAAAAAAAATAATAATAATAATAAATTCAATTCTTTATTGTTTAAATAAATGTATGTATGATCCAAATTCATAGTTTTAATCTAGAAACACAAATTTTAACATAAACATAAAAAGAATACTATTTCAAAACGAATTTTTAAATAAATATTTATGAGAAACTTATATATTTATTTTTAGTTTAGTTTCAATTACATTTAAAGTTACTATCCAAGTTTATTTTTTAAAGCACTTGCTTTGAAAATGCTTAAATATCCATTTGCGCAGAAAAAAGCATTTACGTGTCTCTTTCTGCTATTTATGGTAAACAATATTATGCTGAAGTTTTTATGGAAATGTATTTATATGTATTTGAAGTTGTTATTGAATTAGTTCAATATACTTCTTTTGAGAAAATATTTAAAACAATAAATATTTGTAGTAGCTTGTTAAGATTATATTTACATTACAAGGTTTATTTATAACAGTATTTTTGTAAGCATTCTGGAAAATATTTCTTATTTTATAAATTTTCTTACAATTTTATACGTTTAACGATTTTTATCGGATATTATAAGATAATTCTTTAAATTTTTTGAGTAGGATTGTTTTTCATGGTTTTAATTTTATATTAAAAAAAAAAAAAATAATAATAATAATAAATAAATCAGTATTTAAAATATATAATTATTTCACTTCGGTAATAAATATATAAATAAAATTTGATTAACCGTTTGCGGCGCAAGGTAATTTGGATAATTTAAATTACAATGCCACCGGAATACACGAACAAAATTAAAATAAAAGAAATTGACGAGATTTATCTGCTATGTTATAAAAGTAAAATTATGCTAAAAACTTTTCGGGATGAGTTTTTGCAGTTTAAAATTAAAATTAGTTGATGCTGTGGTGGCATCACCGCCCCTGAAAGGGTTAAATAAACAAAAGTTCCTAAACAATCTAACCATTCTTGTTTAACATTTGTGTGTTTCGGAAAAGTAAATATTTACGCTAATTTATTTCTTATAAAAATGTATGAAGATATTAAACTGCATTTTGCATCTTACTTTGTTGTTGTTTTGTTTAATTGATAGTGTTTGTGTATCTGTGTGTGTGTGTCTGTTATCAGCATATCTCAAAAACAAATTATGGCAGAAAATTCGAACTTGATATTCTAAATGTGTATCATGTACAGATGCTACAGTAAGCTTTTCGTTAAGATCAAGCAAGTGGTTCGTATACAGGGACAATCAAGATAATTCTAATACATTACGTCTATGGGGAAAATTGAAGGTAAGTAAAGTTTAACGTCCATAGACTGCACTAAACCAAATTAAACGAATATATATCTTTTGTAATAGAGAGAGTAAAGTGGAAATTCTTTTTGTGTATGTAGGAGCCTCGCCTCCTCCCTCCCTCGAGGGGAGTAAATTTTCATGATGGGTATCTTTCAAAAGAGCTCGCCAATACCTTTAAAAAGAATGGTTGAACCATCGATCTGCGATAATTTAAAACAAAGCTATCGATTTTTTTTACTTTTAACGAAAAAAAAAACCTTAGACTTTTTTTTTTCTTTTTTGAATAAAATGGACATTTTTGGATATTTGGTGTTATACTAATTCTATAATATGGAAATCGTCTACATTATCATAAAAGATAGTTTTTTAAATAATAATTTTAATAAATTATTTTTTAATAACAGATTTGCATTCTATATAAATGTAGGTGCATTAATGACACGGGGGGTTGAGGGGGGCGGTATCCCCTCTCACACAGAACTAATTATCATATAAAACTCTTCCTAAGCTTAATTTGAATTGTTTAACATAGGTTTATATGGCAGTAGTCGTCATCTTACCGCTTAATCTCCAACCTGTATTTATAGTATTAAATTTCAGGGTAAGAGAAAGTAGTGTGAGTGACATACCAGATTATTTTTTCTATAATTGTCACAATTTTTATACTTTTTTTTTTTAAACATGAGGCAAGATTCAAATTTCAAAAAATACACATTTATAAGTTTAACGTTATCAATAGATTGATTACTTTATATATGTTATATGCTTATCGTGCAACTTTAATTTACACATAACCTCCTTTAAAAATAAGTAACAAAAATTACATTATAATTTTACTCTTTTTATAATAAATGAAATTTAGAGTTAAAAAGTTTGTATGAAATTTAGAATCTATTTTTATTTCCAATTCCAAAATCACACCTGCAATCATAATTTTATAAATTCATACAATATTATAAAATCATACGTCTATAATTGTGATGCTTGATTGAACAGGTTTAAACTACCCGTTTTACGGTTTGGTTTATCAGTTCACGATCTTTTTCTACACGCTAGCGCTAGTTAGACATCGGAAAATTAAATATCTTGGATTTTGGATCAATATTGAATATACACGTCTGAAACAGGATTCGAACACGGCCTTGTTTAAGAGAAAGACAAAATTCTCTCCTTTCAGGCATTAGGTAGGCACAGGTTAAAGTAACTTTCTTTTTTTTTTTTCTCCCAGCGAAAGAAAAAATTAATTTCGGTGAATATAAAATACTTGAAGGTGAATATAAAATACTTGAATTTCAACCACTTTAAAGATTTGAAAGTGGGTGAAATGTTTATTATTTAACGTGCTTTGAAACTATTTGAAATAATCAAGATTAAATTTCTATTAATAACATAAATCTATAATAATAAAGGAAGATGTCTGTCTGTCTGTCTGTCTGTCTGTCTCTCTGTCTGTCTGTCTGAGCATCTATACGTTCAGCCCCTACTGAACGCAGAACTACAACATTTGACATACGGGTGCTCAGAAGCCTGCCCGAGGGGATAGTCAAAACAGAATTTAAAAATTTTAATTAGTTGCGGAGATATTAATTATAATGTAGACCTATGTCTTAATCAAAAAGCGATCTCAATGACTCAGAATTCACCGAGATTGCATAAAAGTAGATATTTTAACGGAGTTAAAAGCAGAAAAAATGGAAAATAAATTAGAAATATTAGTGCGATCATTACGAATTTGGTACCAAATGAAAGGGGAATTTTTTCCGAATCTAAGAGTGCAAGTGGCTTATCGATACGTCAATTAGATTTTTTAAAATTAACTAAACTATGAAATTTAGTTGGAAACAGGCAGACGATTTTCTAAGCGGTCTCGATCGGAAACAAAACACATACGAGACAACTGTCTGTGATGAAATCGGAAATGGTTGTAATCAATTAAGATATCATGTGTTTTATACTGGGGGGAAAAATTGCAATTTTCAATTTTTTTCAAATTTTCATTCACGTTACATTTGAATTAATATTCGGCCTAGACAGCATATTATAAAGCTACTGTTCAATTTTCATGAAAATATATGAATAATTAAAAAAATGACATATTTATAGGAAAAAGATTGTCTTCTTTTATTTTTTTTCAGTATTTGCAGTAGTCGAAATTTCGTAGTATGTAGTTTTAATGCCCGATAATTCGATCGTGAATATTTTTGAAAGAGTACGATTATTAGGGAGGGCTTGAGGGACAGGGAAAAAAGGCAAAAAAAAAAAAAAAAAGAGTTGCAGCGTTTGAAATTGGTTGGCATATTAAGATTTTAAGGCAAGGTATTTGGTTTTCTTTTTTATCCCAGCTTCTAATTAAAATAATTTCATAAGTAATACATCATTTGAAAGCTTTGTTGATTTGGAATTGAACAGTAGATTACAGAAATTTCTACCGCCAGATGGCGCTGAAATATTTTAAAATTTCAATATTTCAAATTCTAATTATGATTATATAATTTTTAATACATCATTCGAAAGACATTTTAAAGTTCTTTTATATTATCGAAAGTATTATTCGAGATTTTACCCGATTTACACGTTTTAAGGTTTCCTTTTTAGGTTTTCTTTTGTATCTCAGCTACTAATTAAAATATTTTCATAAGTAATACATCATTTGAAAGCTTTGTTGATTTGGAATTGAACAATATATTACAGAAATTTCTTCCACCAGATGGCGCTGCTATATTTTAAAATTTCAATATTTCAAATTCCAATGAGCGAGGAAGGTGTTGTAAGTTCTAAAACGGGGATAAGGCGCCGCAGGCTCCACCGAGCGGGACTTAGCTAAAGTTAGAAATTTGAAATATCAGCGCCGAAGGCGCTACCGCACGGGAGTTTACTGCGATTTAGATAAGCTATTTTCACGATATATCAATAAGCTGTTATTAGACCTGATACGGGAAAAAGGCGCCGCAGGCGCCACCGAGCGGGAGTTTCGTAAAGTAGGATTTTTCAGGGATCGCGAACCAGCTGGTCGCCGAAGGCGGCTAGTTAGAAAATAAAGTTTTCAAACTCAAAAAAAAAAAAAAATCTTTAACATCTGTAGAAAACTAAAAGTATTTTTATTTTAATTTTTATTTCATAATCAATTCCTAATTAAAATTCATTTTTTAATATAGTAAGTCAATTAAATTTTCGTATGCACATGATGCATATTTATTTATCTACACAAATCTAACTGTAAATCATTTTGCCTTTTCTCTCTCTCTCTCTCTCTCTATATATATATATATATATATACTAGCTGACCCGACAAACGTTGTTTTGTCATATAAATTATTTCTCGAGAATATTTTGCTAGAAAAAAATAACTAACTTATTGTAAGTGTGTTAGGATGTGGTAAATAAGTGGAAGATGTATGGAGCGCTGTGAACGGTGAAATAATATAAAAATAACAAAACACCAATCATTTATTTTTTTAATTTATTAAAATTGATTCTTTAAAATTATATACATATCGCTACTTATAACAATATTACTAAAAAAAATATCATTCCCAATGCAACAGAGTGTACAATATTTTTTGTTATCCCATCTTTCGCCAATACAAACAAACTGGATGGTTTGCCCACTCGAGAGCCACGTATAATTAATTGTCAATGTGAAAAACATGATGTGCTCCAATCTAAGCCACAGACAGACATCGTTTGGCCCTGAGACTTATTGAAAGTCATTGCAAATGCCAATCTAATTGGAAATTAAGGGCGTTTAAATTAAATTGGCACATCTGTGGGTATAATAGGAATTCGCAGTAGTAATATATTTTCACCTCGGAATTTGTCATTTAAAATGATGCTTCGATAACATTTTTCATTAATTTTTTTATGACTAATCGCGTGCCGTTGCACAACCGTGGTGGGTTCAAATTACGAAGCAAAATAACCGGAGATCCAACCTTCAGTTGTAAAATATGCGGTGGCATGCCTGGTAAATCCAATGAGTTTAAAAACTTTGTTGGATAATTTACAGCTTCGGTGGCATCGCAAACTGTATCATTAGATTTGTATGACACCAAGTCTCCTGGTAAGAAATGTTGTATCTTGAGATTCAGTTCGTTGACGTCCACATTTTTTGCTGCTAAAATTGCTCTTTCTGCCAGCCACTCATGATTTGTGTATCGTCTGTGTACATCGAGAAATATCTGGTCAATAAAAGCATCTTGAGAATCAATGATTGTGCAGAAATCGGTCGGTAATTTTATGCATCCAGTTTCATCTGTAGTAACTTTTTCATCGCCGATATCTAATAATTGATTTTAGAATGTTTCAGCCGATGGATCTTGAAGCTTTTAAACGCACAAATTTACTTTCAGTTGTACTTTTTCAACATTAAGCCACAATGACGATGATTTTAAGCACGCGTTGCTCTCATCAGCGTATGTTGAACACGGAATAACGGGAAATGCTTGTCTGAAATCACCTGAAAAGAGTAACAGAGTGCCGCCAAATAGTTTGTCGTTGTTTTTTATATCTTTCAATGTCCTGTGCGACGCCTCAATCGAATGTTTGTGTTCCATAGTGCATTCATCCCAGATAAGAATTTTACACTATTTCAGCACTGTGGCCATGGACGATTGTTTTTTTTATGTTGCACACTGCGTCTGGGTTAGTTTGAATATTTAGTGGCAGTTTAAATAATGAATGAGCTGTTCTGCATCCATCCAATAAAGTTGCCGCGATGCCAGATGAAGCAACAGCCAATGCGATGCCATTATTTGATCATATTTCGGCGAGAATTAGCGAAATAAGGAATGTTTTGCCAGTTCCACCTGGTGCACCCCAAAAAATAAAAGAATCCACCTTGTCCTGCCAAAACTGCGAGCATGATGCAGTCGTAAATGGTTCTTTGTTCTTCATTCATTAGTGGGACATTGCGAGCAACAATCGCTGCCATTTCTACAGTATTGTATTGTAGTTCACGATTCAATTCAGTGCTTATTAAATCAGATGCATTTCGATTTGTTGAATGCATACCGAAATGACTGAGTGGTAAGTTGGCAATGATAATGCAAAGATCTTCAATAGCAATCAATGCTTCATTGTACATAGCGTCACTGAATACTATCGTTAGATCGTTGCACTGTGAACGATGTTGATGCAATATATCATTAGTCATTGAATCTTTTTGATTATCCCATAATGTCTCTGCTCGGGCCGAGAAACATGTAGTCAACACTATAGCGAATAGTAGACGAATTTGTTTTGCTGTACAGTTCAGTCCTACTTCAGCAAGCATACACTCCCACTGGTTGTCGTCTTCCAGCAAGCCGAGTGCAAGGCATGCATCTTTATACGTTGAATACTGTTGTCCATTCACTTTACGTAAATCTTGAAATGACAAAGGGCCGATGACATTAACCAATAACAGTCGAAGATAAAAGCACTCAGTCTGCCTTGGATTGACCGTAAATACTCGTTCCAAGGTGTTTGATTTGAATAAACCGGGACATGCATCAATCGGCGTGCCTTGCTTGCGGGGCATCCATTTTTTTTTGTTGGAGCCCATGTGAAATAGCGTGGTACTTCTGAATAGAGTAATGTCCGTGCAAAAGCACCAAAAGCATCCGCACGATTACACAATTCAAAAAATTCGGTGAGTGTAGTTTTTGGTGGATTTATAGCACGATCAATCGCTGTCTCGCTCATGAAATATACGCGCTGGCCATTTTCAAGATGGACGGCTAAATGAAGAACTGCTGGATCCCGTTCATGAATTGGGAAACCAAAGATATGCCAAACAGCTACATTGGAGCTCACGTACCGGCCAGTTTGGTAAAGTGTTATTTCATCGTTGCTATTCACCAGAGGAGCATTCACATTGGTATTTTCAACTCGAAATACAGCCATATCACTGCCTTTATTCACATACTTGCAAATGTATTTGATGCTCTTCACTGAACTGCAGAACTGAACATTAATATGAGCATTGAATGTTTTTCTCAGCAGAGGCGAATATGGGACCACCCATCGGTTATCAATGTCAATATCTATGTTGTTGACATAGATGACCGCCATAGATGATAAGATTGTCCGCCATTATCGGGAATTCTTCGACGATATATTGGATATCCGTCAACATTTGTGATCGTGAAATTTTTCGGAAAACTTTTAGTACATTTTCCCGCTGCACAAATAATAATGGCCTAAAAATTCATTTTTCATTTTAACATAAAATAACTCCGTCGGATATTGACGAATTTTTTAAAAGAATATACCATTTTAACTAATTTTAACATTTTAACAATATTAACGTTGAAAAATATTTTAAACACTTACGGTTAAAAATTTATTTTTCATTTCAACATTAAATAAATTCTGACATCGTGTTTACGATTCTAAAATATTAACTTTGAAAAAATATTTTAAACTCTTCGTAAGATACGGTTACGATTCTAAAAATATTAATTTTGAAAAAATATTTTAAACACTTCGTAAGATACGGTTAAAAATTCATTTTTAACACGCTTTTATTAGCTTCGCCTGTATGTATGTATGTATGTATGTATGTTTGTTTGTAACTTCTCTGGGAGCAAACAAAAAATTTATAATGTAAAAAAAATACTTTCTCTACGTGAACGATGCGGCGTCGAGGTAAGGCGCCGCGCTACGAATCTAAAGATCCAGCGTTCAATCCCCGTTAGGGGAGATTTTTTAAAAATGTTTTTTGTTAATTCTAAGTTATTTTAATTAAAGATTTAAATGTATGTAAATATTACGGTGTGTCACTCGCACGATTTTCTCTTACCCTGAATATTAATACTAAGATAGATATTTCGTGATTTTTAGTTCACATTTCTATAAAAGCGTGTTCTTTAATTTTTAAAACTATAATATTATTCATTTCAACATTAAATAAATTCTGACATCGTGTTTACGACAACTCACGCCATCTAGTGGGAAAAGTTGTTATAAGAGTTGGTTAAAAATTAATTAAGAAAGAACTAATTAAGTTACAACTTTCATTTGTAAATCTAAACCATTCTCGAATCCACCTGAAGACACACAAAAAATGTCATTAAACTCAGTCCAGCCGTTTAGGAGGAGTTCAGTGACATACACACACACAAAAGAAATATATATATGAAGATATATATATAATTTATAATGGAAAATAAACAGAGGATTAATTTATCACAAATAATTCCCAAAATCCTGTTCGGTTACTATAAAATTAAAATAAATTACTTAATTAATTTCACCAATATTTTAAAATTTAGATTTGTAAAGAAAACTAAAAAAAAATATGTTGGATTAAGGGTTAACTTAACTTAATAATCCGATAAGATAAACCGATTTGTATTATTGCCAATAGCCATTACCAATGGAGCGAGGTTTTTTCTTTTAGTTTTATTTCATTTATATCTGGAAAAGTTTTGGAAATATATATATATATATATCGGTAGCCCCTCGGTAGCTCCTCTCACACAGAACTAATTATCATATAAAACTCTTCCTAAGCTTAATTTGAATTGTTTAACATAGGTTTATATAGCAGTAGTCGTCATCTTACCGCTTAATCTCCAACCTGTATTTATAGTATTGAATTTCAGGGTAAGAGAAAGTAGTGTGAGTGACACACCAGATTATTTTTTCTATAATTGTCACAATTTTTATACCTTTTTTTTTTTTTTTTTTTTTTTTTAAACATGAGGTAAGATTCAAATTTCAAAAAATACACATTTATCAGTTTAACGTTATCAATAGATTGATTACTTTATATATGTTATATGCTTATCGGGCAACTTTAATTTACACATAACTTCCTTTAAAAATAGTAACAAAAATTACATTATAATTTTACTCTTTCTATAATAAATGAAATTTAGAGTTAAAAAGTTTGTATGAAATTTAGAATCTATTTTCATTTCCAATTCCAAAATCACACCTGCAATCATAATTTTATAAATTCATACAATAATATAAAATCATACGTCTTTAATTGTAATGTTTGATTGAACAGGTTTAAACTACCCGTTTTACGGTTTGGTTTATCAGTTCACGATCTTTTTCTACACGCTAGCGCTAGTTAGACATCGGGAAATTAAATATCTTGGATTTTGGATCAATATTGAATATACACGTCTGAAACAGGATTCGAACACGGCCTTGTTTAAGAGAAAGACAAAATTCTCTCCTTTCAGGCATTAGGTAGGCACAAGTTAAAGTAACTTTCTTTTTTTTTTTTTTTTTTCTCCCAGCGAAAGGAAAAATTAATTTCGGTGAATATAAAATACTTGAAGGTGAATATAAAATACTTGAAGGTGAATATAAAATACTTGAATTTCAACCACTTTAAAGATTTGAAAGTGGGTGAAATGTTTATTATTTAACGTGCTTTGAAACTATTTGAAATAATCAAGATTAAATTTCTATTAATAACATAAATTAGAAAATAAAGTTTTCAAACTCAAAAAAAAAAAAAAAAAAAAAATCTTTAACATCTGTAGAAAACTAAAAGTATTTTTATTTTAATTTTTATTTCATAATCAATTCCTAATTAAAATTCATTTTTTAATAGAGTAAGTCAATTAAATTTTCGTATGCACATGATGTATATTTATTTATCTACACAAAGATAACTGTAAATCATTTTGCCTTTTCTCTCTCTCTCTCTCTCTCTCTCTCTCTCTCTCTCTCTATATATATATATATATATATATATATATATATATATATATAATTTATAATGGAAAAAAAAAATATGTTGGATTAAGGGTTAACTTAACTTAATATTCCGATAAGATAAACCGATTTGTATTTTTGCCAATAGCCATTACCAATGGAGCGAGGTTTTTTCTTTTAGTTTTATTTCATTTATATCTGGAAAAGTTTTCGAAATATATATATATATATATATCTAAAATTATAATTTAAGAAATTTTAACAAAACGTTAATCATACCCTTTAAACCTTTAGAAACTAAATTCAAATTGACCTTTTAAATAAGATAATTTACACACACATGGCAGGAAAAATAAAAATAAAAATAAAAATAAAAAATGAAATAAAATTGAGTTTATTAAAACAAAAAACAAAATTTTTTAAAAATAAAATATGAAAAAATGATTCGATAATAAACAAAAAAGATTGATTTCATATGCTTAGACATTATTATGGCATAAAAAAAAGCACTAAACCTAATGCTATCTGTTTCCCCCTGGAAAACTGCAAAGAAACCACATCTACTACATTCGACAGCAAATGCATGCGAGCATTAGTAAAAATTCCTATGTAAAAAAATACACTTAATACTGTTTTGGAAAATAAATCCTTGTCGAATCATGTTCTTAGACTGACTAAGATCATGATTCACCAAAGAATTATTTAACAAAACAGTATTCGGTGCACTTTTTTTTCCCATTTGTTTGAACAACTTTTTTTTTTTTTTTTTTTTTGGGGGGGGGGGCGTACATAGTTGATTCGTTCTCATCTGACCATCTCAATTGTTTAATATTTTTCACTATTATGGATACGTGAATATCATTGCCATCTGTGTCGTCAGTTTTCCTAAGGTACTGACGGAAATGGTATTTGACCTAAACAAAGTCATTTATTTTGTATTGAGGGTGGTCAAGAAATCCTTGATTATACAGAGGATTTCTTGTTGGTCTTGTTAAAAAATGTCTTGCTAACTGACACCATATTTTACTATGTCAGATACACCAGGAGGATACACAACATAAGATGGATACAAAAATATCCCAAACATTAGAAAAAACCGTCTATGAAAGAACATGCAATAACAGTTAACCACTCAATCGAAAACCGTCATACACAGCGCATCAATTTAATATAGATTCAGCAACAACAGCAACGAAAGAAGAAAAAAAAAAAAAAAAAGATGAAAAACTTTACTTATCCGTCAGAAAAAATTATGAAACAGAGAGTCTTCCTTCATGACGCTTCAAGCAGATAGAATTTACAGTGAATGATGCACCTATACATACACTAACAACTTGTAAAATTGGAGCTAACTACCTCCGCTGTAAGAGGAAATAAAAGTTGCGTGCCAATAATTCCCTCATGCCAACTAGTCCCTTATTCTATGTAACTCCGGTCTCCTCTTTCTATTTAATTTATCTTACTGTTCATTCCTCAATTCCAATCCTAAACAGACAATGACAATTATGCTACAAAAGAAGGTGGCTACAATATGTGAGATGAATATTTACCGAAATTTTATTTCTGATGCAACTTTGTTTATTGTTTCATTTTCCTGAATCTTTAAATTTCGCTGTAAAATTGAATAATAATAATAATAATATATATATTTATTTTTCACGTGGCTTGTTCAAATTCGAATTTGGTTTGTAGGAGTTGTACTAATATGATTTTACATAATTATTTAAATTTAGTGAAAAACTAGCAAAGAACTGCGAAATAGTTTTTGTGTCAACGCATCGTACAAAAAGGTCTACTCCGATATTAACTAATCCGTGGGAAATTTTCTCCATTATTATTGATTACAGAATACAATGTTTTCTTTTAATTCCGTTTTCATATTCAGAAATTCATGACTATTTAATTATGCCGCGTTTTATAAAATAAACTTTATAAATTATTAATATTCATTTTGAAGCCGCAAAATTTGATATCGTCCTAAATAAAATTTTGTATTTTTCAGATTCAAAATAAATTTGAAAATTATAAAACATGGATTTTTATAAAACAACTGATTTACAAAGCATGAGTTTTCTGAGTTATCTGAGAGAGTGAGTAACTGAGTGGGTTTTACGGCACACGAGTCGTATGCTATGGGCTAGAACTCCTACATTGATAGGCTGACGCATCCGCCATTTTCCAGCCCACAAGACCGGCTGACGATTTTTTATTGGTGGTTTTTCGGCAATAAATTGCACGAATAACTCCAGAAACTGCCATTTTATATTTTCTTCTAATCCAGAAAGAAGGAAAAAGTGGATTATTAATTTCTGATGTAACTCGTGGATACCGGGAGCAAAACACAAATTTTGTAGCGTAAGACTTCCCTTATTTGCAACTTATTTCATTTTATTTTCAAAGTTGTGTGACAAATTTAATACGAATGTACTGTTTTTTTTTTTTTTTTTTTTTTTTTTTTTTTTTTTTTTTAAGGCTATTGTTTTTAAATTCTTTTAAAATTAACTTTAAAATTATATTTCTTTTAACGTGAAGGTTTGCAGTTTTGAGAAGGTTGGCGATGTTCTTAAATTTACCAACTTGTTTGTATCGTGATAAAAAATTCTCGCACCCGTGATTTGTGTAGACGTTTAAAGGCGATAACAACGCTAATCAGGTAACCTAGCTTTTCTACCTCCAACTTTTTCCTTGATGGGCTAGATAATGACGGGCACTGTGCCAGCTCATATCATATAGGAGCCTTACTATGGGCAATTGCCAACGATCAGGGACTAAGAGACCCTGAAGGTGACTAAGAGACAAGACATCACATTTTTGATCCTCCACGCAGGGGATTTTCGGAATAGAAGAACATATTTTTAAAATATGTATATTAAAAAATGAATAATAATGGACAAATTTTCCCGTCGGTTAACATGGACTTTGAATGACCTTGAAGTTCACTTGTACTTAATTCTAATTTATTTCAACCATTCCAAAGAACCGTAATCCTAAATCTCTTCCCGTCAAAAGAAATAAAATAAAAGATACGTGTATGAAAAAAACAGGTAACGTTTCATTTGACGGTAAGAAAGTTAGTGCAAAGTGTACAAGACTTAAAATGCTAAAGATTAAAAAAAAATCGTAATAAATTGCTTTTTTTTTTTTGCAAATTCTTAAGGTTTAATTATCCTTCTGAGTATATAGGGTGGGATTTTTGCAAAAAATAAAAAATAAAAATAAAATAAAATAAAATAAATAAATAAATAAAAATAAAATAAAATAAATAAATGAATAAAAATAAATAAATTTACGCAAGGAGATTAGGATAGAAAAAGAACTCAAATATTTTTGATAAATGTGAATTTACGGGATGGAACTTTTGAAAAACATAAATTTCATATATGAAATAAATACAATGCAAATCGATTACTATAGAGAAAGAACTCTGGTACATTTGATAATTTGTCATTAGGATTTCTATTGTTTACTAAAAATTGCAGTAGTCTTTATTGATAATGCACTCCTATCTATATATAATTTGTCTAATGTAAACCAGTTACGACTAAATTTTCTAGAAAAGATATTATAGTAACGTAGATAAAAAAAAAACAATATATAAGCAATATTTAAGTATGCGAACTGAGTTCCATGACCTAAATAAAAAAAAAAAAAATAAATAAATATAAAAAAAACGACGTTTGCCCGTTAAGTTTATTTCATATATAAAATTTTAAAAGTTCTTTTTTAAAAAGTTTCATCTTTACATTCTTTGCAAGTGCAATTTTAAGCCTAGCAATGCTTTAAAGATATAAACAAAATATGAAATTTCATCAAATATTGACTAAAAAACGCAATTATATAAAGCAAAATAAAAATATGTACTACTTTTTTTTTTAATTATGCCAAAATAAATAAATTACAAGTCATCGCCAACATGGCGGCAATAATTTAAAAGTCCCTATAGGGATTCTATACTAAAGCTGTCCTGTCTGGGGAAATATGAAAACTGGATAGTCAAACACAAAATTTATTTTAAACATTTCTTTCAATGATTTGGTTTAACTATAATTAGCGTTTCAGCCCACAAAAACTAATAATAATTTGTCTTATGATGAACTAAAATTTAAATTAGGTGTGGATATTGGTATACAACATATAAGTCTCAAATTTTATTGGTAATAAAAAACGAAATAAATTGTGAAAATTTCGCATGGATTTACTAGTCATGCTATAATTACACAAAATGTGGTATTCGATCAGCATAGAAAATGAAAAATTAAATTAGCTTGGAGTAAAATCAAATGATAATTTTACAGAAGAGGATAAAAACTGGATCTCTAAGTAAATCAGTAGCGTTAAAAAAATATTTTTTTAAAATACATTAATAAACAAACTTCTCCAAACGTGTGTATTTCTTCTTTTAATTTCTGTAATATTGCTATCTGTCTGTTAAATTCATGATATTCTTAATAAACAAAGTGATTTTATTATAAATATATCTATTATCATATCAAATAATTCACAGACTTTCTCTTGATGCATAAAAATAAAGTATTATAGATTAAATAGTCAATTATTTATTAGATTTATTATTACTTCTTTTTTAGAATTCTTCTTGCCTTTATATATGAAAGATGTTACGAAAATTCCTTATAAAGTAATATTAATCAAAAATTTACTTCAAAATATGTTGAAGTAAAATATTAATTGAAAGAATATTACAATTTAAAATTTATTAAACTACCTACAATGCATTTTAAAGATATGAAATTATAAACTTTAATGCAATATTAAGTTTTAACTTCGTCACATATTTCAGTAATCTGTGTTCTTTTCTGATTAAATCAGATTTATATTTACTCACTAGTCCGTCTTTAAATAAAACGTAATTAATATTTTAATCATGCTTCATTTGTCCCATCTAAGCAAACTTCGTTAACTCCAACATATCACATTGAAATAGAATTACTGCATTATTATTGATCAAAGGTATTATTCGATTCCGAATATTATTTACACATGACTAGATAAATAAATTATTTTGAAAGTAGAAATGTACAATGGCATAGAAAGTACAGTTACATATAATATTTAATAGTAATGATTTGTGCAGTATAATGAATATAAAGAATAATGGCAAATAAAATGCAGCTATTTTTAAATTATTACCTAGGTTAAAGATGAATTTTAAATAATAAAAAATAAGATTTTTAAAAATTGATAATTTTATTTAATAATAATAATAATAACAATAAAAACATGAATGCACTTAAACTTTATTACCGATACTTGTTCCTAGTATATGAAACGAATAATACCACAGTCAGAGAACGCAGATATTTTTTTGATGCAAAACGCCATTTTATCCTTATACAAACCATAGATATAGTAATTTATACAGATCAATAATCCCCATGTTAACGAGCAAAGATTTTTGATGCCGAAATTTTTTTGGCATCAGCCATTAGAGAGTATAAAACTCGAAAATAGTAATAGAATAGAACGTTAATTAATTTTGAAAATGTCGAAATATTGCGCGGCTTTTAACTGTTCTAATAAATATATTAAAAAGAATGGGATAAATTTTCAAGTAATTTGTGAAAAATATAATATTTATAATCAGTTGTTTTGTTGTTATTATTATGAAATAATTACTGTCTTCATATTTAATGGAATACTTTTTTTTAAATTTTAATTTTTTTAAGGTTTTATATTAGTAAGTAATATGTAATTCTCAAAATTCTTTTAAATTTAGATAGCAGCCGCAGAAGTTTTAATATATAACTAGTATATTGTGGGCACCACAAGAATTTTTTCCATGCATAAACTTATACAAATTTACGCAATACAAATAATGTATGAAATTATAATTTAATAAAGTTGTTTTTCACGATGAATGCAGACGATTTTTATTTCAACGAAGTATAATAATAAATGCCGAAAGAAAGAAAGTCAGTTTTCTGCATACATGTGTATACTAGCCCTTTAAAGCGTTAAACCCGTCTTTTTTTTTTTTTTTTTTTTTTTTGTAATACATCATCAAAATAACAAAACTGGTGTGGATAAATTTTTAAATGTATGTTACTTTTTTTTTTTCAAGAAAATATGATTCATAAATATGTGTAGTGTACAGTATTAAATTCTCATATTTGTAATTTCCATAGTATTAATTTTATGAATCATTAAACAGATAAACAGAAAAACAGCTAGAGTAGAGAGGGGAAAAAAAAGAGAAAGACGAAAACGAAAAGAAATACAAATGGGTATCTGGAGTTTTTCATTCTCTTTTAGTACATAAATTTTATTTGCTAAATTATCTTTGTGTATTCCCGTTTATATTCATTCGGGGACAGACATCCAAAAGAGAGTAAAATGGCCGTCTTTTCCCGATTAAATAGGAATCACTCCTCCCTCCCCCCTCAATGATCAATCTATGTCTTATTTCTATATCTATGATGCAAACAATTTCAGCATTGCCATTCGAAAATTTAAAACGAAATAAATTCCTACAACTACAGATTAAATTGATATAATTTATTTCATTTTACTTCGTAAATTTCTATTTCCATTTAAGTTTGTTATCTAATGAATAAAATATGTACACAATGTATGAATAAATGCCCAATTTTTTTCTGTCTTATAGACGTTTACGGATTACATTCATTACAGTTAACATTTAAATATTTAAAATTTTTTCCAGTAATTAATTTTAAATTTTAGTTTATTTGAAATTTGTTCATGAAATTCAGTTTTCCTTATTGGAGGCATTTTGTTCTTAATTACGGCTTTAAAAATATATGTTTTTTTTTCTAATTCTATATATCATTTGCAGTTAATTAATACTACCATATATATATATATATATATATTTCTTTACATACTTGTAAAGATTTTTGCTTCTTATTTTTAAAATTGGTTTTTGTTTGTTTAATTGTTTTGAATTGTTTATTGTTGTCTATTGTTTTTGATATATTTTATATAGATTTTAAATCTTTAAATTAAGTTTTCTCAATTTGCATTTTTTGATAATTACGTGATGTTCCAATGTTCTTAAACTTTTACAGATATTAAATTAAAAAAAATATGTCTTAAAAAAACTATTATTAGCGATTGGTTTTGAAATTTATTAATTACTATTTGGGGGGAAAATAATGAGTGAATGTATAGGTAAATATTTGATGAACACACTAAAAAAAAAAAAAAAAAAAAAAAAAAAAAAACCCACGAATTTTGTTACAGGTGTATTAAACCTCGAATAATATCAAGTTTTTAGTTAAATATCTGTGGATATTTTAGCAATATAAAGACCATGAATTTATGAAAAAAAGCAAACTAAGAAAACGTAAATTAATTATTTTAAATCTGTACAAACTATACCCAAAACCATAAGAATTGTTGTCTGAATATTTATTTTATTTAACAAAAAACCTAATATAGTAAAATACATAAGTACTTACAAACATAACCTTCTATTTGAAAACTTCAGTGGTTCCAAGAGTCAAAGGTGCCAAATACTCTTAAAAGTACTATTTTACTTTTTTATAAAAAAAAAATAAGAGCGTTGAACTCGTGAAACATACATCTTGAAAAATAAAGTAATTCATATTGGATTGAAGTCAGATGATTTTTCTGTCCTGAATTTTCTCTGTATTCACAAGAAGACTTTATCTCAGTTATTACGATACATAACTACGCCAAACATCATTTGAGACATACGTGTTATAAAAATTATATTAATTTATTTTAGATGCATATCGAGCGAGAGAAAATTTTCATTTACGAACTTCCTACAAGTTTTCAGACAGATATATTTGAGCATCTACATGCTGAAAGTGTACCAAAAGGTTATATGAAGCTTTTTATTATCAAAAACCATACTTTAAGTAAATTTTCTGTAATAGACTCTGCTGTTATATAGAATTATATAGAAAAAAAAAAGTTTTATAATGGCCAGAGTCTGTTCTCTAACAGCACATTTTCTCCAAATGGCATCCTTAAGATGTCCAATGGATGAAAAGGACATCTATGGACATTCTCCGGACTTCTTCAGGATGTATTATGGAATGTATGTTGGCAGGATTCGTATGTTATTGTACAGTCACCAAAAAAAAAAAAAAAATCGTTACACCGCCCCTACCTAATTTCGCCATAAATTATCGTAGAAACATACGGCTGGTACATATCGATTTGTAATAATGTCTAGTTTTTAATGGTGCAGTTATATTTTGCTTAAGGGGTCGTCTACATATTAAAACAGGCGTAAACTTCATTTTTTTCAATGACGACCCCTATTTTTGACTTCATATTCAGATTTCTGAGATCAAGGCGGTTCGGAAACCTATTTATATACTTCAAATCAATTCTAAATAGAGTTACACGTGAAAATGTATTAGGGGTCCGTCTATACATTTAGAAAATATAAATCATGATCTACCACCCAGTATACATTATTTATTAAGTTTTATACCGGAAATAAATTTCAGAAATGTTAATTATAAAATAAAAAATGACTCTAATTCACAGAACTCTCTGAGTTAGTTTACGAATTAAAAGATTTTTATTGGTTTCTATTGATTAAACATCAAATAGTTCACTTCATACGAAGAAAATTAAATAGCTTGAATCATATGAACCCTACAATGTTGAATTACAAAAATCTAGATTCCGAGGTACTGATAATAATATTAATAGCGGTTAAAAAAAAAAAAAAAAAAAAAAAAAAAAAAACAGGTTTAATATTTAAGAAAATAATTATCTACTGCTGTTGCGTATATTTTGTTTTATACAGTAAGCCCCGCATGAAAATATTACTATAAAGTTTTACATTTAATTTTAGGCGTACAAACCAACAATAAAAAATTAAACTAAAATCTTAGAAAGGATATTTAACATTTTCGTGACCGCTGATATAGATTCACGTCATTTGGAAATCTGTAACTCCTACAATCGGCGTTTCTTTCATAATTTGTGTGTTACGATATTTCTTAAGAATATTCCTTATCTTCATATTTATATAAACAAAATAGTATGAATACAAATACTTTCACTAGAAAGAGTATAATTATTATGTATATTCATATGTAAAATAAATATGGATATAGAAATAACGGTTTCTTATTGCCTAGAATGAATATTCCCCGTTCTGCAGCCGTCTACTGTACTTGAATTCTTAATTTTAAACGCGTAAAATCTATATCTTTAAAAGTAATAAGACATATTACTTTGTTTTAAATTCTTTTTACATGATATGAATTCCACTATATTATTCAGTGTTAAAAAACCTTTAATAAAAATTTTATATTTTATTATATTGCGTTATGCTATAAAATTTAAATAGCATAAACGGTAGAGGAAACGAATGCGAAAATGCCACAACAAGAAAATTTGTTTTAAAAAATCTGGTAAAAAATAATAAATATTAATTATATTAATTTTGAAAAAGGAAAAATAAAAGTATTGTTCATTGCGTATTGCTCTTTCAAATAATAATATTCGTCTTACCGTAAAAAAAAAAAAAAAAAAAAAAAAAAAAAAAAAAAAAAACGAGAACAAAGATAAAATAGAATTTTAGCAGTGAGAAACTAGGAAAAGTTATGTAATATATAAGAACAAAGACTTAAAGACATTTCAGAATCAATTATACTCATTTTTGTAACGGAAGCCACGCCTTCCGTTACATTTTTTTCTAAAACTTTACATTATAAAACAAAATTATTTTACATACTTTCAATTAAATCATTTAAATTTTGTCTTCAGCATTCGATGTAGCAAATGCCATTGACATTTATGTATACCAGCGTCACATATAGAGTCACATGCGAATTTGCAAAGTAGTTTTTTTTAATACTGCTTCCGCAATATAGAGGCGGGGCTTCATTTTTTTCGAAATTCTTTCACATTCTCTCGCTTGCATTGCGATTATTTTATAAAAAATAATCTAATTTATATCATAAACATCGAAATGCTGCTTAGAAAACAATTCGAATAACATAAAGGTAAATTAAAATAGTTTTTCGTCAAAATGTATACATATATTTACTCACAGAGGATACAAATTATAATAAGTGACAGCCCCCTAACATCAGTAAAAAATGAAATATCACTGTAACTCAAAAAATAATGTTAGGAACGAGCTGTAAATTTGAAAACACATGTTTTTGATGATGCCCGTTCTATTCGTGCAAAAATTAACGTAGGTCATAATTCATAATTTTTCCAAACATGAAATTATTAATAATTTTCATAATTCAAAAAATATTTTTTTATCAAAAATATGCATGGAATATGATTAGGTCATTTCATTCTATCGTATAAAAAAACAGAATTTGAATATTGTAATTATTTTGGAAGATATGAATTATTGTTTGTCACATTCATTTAACATTAGCATCCTCATATTTTGACAGCTTATAACTCTGTGAAAAATTGAGCAAAATAAACTATACCATTTTCCGCGATGATTTGATCCATAGAATTCAAATAAATTATAAAAAGTGGGGGTTACTATTGAAAAAAATGAAGTTGATGCCAGTTTTAACATGTAGACGACCCCTTAAGCAAAATCAAACTATACCATTATAAACTAGACTTTATTACAAATCGATTGGTACCAATCACATGTTTCTACGACAATTTATGGCGAAATTAGGTGTGGGGGTGGCGATTTCTTTTTTGGTGACTGTACATAATTTTTTTCCTATGTGACTGTGCCAGTCGATCATTTGTGTCCAAGAAGCAGAAGTAGCAACCCTGCCTTTCCTGACCCGTGCCATAGATGTCACCTTTTTGCTGTTGTTGAAGGAGCCTGCAATCTCCTATGGATGATGATTGAAGTCTGAACGAGCCATCGGACATAGCTCATTCTGTGTTGCGACTAAACAACTATCTGGTTGTAGACAGCTACCATGCAGTGATCTGGCGATTTTTCGCTCCGGAGGACAAAGCATCCAACCCGTAAAGCTTGGCTGTGCCCAGGCAGGCAGGGGCTGTTCAAAGGTTTCTGAGTTGGGTGGAGTAAGTAAAGGTCGTCAGTTGAATTTAGTATTGAAAGAAATGTAATGTGATAAATCAAGGTAAGATGTTCGGTTGAGAATGGGAATGTTTCTAGCTGGATCCAGGATATTTTGGCGATGTTGTGGGTGAAATAGCTGGCTGAAGGTGACGAGTAGAGGTGAATATGGGTTAGCATGGAGTGTCTAGTTATTGGATAGTTAGTTGGATAATTTGATATCAGGATTTACGTTGGTTGCGAATTGTATGTAGAAATTGAATATGGATAGTCTTAAGAAAAGTATTTTGGTAAAATGAAGTGAATCGTATTGGCTTATTATGAAGTCTTTAAATAGAGCACTAAAATAGAACACTGGTGTTCTTGGTGGCAGAGCGTGACGAAGTGTCTTCACGAAGTTTGCTATAGAAAGAAGAGTGGTACCCATCACTCTCTAGACAGATCTTCGACTTTTGGCTACAACCATTGAAGACTGCAGTGGTGAGATATTTTTATGATAAATCTAAGTCACTTAATTTATGATCTTTTAGTGAGTTCTTACGCATCCCTTTGCCTTTCCTTACGTTTAAGATAAAATAAAAATTGATATCCCTTTAAATTTGAGTCTTCTGATTGTCTTGTAATCTAAATTAAAAACATGAATCAAGTTGAAGTTGGAATTGAGACTTCACAGTGGCGCTCATCTTTACTAGATCCCCCCCCCCCTCCTCGCAAGAGATTATTTCACTGGGTAAGGCAACGTTGCTGATTTTTTTTTTTTTTACTGAAATTGAAGACTATTTTGAATTAACTAAAATACCAGAGGATGAAAAATTTAAAATATTAAAATATTCACTTAAAGGTGACGAAAATTTCTGGTATGAAACTTTTGCGTCTATTGCTCTTGGTCAAAACTTAACTTATGGAGCACTAAAACGTAAAAGTAAGGAAATTTTTTATAATGTTGCTGGCAAGGCCAAATTACGTCAGGAACTCCATAGCACTAAAATGTCCTTATATGATAATCCAACAACCTTTCTGCTCCGAAAATTGGACAATATTATACAGTTGGACTTGACTTTATCTTTTGCTGCTGTTTTGGATATTATAACTTCCCTCTTCACATTCCTAATTCATTACTATCTGGATATGAAAAATTTTCCAATTTATGACGCTTTATTTCAAATCTTATCCAAATACCAGGAAAGTTGAAAATAAATTTTAAAGGCGGAAATAGTTCCCCCCCCCCCCTCCCCTCCAAACTATAATCGTAATCGTCCGCAAGAAGTTCGTTTATTTCAAAATATAAGACTTAATGCAAAATTTTCGAAACCTCAATATAGAAATTTGATACAAGCTGAGCGTTTTTCAAGAAAAGAAAGGAACTCGAGTAACAATCATCAACGTAGCCAGTCAAACTCCATTTTTGCATGATGTAGAAACTCTTAAAAATTTTGACACTGGAGCTGAACGATACTTCCTAGCATATCATAGTTATCAAAAGTACTTTGCATTTAAACCATTAAGTAAGAACAATCTAAATGAAACTACGGCACAAAGCCAATCTTGTGCAAATAGAGGTAAAGTTTGGTTAAAAGTTAAAATTCGCAAGCTAGAAACTGTATGGCCTTTTTAAGTTATTGCTAATCTGTAGCGTTCTTGTATAAATGGTTTAGATTTTATGAAAAAAAATAATGTTGATCTGGATTTTTCTACTGAATCTTTATATGTTCATGAATCTAATTTAAGTTCTAAATCTGTTGAGTCGACAGAGTTAACTGTTAATTTAGAGGAAAATGCTTTAAATGAAAAAGAAAAGTTAAATTGTTTTGAACTTCTTACTCAATCTATTGGCTGATTTTCTGAAAACGCAAAGGAGGTTAAATCATCTACAGTGTCTCAAAGTAATACAGTACAACCTCGTTAACGTTGCTATAGAAAGAAAAGTGGTACCCTTTACTCTCTGAAAAGATCCTCGACATTCGGCAACAATTATTGCAGGCTGAAGTGGTGAGATATTTTTATGATAAATCTAAATTACTTAGTTTAAGTTCATTTAATGAGTTATTCCACATCCCCACGCCCTTTCTTACGCTTAAGATAAAATAAAGATTGATGTCTCTTTTAATCTGAGTCTCCTGATTGTCTTCTACTCTAAATCAATAACATGAATCAAGTTGAAATCGGAACCCAGATATTTTTTACCAACATTTTTCTTTAATCATAGTGGCTTTTAACAACAATAATAAATAAAAAGTCCATGGACTATTTCAAAAATCCAAATATGGCTTAGTGTATATCTGAAAATAATACAGTTTATATATTTATTCAACTTCTTTTCATACTATATATGGATATGCGTTCTAAATCTAAAATTTGAAATTCATTGCTCTTACGTTTTATTTATTTTATACATTATTATTCGAAATATTACTTACTTATTAATTATTTTTAAGGCGATTTATCAAACCAAACATTCACCTTATATTAAAGGGATTCATTTAAAGAATTTGCATAGTTTTACATTGTAATATTGTAATATTTCTCCCTCTTTGCATTATGAAAAAAAGAAAGAAAGAAAGAAAAGAAAATTTTAAATGTTTTCTAGTGTCTAAGTATTATTTTACGTGTATAATATTATTCAAGAATTAATATTTAAGAGATGAACATAATATATATATATATATATATATATATATATATTATACTTTCTTAGTCAAACAATGTTTATGCACTATGCATATTTACATTGTTTTAACTGGAAAGTTTAAAAAATATCCTTTACTTATAATGTAATGTTTTAACAAAAACAATAAAAAAACACATAATTTACATTTTAAAAAAGACTCTAAGGTATAAAATAAAAATTAAGTTCAAACACATGTTTAAAAAAATATTTTTGCATTTATTTATTTTCCTTTGATGTTTTTATTATTATTACTATTTTTTTAATAGAAAATTTGTTTAATTTCAAAAAAAAAATTTTTTTTTGGTAAATAAAGACTTTCTTTTTTTAATTGTATATATAAGTCTTTAAAAAGATGAGTAAGATAAATGGCTGTTGTGTTAAATTTATGGAATAATTTAAACAATATACTGAAGAATTTTCATAAATAAAGATGTTGGAAGTAGTTTTTTTTTTTTTTTTTTTTTTTTTTTTTTTTTTTTTTTACTCTTTTTTTGCCAAATATATTTTTTCTATTGATTTTAAAGTGAGAAATATATATATAAATATATATATATATATATATGTATATTAACGAAGTCGTCAATTAATAAATGTCTAAAAAAGTTTTATGAGAGAATCTCTTTTTCTCGAATTACACTGAAATTTAAAATGTACAATAACATTTTAAGAAAAGAAAGAACATATGCACAGCATTTTTATTGAAGTTATTTAAGTATAAAAAACGATTTTTATTTACTGAAACTTTATACTTAAACAATGTAATGTTGCTAATCATGTAATGGAATCCAATCTTTCTTTTTTAAATCCTGTTTCAATAAAAACAAGACAAATTGTTTGGTTTGTATAGACTATATTTTTAACCATGCGTACTGGATACAAAATTATTTAATATATTTTACTTTTTGAATGTAACATATGTGATGACACAAAAGAAAAACATTTAGAGGAAATTCCAATTATATCCTATATTTTTTCTAAATACTTTCGCATTTTCCTGTAAACTAATTATTGTTTTTATTTAGATGGATTATTGTTTATATATATATATATATACTATAGTGTTTAACAAATATACACGGGTTGTCATAAAATAATGTGTTAATTTTCTAGTGTTTCTGAAACTATAAAAAGTCAGACACCTTTTTAAAATTATTTCTTACAGACCATATTGTAATTGAATTGTTCTGTGAATTATGCCCATATAACGTGTGCTTTTGAATTAAATGTATAAAAATAATCATACTATAATGAAAATGAATAACATAATTTTAGTTTGGAAACGAGAGCATCAATATACTTACCGACATACATGAAAAGACTGTATACCATTTTCAGCCTTTATTAAGAAATATAAAAAAAAAAAAAGTTACACGTTTGAAAATAGCTTTCGAGCAAAACCTACAACAGTAAAACAAATGAGCAAAGAAAAGAAAGAAAATTTATATGTATATATAAACTGACAAACTGTTTTGACTGAAGATAACATTAGAAACAAAAGTAAAAAACAAATAAATAAATAACACTGCTTGGCATAAAAATTGCCCCCAACACCATTTTTGCAAATACTTTTGTAAAATGACCTCCTGTTTCCGAATATGACGTCCATTTTGCCCTATCACCCGCCGTTTTTTAGAGACGGTCCTCTAATTTTATCACTTTTCGGTGATTTTATGGCTATAAATTTGAATTTTAGGAAGGGGGAGAGGACTATTTTAACAAATATCTTTTGAGGGGTTACAGATTTGGAAAATTCTAAAACATCAACATTTGGTGATGTGATACTAGGATTCAGAAGGTCATTTTAGATAAGAAGCAGCAAGAATAGTATCAGAGCTCGATGTTTTTTCCATAGCAGTGTATTTAATAAAATGTCAAACATTTATTTCGGGAATATACTGTAAATTATTTCTGAATCTGGCCAAGTAACCATTTGTTATATTCAGCAGTGAATGTGTTTTTCTTTCGTAAGAATTATGCTTGAGAGTATAATAAAAATATTTGCATAGTAATAATGTTTTTTAGTACTTTTGGTAGTATATATTGGCAGTATATATTCCACAGATTTTTAGGAAATACGTCAGCATGGCAGTATAATGCAGAAATTAATATTATTCTACAAGAAATATGCATTTGTGCACATAAATATTTTTAATAATTTGGTAATTTTACTGTAATATATAAACATTTAAATAGGCTTTATTTGATAGTTTTTTCAACGCGTCTTCTATCTAAAGGTTTTGTATGCCCCTTGCAAACCGAACAGCACTATTTAAGCTATTTTTATTGGGATTTATGTTATAGTTTACCTAAATACATAGATATCATTTTGAAGTTTCCTAAAGGTACGGAAACATATAAATCTGCATTATATATATATATATATATGAAGTATATGATATCACCAAAAAAAAAAAAAAAAAAAAAAAGAAAAAAGAAAGTTTTACAGATTTTGATTGGACGTGTCTTTTCTTTTTCAGGTGCAAAATATCCTCTTGGAGACAAAAGCAAGTCCTGCTTTTGCCTTCAAGGTAGCAACACGTCTTCTTTTTTACATCCAAAGAAGAAATAACACATCCTTTCGAAAACACTAGATTTTACATTTATCCCCAAATTCTTATATACTTACTGTCATTCACTACGGTACGTTTGTGAATCTCAAGCTAATAAAAAAATGCGCCTCCATTTTAAGGTAAATGCGCCTCCATTTTATTATTTTGTCCCTCCGTAGCTCAGGTGGTTAAATCGCCATGTTAGTAACGCGGTGGTGGAGCGTTCGATACCCCGGAGTGTTATTTTTTAAAGATAATTAGTAGAAAAGATTTCAATTGATAAAAGAAAATTTTTCGTTGACTACACAGTATCCTAAGAAATTTTTAAGAGATTTTTTATGTTTGAATGCTGAAATTTAAGGCAAAAATTTAGTATTCAAACATAAAAGTGTTTTATAAAAATTAACTCATCGATAAATTCACAAAGTAGTACACAGACATATTTAAAATATTTTTAAAACTCAAAATTAAAAATTTATATGCAGGGAGCAACATTGTATGCATATTTTTATAATTTTAAAACAATTATGCAGTTATTTACAAAAAAAAGGATTTTATGTATATTTACGTTTGTATTGACTGATAGATTGCACAACCAGAGCAATAACTAATGGCCAATCATAGCAATGCATCAGTCAATGGAGATCAAATGCCTCAGAAAACTTTTTTGGGTGATTTCATCCACGAACTGTTAAAAGAGTACGAATTATTTCCGCTGAAATTTATCATTTCACCTTAATACAAAACAATTTGCAAAATCGTAACTTCGAAAAGATTTATGTGATATGATTCATTAAGAATTTGGGTTTTAAAAGTTTTTTTTTTTAAATAGATTACTTTATAGTGTGTAATGGTGTTCTTGAGTTTAATTAACTTTAAGTTCTTGAAGTTTACTTTAAAATCCCATTTAAATCTGTCAAAATACAATATTTTCTGTAACCAGGTAAAATCTGTAACCATTCATATCAACTTTATTTGGTGATAATTTATTTATTTCTGTGTACACGAAGAACTTTGTATGAAAGAAAAATTTGGAGCACTATATTGTAGTATATAATAATCTGGTGTATCACTCACACGACCTTAAATTCAATACTATAAATTCAGGTTGGAGACTAAGGAGTAAGATAACGAGTTCTGTTATGTAAACCTACTTTAAAACAGTTCAAATTACGCTTCGGAAGAGTTTTAAATGATAAATAATTCTGTGTGATGAGGGGGGGGGGGGCTACCGCCCCTCTCAACCCTCCGTTTCATTACGCACCTACATTTACATAGAATCTAAATCTGCTATTAAAATTAAAAGTTTACTTAAAATTATTTAGACTACTTTCACACGAAATATTCCTTGAAAAATTTCAATCTTGATCAAACTTTTTCTGCAACGAACTTATATTGTCTTTAAAGTACAACATTTGGGTGTCCTAAAATTATTGGGATTGTATGACTCTAAGAGACACAGACAAAGATCACACGGTAAAATCTTGATTTCGGTAATCATGAAGCCTCAAACCGTGTAAGTATAGAAAAAATGTAAAGTAGTAAATTTAGTATAGTAAAATGTAAGTATAGTAAATTTCTAGCTTAAAACGTACATTATTTAACATATCTATATGAGGAATTCATTTCAACTCCGGAACAGGTTTCCTGGAAATGGTAAAATATTATAGTAAAACACATCGCACTAACAGCAAAAAAGAATGTTTTCGCTTAAATATTGGCAGCTGTGTATATCTTTCGAAGATTATGTACAAACCACATGATGCACCAAAATATAATCCTAGAATAATAATACATGGCCCAGCCTGAAATACACTTCCATCAATTTTCAACTATTGTCGCACTTTTATGTAGTTCTTTTGTGTAGCCCTGTAAACGAACAGTGAATGATTTCCCTACCAAATTCTACAAGAGACATGTTTTTACGCATATAAAAAAGATATATTCGTTTCATTACGGTTAGTACAGTCTATATAGATGCTAAACTCTACTTAACTGAAATTTCCCTCATAGACTTACTGTAATTGAATTCTCTTGGGTGTCCCTGTACACGAATCATCTACTATAGTAATATATATATATATATATATATATATATATAACCCACTTTAAAACATGCATAAAATATTATTAAAAAATTGCTCACATAGCTTTTCGGTACAACGTTGTAGCGTCTTCAGGTATTTTTTTACACGCGCAAAGAGTATACAGTATTCTATATAACAAAAAAACTTGATACGGTTATAGTAAAAAAAAAAGTTGCGTGTACACAATATGATGACTCCATTAGTTGTATGATTTCAAGAAACAAGGGTGAGTTTCAGTAGGGGTTTCCTGAATTCATACAACTACTGGACTCATCATATTGTGTACCACGCAACTTTTTTTTTTACTATAACCGTATTAAATTACTTTGTTATATAAAATGCTGTCTACTCTTTGCTTGCGTAAAAAATTTCCTGAAGATGCTACAATGTTGTAGCGAAAAGCTTTGCGAACAATTTTTAATACATTTTTATACGTGTTTTAATGTGGATATATATATATATATATTACTATATTAACATGTGAATTCAATACGAATTTTAAATTTTTAGAAGTTTTAAATTTTAATAATAATTTCTGCTATAATTCCTTTTTGAGATATGCTGATAACAGACACACGCACAGAAACCAACCGATAGAAACATTATATTTGGATTCAGGGCACCTCAAAACATGTAAGTATAACAAAAATTCACTTTCAAAAATTTGATCCAAAAACAATACTTTCTCTACCTTATGGGTAAGATAAAGTAAAAGTGTTGTCTCTGGGCTAAGAGGTAATTTCGATCTCCATTATGTAGTGAAATCTTGTTTGGTTACTTAACTGGTCGAACTGGATATTTTTTTTAATGCAACTGATTTAATTTTCATTATTTTTTATTTATTTATTTTACATTGTCAAGAACAGAAAAATCTACTGTGAACATTTTTTGTATTGCACCGTTACGAAAAATTTCTGTCAACGTACTTTTTCAATAGCATGCGTGTATTTTCTGAAAAACTTCCTGCCAAAGTTTTTCATCAATATAACAAGTCATTTTCCTTCTTCTTCTTCTTCTTCTTCTTTTTTTTTTTTTTTTTTTTTTTTTGTATACACAGATTAAGAAGCAAAATGTAGAAACTCATTTTTTTTTTTAATAATTATTATTATCAAACAAAAATTTTACTGTTTTATTTTTCAAAATTTACTGTGATACAATTTTCTTATGAAATTATCAGAAATAATGTTGAAGTCTGTCATATCTTAGATATGTATATTTCTCACTTTGTTTCGATTTCTAATTGTTTATTATTAGCTTATTAAGCACCAAATTTTAAAACAGATTTATTTTTAAGTACATCATTAACCAACACCTTAAAAATTCAAAAGCATTTTTGAATATATATATATTCAAGTTTCTTTTTTTTTTTTTTTCCAGCTGCATTTTTATGGAATATTTACGTATTTTATAATTAAATCAGGTTTTCATAGAGAAATAAACTTTCACTCCAGATTTCATGCTTTACATAAAACACTATAAATAATCTGGTGTGTCACTCACACGACTTTCTCTTACCCTGAAATTTAAAACTATAAATATAAGTTGGAGATTAAGAGGTAAGATAACGAGAACTGATATGAAAAACCTATGTTAAAACAATTCAAATTAGGCTTCGGAAAACTTTTATACGATAACTTAACTAGTTCTGTGTTAGCAGGACTACCACTCCGTAAAGCCATGTATATATAATGAAGATTATATACAGACCAAATGGTGCACCTAAATATAATCCTATAGTAATAACACACGGTACAAACTGAAATACACTTCCATCAATTTTCATATATTGTCGCATTGTAATCCAGTTATCTTGTGTAGCCTGTAAAAGAACAGTGAATGATTTCCCAACCATATTCTACATAAGACTTTTTTTTTATGCATATAAAAAATATATATTCATTTCATTTGTTTTAGCGTAGTCTATAGCTGTTAAACTCTACTTACCTGCAATTTACCCCATAGACAGAATGCATTTGAATTCTCTTGGGTGTCCCAGTACACGTGCCATTTGCTTCATCTCAACGAAAATATTAGTGTTCCGTCCCTATATCACACACATTTAGAGTACCAAGTTTGGGCTTTCTGCTACCATTTGTGCTTGAGATATGCTGATAGCAGACAGAGACACAGACTCACTCACAGACAGACGCACACACAGATAGCCACACAGCCACATACACACACCAGTCGCTAAAAACATGATTTCCGGATTCATGGGACCTCAAAACGTGTAAATATAACAAAATATCGCTTTCGAAAATTTGTCCCAAAAAGAATATTTTCTTTACCTCATGCAAAAGAGAAAGCAACAAATACTGAAATATATGCAAAATAGGAAATGGGAACTTTGGTCAGGCTTGAATGCAATTAAGCTTCATTTTATATTTATTACTTTTTCTTACCCATAAGGTTGAGAATATATATTTTGGGATCAAATTTTTTAAAGTGAGTGTTTGTTATATTTACACTTTTTGAAGACACCTGAAATCGAAAATCATTTGTTTTAGCGGTTGGTTTGCGTGTGTGTGTCTGTCTGTCTGTTATCAGCACTTCTCAAGAACAAATATTAGCAGAAAGTCCAAAATTGGTATTCTAAATGTGTATGATATAAGGATGCTGCACTAAGCTTTTCGTTGAGACGAAGCAAATGGTTCGTGTACAGGGACACCCAAGGTAATTCAAATACATTTTACGTGTATGGGGAAATTGCAGGTAAGTGGAGTTTAACATCTATAGACTAGCCTAAACCAAATGAAATGGATATATATATATATTATATGCATAAAGACATGTCTCATGTAGAATATGGTAAGAAAATCATTCACTGTTCATTTACGTGGCTACACAAAATAAGTAGAATATAGTGAGGCAATAGCTGAAAATTCATGGAAGTGAATTTCAGGTTAAGATTTATTTTATTACTACAGGATTATATTTAGATGCACCATGTGGTCCGTACGTAATCTTCAAAAGATATACAGGACTGCAAATATTTAAGAGTCAATTAAGACGGCCGATTAATAAAGTCAGTATATTAAAAGTAAAGATTTAAGTCTTTTTATTGTTAGTGCAAATGCTTTGCTATAATATTTTACCTTGTCCAGGAAAGCGGCTCAGTAATTTAAATGAATTCCTCTTAGACATATGGTATAAAATGTATATTTTGAAGCTAAATATTTATCACTTGTTTTTTGTATATTTAAACGTTCTGAGGCTGCTTCCTGACTACCGAAATGAAGTTTTTTAATGTTTGATCTTTGTCTATGTCTCATAGAATAACCTAATAGCGAATAATTTCAGAAGATCCAAAAGCTGTATTTTCAAGTTAATATAAGTTTGTTGCTGGAAAAGTTTGATCAAGACTGATAAGTTTGAAGGAATGTTGCGTGTGAAAGTTGCCTGAATAATTTTAAGTGAAATTTTAATGTTTATAATTGATTTAAATCTTATATAGATGTAGGTGCAGTAAAGAAACAGGGTGTTGAGGGGTGTGGTAACCTCCCCCCCCCTCACACAAAACTAATTATCATAAAGAACTTCCGGAGCCTAATTGGAATTGTTTTAACATAGGTTTACGTAACAGTACTCGTTATCTTACCTCTTAATCTACATCCTGTATTAAGAATATTAAATTTCAGGTTAGGAGAAAGTCGTGTGAGTGATACACCGGATTATTTTTCTTGTTTTTAAAGGTTTTTTCTCTTCTTTACGTTTGATTTTGGTTAATAAATAGATTTTATGTACATGCTGTTTATAATAATCCCATTTTAAAGCTGTCTACTGATGAAACTAAGGTACAGCACGTTATGAAATTTTGTGTATATTATTTTGAAAGGATGTGAATTTGTTTAAGCGAATAAAAAAATAATTCAATATTTCAGCAAAAGACGGCTTTTCAGAATTAAGTATACATTTAGCATGCATTTAAAAAAGCTTACAAGTTTTATTACCACACAACATGTTCAACGTGACTGTTAAATTTTTTATTTGAATTTGGAATTGGTAGATGATGTTTTTAACAGTTGATCACAGTATCTTCTAGGAAATTCTAAAAATATGTTGTAAAATAATTTGAAGATCAGGTAAAACTATTTTATTATGCAACTTACTAGATACTCCATATGACCCAAATTCAAACGCCAATGGACAGGGGAGGCAATGGACATTATAAAATAATTTTTAAAGACATCCTTAACACAAAGTCTTATGCAGGGGGCATATTGCATAAAAAATTGTACGTAAAGGCATTAGCGGTATTAGAGATAGGGAATAATTTTATTCTGTAAGAAAGATGCAAATTGCCATTCCGAGTTCGAGCATTTTACTAGACCTCTAACACTTAATTCCTCAAACAAATACGGGCCTAGAATAAATGATTTAGAAAACCCGCTTTACATAGTTACTTTTAGTGAAACAAAGTCACCTGTAAGATTGTAGGAATATTTTCTGTTTCCTAAATTATGTAGTTAAAAGTATACATCTAACCGTACACATGAAAGTACCTTTCGTCCCTTTAAAAAATATTGCAAGTCCATAATATTTCAACGACCAAGATAGCAAGTAACTAAAGTTATAAGCTGTTTAAAGAAATCATCTGAACTTACGCCGCTCACACGTAAAAGTTTATACGCATCAAACTGGTGGACATAGTGCATGATATTCTGGAAAACTAAGCAGGTCATATCCAATGCTTAAGTCAAAGGACAAACACTGTTCTAGCCCGTACGCTAAGAACTTCGTCCTCTTCCACCTAAAGCACAAAATTTTTTATTCGTTCTGTGAAAGCAGGTTTTTCCTTTTCCATAACAAACATTAAGCAATATTGTTTCTTCAAATTTGACTACGATTAACTCTTTAACTGCCCCGTGCGTATATATACTTTTTTCGAAATATGATCTTTTGTATTTTGCCGCTAACCTTGAAGCTACTGACGCTTGTTGGCAATCCATTAAAATCATCGAGAAAACAATCTTGACATTATGTTCGAAAAATTTACTCCATTCAAATTTGAGAGAAAAAGGTGGCACTGAGAAGCGATTCTTGTAAATTTCCTTCGACAGTAAGAGGCTAAGGGGTTAATCGAAGAATTTTAACAGTCAATGAACCACTTATCATCCACATTATATTTTCAAAACTCCGTAGAACAACTAATGATGAATTACCATTTTGCTACTAACAAAGTTCGATCTAATAAATTTTACGACATTTCGATTAGCAAAAGCGAACATATTGAAAGGAAAATCTCAGTGAATGTTTCTAGGTTTTATAACTTCTACTGCAAGGCGTCGACAAAAAATTATCGACAAAACGCACTTTTATTACATTTTCCAATATATTTTACCTTATATGAATCTTCACTTCCATATGTGGTTGTTTATTGATTATTTCAAGTACCCTTTTCTGGCATTTGATCATTGTAATGATGAACTGTTATTTTACACACACACACACGCACACACACCATATATATATATATATATATATATATATATATATACATATATAGATAGATAGATAGATAAACAGATAGATAGGTAGATAGGTAGATAGACAGACAGATAAATAGAGAGATAGATAGCTAGTTATAAACATTTATGATACAAAATATTTTACTGAAATAAAAGTTTATTATTAACTACTATTTTTATTGAAAAAATTCTGAAAGATATCCTACTGTAAAAAATTAAGGTGAACTTGCACTCATATAAAAATTGTTATTTTCAATGCTGTTAATCAGCACAATGCTAGACAACATTCATTCTAAATAAATTTTAACCATTCAATTTCTGAAAATTTTGTAAATGCTCGACAAAATGTGTTGAAAACAAATTTTATACAAAATCATTTCGTTAAAAACATAAATTCTGACTTATTTTGTATAAATAATCTTTTTTATGTTCTAAAATGCTTGCAAAATATGAAAAAAATATCACAGTATTTAAAGAATACTTTACTAAATTTCTTAATTAAAAAAAAAAAAAAAAAAAAAAAAAAAATGATTAAATGTTATCTTTCGTGGTAAGATTTTATAAATAAACCCTTGAAAAAAAAAATTAAATTTTTTCTGTCGAACTTTTATTAATGTTTATTCAAATATAACACTTACCTCTCCTTCTCTCCCCTATTTTTCCATTTTTATTTATTTTTTATTTATTTATCCATTTATTTATTTTTATTTTTACTTCAGAATCTCAAGGGAGACACATCCTTTTTGACATCTTTGTCACTAGTGCGTTGATAAATGGTGTCTTACCGGTGGTGAAGTTATCAAACTGTCACAACCTAAAGATACACTAATCAATTTATGCCTCTTTCGATTTTAGCCTAACATTCATATGAGAATGTTTTGCATTACAGAAATAGATATCTCATTGATCAGAAAATTACACGAAATAAGTATTGATTAAATTTAACATATTTGTTTAGCATTTTTTAAAGATATTGCTCTAAATATTTTTGAAGGTTATTTTCTCTGTATAATACCAAGCTTTTATTTTACTTAATACTTTATCAGATACACGGGAAAACAGATTGAGAATTTTTGTAATAAGATTTTTGATCCATATTTAGATTTTCTATGACTTAAAATAAGATCAATGTTTTGCTATAGACAACTCTGCGCTGCAAATAAAGAAAAAAAAAAAGTTTTTTTTTTTTTTTTTTTTTTTTTTTTGCCGAACCCTGATACTATTCTTGCCGATTCTTTTAAAAAATGACCTCCTGAAATCGAATATGATTCCCTTTTTGCCCAGTCATCCATCGATTTCAAGATGACACCACACCCTCCCCCAATTTTTATCACTGTTTGAAATTTTATGGCCAATTAATTTAACTCTTAAAAAAAAAAAAAAAAAAAAAAAAAAAAAAACAGTAAAAAAAATAATGTTTAATAAATAACATTAAGAATAGATTAAGAATATATATATATATAAGAAATGTAATACATAATTTCAGTGGGAAATCTCCCCGCCCCTCCTAAATTTTCCCCTTGCCGCAAATGTTCATGTTTTAAAATTCTCCAGCTTCGTAGCCCCTCAGAAGATATTTAACAATTAAAATAATCCTTTCCAACCCTAAAAGTCAAATTTATAGCCATAAAATTACCGAAAAGTGTTAAAAATAGGGGACCGTTCCTAATAAACAGTGGGTGATTGTGTGAAATGGGTATCATATTCGGATTCAAAAGGTCATTTTACATAAAAATTTGAAAAATTGGTGTTGGGGGCAAGTTTACTGCAGAGCTGTGTAATTAGTGTTGTGCAATTTTTAAATAAATTTTGTTCATGGAGAATATTTAACAATAGTCGTCTTATAACAAACGCTGTACTTACTTTTATTTTCTGTATAATTAAACAATAATACTCACAGGTCACAAAAACTTTTGCATTTATGTTTATTTATCGATTGGTTGCTGCCATGTTGTTATTTGATTGGCACTCGGCCATGGAAGGAAAAGATGGAATTATAAAGCTCTTTTATAAATTAAAGCCTTACAATTTAGAAATTAGCACACATTTAAATGAAATAGAAACCATCATAATTATAGAAAAAGGTACTTACAACTATTTAAATTTTAAAAGAGTATAATTTATTTAATTTATATATATATTATTTTAAATAATCATTCAAGTAATCAAGCCTTGCAATTTTTTTTTTTTTTAAATACTTGGTCAGTTAAATATTTTGGATATAGTTAGGTATTTCATTATGGTCATGTTGAAAACTAATTTAAAACAAATAATTAACATTACATATTTGAAATGCTGAATCGTGTAATGGCAACGAGTCTAAGGGATAATGCTAACCGACTACGGGGTCACCTTCTCAAGAATAAGACCAGTAACAAAAACAACATTACTTGCAGATCAAGCGCCGATGACGAAGGTATGATGATGACGGGTTCCTCGTGCGAAAGTTGTTAAGGAGTAAAGCCTTCAAGTAAGTTGTTTTGAATTTTTATAATGTAATTAAAATAAATATTTTTATTTTTGAATGCTAAAATTTTGTGTAAATTTAATGTTTTTCGAAACATTAAATGTTTGCTTAAACATCTAAAGGACTATGGAAAATATACATACCACCAAAATCATCAATTTACTTTACTACGCCTATCGTTTTCACTCTACTAAAATTCATGAAAATACAAAATAAAAGAACAAAGGTTTTCATTCTGTAATGGTTCCTTTTTTATGAAATGCCGTGTTATATTATTTTACCGCCAAACTTAATGCTTAGACTAAAATCATTAAACGTGCAAAAAGTAGCTTACCACACTTTTCTTATTTATACATAATGAATTCCGTGGTAAGTATATTGCTCATGGCCTTACAATGGATTAAAAGTCAAATTAATTTTATCTAATACGATAAATGATTTTTTATTTCTCATATCAGTCTTAACACCAAATATATATTAATGTATTATTATTAAAAATGAAAGGTCCATTAAAAGCTTAAAGTCTAATACGACACCAAAAATAAATGCACATTTAACTAAAGTGATTATGTCTTCACATTGTATTTTACAAGATTTAGCCTAAAATCCAAGTCTCTAAGAAATTTACTATAAATGCAGAAAAAAAAGAATAAATAAATGAAGTCTTACATTTTAATTTTACCACTTACAGGAATAACGTAATTTTAATATACATAACACTGTTATATTTTACTCTTGGATCAATGCCATTTATTTATTTATTTTATTTTTACTTTCTCTTACCCTTACGGTAGAGAAAGTATTGTTTTAGGGTCAAATTTTCAAAAGTGAGTTTTTGTTATATTTTCGTGTTCTGAGGTCCCCTGAATACGAAAATCATGTTTTTAACGAATTGCCTGTGTGTCTGTATCTGTCTGTGTGTCTATATGTCTGTCTGTGTGTCTGTTATCAGCATATCTCAAGAACAAAGAGTAGAAAAATCCTAAACTCGATATTCTAAATGTGTATCATATAGGGATGCTACAGTAAGCTTTCCTTTGAGATGAAGCAAATGGTTCGTGTACAGGGACACTCAAAAATATTCAAATACATTACGTTTCTGGGGGAAATTGCAGGTAAACAGAGTTTAACATTTATAGACTGCACTAAACAAAATGAAAGGAATATATATTTTTTGTAACAGAGACAGTGAACTCGGAAAAAAAGATTCTGCATGTAAGAGCCTCGCCTCACCCACTGGGGGAAAGTTCCCCCTCGAAGGGAGTAAATTTTCAGGATGGGTAGCTTTCAAAGGAGCTCGCCAATACCTTTAAAACGAATGGTTGAACCATCGATCTGCGATAATTTAAAATAAAGTTATCGTTTTTATTTTTCATTTTCAAGAAAAATAATAATAATAATATTAATGCAATTTTGAGAACAAATTCAACTTTTTTTGGATATTGAGTGTTATACTACTCTTAGAATAACTTAAAAACGAATAATTTTAGGAGATCCAAATGTTGCATTTTGAAGTTAATATAAGTTTGTTGCTGGAAATGTTTGATCAAGATTGATAAGTTTCAGTGAATGTTGCGTGTGAAAAATGTCTGTATAATTTTACGTAAATTTTTAATTTTAATAACAGAATAATATTCTATATAAATGTAGGTGCATTAATGAATAAGTAGCCCCCTCACACAGAACGAATTATCATATAAAACTCCTTCGAAGCCTAATTTGAATTGTTTAACATAGGTTTACATAACAGTACTCGTTATCTTACCTCTTAATCTCCAATCTGTATTTATAGTATTAAATTTCAGGGTAAGAGAAAGACGTGTGAGTAGCATACCAGATTATTTATTTTATTATTATTATCATTATTATTATTATTATTATCATAATTTTTTTTTTTTCAATTTATAATGGCAATTTATAAAATAACTTTGTAATGCTCACCGTATGTGTGAGGCTAATTATCACATATACATTTCTTTTTAATTGAATTAAAATAGTTTATGATTTATTAAAAAAAAAAAAAAAAATGGAAGGTTAGTAATCATGCCTAGCGAAATTCTGTCTCTATAATAGCAGGATTACCTAACATTGTAGAATAATACTGTAGTTAATTTTGGTACATATTTAAAGTAGGAATATTTTCTCTAAATAATTTTTGATATTATGCACGTTTTCCACTATTCAGCTTTAATTTTACAATTGATTTATTAATTGAATCAAATTTCGAGAAATAAATTTCCGAAATGCTTTGAATCTGTATTAAACAAAACTTCTAGTTAGAAAATATATATACAAATTCTTTATTCTAGCTACAAAACAAGTCCTTCCGGTTTATTCGGAAGGGTAGTTTAATTTCTTTTTTCGTAACAAGTAGCTGCTATTTTGAAAAAAATGGTGGCTACAGAATATTAACGGACTTACTAGAAATGTTGATGTGGGCTATGTACAACTGGAGTTTTAACAAATCGGTTCATATTATGTGGATTTGAAAATTTTGATTGGATGGTACTTGGAAACAAGATGGTGTATCAAGATAACAAACAAATGTATTATATCAAACGCATTTGAGAGATAAGTCTACTCTACAAATTTAGTTCGAATTAATTCAGTATTTGAAAAGTTATCGTGTTGAGAAATTAAGTGACAGCCACTGGAAAACAAAATGGCGGAGCAAGATGTTTAGTCACTTTATAATATAAGTCCACTGTCTAAATTTGGTTCGAATAAAACCAGTATTTCAAAAGTTATCGTGATAACAAATTCTCAAGTGGCAGCTTTCAAGAGGCAGCAACTTTGAACAAATTCGCATAGCAACTAGTCCACCGAAATCATGTAAGATATTTAAATGATTAGTCCACTGTCCAAATTTCGTTCGAATTGATTAAGTATTTCAAGAGTTATCATGATGATAACTTTTTAAGTGGCTGCCACTTAGTAAAAAAATGGCAAAGCATGTTGCCCAGCGAAGTTATTCAAGATATTTGAAACATTAGTTGACTCTACAACTTTCGTTCGAATTAATTCGGTATTCGAAAGTTATTGCTATGACAAATTTTCAAGTGGCTGTCTGATTTTAAATACCTGCAACTTGTTAATAAAATGCTCAGCAAAATTATCTATGATATTTGCATGATAAGTTTACTGTCCATCTTTGGTGAGAATCATATCTGTATTTCAAAAGTTATCGTGATAAGCAATTTTCAAATAGCAGTGTGATTTCAAGTTGCAACCACTTGAAACAAAATGGCTGAATGAGATGCCCAACAAACTTATCTAAGACGTTTGAATGTTAATCCCATTGCGCAAACTTGATTTCAATTGATTCAGAATAACAAAAATTATCATAAGGACAAATTTTCAAGTTACCGCCCTTGGAAAAAAAATGGCGGAGCAACGTATCCAGAAAAATCATCCAAGATATTTGTATGATAAGTTCGCTATCCATCTTTGGTTTAAATCAGTATAATATTCCAGAATTTATCGTGTTGGCGCATTTTCAAGTGTTAGCCTGATTTCAAGTGTTAGCCTGATTTCAAGTGGCCGCAACTTAGAAACAAAATGTCGGAATATGTTGCCCATCCAAGGTCATTTTATGATAAGTTCACTGTCCACCGTTAATTCGAATCGTTTCAGTATTACAAAAGTTACTATGACGATAACTTTTCAAGTTGTAGCTTCATTTCAAGTGGCCCTGCTTAATTTAAGATATCTGTGTCTTTGTCAAAAATGGCGAAAAATGTTTATCTATAAACTTGGTCGAGACCCTTATATGGTCTATATATACATCAAATGACAAGTACATATGGTTTTAAATACGCTTTTTATAATATAGTTTTGAATTTTTCAAGTGGCTGCCACTTAAAAACAAAACTGCAGAGCAACTTGGTTAGGGAACTCAACCAAGATATTTATAAGATATGTTCGCGGTCTAAATTCGTTTGATTTGGAGTTTTGTTTGAGGAGTTATCGTGATTACAATATTTCCATTATATATATATATATATATATATATATATATATATATATATAGAGAGAGAGAGAGAGAGAGAGAGAGAGAGAGAGAAAGATAGAGAGAGAGAGAGAGAAAGATTAATGGATAGATAAACGAAGTTATTGCAATAGGTCGATTTCTAATGAAATGAACCTAATGAATGGATATATTCTTTTCAGTTTATCCAGTGCTTAAACAACAACAACAGCCACAAAAAATAAAAAACTATATACTTAACATTTTACTTTTTATGGATGATATTTGTAAACAAACCAAGAAAGGTTTTAACTCATAAATAAAAGCTACAGCAGTATTATGTTCTAATTTTATCTTTATCGATGAATACTTCTTTTATGCTTCTGATTAAATTTGAATTGGGAATAAGGGAATATTTTCCAGAGGAATTTCTGATTGCTGGAAAATTATAATATGAATGTTTATTTATAATGTTATAAATTTAGTGGAAATATTAGATATGTATCCAATTACCAATTATATGTCTAGGCTTTAGCGGTTTTTGTTTGCTCATTAATAAACATGTATATGTTTATATGAATTTTTATAACATTTCCATAGGTGATGCTGCATTACATTTTGACTAATGTTTGATTTATAAATATATTTCTGATTTAATTAGGTGATGCTTTTACTAATAAAGTAGAAATTTATGTTTAACAAATAAAACTCATTTAATGCGACTACTGCACTTAAACAAGATCTATGTTTGAAATTAGACGTTATATTTCGCAGAAAGAAAAATAAGAATAATAATTAAAAAAGAAAGAAAGGAAAAGGAGAAAAAAAACTTCGTTCACGATTTTTTATTTAGTGCCAAAGAATTGAATCATTCAGAGTAACAGATATTTTTATTCTGAATATATGTATGTATGTGTATATATATATATATATATATATATATATATATATATATATATATAAATGAGGCAATGTTACTCGAAATATTTTGTTTATGGATTAAATGATAAATTTTCTTAACAATTTCATTAATTGTTAACACATTTATTAAAAACATTCATTGATGTAATATATTTTGTCGCATCAAAGACAGTGATACAAGGTAAAACTATTATATATATGTATATATATATATATATATATATATGGGGGGTATAATTAAACTGACAGTGTTTACAGTGTTTAGTATAGGGATTTAATTGCGCGAATTGTTCAAGTATTTGTTGGTTTTATTTTTAAGAGTAATCTAAGGTTATAGAAAAAATAATGTCTTAATATGAAATATTATGATTATATATATACATATTTAAATATATATATATATATATATATATATATATATATATATATATATATATATATATATATATACATATATACAGGGTATCCATAATTAAACTGACAGTGTTTACAGTGTTCTGTAGAGTGATCTGATTGCGCGAACGACGCCAAATTTTGCAGGAAGATTTAACGAGACGGGGGGGGGGGGATCGAGGATTGCACAAAAAAAAATAGTTCCAAAGGTCACCGCTAGGGAAATATGTGGTGCTATGTAAAAAAAATGAGAGATCTAAAACATGCAGAATCAATACTGAAATAAAATTACCTTTTATTTAGCGCATTCATATCAGGTTTAATGTGTCCACCATTTTTGTGGACCACATGTTGCATTTTGTGCACAGTATTCACAACAGCAAAAAGCAACATGTCTGCAGGAATCTCCCGTACAAGCCGAAAAGCATTTTAGGCTGATCCATTGGCAGATTCTGTCCAGTAAGTCTCTTAACCAGTCAACAGATCAAACTTCCCAACGCTCAAAGTTACCGACCCATTTGAGACGAAGACTGAACAAGTCCTCAGTAAGTGAAATTGCAGATAAAGAAACTTTATCACGGTTTATGCAATTTTTTTCACCTTTATAAAAATTGTTACCATATTGAACTTGAATTAAATTGTTAAACGTACTAAATAAAAGGTAATTTTATTTTAATATTTATTCTGCTTATTTGGAACTCTCATTTCTTTTACACAGCGGCACATATTCCCTTATCGGTGACTTTTGGAAAAAAATATTTTTTTTAGTGGAGTCCTTCGTCTCCATTTCGTTAAATCATCCTACAAAATTTGGCGCCGTTCGCGCAATTAGATCACTCTACAAAACACTGTAAACACTGTCAGTTTATTTATGGGCACCCTGTATATATAGATACCTTGAACGGTTTAATGAATCTTGTTTTACGTACAATTTAAATTAGTTATAATTAGATTAAACTTTAATTAACTTTAAAATAATTTTTGACTCAATCAAATAATAATTACTCTATGTATTTTATCGTTAATGAAAAAGCTCTGAAGTTCATTCGATTAATCGATTTTTACAAAGCTTTTATTTTTGATTTCATTTTTTGTTGGCGTCTTCCTATTCTCCAGTTTGTGTTCTCCAGTTTGTGCTTCATTCTAGTTTTCTCTCTGGTTTCCATGAAGATTTTATTTAATCCTTGTTTTAATTTAATAATTCATTTAATAATGCACTTAATTTCTCATTCTATATGGTTTTGTGCTCCTTCGATCGGGGCTTGAAATGATATAAATTGCTATGATTAGCTATATTGTTTTACGAAATCGATGCAGCTTTCAGAGCTGATGAGTATCTTACTTCTAATTTTAAGCATTTTTATCCAATTATTTCTGTGGTTAATTATTTGTTTTCTCTGTCATTAAATTTAATGGTCCTTTTTTATTATCATTCATGTCAGTGTAAGTATTTTAAGTTAATATTGTCTCTTATTGGTTCTTAATCTAAATCGCAACAGCTTTGTGTCAGTCTTTCCTCTAAGTTAAATTCAGTTCTATATTTTTGTGTGTTGGTATTGTTTTAGATCTATTAATTGCTAAATTTTAAGATTAAATTTTATTACGTTAACTATCATTTATATATATATATATATATATATATATATATATTTTTTTTAAGATTAAGGCATTTTTATTATTTTTTTATAACCTTAAAGTACTCTTAAAAGTAAAACCAATAAATACTTAAACAGTATGTAAATAAATGACATTTTAAAATTTCAGTAATTCTAACATTTGCTGTTTAAGAAATACATTTTAACTGTCGTAGTTTCATTTCACCTCGGAAATAATCCCTAATATATGTTATTATATTGAATTAAAATTGAAAAAGGATGCAAGTGGAAATATTCTTTTTAAATTAAAAATCTAAGTTATCTGAAAATCGAATGATTATTATATATTTAAGCATTACACTGTACGTTTAAGATATTATTTTAACATATAAGGTCTCATATTATTGTGTAAATAATTTTTCTTACATCTACATTTGTTCTGAAAGTTTCACTAACAAATTTCCTTAATATAAAATTATTATAACATTTGTAATTTTATTCAATTTTTTATTTAATTACTGAGATCCATATTTTGTTTTTCATTTTGTGATTTACAATAAATTCTATTATTGTTACACTGTTATTCCATAAGTTATAACGTTTTTGATGTTTAAAATTATTCTGAAAAATAATTAATAATGCACATATTTCATATTCAGACAATCATTGAAAAAAAAAAAATGAAAGAAAAATGGGAAAAAGAAAAGGTAACTGTTTTAAGAAAAAAAATCTGAAGTAATTTTACAGAGCCATTAAGACTGTAGTCTTGTGTAATGAGATGAATTTAAATGGTATTTGAACTCATTTCTTTGCAATAAATTTTTTATTATAATTCTAAACATTTTGTTCACCCGCATTTTATTTTTTATCTCTCCAGGGAGGTTATAACAAATGTTGACGATTTTTTAATGCAAACACATATGCAGCCAGTAGTTAAATACATTTTTAACAGAAAATTCAAGCATGAAAATATAAGCCATTTGCAGGGTAAATTAATTCACATGTGATTATCACAGGCCTGCATTTTTATTTTATTTTATATTTAATAATTTCTTTAATAATTATTTTTATTTTTATTTGTTTATTTTTCTTTTTCTTTTATTATTATTATAATTATTGTTCTCGTTGATCAAGGTTATGTTTTCGAGGAAATTCAGTCAAAAAACGACCTTTATTTTGTCCATAATATGTGGTGTTTTTCAAACTATATTAACTACAATAAACATTATTTTTTAAATACAAAATCATTATATTATATTTTAAAAAAACGCTTTTTTTCAAACGTTTTTTTTAAATAAGATATTATTTTTTTTTTCTGTACTGGTCTTTGGTTCATTGTTGAAATATTTGAGCTGATGTGCAAAAATAGTGATTTTTCATGACTTCATATATCATGTTTTTTTTTTTTTTTTGGTTGTTGTTGTTGTTACTCTGCTTGCTATAACTGCTATCTATAAAGTTATAGCAATTTTCTGGAAAAATTCAAAGTAAATTTTCTATATACATTACCTATTTCAATATCTTTTGTTTTGTATGAATTATTTTAATGATGAATTATACATACCTACGTACATGCATATATACACACACACACACACATATATATATATATACACGTCCTCATTACGTAATATCATACAATATTCATCATGTGTATTTAATCAAAGTCAAAGCATTTTCAGAATTTATTTTTATGCTTTGAAATATGTTTCAGCAAGCTTTTAAACAGCAAAAAATTCAACAGTATGTTAGCACTTGTTTAAAATCTAGAAATTTGTGTCCTTGTATATTTTTATTTTAACATTTTAGTTTGATAATATGTATGAAGGTTTAAACCTATCAAAAATCTATATTTTATATTACTTAAAGTATTTTCACAAGTAAATATATAATATTATTATATAGTTAGTGTCTGTAAAAATAGACTTGCATAAGAAAAAATGAATGAAGTGTGATATTTAAAATTAATAAATTTTTGATTTTGGGCATTAAGATTTAAGAGTAGTTAATCTTTCTTTTATTCATACAATGAAGTATTCTGTATATCTTCAGATTAATGTAAGTACTTTAAGTTTTATTCAATTAAAATGAATATTATAGATATGCATAATTATGTGTGTCATATTTGTATGTAGTTAAAAATGAGTAAAGTTGAAAAAAAAAAAAAAATTCTTTTCTTTGGTTTTTGATATTAAATCAAGACAAATTACAAAGGCTAAATTTTCTATTCATGAGATTATTAAAAAAAAATTCCGCTTAATATTCCTACTTTGAATTTCATTACTTATCTAACACATATGTAAATGAAAATATAAATTAATTAAAGTATTTACTTAAAAAAAAAAATGGCATGATATATATATATATATATTTAACTCGATTTCACTATTACAATTTCATTTACAAAAAATTTGTTACAAAAATTCTTAATCAAATTACATATATGTAATAATATACTATACTACACGTCTTTATTATTTATAAACCATCTGCTTTAATACAGTCGAACATTGTTAACGTGAACACTGTTAACGCGAATTACTTTTATCATGAACTGTTTCCCCAATCCCCGTCAAAAATAAGATCAGTTTAGTTTTATGAAGATTAGTTACTGATAGCATGAACTACTGATAACATGAAACAATTTTTATCCCCTTTGAGATTCACATTAAGAAGGTTCGACTGTATATAAGACTAATTTTAAATATTAATAATATAAAATAACCATCAGGACTTTTTGTATTAATATTTATAAAAAGAATGATAAAATAGATGATCTGTAGGCATAACTGACGTTGTACATAATTCAGGTTTTACTAAGAATCTTTAAAGATTACAAAAAAAAAAAAAAAAAAAGTTACGAAAATTCTTAATTAAACTTAATCGAACTTATTAATTCTTAATAATTACATATATGTAATAATATAAAATACTGCACTTTTTTATTATTTATAAATCATCTGCTTTAATACAGTCGAACCTCGTTAACTTGAACACTGTTAACATGAACTACTTTTAACATGAACTGTTTCCACAATCCCCATAAAAAGGTAGATCACTTTAGTTACTGATAGCATGCTATCAGTAACTAAAGTGAAAATTCACGCTAAATTCACGCTAGAGAGGTTGAACTGCATATAAGATTAATTTTAAATTTTAATAATATAAAATAACCATCAGGACGTTTTGTATTAATACTTAATTAAAGAATGATAAAATAGATCTGCAGGCCTAACAAACGTTGTATATAATTGAGGTATTATATAACTTGTGTTGTTGTATAAAATTTAAAATATTTGATGATAAATATATATATATATATATATATATCTTTAAGAGTTAATAATTAAAACTACAATAATAGTAATAAAATACTTCCCTACATTTAAATAATGTATTAAAAGTTATTTTCTAAAAAGAATCTTGAAGTTGATATTTCTTTTTCTAAAATTTTATTTTTTCTTACAATTTTTAGCTGTAACAATGTTTTAAAAGAAACCTGCTTGCACGAATCGATAAAGACTAAATATGCACACAGAAAGAGAACTTTCGAAGCACGCTCGGTAAACATAATAAACTTCAAACGCACCGAATTCAAGGAAATGCGTAGCTTAAAAGTAGAAAGTTTATGTATGAATATGGTTCTGCATGTTCAAATTAAGTTTCGTTTTATAAAAATTTTCAGAATAAAGCAAACAGGGAAAATTTAATCTACACTTTTTAAGAAAAAACTTTCGTTTATTAATGTTAAAAGACATCCAGATATAAAAACAATACATGACTCATTCTTGATTTATGTTACTACTAGTATAAAGCTATTTTTAGATAACGTGTAAGTGTAAGGGAATAAAATTGTGTATTTTATGAGCACTTTAACATGCATAATAATGTTCAAAATTTATTAGTTAATCTCATTTGAAATTCAAGTGTTAAAGTATATATGAATTACGGCTTTTCAATATTACCCTGTTTTTCAATAATACCCTGCTTTTATTCTTGCTTTTGCCTCCACGGCAAAAGCACGTGTTTGCACCTGATGAAGAAAGGCTACGTCTTTTCAAAACCGGTTGTGCTGACTTAAAATTTATGGTGTGTGAAGAAGTTTTAATATATTTCCATTAATTTTGGTTTTCAATATTAAACTGATGTACTATTAACCTATGCAATATGTACGCAAATTATGTATGAAAACAAATTTCTTGTACGTTAAATCTTCATTTGTGTATGTATGACTTGGAGATATATGAAATACAATTATAGTTAAATAATTTAAATTAAAAAAAAAGTTCATTACATTGACACAATTGTTTAACTAATTCACATTATTATTTTTCACTAAAGCATTATGTGCGTGTAATAGTTTTAGGTAAAATATTCTGCTTTTTTTATTTTAATAATAATTTATTAATGGGATTACATGCAAATTAAAGTACAGTTTATCCTACGTTTAATGTGAGACACAACGTCAAATAAAAGTAAATAAATAAAATGAGTTATAAGGAAAAGGGAGCTGCTGAAAGAAATATATGCAACATTTAAAGACAGAATGACAATTAAAAATTTCAAAGAATAATTAATAAATATTCTTTTTTTCGTATAAAGTATGTGCATATACCATTTTGCTTACATTAATTAGCAAGTTTCGTCAATTAGCGATTAAAGGAATGTTAGCTGCTTTCTGGCCACAATTCATACAATTGGTAATTGGGCATATATGGTAATTTGTATGTACGAATGAGCGCTGCGATTCGCCTTCCGTTGATTTGAAATTTACTCACATTCCTTCATTTTCCTTGACCGCAAAATTTTTCATGGTACCAAAGTCTATGAGGTTCCTAAGCGTTATAGTATGTTTATAAATTATATCTGAAAGGTAATTCAATAAAATTAGATAAGATTGGAATCAATATTTATTTTTGTATTTTTTTATTGATTGAATATTATTTCAGAGGTTTTTGATTTGAGACTTACGCCTAGAAATATAGAATTTCTATTACAACATATAAAACGTTTAATTGATCCGTTTTCCATTCACAAGAATTTTCACATAATAATCTTATTTTTATTTAATTTATCTTCGATTTTTTTTTTTTTTTTTTTTTTTTTTTTTTTTTTTTTTTTTACAATCGGTATCAAAAGTGTCAGAACACTAGCAAATATTCCTATGTAAAAAAAGTACCGCTTCATACGGTTTTGTTAAATAAATCTTTATCGAACCATGTTCTTACACTGACTAAGAACATGATTCGACAAGGATTTATTTAACAAAACCGTATGAAGTGAACTTTTTTACATAGGAATTTTTGCTAGTGTTCGAACACTTTTGTTACCGACTGTACGTTGATTTGGAAAAAGGGAAATGCAATTTTCTTGATAACTGTTAGAGATTTCAATATGATTGTTCAACACTATTTAAATTATTTTACAATTTCATGTATGAAACTAATACGATTCAAATACTCAGAGGTCTCATTAAAATTAAAAGAACATAATTAAGCATGTTTCGAAAACATAATTTTTCAAAATTAATAACAATAATAATAACAAAATAAAAATAAAGAAAATAAAATAAATAATAACTCGTAATAATAATAATAATAATAATAAAGACCGTATATTTTTTAGATAAGAAAAGATAACTTTTCCTTATCATCTTATTCATAGAAAATTAATAAATTGTCTATGCTTGTCTATGCTTCATACAAAGCATAAATTTAAAATATCGAAGTTTTACAATTAATTTTACAGATTTTTAAATTAAGCTGACATTCAGTGGTTTCCTAAATATTTGCTAAGATACAAAATTTTAAATTAATAAACCGTTTAAATCTGTTCGAAGCAAGTTTCGCTATTATCAAAGATTTTCTCTTTTGAGCAATTTACAAATTTTAGTAAATTTTGTGAATTAACTAAGTATTAAAAAACTTGCAACAAGGATATCATTGCTGTTAAAAACATTCAATTTTATCATTCGTTACATGGTAAGTGGGGTGCATATGTAAAGTCAGGTCTCATTCAATTCGATATTTCGAATAATTTGAAATAATAAGTTTATATATTTCGTATACAGGTCCGAAATTAGTGAGTCCTAAATTTACTTAATAAATCAAAATATTTAAATTATTGTTATTATTAATATTATTTAAAAAACAAAATGTTCGCTAAACTAAAAGGTAGCGTCCGCAAAGAGTAATATTCTAAAAAAAAAATCATTTTTAAATGAGATATCTCTATAAACGAAGCAACAAAAATCCCATAGAATAACGTATGTCCTAACCCCTAGAGGCGGTCCGAAGACATGCCATCACAATTTTGATCTTGTACGGGAAGGATGGCTCTCCAGCTTCAGTGACCCCCAGAGGTATAATTTTGATGGGAACAAGGAGGGCATTGCGGCTACGACAAATGTTACAGGCACAAGCCACCATTAGTGTACACGACGGTCTCTGGCCGGCTTGAGTGCCAAACCCGCAAACTTCTACCAACTGGGCGACCGCTTCCCGAGAAAAAGAGATCGCCAGAACACACGTTATTATAAATTCTAAGGGAAACTGTTTATAAAATTTTTTAAATCGTCCCAAGAACTTTAACAATTTATAAAAAAATATTATTTTATTAGTCTTTATTAATAATTTTATATATAGCTATATATATGTAATGTATATATTTTTTATTTGATTAAATAGTAATAAATAAACCTAATCAAATAAATAAACTGCATCAGTCTAATAATTCAATTTAAGTACACTTTCAGTTATAAGATATTTAAATTTTATGTAAATCTTAAGCCATTATCATTTTAACTATATTTAATTTAGTTTGTACACTATTTATTTTAATTTGTTTTTAAATTACCAATTTTTTTTTTTTTTTTTTTTTTCTTTACGGCTAAAGCAAAATCAAGGTACTTGTACTAGTTCTTCATGTGTAATGTATGTTAAACTTTAGTTTTATTAATTATTACTAGTAATTCATTTAACTATTATTCTTAGTATTTCAATTAATAATTTTGAAATTCCTGCTTGAATTTAAATAAGTTTGATTCTCATTTCATTTTTCACATATTATTATTTCAGTTCAAACTTTTCCTTTTTTTGTGTGTTATTGGGTATAGCTTGTTGTAAATATTCAGCAATTTGCATACAACAAGACAGAAATAACGCCTATTTTGCATGCAATATTCATTCTATACCCTTGAAAACGTAGTGAATTTGCATGTTTCAATTTAACGTTGCTTGACATTCGTAATCTTTTTTTCTTGTATTTTATGTATTTTTTTTTCAGTTTCATCTTATTCAATGTTTCTTGTTTTCATATATTCAATGTTTTAAAAGGTTTTCAATATATATATATATATATACATATATATATATATATATATATATATATATATATATATATATATAATTGTCGGATATTTTACAATTACATGATGCATGCATTTTGATATTTATAGCGTTGCTTGTGTTCTGTAGAAAACATTTTATTAAATATTTCATCAGACAATATTAAGTAGAACGCCTGATTTGCATAGCGAAATTAAATAAAAATTTGTGAACGAGATTTGAAAAAATTAGTAACAAAAATTGTGTGATAAATTTTAGTACATAGGTATATATATATTAATCCTTGTGAAATTATACGCACAAATAATAAGTCCCACTCAAATTTCTGTAACTTAGTCAATCCATATCCTCCTAAACTAGATGCATGCCGCGTGGCTTCGAAACTTGGCAACAGTTGAAGCGGTAGACAGCGCCACCTAGTACAGATTGCGTGACTTTTTTATTCAACTGTCACCAATAATTTTAAGAAGTGATATATGATATATCTAACTGACGTTTCTTCGTTTTTATTCGCCTTTTATGTATATCATATCCCACATTTAAAAATTTTTGGTGGATGGTGAATAAAAAAAACGCGCAATCTGCATTAGGTGGCGCTGTCTACCTCTTCAACTGTTGCCAAGTTTCCGAACAACTCGACAGGTATCTAGTTTAGGAGGCTATGATCAATCAGTCGAATTCAATAAGTTACAACAATTAGATATCGTATTATTAAAATTTATTTTGCCTATTAAGCTTATAATTAATCTGATATAGGAAACTTTGTCGGTACAATGTAATTGAAAGTATGTATTTCATTAACTTTCAGTAATGCAATTATATATTTTTCATGCGCCATTTTTTTTTTTTTTTTTTTTTTTTTTGTCCTTGTGTTATTGACATTCCGCTTCTCTGAAAAACATGTTTTATTATTTGATTCTAAATTAAAATATAAAACAAACAACTGCAACTTTCTAATGAAATATTTTACCTAATGTTTGATGTAGTTTAATTTGAGATATATATTGCAATCCAAAAGCATACAGGTTTTTAGTCAAAACGAAAAACAATAAAACTTTGTATAGAAAAAGAAATTTAGTATATATTGAAACATGTTTAAATTACAAAATCTATGGAAAGTGTGAGATTTAATAATAATAAAAAAAAACAAGTATCATAAGTGGATAATTGCATAAAATCATAAAATAACTTTGGATAACTAAAATAAATTAAAAATAAAGATTTTCCCCGCCTTTCTAAAATAATAATTTAAAGATTTCACTTTTTTAATATTATGTGATTTGCGTTTATTTTTAGAGAGAAATAAGAAATTATTTTAGAACAAATTGTTGAGGCGAATTTTATATATATATATATACATATATGTAATCTTTATTGCCATTAAAATTTTAAAATCTAAAATAAATTAAACAAAGTAAAATTTAAAATTCTGGAGCATAAAATAGCTTAGAATTAAAAAAAAAAAAAAAAAAAAAAAAAATGAAATTTCCTTTAAATAAGTATGAAAGTTTACAAACATTTAGTGAAAATAAAATATTTTTATGTAAATGTTTCTTGCGTTCATGTTATACACTTTTCTTAAAAATTCTGTATTTTTTGAACGTTAAATCAAGAAAATACCTTTTCCATTTATCATATAAATTAATACACACAACAAAATCTTCGACAGATTTCGTATGAAGGCTCTTACATAACATATGGAATAAAACCCTAAAATAGCGTAATTTAAGTATTTCGTAAATAGAATGTTCCGTAACAAAACACTCAAAAATAGGGGAATTATTAAAAAAAAAATCCTATTTCTAAGGTTTTCATATCACTTCAGTATTTATGCTGATAAAAACATTTTTCAAATGATCAAATTATTTATACATTTTCCTTTTGCAGATTTAGTTTGTTTGAGATAAAAATTTCATATGTGAACTTATTTTCAAAATATGCCTTATGTTTTAAAATAATGCATAATAATAAATAATTATGGTTATATATGTATTAAGAAGCAAATAATTATCGCAACAATACCAAGATTGGACATTTGAAATTTTCATAAATTAGCGTTTAAATGTATTATTATATTTTTTTAATCCACTTAAGCGTGATTCATCAGTAAAATTTATTTTTTGAATAAGAATGTAAGTTTAAATGTTTATTATCGCTAAGGATTAAAATGCTTTTGCATGTACATTTCTAATAATTATAATAATAATAAGCTAAAAACAAACACAATTTAAAAACCTTAAAACAACTGCTTGGGCATACATTATGAAAAATATAAGGAAATGGAAGACACAGTTTATTATTTACAGTCATGTACCAGACTATATCACAGTATTTTAGGTTGATTTCTTTAGAAATCGACCTATTGCAATCACTTCGTTTATCTATCTATCTATCTATCTATCTATAATGAAAATTTTGTCATCACGATAACTCCCGAAATAATACTGCAAATCGAACCAAATTTGGATAGTGAACTAATCATATAAATATCTTGGATCAGTTCGTTTACCAAATTGCTCCGACTTTTTGTTTTCAAGTAGCAGCCACTTGAAAATTTCAAACCGACATTGTAAAAAGCATATTTAAAGCAAGATTTGCTTGAATTTTGATGTAAATACAGGCCACATAAGGGTCTCAATGAAGTTTATTAAAGAAGTTTATCCGCCATTTTTAATAAAGTGGCAGATATTTCAAATTAAGCGGGACATCTTGAAATCAGGCTACCACTTGAAAATTTAAAATCACTATAACTTCCGAAATAATACCTCAAATCGAACCAAATTTAGACAGTGCCTTAATTTATCTTATAAATATCTTAGATGAGTTTATTAACCAAGTTGCTCCGCCATTTTGTTTTCAAGTTGAGACCACTTGAAAATTTCAAATTCAATTGTAAAAAGCGTATTCCGAATTTGTTTGTAATTTGATGTAAGTATAGACCACATAAGGGGCTCAATGAAGTTTATAATGAAGTTTATCCGCCATTTTTAATAAAGTGGCAGATATTTCAAGTTAAGCGGGGCCACTTGAAATCATGCTACCACTTTAAAATTTAAAATCACAATAACTTCTGAAATAATACTCCAAATCGAACCAAATTTGAACAGTGTCTTAACTTATCTTATAAATAACTTAGATGAATTTGTTAACCAAGTTGCTCCGATATTTTGTTTTCAAGTGGAGACCACTTGAAAATTTCAAATTCAAATTGTAAAAAACATATTCCGATTTTTTTTTTGGTGTATACATAGGTTATACAAGTGACTCAAATAACTTTATCCGCCATTTTAAATAAAGTGGCGGATATCTTAAGTTAAGCGAAACCACTTGAAATCTGGCCACCACTTGAAAATTTAAAACCATGATAACTTCCGAAATAATACTCCAAATAGAACCAAATTTGAACAGTGTCTTAACTTATCTTATAAATATCTTAGATAAGTCTGTTAACCAAGTTGCTCCGCCATTTTGTTTTCAAGTGGAGACCACTTGAAAATTTCAAATTCAAATTATAAAAAACATATTCCGATTTTTTTTTTAATACAAGTGACTCAAATAACTTTATCCGCCATTTTAAATAAAGTGGCGGATATCTTAAGTTAAGCGGGACACTTGAAATCAGGCCACCACTTGAAAATTTAAAACCATGATAACTTCCGAAATAATACTCCAAATGGAACCAAATTTGAACAGTGTCTTAACTTATCTTATAAATATCTTAGATAAGTCTGTTAACCAAGTTGCTCCGCCATTTTGTTTTCAAGTGGAGACCACTTCAAAATTTCAAATGTAAATTGTAAAAAGCGTATTCTGAAATTGTTTGAATTTTGATGTAAATACAGACCACGTAAGAATCTCAATGAAGTTTATTAATAAACTATATCCGCCATTTTTATAGAGTTGCAGATATCTTAACTTAAGCGGGGCCACTTGAAATCAGGCTCCCACTTGAAATTTTAAAATCACGATAATTTCTAAAATAATACTTTAAATTGAACCAAATTTGGACAGTGATATTATCTTATAATTATCTTGAATGTTTTCACTGGGCAACTTGTCCCGACATCTTGTTTCTAAGTTCCATCCACTTAAAATCACACTGTTACTTGAAAATATCCCATCACGATAACTTTTAAAATACTAAACTGATTTAAATAAAAGTTGGATAGTGAACTTATGGTTCAAATATCTAGGATAAGTTCACTTGGTTATTTCATCTGCAATTTTATTTCCAAGTGGCGTCCACTTGAAAATTTGTCATTATGGTAACTTTAGTAATACAGAATTAATTCGTATCAAATTTGGGTTGTGGATTTATCATTCAAAGATCTCAGATAAGTTCGCTGGGTATCTCACTCCCGCCGTCTTTTTTACAAGTGGTGCCACCTGAAAATTTCTTATGACGATAATTTTTGAAATACTGATTTAATTTAAATTAGAACTGGACAATGAACTTATCATACAAATATACTGGATGATTTCGATGGGCAAGTTGTTTTGCCATTTTGTTTCCAAGTCGCAGCCATTTAGACTGCCACTTGAAAATTTGCCATAATAATAACTTTTGAAACACGGCACTGATTTAAACCACAGTTGAACAGTGAACCTTTGCTTCAAATATCTTGGATGTGTTTGCTGGGCAACTTGTTCCACTGTATTGTTTCCAAGTGGCGGCTACTTGAAAATTTGTTATAACGGTAACTTTAGAAATACTTAATCAATTCAAATCAAAGTTGAAAATTGGATTTATCATTCAAACAACAAAAATCTAGAAAATTCACGTAACTCGTGAACCAATCACGTTATTGCGTCCATCTTTGGTATATCGATAATAGGTATTTTCTCGCCAAAAGTCGCCAAAAAAGTCGCCATTGGGGAAAAGTCGCCAAATTTAGCGCCAAATCCATTACCTGCGTTACTGGATCTTTTTAAGGTGTTTTTAAGAAAAAGTTAGGCTATTTAAATGCTAAAACAAACTAGAAATGCAGAAAACTAACATTTTATCAACTTACTAAGCCTCTTTGAAAGAATTACTACAAAAAAAAAAAAAAAAAAAAAAAAAAAAATTCAAATTTGCAACGATATCTTAGATGAGTAACTTTCTCTGCCATTTTGATCGAAGTGTTTGAAACTTAATTTTTCAACACGATGACTTTTGAGATTTTGAATTAATTCGAACTATTTGCGTACAGTAGACTTATCTCACAAATACATTTCATATATTTGTCAACTTAACCCGCCATTTTGTTTCCAAGCGCCGGCCACTGAAAATTTTAAATTCACATAAAAATGTATTTATGAACCAATTTGCTTAAAACTCCATATGTGCATAGCCTACATCAATATTTCTATCAAGTGCATTAATAATTTGTAGACGCCATTTTGAAACATAATGACGGCTACTTGATAAGGAAAAAAAATCAACCTACCCTTCCGAATAAGCCGGAAGGATTTGTTTTATCATTACGAATTATAAACAAAAGTTGGGTATACACTTACAGACAAATCACCCAAATCACACTATTGCAAATTTACATAAAAATTCTTGAACTATTCAATAATTACCTATATGTGTGGATATATATTAGTATCCTTAACATTATGTAAAAATATATGCGATAGATATATATGTTGTATATATGTGATAGATATATATGTTGTATATATGTGGTGTATATATACATTGGTATTTTATATATTGTGTACCAATATACGTGCTGTTTATATCTGCTTTGTATATATTGTGTATGGTTACCCACACAGCCACTTATATCCATTAGACATCTAAATTGCATCCAATGATCCGTAAGAGATACAAAATATCTTAAGCATGTTCATTAAAAGTCCTAGATATCCTGAACTAATTATAGATATCTATTATATATTTACAAGTAGACGACATTTAGACGTGCTTTTTTCAATGTCTAATAGATGCAACATGTTAGATGAAAACAAGATTCAGTATCTATTAGATCTAACAAGTCCAATTATTGGATATTTAGAGATTTGTTGGATATGTAGAAGACATCTAATGGATGTAAAATAGAGTGACATTTGTCGTGCGAATAGATATCTGTAGGGCGTTTATAGAAGTTTAATGGATTTTCATTTTTTTTTAAAACTTTAGTGTACAGGAACACATAAAAGCATTTACCAAAATACTTATTATAATTACCTTATAGAGAATATATCATTTAAACGAATTTTAACATGGTTACTCTTAATGCAACAACTGAAATTAAAATACATCAATAAAATGCTTAAAAATATGTATTCGGTAGAAAATCGTGTAAGATTTATATTTAATGATTAATATTTATATTCAATGTTTGTTTTATAAATATATATATATATTTACCTTCTACGATTCGTTAACATATTAACAAATATATTAATAATATGTTTTTAAAAAACCTTTTGGTATAAATTGCTACACTCCTTCTCATAATTATAAGGACACCCGTTTTTCTATATTAACTAAACACTGAACACTATTATTTAAACAAATATATTTTTTATAAATTTGAATTTCATTAATAGACGATATTTAAAAAGTTTACCGTTTTGCTATCTTAAAAAACTTTAAATACGGTCAAAATAAGGATTTTTAAGGCGTTTACAATTATAAGGACAGCTCGAATCTTAGTATATTTTTTCTATTATTCTTTAAATTAATATTTTTTAGGGTCTCTTTTAAGGGTGAAACAGTCAGACATTCTCTCTGGTATATACATTTATATTTTCTTTAATATTCAGTTTCAATATCATTTCATACAGTATAGTTGATATTCTGAATACATTTAAACTATTTAAAATTGCTTTCCACTTGCATGCACTTTTCTAATATAATAAGTTAAAGTTTTTTCAACTTTTAGGCTACGGGAAAGGCAACAATAAAGAAGTTTTTTTCATCAAACTATTTCCTATTGCTCTAGAAATAGAGCAAAAATGTAAGTCTTGTTGAAAAAAATATTATTACCCCCCAAAATCTAACAAAAATCTGAGAATTTCGAATTTAAAATTTGCGGATATTATCTTGATGTTCATAATAATAGAAAACAATTATTAAAATCGTTCTGCCTTCAGTAGAAACAGCTCCCCAGGGCACCATAGATCCACCTTTAAAATGCCCGATTCATATCTGCCATTACAAAATCTGCTCTGTCTTTCGCTATCTTCAGATCGTGCCAGTAACTGTTAAAACCATTTCATTAATCAAGAATAAAATGTTTTTCATCCGAAACTGCAACATTTTACCATTTAATGTTGTCTTATTCAACTTTAACACAGACGCTCTTTCCCCCATTAAATGCTTATTGATCATTACAGGATTTTTATTCATTTTAACATATTATTAATTATTTTAAACATGCATGAAAGTGGACCCCAACCTTTCGTTAAAAATTTCAAGCAAATTCAGCAGCAGTCATTATGAGTAGAACAGTAAGAGCAATTATGAGTCTTCCATCTTTGTAAAACAACTCTGATTTTGCATCAGATCTCTCTCCTATCGAACCAGCAGTTCAACGTTTAATCACATTTCCTTCAGCAATTTTAGATCTTCGAATTTCATTAGAAATTCGGCGGATTGGAATTATCCTTCCACTTAAAAAACACATTTATCATACTTCACTACATGAAAGTTTTTTTTTTTCGAGGAATTATAAGTAATGTCCGTCCAAGAAAAATTGAAAGCTTATATATAAATTAATCTAGCCCAGTAGTTAACAACGTATTTGCATGATAGTTATCCGCTTGTAAGTTAAATAAAACGAAAAAGACTTGATTGTCCCTATAATTATGAACATCTAAAAACGTGGAGAAAAAAATATTTTGCATTATTTTTTATTAATTTTTTTTCATATTAAAAAAATTATTGCAGTTTTGGTTTTTAGAATACTAGATATATTAAGAGCACTTAGTATAATCTTGTTGACAATTACTTTTACATTAGTTATTTCACAATATAAAGTGTCCTTATAAATATGAGAAGGAGTGTAATTATTTAAAATTTATTGTTTTGTATATATATATATATATTGTTGTTAATTGAAATTTGAAAATTTTCATAATGATAAAATTAAATAAATATTCAAAACAAAATAAATTTATAATTCAAAATACCAATTATGTATAAAATGTATAGCTGTAATAAAAACGTAATTGTGAAAAAGGTAAATTTTATGACATCATTTTTGTAATTAGGATGTTTTAAATATTTCTAAAGTGCTATAAACAAATGTTATGTGTGTATGCAAAAAAATAAGTTTAAACATATTTTTATTTTGTTTTTTTATACTTTAATACAATTATATGCTTAAAAAAAAAAAAAAAAAAAAAAAAAAAAAAAAAAAAAAAAAAAACGTGTTTGTTTTTACATGTTTACACTTAGTCGTTATTCTAAAATTTTAAAAATTCAGATTTATTTTATTAATCATCTAATAGGAAATATGCTATTATATGCAATGAATTAAATAATTATAACTAAATCACACATGGAGGATTGAGAATAAACCTCTATCTATTAAAAGAAAGAAGAGTTTCTCTTTTGGAAAGGTTTTTTTTTTCACCACTATACCTTGCGTAGAAAAATAAATGAAAACCTAGCTTTATCCTTTGAAAATAATGTACATTGTGAGTTTATAAAAATAAACTGCGACTGTTAACTTTTCCTAATTAACATTTAAATAAATCACGTTTTTATATTTTCGATTTATTTTGTATTCCCAATACAAATATAATTTAAATTTAAATAGCAAGAAACAAATTCCTATTGGATAATTACAAAACTACTTAATCAACCGTTTAAAAAAACTTCCTTTTATCAGTTTAAAAGTTTAATTTGGCTTTTTTGCATTACCTTTTCATTTAGCTGTAATTAAATTGGAACTTACTTATTTTATTTAATGAAATATGGTGTGAAACAACCAAATGACTTCCATTACCCATTATTACACGTATTATATGCCCTTTTTGGAGATAATGTGATCACGAGACAAAAATTTCATCTAACAAGATAGACACCTAAGAATTTTCTGGTGAAATAAATCTGATATACGTGTAAACACATATAAAACAGAATTTACATAGCGATATATATATATATATAACAGATATATTAAATGAATAAATCGGTATGGTCATTTTTTGAAACACCAATTTCCGAGATGCGAAACTGGCCTGTCTAAACAAAATGTCGGTTAATCATTTTGTAATAACCACGCAATATATGAGAAAAGATATCTAAAATGGGTTTTTGCAACAAATATAGAGAAAATCAATAGAATCGTTTTTGAGATACTGGCATCCACCAAAACTTGGCATACTCAAATGTTTACCGAAACCGATAATCGCCTAAAAAGATTACCTAAATTGGTGTTAATATGGCAAGTATAAAAATCAATCCATACATTCGTTTTTAAAGGAACTCACTTACGAGATCTCCAGTTGAGCTAATTATAAAGAACGCATATATATATTCCTGACCTAATCAACCAATCATGTTCCAATCAACACTGCCTGTTTCTGATGTCCCACTTCCGATTTTCCAGTTTTCACCAAAAGTTGGAATAATCATCTGTACGACAGACCTGTTTCAGTTCTGAAGTTTCGTAGTTCTAGCTTTATTAATTTCGGAGATATGAAAACATGAGATTCTCCCATACATACACACACTGACCAATTGCCAAAAACACATTTTTGGATTCATGAGACCTTAAAATGTGCAAATGAAGGGGAATCTCGATATCGAACTTTTGCATCGAATATAATACTTCCGTTACCTAATGTAGTCGGGTAACTGAAGCAAAAAGCAACATATCTGTTTAAAAATATATAAAGGTAGAAACATCAGACGCATTATATTTTCTAATTTTGTCAACTATAATAATTATTTATTTATTTATGTAAAGATAAAAGGACTTTGCCAGTATAAATTTAAATTTTCGTAACAAACGGAAATTTGTGATATAGAGTTTCAATTATCATGTTGGCATACACAGAAATAACTTATATAAATATGGTGTGTTTTAAAGAATAAAACATTACATTTCATTTATTTTTTTTTTCAAAATTGAAAGCTATTTTAAGATATTTATTATGCACATTTCTTGTTACAACATTTTATTTTTATAGTAATTATAATAAATAAATAAATAAATAAACAAACAAATAAAAACTTTTGTAAAGTTTAAAAAAAGTCATTAAAATATGGAAATTTTATTTTTTTTTTTAACAAAAAAGAAAATTCAATGTTTAAAGACGTTCAAAATGCCTTTTTTTAAATTAAACAATATAAATAGGTTAATTAATAGACTTTCAGAAATTCATAAAATTCAAACCATTTTTAAAAACTTGGCAAAACGATATAATTAAACCTTTTTATTAAATAAATTGTCTTATATATGTATGACCCAAGATTCAAAAGGAATACAATGAAATTATATATATATACATATAGTTACTTCAAGAAATCGATGAAACTTATCGATAAAACTAAACTATTTATATGTATGAAATCATGAGTTAGTTAGAGACTGATTCCTCATCACCAGCAAAGAACCCTGCACATAGAAGTATGAAACATAGTGAAAGCATTTCCTGGGTAACGTAAGCAGCTACTATAAAGCTATTTTTCTACGTTCACCCCCCCACTCCAAGTAAAAAGTAGGGTGAAGAACCTAACATAGGAAATATATATATATATATATTTATTTATATATATTATATATATATATATATATATATATATATATATATATATATATATATATATATATATATATATACATATATATATATATATATATTTATATATATATATATTTATATATATATATATTTATATATATATATATATATATATATATATATATATATATATATATATATATATATATATATATATATATATATATATATATATATATATATATATATATATATATATATAACTTGAAACTTTAATATAGAAAGCACGAATATACAAAAAACTATTTCAAGAATTTGAGAAAATCGGTCCCCAAGGTTATGGAGGGGACAAAACATGATTTTACATAACAAATCAATATCTCAAACAGGAAAAATGTATATATATATATATGTATATATATATATATATATATATATATACATGAGACTTTTTCATTAAGGTTTAGCTAACATTTCTTCCTTTTCCACCTCGGCGGAACGGGGAGGGAAATAACAAGTTTCTAAACGTAACTTCATTTAAGATAATCTAAGAAAGAATTTTTTGGTACATGGACGTGCTATGTGTATCCAACAAGCACTATAAAATGATTTTGCGAAATATCCCCTTTCTTCCTTTAGGTTTATAAGATGTTGGAGGGATAAGAAACACATTTTCAAATGTAACTATGCTCTAAATTACCTCATGAATAAAATTGTTTATTTCTGATTTAGTTACGTGCACCCAATACCCACTATTAAAGATTTTTGATAAATTCCCCACTTTTGGCGAGGGGAGATTTACAAAAATGTCCAAGAAAATACAGTATGAATCTTTCAAGATGACCTGAAACAAATGAATAAAAAAAATTTTAATGCCGTATTCCATAGAAGTACGAAAGTATAATATAGCCTTCAAGCTGTAGGGATAAAAGACAGTTTTAGCTAACTGGTAAATCTCTAACTGTCTTCTAGAAATTCGTAAAAATATGAACATAAAAGCAATCATGCTTTACAATGATATGCATCTTCTCTTACGGAAATATTGACGATAGAATTTTATGAACAAAATACATCAAAGTGATAAAAATTCAGCCATATTACACTTATCTTCCTATGCATGAATTTTGGTTATTTTTAATTTACAAAAAGTGCATGGACATACGGATCCAAATATAAGGTTGACGCTGCTATACAGTCATATTTTTCCAGGATTCACAGAAATAAATATCCTGAAGCATTTAATATTTAATATTCGCCTAAAGATGTTCATTGGATCGCCTAAAAAAGTGCATATTGAATGGAACTACTGTAAAAACTCCTGATATTTTGTAAGTTTAAAATGTATCTTCCAGCCGTATCACAAAAACCTCAAAATAGCACTTGCATATATATATATATTTCTTTTAATGCAATAATGAAAACAAAAACATAATTAAATACATATTTGCAATCCGATCGTATTTCACCTGGCATTTAAATAAATAAATAATTAAAATGTGTCCTCTTTTGAACCAGGAAATTGTCTACAAATGGCACTTTTTAAACTCTCTGAAAAAATAATTCCTTGAGTTTAAAAAAAAAAAAAATCAATAAGACAGATTTCGAATTACAGTCATATAAAAAACTTGAGATTCGACGAAACGAATGACTTGCAGTCATTCGTACTCTTTTACATCGTGCAAAGCATTATTGTAGTAATTCGGAATTATTAAATATTGTACTATCCAAAATTACTTCTGATTTAAAAAAAAAAAAAAAAAAAAAAAAAAAAAAAAAAAAAATTACCCCCCTCGTTTTATTGAAAGAATTTATAAAGAAGAGCTCTATTTTTCATATAAATCAGTTTATCCTAAAGTTAAAAATTCCACTTATCGTACGACTATCCCTTATTATAAAGGTATTTCTCAAAATATCTCTAAATTACTTAGAACAGTTAATATATCTACTAGCTTTAAACGTCCACTCCGTATTAGTAACTTTCTCTCAAACTTTAAACCCGCTGTCCCCCCTCTTAAACGTCTAGGTGTAATCTATTGTATTCCATGTAAAAATTGTGATTCTACATATATCAGCGAAACTGGCAGAACAGATGAAATTAAATTAAAGGAACATAAATGCTCATATAAGACAGGAGATTTAAGATCAAAACTCGTAATCCATTCTCTCAATAGAGGGCGCTTTTACCAAAATGCAACATTCTGCCTTGAGCGAGACTAAAGCTATTCCTCCTGAATATTTAATCTTGTTATGATGTATTATGAATTTTTGTAAATGTTGTTTGTGCTTGTATGTTTGACACTGAGGAGGGCTAGTGTTCTAGCCGAAACGTCTGTCTTGTGTTTTAATGTTTTTAATTAAAATGTATTTTTAAAGTTTTAAATTTTTGTATTTTTTTATCTCATTGCTTGTCACATTGAATGTCACATTGCTTTTAATATATTAATGAGACGTATGAATTATGTTTAATTTTATTAAAATACAGTCATATATATAAGAATTATTCGAGATATGGAATTTTTTTAATAGTGACAGCCTCTGTATTTAAGAACAGTACACTAACAGTAACCAGAAAATCTCCTCGAATTACCTGCTACAAATATACTTATCCCAATTGTTACATTTATTAAACTAAAGGGAAAAAAATCAGCAATAATCTGTCTGAAATGACGAAAAATTCTATATATTTATTGTTTTAATGATTGATTATAGCACCGTAATTCAACTGTAATTCATCTATTAACATTTTAAAAAATAGATTACATTTTTATACCTATATCATCATTAAAAGAAAGAAACTTTTCAACGTCTTGAACGCCAAGCAAAGAAACTGTACAGCAGACAGCTATTTTAGTAGCATTTAGCGTAGTCTTCAGCGTATAAAGAAAAGAGAGAGTTCCTATATGTAAGAAAGGAATCGGATTTTCACTAACCAATAGAATTGTGCAAATTGCCTCTATACGTAGGAAAAGAATCGGATCATAATCGGCCAAAATAATTATATGAATAAGTAGATGATATTTAATCAATATATTTACACAGATAAAATTTCGATTCTAATCAAACAGTAGAATTAAAGAACATATATCCCTTTATGTGCTGAAGGCGTTACACTAAAAGCTACCGAAACAGCTGTCTGCTTATCAGTTTTTCTATTTGGAGTTCAAGATTATTTCTAGTTTTAATTATCAATCACCAAACATCTTTTTAATTTTTACGCATTATTCTTTTTTTACAAACTTTCATATTATTACTTGAAAAACAGAATAATATTCGGCATTATAGAAAAATAAATAAATGTTGTGGTTGTTGTTGTTGTCGTGTGCCACTCGGAAATTCCGAGCCCTGGTAGTGGAACTAACCGGATTTTTAAGGCATGAGGTGTGCATCTTCCGTTATTTAGGAGCGCCTCATAGGGTTGAAGTACAACTTTAGCTCCAGAAGCTGGTGAAAGATGGCAGCACCAGCCAGACAACAGGAACTCAAATTTTGATCCGGATCAGAGCGAGTTAAACCCATGTTCCGGTATCCCCAGAGGTAAAAATTTTGATGGGAATTTGGAGGACTTTGCGACCACGACAAAAACTAACGTGCACCAGTCGTCATTAGCGTACACGACGGTCTTCGGCCGGCTCGGGGACCGAACCGCAATCTTTCGATCACGAACTCGCTGCTCTTACCGACCAGACTACCGCGGCCCTAAATAAATAAATAAATAAATAAATAAATAAATAAAAAAAACAATGACTTAAAAAAAAAAAAAACAGAAAGTAAAACATATTTTAAAATGATCTCTCCACATACTCACTCATGTTATCGCATACCACAGTTTCGCTGTAAAGGGCATAAAAAATATAGGAAAATGTTTTCCATTTTACATTTAGGGGTTGTTCGGTAGTATAGTTAGCGAGAACATATGTATTAAATTTATTTTTTATATAAATAATGCTTTATGGAATTTTTGTATTAATAATATAAATTTGCTAACTTTAACTTTCGCGTTAATTCTAAAAAAGTAATTTTCAAAAATGCCATTAGTGTTCATAAACACAATAATATCGAGTACGTGATTTACATATAGAACAATTGGGTAATTTTCTACTATTTATATATGTGGTGCAATAAGGTGTTTTCGCAATTATGAATTTAGATTACTATCATAAAAATAATTTTTGACATTAATATCAATTAAGTAATCCTCAAAAAGACGTAAACCAAACGATATTTTTTTTAAAACTAGCATAATGGTTAAAAATATATTAGACGTATTGTGAAGTTGCTTTTTAATATGCATTTTTTATCTATCTTTTGTATAAACATTTATTTTAATATATTGCTATTTTTATGGTCATTATTATATTAAAACTTACGAAAGGAGGCCTTTGTAATTTATAATAAAATTGTGGTATTAATTTTTATCAAAACTTTCGAAGCGGCTCAAGGAAAAAATAATTATCTTTATTATTATCTTTTATGTAATTTTATTTAATAACATTTAAATACTAAAAGCTGTTTTCTAAAAATAATATTATATGGCATAAATTATCTTTCAAAAAACTTAACTTAAAACTAGAATTTATAAAATCATAAGGATAAAAAGAAAATGAATGATAGTCGAAAAACAGTTTAAAGAAGAAAGAAAAATCATGCAGTAGGAAATGATTACTAACACTTTTCAACTGTACGTAATTGTTGTATCGTATTAATCTCAATGCTCTTTGGCTGCGTAATAACACAACGTACAGACAGTAATTCTGAAAGGCATACAGATAGACCAATTGAATTCCTAATAATTCTTAAACATTGTTAGAAAGTGTTAAAAATGCTTAACGTAAAAGGAAACGTAGCCCTTATATTCTGATTGCTGCCCTTAATGTATCTGTATATTTTAGTGTAGTCCTGTAAATCTGAAGGTTAACAAAATCATATTCTAGAGAAAATATCATTTTAGCATACTACGATTAAATGTCAGTTCCAGTATGACTTTTACAATAGAAAATATTTAAATGTAATTTTTGAAAATGTATCTCTAAAATGCAATGCATTGGCATATTTTTGGGTGTCCCTGTACACAAACCAGTCGCTCAGGACGTAACAATGCCGCTTAAATTAGGGAACATTCCATAGTGAATTTGAGTAACATAAATATATATATTTTTTAATTTAAAATATTTTCAGACACTGCTACGGGCAGACAGGCAGATGGACAGTCGAACAGATAGATATGCAAATTAAAATCATATTCACACTTAAAAAATGCTAAAAATTGTTAAATCGCTTAATGTAAACGAAAATCAATTCTAGCAAATTTCCAATAAAAGCCCTCAATGTAACTAAATATTTTTGTATGGCTCTGTAATTCTAATACTGATCATACTACATTCTGTAGAAAACGTTCTTTTATTCATATAAATAATATATATCAATTTTATTAAATTTTGTTCAAAGTATAGTTATCAAAATTTGGGTTACAGAAATATCTCTCATAGAACACAATGCTGTAGAATACTTTGGGGTGTCTCTCTACATAAGTCAGTAGAAGTATTAACTGCATTTTCAATTTGAAACACCCAATAGTGAACTTGAATATTATATATCGGTTTGAAGAAATTCCATGAATATTTACGGGAATTAGAGAGCAGACAGACACACATACATACAGACAAACGGACCTACATATAGTGAAATTGAAATCATTAACACTTTTCAACCTTATTGGAGAGGATTAAAAACATTTAGAAAGTAATAAAAACAATTAATATAAAAGAAAATGCAATTCCATAAAATTTCCAATAATACCTATTAATGTAAATCAGTTTTCTTATGTGGCCCTGTAAATCTAATGGCAATCAAACTGTATTCTGTGAAAAGCATTTTTTTTGTGCATATGATTAATATGTTTTAATTTCATTGAGATTTTTGGAAAGTAAAATTCTTAAAATTTGCTTTACAGAAATACATCTCATAGAACGCAATGCTTTGGAATACTTTCAAATGTCCCTGTGTACGAACCAGTGATGTTATTTATTCCATTTTTAAAGGAAAACATCAGACAGTGGTCATGAGTAATATATTTATATTTCATTAAGATTTCTGTAAAGTAATGGCATTAAAATATGTTTTTATACAAATGCCTCGCATAGAACGCAACAATTTGAAATACTTTCGGGTGCCCCTGTACCCAAACCAATAAAAGTATTTACTCCATTTTTAATAAGGAACATCCAATAGCGAACTTTATTTACATATATCAGAATCCCATGAATAAGTTAGAGCACGGACAGCCAGTCAGACAAATTTAAGTCATTAACAATTTTCTACCATGTTAAAAAGTGTTAAAAATAAAAGGAGAATTCCATTATAAAATAATGATAAGATTTTTAAGATTGAATTATTTGAATATACGAAATGGAAAAGAAGAAAAATACCTTTAAAAATATATTTTCTAATGTAATAAATTTCATAACATAAGATTACATAACAAAATATAATTTTATTGATTAAAAGTATAAAATTCTAAATCGGTAAATTACGGTTGTTTAAAAAAAAATTGTGGAATTATGATAATTATATTTGAGACGATTCTAAATTGCTGTCTATAAAAAATGATCATATGTTTATTAAATTTTCTTTCGAAGCATTTATTTTTTTCCTTCAAAAAATTAAAAGTGAAATTTGAGTAACTGTTGAGCTATATTAAAAATTTTGTATGTAAAATTACATGTTATTGTTAAAAAATTGCAAACTCTAACAAAAAAAAAAAAATATATATATATTTGTGTGTAATAACGTTAAGAAAAGCATTACGTATTTCACAGTCTTTAATTTTTTTCTCTTTTTTGCAGTTTTAATGTTTTAAACAAAGTATAAAAATAAAGTTAAATTAGGGGAACTGTTAGAAATTTTAACATATATGCAAATCAATAATTGAATATGAAAAATACAAATTGTGATAACATGAATACTACCATGCTGTAATATTGGTGTGTAACAATAAACTGGTTAATAAAAATCTAAGATACATAACGTGACACACTATATATATGAAAGGGATAAAAATAGACAAATTTAAATGATTAAATAAAAAGCCAATTTAAAATTGTGAAAATCGCTAGTCTGAATTACAACTCGCAAATAATTCGTAATTGCCCCTTTAAAAATTGTTTCATGACAAAAGACGTCATCACTCAGAAGTCAGAAAATGAACGGAATTATAAGCAAAAATCTGCAAACGCAATTTGCAACTAGCGCGGCACCCATCATGCTTGTTAATTAGTCCCAGAAATTCTTTTATAGCACCAGACGAACTGAGTGTTCAATTAGGAGCTCAGTAATCGCGTATATAAAACCAAATTTTGAACAACTATAGGACTTTTGCAATGGTTTTCAGCTGTTAAACACTTCACGTTACTATTCCTTCTGAAACTACACAGGAGCTATACAACATTTAACGCCCCTACAGAGTTCCGCGGCATGGGCCGCCACTAGATCCACAAATCATCGGCTAAGCCTCCATTGCCTTCTGTAAAGCAACGACATTCAAATCTGGGGAAATAAAGATCTTTTCCCGAGAGAATCCCTGGTATTTAATGGACATCGCTGGACCGCGATTCCTCTCAGATAAGGCGATTAGCTTCTAGCATGGTTCGGAGTCTCTGTATCTCTGTGCCAGTGACTATCCTTGTTATATACATATATATATATATATATATATATATATATGTCTGTGTGTCTGTATATATATACATATATATATATACATATATATGTGTCCTTCCCGAACAACGCTGGAACTACTCCTGGCGTAATTTGTACTTATTATTATCAACATTTCCAAAAAGTGATAAAATGAAAATTACTATTAAGAAATAGTAGTGTAAATAGAAAAAAAGTAAAATAAAATAATAATAATAATAATAATAATAATAATATCTATTAAGGGAATAAAAAAACTATTAAGGAGTAACTATAATCTGTTCTTTTTAAAATTAATTTAATTGTTCATTCTTTGACATTTGTAATTTTAAAGAAAACATGTCTATAGTTTGTTGTACAAATTTCTTGAATTCAATTACATTACAAACATTAGTTATTGCTAGTTAAAAATGTAAAATATATTTTCCACTTTTTAAAGCAATTTTTTTATCTCTAAACATAAAATTTAAGTGAATACGTATTTTATCTTTCTCGTACTATTATATATGGTAGAGAAAGTACTGTCTTTGAGCAAAATTTTCGAAATTGAGTCTTTGTTATATTTACACGTTTTGAGAAATGAACACATTTTTTTAGCCACAGAATTTTTTTATATGCATAAAGGCATATTTTGTTTAGATTGTTGTATGAAATCATTCATCACTCATTTACAGGGCACCCCAAAATATTTGGATACATTGGGGCTGTAACTGGAAGTTTCTGTAAATGTATTTCACTTTGTGTTAGGTTCTTTATTTATATAAGACTAAATTAAGTACTTAATGTGACGTGCATATAGTTTACAGACAATATACAGGGCTAACCAAATTTGAGCTAAATGTTCGCTTCTATGGAATGTAATTGATGAAAGTACTTTGCCACATTTTATTATGTCGACAATCATTGCTCAGAAAATAAAATCAAATTTTCATATCCATACTACAAACAAAATATTTTTTATTTTTCTATTTTTAAATCCGTTTTTTTTATACTATCACGTTTGGAGATGCTTTGAAGGCGAAAGTGCATTTTTTTAGCGGTTGTTCTGTATATATATATATCTGTTATCAGCATAATTTAAAGAATAATATCTGTAGAAACTTCAAATTTGGTATTTTAAAGTTCGTTTTAGGTTGCCCTTGAAACATTGCATAAATATTGGCAAGTTTCAACGAAAATCTTTGATTTAAAAAAATAAAATAAAATAAATATAGGCGTTATAATTGAATGGGGGATTCACGGAGACATCAGCCCCTCTCATACAGAGCTATGTGTCAAATAAAACTGTCCCAAACTTATTTTTAAAATTTTTCAAAGTAGATTGAATCTCAATTTTTTACCTTATTGGTCCTATGACGTAATCCGCAATCTATCTGCTATTTATCTTTATAGTGTTGTAATGCATGATAAGAGAAATTCGTTTGAGTGACACACCAGATTTGTTTATTCGAATTATAGTCGTTTTCCATAAATGTGGCATATCATATAAAGTATTATAGTTTCAATATCAATGAAATTTGGATATTCCACTTTTAAAATAAAAAGATACCGGATAATCAGTTTTAATTGTGTTTCAATGACACTACAGAAATAAAATAATTTAAACCATTTAAATATAGTTTGTTTGATATTTAAAGCTTTTGACATAATTCGTGATAAACTTATCTACATTAGTCAGATAGGGGAATACTATCAATATATTTATGCAACAAAGCGGTAAACTCCGAATTACCTTCATGAAATGGCTAACACAATGTCATAACTGTCAGGCGATATGTTCTCTCTCATGTAACTAACATTGTTTCCTTTAAATTAGACATAAATACGAAAACGATATTAACTGTAAATTATATAGGAACTTATAAATTAATGCAGGATTAGTTTATATAAATTTATAAATACAACCAAATGACATACAACATTTTATATATATATACATATGAAAAAAGTTCCTATACGCATTTTTTACCCAACACAATTTAATAATTTATATAAATGTGAAAAACAATTCAGTGCTTAAATAAATAAATTCAAGAAAATGAAATAGATAATGTTAGTAAAGGAATATAAAACTGTTTAATAATAACGAAAAATAATAAAATTTACTGAACACTCAGGTTCTAAATTGTTATCTTTATCCAGTAAATTCAGGATAAAATTTAGCGTAATTATGATGAAATAAATAGAAAATACATTATTGGACTTATCATGGCCAACTTATTCTTACTTAATGTATCAGTGATTCCATATAATATAAACAGAAATACACTAAATAGTTATTCGTAGAAAAATAAATCACCATAAAATTTATATTTCAATGTTTTATAATAGATATGAAGATACATTAAAAATATTTGCAATTGCTTTGTGCATCAGTTTCTAACAACTACTTTGGGTATTGACAAAAAAATTCTTATTTTAATTTTAGTGAACCGTCATCAAGTAGAGAGGTAATTTTTCATAATTATCTGCCCTGTGTTACTGTGTGAAGAACATAATAATTTGAAATAAGAATTCATTGAAACTATCAACAGTGATCTCAAAATATTAAAAAAAAATACGTTAAAACCTATTTTTGTTTACACTTTACCGTTGAATAACAATTCATCAATTTACATTTTCCAAAATATTTTTTTTTTTCATATTAAATTTCTTTAAATATGTTTTATTTAAATTAGTTTCTCCTAATCTTAATCCATAATATTTCATATGTATATCGTAAAATTCTGTACACATACCTCGAAAAATCCAAGAAAACATCGCCCATTTCCCGAGGTTGTACTTGATCGGTTGAAAAAAAAAAAAAAATAATAATTCACGAATTAAACATTTGAATAAAAGAAGAATTTCGATATCCGATAAAAGATGGTATGAAGCATTAGAAGCAAAGGATTTTAAGTCTCTGTTGAATTAACAGAAAAGGCATGGGGACTCTTAATCGAAATTTTAACAACAAAATAATAATAATAATAATAATAATAATAATAATAATAATAATAATAATATAAGAAGTAGCGGGCAGGGGTTCCTTTGATTGAGTGGGGACGCTTTCTCTGAATTATACGATAAATTATAGTGATAAATGCCAAATATTACCTTAAAAATGCGATGTTTAAATTCAGTCTCTAAAAGTTCAATATTTGGTTAAAAATTTGAGACTAGGTATGCGCTTGTTTTTAGATATCTTACAATATTCTGTATGACGTCTAAAAATAAATGCAAAGTGCACTTAAATAATTGATTATAATTATTAATTTAAAGTACTTAAAGTGTAATTATATGCGCTAACATATAATTATACTTTATAATATAATATAATATAATATTATATATATATATATATATATATATATATATATATATATATATCATAAATAAAACATTGCTTTGGCAAGCAATTAGTAAGATATTTAAGAGATATTAAGAGGTTAAGTATTCACTGAAACATTCATGTAAATAAGGCATATCACTTTATTATAATTGTTATCGTATTTTAAGAAATTAGAGAGTTGATAAAAACAGTGGGGAAAATGCATTATATTACTGAAGAGTGACCAAAAATTTAATAAAAAAAATATTTCTTTCATAAATTTTTAATTTGTGATATTTGTCTGTGACAAAACATTATACTACAGACATTTGACAAACAAGCATGTTTACGATACCGGTATTTATCTATAGTTATCTAATCTCCATTATCGCTAAAATAAATAAATAAAAATAAAATAAAATAAAATAAAACTGCCGCTTAACGGCCCACGCAGGCTAAAGTACACCTATGTATTTTTCAATATTGTATTTTATAATATTTGCCATTCGGAAGGAATAAATTAATCCTTAATTATTACGAGAAACAAATTCACGCTCGAATTTTTTTACATCTGTAAAAGAAAGAAAAAACAAATTAATCAAAGAAAGAAAAATATAATCAAAGAAAGAAAAAACATCCTCCAAAATATATATTGCATATTTTAAATATTCTTATGTACACTTGTTGATAAATTATTTTTCATAATATTTTGCAAGCATTAACTTAAAAAATCAGTTTTTTTTAGAAGTAAGATTAAACAAGTTTTTGTAGAAAGCTGTTTTCTTATCATTAATTTTCTTAATAAAATAGAGAAAATAAATTTTGCTTGTTCTCTCAATATATTTCTTTTAAAAACTGTGTAATCAATGAGATAAAATTATTATCACGGGTGACATTAATTGTATAAATAATCATTTTCTTAATATTTCAATTTAAATATATAAAAAGTGTTTTTCATTAAAGGCATTTTTCACGAAAAGAATTAAATCTCAGGTAGTCAAAAATAGAATTTTCTTTATATATATGTACATGAAAAGTAAATATAAAAAAAAAATATTATTTAGAATAATATTGCTACCCAATGAAAAGTGAATTATTAAAAAAATTGCATTTAAATTTAAAAAAATAATACAAGTCATAAATCTTCTTATATTTTTTTTCATAAATTACTATCGAGGGTTGAAAATATGTTATAAAATTTGGGTAGATTTTTTTTTTTTTGGGGGGGGGAAGTCTGAGGGGGCGGGAGGGAACAATATGCATAAAGGTAGAATACTATTGGGTAGAATTAAATTTATCGTAAACTATATCAATTAAATATACTTTAATTTTAAATGATTTAACTATTTTAAAATTCTCCCTGTTTCGTAATTTTTTTTTTTTTTTTGCACATTTATTTTACGTTATTACATATTAAACGGTGCATTTTAAATATATTTAGTTTATACTCCATTCTTTTTTTGATAAGTTCATTTAAATGTATATATTCATATACATAAGTGTGTGCATTTGTGTATTTGTTCTTGGAAAAATTACATTTCATTTTAATAAACAAACATAATATTTTCTAAATTTAACTTAAATCTATGCATCTACATAAAATATACTTTAGTCTATAATGATTTAAATTGAAAAAAAAAAGTTATAAGAAATGTTTAAAAAATAATATATATATATATATATATATATATATATATATATTAATTTAAATAATTAAAACAAATTATACTATTATACTTCATGCATATATATGGTAAAGTTCATAATTTTATAAAGACATATACATCTCCTTAATTTTAATATTTTACTCCATCTCATTCAAACTGATAATTTAAAAATTGTAAATGAAGTACTAACCTGTAGAAAAGTATGAAAGTGAGAAAATATTTCTCATTACTAACAAAAAATTATGTCTCAAAGGATGTTATTGAAGTAATGCTAGGTACACGTGCAGAAACAAAAAATAAAAACATAATTTTAAACGATATTTTACAAAATATGTCGTGTTCTGGGAATATCATTTCACCTGATGATAAAAAATGAAGTTTACTTTTATTATTGGCTTGGCTTCAATGTATTAATTTTTAATTTGTTTTGAGTTTTGAAGTCACTCCATTACTTGCCTTGATTATCACGGATATAATTACGGATTAATCACGGATATACCACAAACAGACTCGAAATAAGATTTAAATGACAAGGGAAAAAGAAATCTCAAAAGAACGAATGTACGTTATATATAAAACACATAAAACATAATAAAAATAATAAAAATATTCACAATTATTAACAATATTTGAATTTTATATACTCTGTAGGATGTAAAAAAAAAAAATAAAATAAATAAATAAATAAATAAATAAACAAAAACACCTATTTACGATGAAGCCAAGGTACAATCTATAAGGTACCACGGATGCACCAGCATTTCAATTTACCACGGAAAATTGTAAATGCGCTTTTTATTACACAGCACTTTATTAGTAATGATTTTTTTGCACTATGTAATAACGATTAAATAATAACAAAAATGCATTTCAAGAAAAGTGTTTCGAAATATATTAAAATATTGGTATGTCTGGTAACGTGGGGGAGAGTGGGGTTGAATGTGACGCAGGACGAATGGGATAACAGCTAGATTTTTATGTTTTGAGAGGACCAGCAACTTGACATTTTTTCTGGTATATGGAAGCACTTAGATCATTCATCAAGTGTAGTTTCAGAATTGTGCTATCCATAGAAGGACAGAAAAAACTTTAAATGTATTTTTCAGTTGGCAAAGTAAGTTTTTGCTGATTCAATTAGGTAATAGTTAAGACATTAGCTATTTGCTTAAAGCTAATATAACGCTTATATGGTGAAAAAACATAATATTTTATTGTGTTTATGATATTCAAGAAGAATATTGACAATTAGCTATTAAAGTCCTGTTTAATATGATCATGTGATTATTGGGATGAATGGGACAGTTTAAAGGGGGATGAATGAAACATTCCCCACTATATACTAATATAAAATTTTACACAATAATTATATTAAAACGTAAATTAGCCATATTGATTATCAGGATTCTTAATTTTGTGGATTTAAATTTAAATTAATTGTTCTGATTTTTGTTTATAATAATTATGATTATATATATATATATATATATATATATATATATATATATATATATATATATATATAAGTAAGATCATTCAATGGAATATAAATCAATAATTAAAAAATAAATAAATAAACTAATGATGATTTTATTAAAATCACAATTTCAATCAAGCTAATTAAATAAATACCGGTGTTTATTACTGTATAGAATGGCGATTTTCCCGATCAGTCGAAACAAAAATTTATCTGGATAGTTTGTACTCTATTATAACGATTTTGCTCTTTCTAGTGACTTATTTATTTATTTATTTTTAGATTAGGTCTTATTAGATTAAATTACCAAATCCTAGAGCCCTAGAAACTGTGCGAACCAAAGGACTTTAGCCTTTTGATGTTAATTTGAGTCGATACACCAGTTTATGTTAATTTAAGTAAATTCGTAATGTGTAATGTGTAAAACAAATCACATAAACCAGTTTAACTTAAAAAAAATATTTACTTTTGATTTGTTTTCTTTTCTTTGTTAAATCCAGTCCTGTCCCATTCATCCCCAATCATGTCCTTTTTATCCCCGTAGGTGGGGATGAATGGGACAATGCACATGATGTAAATATATATATATATATATTATTATTGTTATTATTATTATTATTATTATTATTATTATTACTATTAATTTAAAATTACAACCTTTTTATTAAAGTTAGTATGTTTGTATGTAACTGATTACTAAAGTGTACTTATGAGTAATGTTACAAAATTCTGAATTACATATAACAAACGTTATCGATAAAAACAGGAAACAAGACCTTCCGGCTTTTTCGGAAGGGAAGGTTGATTTCTATTTCCTTATCAAGTAGCCGTCATTTTGTTTCAAAATGGCGGCTACAAATTATTAATGCACTTGGTAGAAATATTGATGTAGGCTATGCACATATGGAGTTTTAAGCAAATCTGTTCATAAATACACTTTTATGTGAATTTAAAATTTTCAAGTGGCCGGCGCTAGGAAAAAATATGGTGGGTTAAGTTGACAAATATATGAAATGCATTTGTGAGATAAGTCTACTGTGCACACATAGTTCGAATTAATTCAAAATCTCAAAAGTCATTGTGTTGAAAAATTAAGTGGCTGCCACTTCGATAAAAATGGCAGAGAAAGTTGCTCATCTAAGATATCCTTGCAAATTTGAAAATATTTTTTTTTTTTTTTTTGTAGAAATTCTTCCAAAGAGGCTTAGTAAGTTGATAAAATATTAGTTTCCTGCGTTTCTAGTTTGTTTTAGCATTAAAATAGTCTAATTTTACCTTAAAAACGCATTAAAAAGATCCAGTAACGCATGTAATGGATTTGGCGCCAAATTTGGCGACTTTTCCCTTATGGCGACTTTTTTGGCGACTTTTGGCGAGAAAATACTTATTATCGATATACCAAAGATGGACGCAATAACGTGATTGGTTCATGAGTTACGTGAATTTTCTAAATTTTTGTTGTTTGAATGATAAATCCATTTTTCAACTTTGATTTGAATTGATTAAGTATTTCTAAAGTTCCAGCAAACACATCGAATATATTTGAAGCATACGTTACTGTCCAACTGTGGTTTAAATCAGTGCCGTGTTTCAAAAGTTATTATTATGGGAAATTTTCAAGTGGCAGTCTATGTGGCTGCGACTTGTAAAACAAAATAGCAAAACGACTTGCCCATCGAAATCATCCAGTATATTTGTACGATAAGTTCATTGTCCAGTTCTACTTTAAATTAAATCAGAATTTCAAAATTATAATCATAAGAAATTTTCAGGTGGCACCACTTGTAAAAAAAAGTGGAGTGAGATGCCAAGCGAACTTATCTGAGATATTTGAATGATAAATCCACTACCCAAATTTGAAGCGAATTGATTCTGTCTTACTAAAGTTACCATAATGACAAATTTTCAAGTGACCGCCACTTGAAAATAAAATTGCGGATCAAGTCATCAAGTGAACTTATCCTAGATATTTGAACCAAAAGTTCACTAACCAGCTTTTATTTGAATCAGTTTAGTATTTTAAAAGTTATCGTGATGGCATATTTTCAAGTGGCAGTGTGATTTCAAGTGGCTTGAACTTAGACACAAGATGTCGGGACAAATTGCCTAGTGAAAACATTCAAGATAATTATATGATAATATCACTGTCAAAATTTGGTTCGATTTGAAGTATTATTTCAAAAGTTATGGTGATTTTAAATTTTCAAGTGGGAGCCTGATTTCAAGTGACCGGGCTTAACTTAAGATATCTGCCACTTTATTAAAAATGGCGGATATAGTTTATTAATAAACTTCATTGAGATCCTTATGTGGTCTGTATCTACATCAAAATTCAAACAATTTCGGAATACGCTTTTTTACAATTTAAATTTGAAATTTTCAAGTTGTCTCCACTTGAAAACAAAATGGCGGAGCAACTTGGTTAACAAACTCATGTAAGATATTTATAAGATAAGTTAAGACACTGTTCAAATTTGGTTCCATTTGGAGTATTATTTCGGAAGTTATCATGGTTTTAAATTTTCAAGTGGTGGCCTGATTTCAAGTGGTCCCGCTGAAATTAAGATATCCACCACTTTAATAAAAATGGCGGATAAAGTTCATTAATAAAGTTATTTGAGACACTTGTGTAATCTATGTATACATCAAAATAAAAAAAAATTCAGAATACGCTTTATACAATTTGAATTTGAAATTTTCAAGTGGTCTCCACTTGAAAACGAAATGGCGGAGCAACTTAGTTAACAAACTCATCCAAGATATTTATAAGATAAGTTAAGACACTATTCAAATTTGGTTCGATTCGGAGTATTCTTTCGGAAGTTATAGGGATTTAAAATTTTCAAGTGGTAGACAGATTTCAAGTGGTCCCGCTTAACTTAAGATATCTGCCACTTTATTAAAAATGGCGGACATAGTTTATTAATAAACTTCATTGAGATCCTTATGTGGTCTGTATTTACATCAAAATTCAAACAATTTCGGAATACGCTTTTTACAATTTAAATTTGAAATTTTCAAGTGGTCTCCACTTGAAAACAAAATGGCGGACCAACTTGGTTAACAAACTCATGTAAGATATTTATAAGATAAGTTAAGACACTGTTCAAATTTGGTTCCATTTGGAGTATTATTTCGGAAGTTATTATGGTTTTAAATTTTCAAGTGGTGGCCTAATTTCAAGTGGTCCCGCTTAACTTAAGATATCCGCCACTTTATTAAAAATGGCGGATAAAGTTCATTAATAAAGTTATTTGAGAAACTTGTGTAATCTATGTATACATCAAAATAAAAAAAAATTTGGAATACGCTTTTTACAATTTGAATTTGAAATTTTCAAGTGGTCTCCACTTGAAAACAAAATGGCGGAGCAACTTGGTTAACAAACTCATCTAAGATATTTATAAGATAAGTTAAGACACTGTTCAAATTTGGTTCGATTTGGAGCAATATTTCGGAAGTTATAGGGATTTTAAATTTTCAAGTGGTAGCCTGATTTCAAGTGGTCCCGCTTAACTTAAAATATCTGCCACTTTATTGAAAATGGCGGATAAACTTCATTAATAAACATCATTGAGACCCTCATGTGACCTGTATTTACAACCAAATTCAAGCAAATCTGGCTTTAAATATGCTTTTTACAATGTCGGTTTGAAATTTTCAGGTGGCTGCCACTTGAAAACAAAAAGTCGGAGCAACTTGGTTAACGAACTCATCCAAGATATTTATAAGATTAGTTCACTGTCCAAATTTGGTTCGATTTCGAGTATTATTTCGGGAGTTATCGTGATGACAAAATTTTCATTATAGATGATAGATAGATAGATATATATATAGATAAACGAAGTGATTGCAATAGGTCGATTTCTAAAGAAATCAACCTAAAATGTCCCATTCATCTCTTATCTCCTCTACTATACTGTAGAAAAATAAAACAACAAAAGCAACATAGTTCTGTATATATACATTTTTTCTTTTAAAAAAAAAGCAATCATTTGTTTTTGTGTCTTGTTGAGAACACACTTTCTTTCATTCATTCCTTCCCTTTCCTGCACTTGTGGGCAAATATAATACACATTTTAGTGTACATATTATGCTTTAAACATTTAATTTCATAATGATAATTTGTTTATATTTGTAATTACTTACTTTAAAAATTAACGATAGAAATAGTGATTTTGAAATGAAATTCAAACTACATGTAAATGTTGCTTAAAATCGGATTTTAGGTACAAATATTCCTAAGTAAAGCAAGTGTCTAAATTTTTAAGTAAGAGTTGTAAAATGCCTAAGTCTCTAAGTGCCAAAACTTTAAATGCCTTAACGCCAAATTTTCTTAATTTACGATACAAGAACATTATTCAAGTACATATCTCAGTTCCTTTCTACAAAGATACTCATGTGTCTAAAATTTAGAGAAGACTGTTTCCTGAAAGTGTACATACTTACGAGTTTCAGACGTACATTTTTTTTTTTTTTTTTTTTGTCTGACTTTAATTTACTCTATTTACATTGAAATGACAGAAGAATCAGAGGAAAAGAACTGGTAAGCATGTAATCTTTAACACACATCCCCCCCCCCCCAAAAAAAAAAAAAAAAAATAATAATAATAATAACAATAATAAAAAGATAAAGAAAGACAGAAAGAATCTATCATTGGTTGCATTTATAATACTATCTGTATAAGATTTTAAGTATTCTTTTATATACCTTAATATTGTAATAATATTGTATGATAACTATCGTATAAAAACAAATTAAAATTTTACGCAATAATTACATTTATTTATTTATTTAACTGCAGAATATTCATTGTACGACAGGTAAACTTTTCCAAAATTTTAATTTATATTTTCAAAGTAAACTCAAAATTTTAAAGTCCCCCTTCGACATTTTGTTTTAAATATAAGCTTTTGCTAAAATTTGAATTATATATATATATATATGTGTGTGTGTGTGTGTAGTAAAGTTTTATTTTTATATCGTGTATGAATACTAATAAAATATATTTGATTTTAAATTCCATATGAGTTCTGTTTCAGCTAAGTGAAAATGTTTACATATATACATCGCTATTTAAAAAAAAAAAAAAAAAAAAAATCAAGGCTATAAATGTGCGCAGTAAATATTGGTAAGGATAATTTTTAAATTTGATTAAAATATATTTACTGAATAATATGCGAAAAGAAGTTAAATTGAAAAAAATGAAAAATGAAAATAAAAGATTTTTCATTACTATAATATATTGAATTATTATTGGAAGATTTTTTTTTAATCATTATTTATTATCATTGACATTCATTATTCCTTTTGCTATTTGAAAAAAAACATACTTCGTAAAACTGCTAGAGATAATTTTAAATTATACATTTATGTATATAACTAGATATAGAAAATAATGTAATTAAAGTTTTTTTCTGGTGCAAGGTTTTTTTTTTTAAATGATCCATATTGATTTATATTGACTTACTTATTTATTTTGCTGGAAAATTTAGGTGGAATTTATGAAAAAAAAAAAAATGTGTAAACTAATACTATATCTACATTCTTTTGAATATCTTGATAAAGCAATTTGCAATAACAACAACAACAGCAACAATAATAATAATGATAATAATTAATTAATTAATTAAACAATTAAACAATTAAAATGCTACATTGCGTGGTAATGCTAATATTACCTTTCAAAGTTTTTCTTTTTTTTTTAATACCTTTTCAAAATACAAATTTTTATGAACGATGGAAAAAATATAAACAAAATTTCTAACTTCTTAAAAAATGTTTTTTTTTTTTTTTTTTTGTAAATAGCAGTTTTATTATTATGTCACACAGGATTCTCGGTTTTTACAATAAGGAATATTAATGAAACTTATTGATAAAAGAAAACAATACATTCATTTTTCTGTGTGGAAAAACTATTTAAATAAAAACATTTATGTGTATGCATGTACGTAAGTAACAGAAATTTAAATACAATATTAAATAATAAAGAATTCGACTAAAAATATTTTTTATTAGTAAGTGCATACACTATCATCTGTAAATTTTAATATAAAGTGATACTTGTATTAATATATATATATATATATATATATATATATATATATACATAGACATACTAAAACAATTAAGCTTCACAGCATATAACATTCTTCTTCATGTAATAAATAGCTTGAAGAATTTATTTAAATTTTTAAACTGATTTTTACGCAGAATTGTCGAAATGCATTTCAAAATTTCAGCAAATATTTGTAGGTAAAGAGGACATAAATATCATTTCATATTCCAGTAAAGTAAATAAATAAATAATAAAATAAAATAAAATGTCTGAATGATGTTAAAAAAATATATACAAAGTTTATAAATAAGCATAATAAAATGAAAATAATTACCCTTTAATAATTATTTTTTTTTACAATAAGTCTTTTTTTTCTTAATAAACTTTAAACATTTTCCTGCTTTATCAAGCATCATATGCAGTTTTTCTGCAATGCTTGCATTATGCTTTTTTTTTTTTTTTTTTTTTTTTTTCGCTTATTGAAAATAATGCTGAAACATTTTGATTTGATAATATTTAAAATGTTTTTCTTGATTAATTTTATGATGATATTTTACAAAAGTCTTAAACTTGATTATTTTTTAAAGTTAAACATTATGGTTGATCTTCTTAACATTTATTATATTCAAGATATCTTTTTTATCAATGGTTATTTTTCGGAGCACACTAGACATATATTTTTTCTTTAATAGAAATGTCATCATTCAATTCGTGTAACATTTTGTTTCCTATATTAAATAGTAATTTTCACATTCCTATTTTAATAAAAAAAAGGGAAGTGTTCCATACCTATTAAAAAAAAAAAATAAATAAATAAAATGATTTCAATAGCAGAGATATTTATTCATGAATTCATCAATCGTGAATATTCATTTTAAGTAAATTGGAGTGTAAAGGTTGATATTTTTATTTACCAACTATGTGGAAAATACCAGAGCCGGGAATCGAACCCGTCACCTCCGCTTAACGCACGGATGCTCTACCACTGAGCTACCCTGGCTGACAACCAGCTAGGCATTCCTCACATAATATTCGTTGGCCAAGTCACCGAGTCTGAAAACGCAGCTGTATCAACTGACAATATTAATCGCAGCACAACTCCATAGACCACGAAATTTCAATTTAGAAATATTTATTCATGAATTCATCAACCGTGAATATTCATTTTAAGTAAATTGGAGTACCACTGAGCTACCCTGGCTGACAAGCAGCTAGGCATTCCTCACATAATATTCGTTGGCCAAGTCACCGAGTCTGCAAACGCAGCTGTATCAAGTGCTCCAAGAGCATCCATGCGTTAAGCGGAGGTGCCCGAGTTCGATTCCCGGCTCTGGTATTTTTCACATAGTTGGTAAATAAAAATATCAACCTTTACACTCCAATTTACTTAAAATGAGTTCAATAGCTATATGCATATATAAAGAAAGAGTCCAATATATATATATATATATATATATACAGAATGACAAGAAATAACTTGGACACACATGATACATTATAACTTTAATGCTAATGAAAATATTACAACCAAACTTCAAAATAAATATAAATACATTATTTTGTCTAACATATTTACAAATTTTCAAAGTGGCTACCTTTAGCCTTAATACAGAGCTTTAAACGTGTCGCAAAATTTTCGGCTATGGGCCGCAACTCACTTACTGATATTTTATCCCATTCTTTGCATAAGGATTTCTTTAGGGATGCCAAAGTTTTATGAGGTTTAGCACACACCCTTGTCTCCAAGATGGATTAAACAGAATAATCCATTGGGTTCAAATCCGGGGAATACGGTGGCAATTCTTGAGCTCCAATGAAGTCAGAAAAATTTGTTTTGCACCAATCTTGAGTGCCTTTAGCTCTGTGTGCAGGTGCGGAATCCTTTTGGAAGGTCCATCTTTTGTTTCCAAAGAACTTTTGCGACTAAGGTAAGACGACATCTTCCAAAATTAGTTTGCGATATGTTTGTTGATTAATCTTTATCCCTTGATCAACAAAAACAAGTGGTGTTTTCCCACTAGCACATATCCCACCCCAAACCATTACAGATTGGGGTCGTTGACGTCATTCAACAATGCAAGAAGATCCAGGTGCTTCTGTTGACCAAACTCTATCATTATGGCTATTGTGAGCTTGTTCAATCGAGAACAGTTTCTCATCTGTGAAGACAAATGTTTGCCATCGATTACCTGCGGCCCGCTTTAACAAATCCTTACACCTTTGAAGTCTTGTGCGTTTGTTCTCTGCTGTTAGCTTTTGAGCCTCTTTCATTTTGTAAGGGCAAAGACTAAGGTCTACTCTTGCCATCAAACGTGTGGTTTCTCTGTTGATCTTCATCTCTCTAGCAACCTTTCTCATTGAAATCCTAAGATTTCGTTGAACTCGGTTTTTGATAACTTTTCGGTTTCTTGATGTGTTAACTGTGCGTTTTCTTCCTCTTCCTGGCCTGGCACCATCATGTCCGAGTTCTTTAAACCTTTTGATTGTGTATGAAACCGTCTGCTTAGGCACTTTCAATAGTTGAACAATTTCACATTGTTTCTTTCCTTGCTTATGTAATTCAAGTATGGCAGATCGTTTGTTAACCACAATGGTTATCTCACAACTAACTTACTTACACCTGTTTATTCGCTTTCTAGGATCAGTACTAATAATAAATGACAATGAAATAAATTTATAACTTTAGTGGTAGTTACAGATATTTCGTTTGAAACTTCGTCCAAGTTATTTCTTGTCACCCTGTATATATTTAAAAAAACTGTTTCTTTATATTTATTATATTTCTTATATATTATTAGAGACGTCAGTTGCACTTTTAAATGGAGTATTATTAAACATGATATTATACACATTAAGATTCAATTAAGCTACGGAAGTTTTAAAGAAAGCTGCATTATTTAAAACTGTGCATCCTATATAAAATGATGGAAAACGGACGCAGAATTCATACCACTACCAATGTCAGAAAATTTTCTACTTCTTAAATCAACGGTATTATAGTTAGAGAAATTTCTTAAACAAATACCAGTATGCATTCTGCGCCCGAGTTTCATCCCTGTATATACGTTTAATTTCTTTAAATATTTTATAAATTAAAAATATATCTTTGAATATCATATTAAGTTAAAATGCAATTTTCAGTTTCTATAACTTGGTATTAAGTACTATAAAATATATATTTTAACAACAGTTTTATTTAGTAAATCTAATCCAACATTTCTAGTAACATAATTAAATAAATTATGAAAGAATGCCATTGCTTTTGATTAACAAATCAAAAGTATACTTGTGTTATCTATCTTATCTAAGAGATCCAAGTAAATAGTTTCACTATTTGGATAATCCTGTGGGACGAAAATGTAATTAAAAATCGACTTGTTTGCTTGTTTAATTAGATTTCTAGTTTTCCGATCGTAACGAAAAGTAATGAGAGAGTAGTTGGACAAACTTTTGTTTTTTAAATAACATTTTGTTCTACATGTTTAAATTCATATAATTGTAAATTCTGTTATATATTTAAATTTGTATTTAATTAAATGTGTAAAGTGTTGAATTTTTCGTTTAATTATTTTATTTTATTGTAGTATCAACTGCTATACAGAAACTAAATATAAACTTCATTATTTTTTTCAATCTACCAAATTTAATTAGACTTTTATTTTATATAATAGCACTTATAATTTAATTAATACGTATAAATATTTGTATTGAAAAAATCTTATATAAAATGTATTAGAAATTTATGTAAATTTATACAGTTATTTAACTCATTAATACAAAATATTCATTTTGAAACGATTTATTTCTGAACAAACATATTTGTTGATTAAATCTAAGCTTTATTTGTAATTAAAACGTTCTGGGATGCTTTATGAATATTTCATGGCTTACTTGACATTCAATACAAATTGTTTGAACAAACTTTTCTAAATACTGCCAAGGGCGTTTTACATTATGTGTAATTTAGTATAAAAGTGGGGGAGTAGATATATTTAAAATGAAAATGGGATAAAACTGACATTCGAAATTCACTTACAAGGGGTTCATAAATATAAGCTCCGTTATTCAATACAATGTTTCATAGTTCATGCACAGTAGCTACATACAATTGAATTTTACTATAGATAAAAAATATGTTTAGTAGACATTTTTTTTTTTTTTTTTTAAGTAGTATATTTTTCTATTTGTTTTGTTAAATAATGTCTTACATTCTTCTATATATTCGTTACAAGAGCAATGATTTTATTGTTTTTAATCTGTTCTAAGAAAAAACGTGTCCTCCGCAACATGTCCCATGGAAAATACATCCACTGAAAGTAAAGTTGAATTATTTTGATCTGATAGCAAATAGTACGTTTTTCGTGTTTAACTTTGTGATAATATTTCATAAAAGTCTTAAATTTCATCGTCTTTAAAAATTTAAGTTTATAGTTAATTTTCTTTAATTCTATTACCGTCAAGATTTATTTATTTACTTATTTATCAACCGATTATGTTTCGAAGCACGCTTGACAGTTTTTTTTTTCTTTAATAGAAATGCCGTAATTCGATTTATAATACCTTCATTTTACCCTACTAAATACTATTTTTTGCTTATCTATTTTAACGTAAAACAATGTATAGAATATAGTTTTGGAGACGCCAATTACACTTTTAAATGTAATATCACGAAATACGCCGTTATACATACATATATACATATTCAAATAAACTTAAGCTATGAAGGTTTTTAAGGAAATTAAATTATTGAAAAATGTGTCAGCTATGTAAGTTTAATTTATCCAACCCTTCCATAAATTATAAATATACCTTTTAAATCTCATATCGAGCTAAAATACCGGGTGTCCCATAAAACAGTAGAAATTTTAAAAATTCATAAAAATTGAACTAGTAGGTAAAATTGAGGGCGGTTTGCAAAAATCTTATTCTCATGAAAGTTTTTATTTTTTTGAAAGAAAAAAAAAAATAATTAAAATTTTGGTCGGAAGAGTGCGCTGTACGGATGCGTAACGAGAAATATGCAAATCGCATTCCTATTAACTGCACGGTTTTATGATTAACACTGCTTTTTTTCTATTTTGACTCCTACTTGCGCAGCGCATTCCAGAAGTTTTAATTGCAATTATGACTTGATTGATAAAGCGTTATTGGTGAAGATGTTTCCCTTCAGGTATGAACCGCCGTCTGAAGCTGCAGTTAGCAGTGCTGTAATTCACTTCCAAAGTGTAATTTGTTGCGGTGACGAACACATGGAATAGTATCTGTATGCCTGTAAACAGTTTTATTCAAATATAGCTTTTCACGAAAATGTACAATTTGCTCACTGACAACACTTTCTATCGATAAAATTTTAAATATATAATAATTTAATTTTAATTGAAAAGAAATCACTTACACGAAAATAACTTTTTTTCGCAAACCGCGTTCAATTCTTCCCATTCCTTAAATTTTTACGAATTTTTAAATTGTCTACAGAATTATGAGACACCCGGTATAATTTTCAATTTATATGACTTGCAATTAAATACTATTAAAAAGTATATTTTAACAAAAGTTTTAATTAGTAAGTATAATCCAATCTTTCTAATAATATATTTAAATGCATTGCGAAAGTAAATCATAGTATGTGATTAAGAAATCAAAATTACACTTATGTTATCTACCTTTTCTAAGATATCTAAATAAATATTGTCGGCATATGGATAATATTGTGAGAAGACAATGTAACTAAAAATTGACTTGTTTGTTAGATTTCTACTTTTCAAATCGTATCGAAATATAATGAGATTATACCTGGATAAATTGTGTCTTTTTAACTACATTCTAAATGATTACATGTTCGTAATTGTATATTCTAATTCAGATTTAAATTTGCATTTAATTAAACGCGTACAGAAATAAAACAATGGGAATAAAAATAAATTCATCATTCTTTCATTTTATACAGTATTTACTACTATAAAAATCGAAATATATTGTGAGTTAATTACTTTCAAACTGTAGAATTTATTAGAAATTAGTTTTTATAGTAATACTTTTAATTAATTAACACTGATAAATACAAATATTTATGTTGATGAAATTGTATCTATAATAACTTTGTTAGAAATTTATATAAATTTGCATAGATAAATAACTCATTAACACAAATTATTTATGTTTATTTTGCAAGGATTTATTTCTAAGCAAACATATCTGTTGAATAAATCTAAGCTTTATTTCTAATTGAAGCGTTCCGGGTTGCTTTATGAATATTTCATGACTTAGCTGACATTCGATACAAAATGGTTGAACAAACTATTCCAAATTGTGCCAAGGGCGTTTCAAATTATGTGTAATTTATAGCAAAAGTAGCGGAGTAGATGAATTTAAATTGAAAATGGGATAAGACTGACATTCAAAATTCACTTACAGGGAATACATAAATATAAGCTTTGTTATTTTATGCACAGTTCATATGTCGTGTACAGCACTTCAATGCAATTGAACCTTACTGTAGATAAATATAAAAATACTCATATTAGTCTTTTTTAATACCTTTATATATATATTAATAAAGTTTTGCATATTTGAAAATATGAGTAACCAGAGCTATACTTCTATTATATTTATTTACGATAAGTTTTAGCATTAACACTATACAAAATTTATCTTTAATTACCTTTACGTTTTATTACAAAGAAAATCGTTTCTGTATAAAGGGTAGGAAATGCTTGCATAAATTAATCTTACAAAAATCAAAAATATTATAAAAAGTGATAGAGTAGAATATTTTGTGATCACATAGAATAATTAATTGTAAGGCAAATGCATCAAAATATTTATTACGTTTAAACATAATTTTTATGTAAATCATAAATCAAATTATACAGTTATTCCACTTTAAGTACTTATACATTTACAATAAAACATTTAAGAAGACAATAATACGAAACTAAAGTGCCATTATAAAAAAAAAAAAAAAAATCTACAAATCAAAAGCACGTCTAACATTAGAAAATTATAGTTTGATATATTTGTTTATATATATATGATCTATTTATTAATTCAGGAGATTAATAATGTCGTGTTCTGAAATATATATAATCAGGCAGGTAAGGTAGGAAACAATGAAAATAATTTAAATATTATACATTAGCCAAATTCTGATCCCCTATATCCTATATACTGTGTTCAACATTTCTAGATATTACAGCACGTTATACAGTTTTGCCTACTGTATTTACTTAATTTAATTTACTGTATTTAATTTACTTAATTTAGCAAATAGTTAACTGATAGCAACAAATCTATTTAATAATTAAACAGATTTCAGCTAAAAACATGCATAATTTTTTATTTATACAGTCGGTATCAAAAGTCTCCGAACACTAGCAAAACTTCCTATATAAAAAAAAGTACGCTTAATAGAGTTTTTGGTAAAACTATCCTTGTCGAATCCTGTCTCTGGATTGTCTAAGAACAGGATTCTACAAGGATTTATTTAACAAAACTGTATTAAGTGTACTTTTTTTTTTTTATATAGGAATTTTTGCTAGTGTTCGGATACCGACTGTGTATTTATAAAAAAACATTTCTCGTTCGAAATACATTTATGACAAAAATATAATTTTTATTATTATTGGTAGTATTTACAAATATTTTGTGTAAAATATGGCATGAAAAAAGTTTAATCAGACTTTTTTCCTGCCACATTTTCATGCCACCAATGTGAAACTGTTATAAAATCAACTGGTATTTGACTAGATTTTCGATAAGTTTTCAAATATCGTTTAAAAGTGCCTCTTAAGTATGAAAAAAAAAAAAAAAAGAAAAAAGAAAAAAGAAAAAACTTGGATATATCAGAGCTTAATATTTTCCTTACACGAAAGAAAAGCTGACCAGAATATTAATGATTCATTTACATAATTACGGTGTGACTATTCACGGTAATTAACCTTTTGATTACATTTCCTCAAACTGTTTATTTGATCTGAATAAAAACTCATTTAATGATTTTAGTTTATAGATCGAGATTTCTTGTCTGAAGCAGAAGTGTATATTACTAATTTTTTTCTTTACTTGTTTTTCTATTTTTTGAGCAAATGAAATGTCAGACAAATAAATTTCCCAAGTTACTAAAATTATAAACAAAAAATATACAATAATTATAATTATATGTATATATATATATATATATATATATATATATATATATATATATATATATATATGTACAGTCGGTAACAAAAGTGTCCGACACTAGCAAAAATTCCTATGTAAAAAAAGTACACTTCATACGGTTTTGTTAAATAAATCCTTATCGAATCATGTTCTTACACTGACTAAGAACAGGATTTGAAAAGGATTTATTTAACAAAACCGTACGAAGTGTACTTTTTTTTATAGGAATTTTTGCTAGTGGTCGGACTCTTTTGTTACCGACTGTATATAAATATATATATATATATATATATATATATATATATAATGTGTGTTAATCTAAGTGTCAATCAAAATAAGTGCACAAGTGTTAATCTAAACGTAGGTTACAAAATTAATATATATTTGAATATGTATATCTATCTATCTATACATATATGTAGAGAGAGAGAGAGAGAGAGAGAGAGAGAGAGAGAGATGTAGGCAGATAGATAGATATAAAGAAGGGCAAATTTTAATTTTTTATTTTTATTTTTCAAGTCATTTATAATCGTGAGTTCTTTTCTCTTTAATTTCTTGCTATTCCCTATTTAGAAAACTGTCAGTATCGTAATTAAATATGCTTTATGGAATGTTTTATTTGATAAAAATAGAAAAAGTAACTATTTTATAAATTGCGGTATCTAATCTACGGTTTATGAAATATTATTTAATGAAAATAATACTAAAGCATCTCTCGTTATAATTAAACTGAATAAAATATTTCCAAAATTTAGATGTAATAAATTAAATGAAGGAAAAGTTCTGTTTGACAAAGTTGAAAATAGAGTGTGAATACTGTAAACTATATCTAAAACTTTCGATTTTTTTTTTTTTTTTTTTTTTTTTTTTTGTAGCATTTTTATTATAAATTCGAAAATATAAGGATTACCTTCAGAATTTATGCATTATAATTTTCTTCAAATTTAATTCTAAAACGTTCTTTGAATACAAGAACTAACTATGTAGTATTTATTGCGTTTACATATAACTTAAAACTTAGAACATATTTATTAATGAAGTAATATATTTATTCAACGTTTATTTAAATATTCATGTTATTAAACAGGATAAATATTTTAGGAAGCCAATAATAAATCCATATGCCAAAAACTTTTTCGAGTGATTTCTTTTAAAGTATTTTACATTCAACAGATGTGAACTTTTGCGGACTTTCTTATATATGTATATATATATATATATATATATATATATATATGAGGAAAAATCAAAGGTATTTAAATATGAAAATTTTTTCATTCAATTAATATCCAAAGCGCAACTTTTTTTTTTTTTAACCTTAACAAAAAGAAAGAAAACAAAACAAAACACGAATGTTTAAGTTTACAACTCACTCTAATAACAAATTTTCCAAATAAACACAAATAGGTTATAGGATAGCGAAATTTTACCACATCATTTGAACCAGAAAACAAAAAATGCCTAAAATAATATTTTCAGTCACTATAAATTTCTTCATAAAGTTATAGAGATTAAATATGAAAAATAAATATGAATTAAAAAAAAAAAAAAAAAAAAAAAACTTGAACGTAAAAGTACTATAATTATTTTTTTTCTAGAATTAAATGAGAAATACTAATAGGCATCTTTTAAAAGAAATCACTATTTCCAATTGTTTTGTGTATATTGGATATTACAGGATCAAGCTTAAGTTGTTATTTTTCTTTTTATGCGTTTTTCTGATTTTTTTTTTCTCTCAATTTTGCTTTTAATGAATTAAACATTTTCTTTTAAAACAATAATTACAAAAAAAAAAAAAAAAAAAAAGCGTACATGAAGCAAAATCACGTTTCTCCTTAGTCATTAAGATAAATCAGTTTATGTTATACTAATAAAGTTGAATAATTTAAAAGTTGAAATGTTCAGTTATGTAATACAAATTATTTTTAATATACATAACAGAATATTATTCACATTTTTGAGTAACATGGTAATACATTTCTTACTCACATTTTAATACCGTGATATGAATCGATGTACCTTAGCATTAGCCATAAAATGGTGAAATATGGTGTCAGAAATACACATATCTGAATCTCTAAATAAATAAGGTTACTCGAACTATGTTTATATACATTAACATTACAAACATTTTCAAAAATGCCATATATGCTATATATGTTTATGTAAGAACATTTGTAAAAGTATATTTATTACAATGATATGAGAATGTGTTTATCCGAATAAATTTCTAACAATATTTTATGGAGAGTATCGAAACAAAGCAAATATATTTATATGTACAGTCAGCTTTCTTATCACGATTTTCATGAAGATAAAGCTATTTTAAATTCAAACAAGACATAATATATGAACGGAGGAAAGGTTAATCTTTCTTTCTGTTTTATATTTAAAGTTCATGCATATATTAGTTATGCAATGTTTATTATTTTTTTTTTAACTTTATTTATTTATTTATTTATTTATGTACTTACAATGACGCGTTCAATTTTATATAAATATTTTAAATATTTTTTCAATTTAAATAATTTCTGTTTAAATTTCTAAATTCATGTAAAATGTCATTTAAAAGTTTACGTCAATGCAAATTATTATTTTTTTTTAGTTTTATTTATTACAGTAGAGCGTCGATTATCGGAACTCCAGTTAACCGAACTGCTTATTTCCCTATTTATTTTTCTTTATTTGAACTTCCAATTATCCGAACAGCCTATTTCTCCCCCTAAAAAAAAAAAAAAATTCTAACCGAACTTTCAGTTATCCAAATTCCTGATTCCGAACATACGAAAACTGATTTGAAAGATTGTTGCATTATGGCTGCTGATTCTTGGAATCTAGAAAAAATCATCAACATTAAAAAAGGGTTGGAACACAATTTTAAATAAAGAAAAAAAATGATAATGGATTAGATTAATCTAGTGAAAAAAAAATGAGGAATGTAAAACAATAAAGGATATGGGAAGAATCCTAAGTTATGAAGAAAATGAAATTAACGAACAGTTAAATAATGACGTACATGGTCCTGGATAACAGATTTTAAATGATGATGAGATTGTGGATGAGATTCAAGGTGAAGAAGAAAATGAAGAAAATGAAAACGAATGCTTTGAAAATGACCCAGGTCCATCACATGACGAAGCCTTTGAATGTTTGAAAACAGCTACGAAATTATTCGAACGGCAGAGCGATCCTATTCAATTAACCTGTCTAAAAAGAATTCGAGATGTGGCAGCATTGAAAAGAATGTCTTCTTTGAAGCAAGCAACAATCAAAAGCTGTTTTGCTTGAATTATAATTAAATTATAATATCTAGAGTTAAAAAAACACTTTTAAACACACCAGCAAAAATTGGTGATGTCAGTCCTAAGCCTGGATAAAGTGTGAATGTTTTTCTATTGCCACAATATTCCTCAAATTGTCTGTCTAATTATCCGAACTTTTGTTTATCCGAACTAGGGCCTGTCTCGATGTGTTCGGATAACCGGCGCTCTACTGTATTTTCATGAATAGAGCCAATATTAAATCTACGGATCTTTCTTTTTATCTTCCATTTAAATTTCCGATATATATTAGAGCTTAAAGTTTATTTTATGACGAAATGGGAATTTAAAAAAATTACATCTAAAAAATATATATATATTTAAATTACAAAATGTAAGTAAAATGTTTTATCTGTTGTAATATTTTTGTCATAAAATCACTCTTAAATACAACAAAGTTAAGAAAAAATATATATATTAAGATCTAAATATTATGTAATAAATACTTCACATTTAGTTTTAATGTACTAAAATAACACTTCAATGCAAAAAAAAAAAAAAAAAGAAAAGAAAAGAAAAAAAAACGGTAATTTTTACAGACACCCATTTTTGCCAGCACGTTTTGCTGTTAAACAAGGTTATTTACATCGGAGATATCTGTAAACATAGTCCTGTTTAGAAATGTTTCCGTTGTAGGTTCTTTTTTAAGAGCAGAATGTGCTCGCAAATTTTTGCCAGCACATTCTAGTGTAAAATCTACTGTTATTTTTTACTGCGTTCTTTCGCTTTAAAAACAAATTATAACATTTCACATTTTTTTTAAGAATGCACTTTTTAGTCAATGCACAACGATGTATAAAAGAATTCTTGTCAATTTGTATTATAAAATTACATTTGTGAGGTTTAAGCCCCTATTTATTGAAAATAGAATGTATCGCTAAGTGTTACAGTGGGTGTAAATTGCTTTGTAAATTCCAAGATTTACTGTGTAATTGAATGTCAAAAGCATTTGATAATGAACATAATCAGTAAAATATTGCTCCCTTTGTTTTATTAATTTATATTTTTAAATACATTAAATAGCATTCGCATATTGTAAAATATTGTTTAATATTGTATAAATTATTTTTACACATTCGAATTAAAAATATTTTACAGGATTATACATGGAAATTGAAAACGATGTGACAACAAAGTTTCCTTAACCATGTTTTCCCCTATCCACACAAAAATGTATACGACAGCTGGAAATTTATACGAAACACATCCTCATATTGCTGTATATAGTTTACATTCAATTAAGACAATTTAAATATAATTAATTTAATGCATCTATATATATACCTGCACCCGGCGTAGTTAACCTTTTGTATATCTATTGCACACCATTGGATTTCCTTTGTAGTAAAAGTTTCTTACCTCTCACCTGTTCCACAGTATTGGTGATTTATGAATTAGAGAATCAACGCTATTTTACGAAATTTATGAAGTTGAGTTACAGCAAGTTACAGCTAAACTCAAGCTGGTTCCTACCGATCACTAGTGGGCGGTGAAGTATTTTTACAGGGACAAAAAGAAAAATTATTTTTCATTATGTCCTATGGATTCAAATTATTTAAATTACGATAATGTTTAAGTGCCTTAATCGATTGAGACAAAAATTTATATATCTCTTATAGGTCACCTTCTCAAAACTGTATAGATTTTGGGAAATATAGCACATACAGTGTTTTTACAGTGGCACAAATAATTACTCTATATTATTATGATCTATGAGCTCAATTATTTAAAGTGCCTCAAAATGCCTTTATGAAATGAGTTCAAAATTTATGTTCTGGGTTACCGTTGCATGAATTGTATAGATATTAGTAAATCTAACACTTATAGTTTTTTTTACTGGGACGCATAGAAAAATCTTTTATCATTATATCTTTTATCATTTTATCATCAAATTATTTAGTGTGATCGCATCTGAAAGCCTTATTCGATTGAAATTAAAATTTATATGTACGCATGTTACAGGTTACAGTCTCAGAAAGAGTACATATATTGATGAATTATCGCTATAGAGTTTTACTGGAGCATAACGAAAAATTCTTTTGTATTATGACCAGTAAGTTCAAATTTCTTGAAATACAACAGCCTTAAATTAAGCAACATACTATAGGGGGAGAAAATACTCAAAATTTGTTTTTTAATTTTCTGTTTTGATTAATTCACGACTTCTTTTACTTAAAACAGTTTAATCAACCGTTAATTATTTAATGTTCAGAAAGTCGGATAGAGTCATTCTAAATTTTATTTGTTACAATCTTCCAGAGATAAGCATAATTTCCATAAATTATTATAAAAGTAGTATTGCATTTTATTGTTTCCAATAACACATGTAATTGTGATTTTATAACTTAAAGAACTATATGTAGCAATTATATGCACTTTACAAAAATAATAACTTAAATGGTTCGAAATAATAAAAAAAAAAAAAAGAAAAAGAAATCTTACTTGTGAATTAACACACATCGCTTACCATAAAGTAAAATTTATATACAAAACAATGTAACTTTTAAAGAGAAATATAAATTTTAAAAAGTACTCTCATAAAAAAGGAAAGGTATTGTCTACGTAAGAGAAAGCTTAGTTTACATCAAAAAACAAAACAACAAAAAAACAAAAAAAAAAAGTCGAGTTTTTGTCAAATATAGTCATTTTAATGTGTCTCAGTATCTTGATATATTTTTTAATTGATTACGGAGAAGTACGTTTTGCTCATATCTTTAAATTTAATTAAAATTTTGAAACATTCAATGGATATAATTTTAGTTGGGTACAGATCTAAACCTTAGCCAAGTTCCACTGAATTGCAACCAGCCATTTCTGCGTGATACCCGTTCGAATAAAAAACATTCTATATACCTCCACCTGTCACATGTGCACAGAGAAAATATTCTGAAATCATTTTAGGGCTCCCTAATGTCTAAACCGTAAAGATTACGTATGTTTTTAATAGTCTTATGATGCATGCGCAGACATTGTTTTAACCATATCTCTAAATTTGATTACATTTTTTAAATGTTCCACAGATATAATTTTAAGTTGGGTACAAACGTAAATTTCTGCCAAGTGTATTTGATTTCAGTCCAGCCGTTATCACTTGACACCCGGACAAAAATAGCGTTTGAGACATACAGACTCAGTGACCCACACATACACACACAGAAAATTTCCTGAAGTCATTTTTGGGTTTCACGCTGTAGTGTATTACCATAAAGTTAAATTTTACGTCCATTGTTTTAAATTTTAATTATAATAAAAATGTGAATACACTCAACAGTTTATACTAAATTAATCTAATCAGTTTAAGCGAAAAATATACATATAAATTTATAAGCAATATATGTTAGGGTATTTATTATAAAATTGAGGTTCAAAACGATTGTTTGTAATTATTAATATCAATGAAAATATATACAAAGGGTTACATACAAACGGAACGCTTGCAATTTCGATGACGTAAATTCTGCAAATTTTTTGCAAATACAGTCGGCAGCAAAAGTATCCGAGCACTAGCAAAAGTTCCTATTTAAAAAATGTACACTGAATGCAGTTTTGTTAAATTAATCCTTGTCGAATCCTGTTCTTAGTCATTCTAAGAACACGATTCGACAAGGATTTATTTAACAAAACTGTGTTAAGTGTGCTTTTTTTACATAGGAATTGTTGCTAGTGCTCGGATACTTTTGTTGCCGACTGTAGTCATACATTTGGAACGCTTGCAAACGGCTGCAGACGGCTTTGCAAACGGATGTGTTTCATTTGTATGTACCCCAAAGGCAACAGTTTAAAATATACTAAACTTTTATATACAAAATTTCACAGAATTTCATTTTTTCGCCATTAAACATTTTTATTTTAAAATTATAGAGAAATATATATTTTAAAAAAAGTAATTTCAAAGTATTTTTTATGAATTTACAGAGATGCAAAATTTTCCTCGAATAAACTTCAATCTGTTTTATAATTAATATATGCTGTGATACTTTATGAATATTTTATGTTTTAACTGACATTCAACACGCGTGGTTTGAATAAAGTGTGCCAAGGTTGTTTATCATAATATGTAATTAATAACCAAAATTGCAGAGGATGTGAATTTAAATTGAAATTTTGATAGGAATGACAACGGACAGCCTCTAATGAGGAATGCAGAGAAATGCATGTGTATTTTACACGCAAAGATATATTGCAACTAAAAATCCATTTAATTTACAATTAGTGCAGTGTAATAAGAATATGTAACATATTAAACGATTGAATAAAATATTAAATATTTTATACAAAGTTTAATAATTTATTTTAAGATATTATCAACAATTTGCTTTTATGATTTTAAAGCTATTACTCCAATTCTGACCCTGTTTTAAATTTTATTAAATTTTGAATAGTATAAAGTTTGCAATAATCTTAATGTTCCAATACATTTGTTCTTGCGTATCATCAGTGCTTCTTTTATTTAATAATACATATTTGTAGCAACTACGTTAAAAAAAAAAAAAAATAAAACTAAATATAAAAATATTTTGATTATTTTTAAATAACTATAGTACAAAAGTATACATAGATAGATGTGAACTGAAGAGCCAAATGCTGGTATACATGACTAATACCGCGTAGGCCACTCGTGAGTACGCAGAAGTGCCCGATATCAAGGCATGGACTCGATTAATATCTGAAGGTATACTAGAGGTAATTCACACCTTATAAATCCTGCAGGGCAATAATTCATAAGACTGCTATGGAGGACACCTCTTCGGAATAGCAAGGTATCCCAGATATGTTAAAATTGTTATATTGGTGGCCATTGGAGGGGAGTCTTAGGAGGCCACTGGAGATCACTATAGTCAGAAGAGTGTTCCTGGAGCAACTCGGTAGAAAATCTCGACGTGTGGTGTGTTGCATTGTCTTGCTGAATTTGTCCAAGCTCGACGGAATGCACCAACATGAATAGTTGTAGATGCTTACGCATCTGTCACTTGTCAGAGCCGTATCCAGACGTAACAGGGGTATCATATCCCATCAAATACACATTCCCCATAATATGACAGAGAATCCGTCAGCTTTAACAGTCCCCTGTTGATATGTAGGTCTATGGATTCATGAGGTAATCTTCACATCGTACACATACATCCGAGAAATGTAATTGGAAACGAGACATGTCAGAGGATGTATTTCCAGGTATCAACAGTCCAATGACGGTGTTTGTGGGCCCAGGCGAGGAGCAAAGCTTTGTGTCGTGCAGTCAACACTTGTTCGTGAAACGGCTTTCGGCTCCGAAAGACCATATCAATGACGGTCCGTTGAATAGATCGCATACTGGCACTTACTGAGGCCCCGGCACTCAAATTTGCAGAAATTTCAAGAAGGGTTGTCCGTAAATCATGTTTAACGATTCTCGTCATTCGTCATTAGTGATGTTATTTTAAAACATTTTTCCAATCATAGCGATGTAGGAGGTTTGGTGTTTTACCGGATTATCTATATTCATATGCGCTTTTGAAATGGTTGCACACGAAAATCTAAATTTCATCGGTACCTTGGAGATGCTTTAATGTGTTTTCATGTGGCAATTAGAACATCGTGTTCAAAGTGACTTAAATCTTGATAACCTGTATTTGTGGTAGCAGTAATCGATCAAACAGCTTTTACAGACTTCTGTAAGCACTACCGATCGCATCACGTTACTCTGATTGATTCCATACCTCCATTATTTGCATATTCATACATGTAGCAATCTTTCTTGGTTTTTCAGTAAGTATATATATATATATATGTGTGTGTGTGTGTGTGTGTGTGTGTGTGTGTGTGTGTGCCTAAATTCAAATGTTATTTGGTTTATCTAACTTCATTTACTAATTTTGTTTATCAAATCAATGTTTTGTAAAAATATTCAAAAGAGCAGTGGTTTAACGATGAATGTCATTTTAGGATATATATATATATATATATATATATATCTTAGCATAAAATGAATATCGTTAATTTATAAATCACTTATCTTGAAATATTTTAAATATAATTTATTACCCTTTTTTAGCATGTGTAACAGAAAAAGTTTCTTACAGCATAGAGCAATATTTTCATTTTTATTCATTTAACAATATGGCTGATCGTTTTTGTAATTTGTTCTGTTTGTTTCAAAATACGATGAATTTGGATTGAAATAAACAAATTAATTTTAAAACCATATGCATGAATTCTATTGTAATTTATGTTTGAAAACATAAAAGTTAATTTTCTAAGTACTTTCTTGAAGATTTCCTTGTATTATGAAACGTAACAATATACAACAAAAGATTAATCTCAAATAATATTGTCGAAACGGTTTTCCTTATTTGATTACATGGAATAAATAAACTCATAAAAATAGTTCCCATGCGAGTAACTGTAATTTCCTTTGATGTACTTCAAGTTTTGTTGCATGAAGAAGAAAAAATCCGCTTTTAAATTACAAGTAATTTCTTTAATGCGTCTATAATTGCATTTTTTTTTTTTTTTTAAGTATTTGAAAAATCAATATCTTAAAACCTAATTTAAGGCCTAAGGTAGTGTAGTTTAAATTTTATATCCACATTAAACTTAATTTGTCATACACATTAAGTTTTAAATAATGACTTAATATTAAATTAGCATTCGCTTAGCAGGTAATAAATTACTTTAAAGAACTAAATTTCTATGAAAACTCATCGATTCAACAAAAAATTTTAAAAATTTTGAGTAACATGTATCTGATATACAGTCAAATCTGGTTAACGTGAATCTCAAGGTTATAAAAATTTGCTCATGCTATCAGTAACTAATTTCATATAACTAAACTAAACTTTATTTTAATGGGGATTGTGAAAACAGTTCATGTTAAAAATAATTCATGTTAACAGTGTTCACGTTAACCAGGTTCGACTGTATTATTTATATATTTATTTATTTAATCATGTACTTAATATTTGTTTTCATACAAAACAATAATTGACACCTTATAGTTTAACTGTGACTTACAAATAATAATAATAGTAATAATAATAATAATAATAATAATAAGTTTTAAAAAGAATTTTAAACTTAAATACTGTTTGTTACTTTTTTTTTCTAAAATTTAAAAAGAAAAATGTATGAAACTAGTAAAATCATATTTTATCAAATTTTTGGACTTTTTCATTTAAAAAAATATTTTTAAATTAGAATAATTTAAGATGAATTTTTAATATAAACAAAACTTATGTTTGTTCTAATCTTGACACTAGAATATTGCCCTTAAACTTAAACTTATCGTTATAATATTCAGTCGCAAAGACTGCTTTAAATTTAATTAATAAATGATTTTTGTTTAATCAAAAATTCTGCATCTCATCATGTGCATAAAAAGCAATTTGAATTTATGCCTATATGATTGATACACCAGATGTTCATGGCTTAAAAATTCTCTCTCTCTCTCTCTCTCTCTCTTTTTTTTTTTTTTTTTTTTTTTTTTTTTCAAATACAAATACTTTGAAAAAAAGAAATTTTAAAAATCAATATTTCACATGGGACTTCTTTAAATTAACATATTGTACTTTTCGTAATTATATTCACTACATACTAATAATTATTTGGCCACTTTAGAATTTAGGCATTTTTTCGAATATCTAAAAAAGGTCTTTTGGAATCATCTTGAAACTTCGGCAGCGTAAAGAACAAGTAATACCTCATATGTTTCAGTAAGAGTTGTGTCCTGAAAAAGAAAAAGGGACCAGTAAAAAATAAATAAAATAAAATAAAATATTTTGTGTTCAGTAATGCTTCAAACGTCTTTTTCCTGGAGCTTGTGATTAAGAGGAGCTTTTTCATTTTTAGTATAAATTTTTAAGAATCCATATATTCATGAGATATAACGTATTTTTTTTTAAACACAGCAAAATAAAATAAATCCACTTTTTTAATTATAACACTTAGGGTATTAGACCCAGACATTTTCAGAAAATTTGGCATACTTCATTTGACACGGCATGTTGCAATCATAATGCAAAAATGTTAAATATCCTACAAAATATGAGCATTTTTCCTAAATAATTTATATTTACACACGCGCTAGGTTTAAAAAAAAATCATTTGCATAATTTAACAGTCAAATGTATTGGGCAACTTATATGAAAACCCCAACCAAATATCGTGTAAACTTAAAGAGTTATTAGAGATAGAATGAACAGAATTTCAGTTCTTCTAAAAAAAAAAAGGTAGATGATAGGGGTTTTTATCAATATTTATTTACAATCAGCATGCGCTGTATTGCCAATGGGCATTGACTGAATGAAAATAAAAATGTGAGTGAACCCCGTATAGTTTAGCTTTTATTTTGAGAGAACTGAAATTCTGTTTATTTTATCGCTCACATCTCTTTAAATTTACACGATATATATATATATATATATATATATATATATATATTTTTATATAAGTGGCTCAATACATTTAGCTATTAAACTATGCAAATGAATTTTATTTTAAAGCTTGCGCATGCGTAGATAAAAAACTATTTAGTAAAAATGCTCATATTTCGTAAGCTATTTAACATTTTTGCATTCTGGTTGCAGTATGCTGAGTCTAATAAAGTATGCCAAATTTTCTGAATTTTTTTTTTTTTTTTGCTTTAGGTCTATTACCCTACGTGTTATAATTAAAAAAGTGGGTATTTTTTTCAATTAAAAAAAAGCTATATCTCCATGATTATATGCGGTAGCCTCTTAAAAATTTTTATACACATAAGAAGAAAATTCCTCTTAACCACACGTTACAGCCCAAATGCATTTCATGCATTACTTTTTACAGGGTGATCCAAAGCATTTTAATATTAAAACATTTAACTCTTTTCTTTTCCCTTTTTAAATTAGCGCGTTAGGAATGAATAATGTAAAGAAATTATTCCAAATCCATCCAACAGTGTTTCAGGAAGACAGGGCGAACAGATTTTACAATATCTTGGATATTTAGCTTCAATTCATCCACATTGTATTTTTTATACGATGCACAACATCTTTGAAAAAAAAAATGAAGTAATGTTCGTGGACCGTGGCTGATATAGAACCATACATTTCTGCTACACAATTGCATTCAAAGCAAGATGGATTTTCTAAAACATTTTCAATTAATTGTTTATTCGTTGCAGTTTCAATTTTATATATCAATACTTTTAATTTTAATTTTATATATCAGTATAGCTCTCAAAAAATAGTATTTTGAATTTATGGAAATATTAACTAAAATTGTAATTTCTCATCATATTTGCATAATGGATATTTTTTTATTGAGACGTAATGTAGAAGTTTTGAATAGTGTTCTCTGAGCAATTTACTGGAATGAAAAATATGAATACACTAGATGTGTTGAATAAGGTCGGTGAATGTTGTGAAAAAATCATTTCCGCAAGAAGTGAATGGGGACGCAGGCGTAAAAAAGGATATATCAACAGTAGTAATCATCAATGACGTTCAAACTTTAAATAACAGCATTTGTCTGTGCCATGTAAAAGTGAAAGACTGTGAGATCTCATTGTAAGTAAATGGCATGTAAACATCAAATGTGTCACAAAATGGGCATAAGTGTGACGGAAGCAAATGGAATAATAAGAATAGAATAATATGTATTGAAAACAAGCAGTAAGTAAAAATGTGTTTATGATAGGTGCAAATTTATTCACTTTTAAATAGAAACTCTTCAACATGAGCTCATTTCATGTTAATTAAAAGAGGCAGAAATTCACCTTATTTTTATATTGTTAAGAATAAGAAATAAATATTCTATTCTAATGTACACTTTCTAGACATTTGGACGCAGTGTCCCTGAAACGTTGCTCATGAATTGCTGCTGTTTTAAAATATTCTCTTGTCTCTCCGTTTTCACTATTAAATTCTAATTACCTCTGCGCATTTTACTATTCAATTTGTGAACATATTTGATATCAAAATAAACTGATTAATAATTAATTTGGAACTTAAGATTAGTTCACTTAATTACTTTATGTAGTTTAAAAATCATGCTTCATCGGGAAACATCTTCTTAGACATATTTTTCTGTAAATTTCAAATTTTAAATCCAAAAATAAAGATCCAATATTTTTTTATAGGAAAACAAATACTTTTCCACTATATAAAAATAATATGTAAGATTAATAAGTTATTGTACAAATAGGAACATTTTTTTTAAGTATATTAGCATTTTATTTTATGTTTTTATATATCAATATTCAAAAGTAATGGAATATGAAATAAAGAGATATGAGAACAAAAATGTGGGAGATTATTGTGCATCGTGTTATTTTTCTTTTTTCAAAGCGTAAATATAATGCTAAAAAACTGCTGTATCTGTTGAAATTTTCGAAACTCTTTTCTTTATTTAATAAAATGTCTTCTTATACATAGCTAATAAATCATTGAATGTGCTTTTAAATTTTTGTGCATTGATTTTTTTTTTGTCTGGTTAGCTTTACATGCAAATCCCGAAAAATATATTTAACTTTAAAACGTGATAAATATTTTACAGTACAGACAAATCATCCATTTTAGTTCATAATATAAAATAATTAATTTGATTAATATTAGATATAGACAAAAAGTTAGATGATGTTCCTAAAATAGATAAAGAAATAAAGAAATAATAAAACAGTTAATCTGAAATCTTATGTCCCATAAGAATGAAACCACAATAAGTAAATGATGATGCAAAGGATCTAAATCTTTTCTGGGGGCTCATTATGGTTTTTGATCCACGCATAAATCAATTTTCAAAGGTTCCGCCTGTACTAAAATCAAAATATCAAAGTCAAGGTACATTCCCAGTAAAGAATTTTTGTATATTAAATTATTGTATATTTTACTAACAATAATAAGTTTTCAAATTGATCTCGTATTAACACAAATTTAAAAGCTTTAAATATTAACTCAATATGTCATAACAAAATTATTACATTTTGTAATGAATTTAGTATTACTTTTACACTATCTCAAACTCCTATATAATTTCAAATTAATCTACTAAATAGCGAAACTGCTGTAATTAAAAAATGCTGTTTTTAAAATATAAGCTCAAAAAATGTGTATTTCATATTTTTGTAGTTCTAATTATTTATAATAATAACTTTCCGTCAGTCTTGGCGAATTTAAAAGGTTTTGTATTTATAAATCAGTAAAATTAATCTTTTACTTATATGAAAGTCATGCGTCATTAAGAAAGTATTATTATTATTATTATTGTTATTATTATTATTATTTTACATTAAAAAATTTTAGCTATATAGGTATATACGTTGAATATTTTTTTTAAATTACTAATAATACATAATTTAGAATATATTGGCAATAAATGTTTAAAAAAAATATTTGTTGTTACTGCAGATTTCTTTCTTTATTTATTTTTTGTTGAAAATCGATTTTGTTTTCACATTCCTTTCTATAGTAAATCTTACGGAGAAGTAAAAAAAAAAAAATCTAGTAATTTTTCCTTTAATATTTAATTGCAAATAGTCAAATAGGCTAATTTCTCTTTATTTATTTTTCCTTTTCACTTTTATTTATTTTATTTATTTTTTTAATTTGAAATTTTTTTTAAATATCTAAGTAAAAATACTTCATTTCAATTAAAGGCAAAAATATGATGTAGTTCTTAAGTTACTTTTAAATTCTGCAACTAATATATATATATGAAATAAAAATTCATTTACGTTTTTAAATATAAATACTTGATATTTTTTACTAAACGCATTACTTTATTCTCTCTCTCTCTCTCTTTCTCTCTCTCTCTCTCTTTCTCTCTCTCTCTCTCTCTCTCTCTCTCTCTCTCTCTATATATATATATATATATATATATATATGTGTGTGTGTGTGTGTGTGTGTGTATTTTGCTTAATCAAATGTTAAAATTATAAACATTAATTCCACTAATATAAATTAATAAAACATATTTCTAAATGTTGTCATCATCATCATCTAATCTATAATTTATTTCATATAATACTTATGCAGTTGTTAGTTTTATTACCATTCGTGCTAGAAAGTGAGGAAAAAAAAAAAAAAAACTATAAAATGTTAATAAATATAAATTCTCTTACAAAAGGATAACAGAAAAAGGTTAATTAACAGAAATGAACATATAATTTGATTTTGTTCCACAAAAGGAGCGCAATTTTTTATTATAAATACCTGAATTAAAAAATTCTTTCCTTTATTTTAAGTATAAGTCTTTGTTGTTTTCATTTCTACCAGGAATAGAAAGATATTCTTATTACTTCGACTTGATATTTCCTTTTCTAATTGAACCTTTAGCAAGCAGTTCACGTGCAACCCTGATCTTTTTCTGAGCGTTAGCTGGGAATAAAAATATATAAACCTATGACTTGGTTTGTGGTTTTTCATAAGTGTTGAATATATAACAATGGAACATAATTGAGAAAAGATGTTTTAGATGATGATTATTACTAAAATGCAAATGTAACGTAATTATTCCGCACTCTCATACAAGATTTTTAACTTTTTAATAACGTACAATGCATTATTTCTCGTTGAGTAAAAGGTTCTTTCATTATGAAATTAATATACATACACACACATACATACATATATATATATATATATATTAAAAATAAATTTTGCATACAGTTTTATTTAATTTATAATAGTTTGTAATTGATAGAGCAGAATTTATATTAGCATTTAAACGAGATAATTGTCGAGGAGTTTCGATTAAGGTTGATTCACTGCACTGTAATCCTAGGCCTGAGGGGGGGGGGGGGCTCTCCGTGTGGGTATTTCTGTAAGAATTCTAGCACACATATATACAAGTTTTAAACGAAAGAAAAACCTTTCATAGATTAAAAATATGCATGTTTTAAAAAAATATTTTCTAATATTACAGAAAATATAAAAGTAGTAACAATGTGAAAATCCATAATTAACTTTTAAAAATACACGTTAAAGAACTGAAAATATTCTTCAAGTACCTTATACCCAACTTCCAAAATTCATCTAAAAAGTTTTGTGTGTACATGGGAAAAAAAAAATACATAGTTGAATCAAACTTTTAACTTATATAAGCCACATTGGAAGAAGATGAATTTTCCAGAAACATGCAAAATATACTTAACAGTGACAACGACTGATAAAGAAAAAAAAAAACTAAAATAACATATTCATGAAAATAACATTTATTACTTTAGGATTTTTTATTATAAATTCAGCAAGAAAGAGTAAGATGGATTTAATTTGATGTTGCTTGTATATTGCCATTTTATCAAAACGTACTCATGGATTTTATATATTGGTAATCATAAATAAAAATTATAAAATTACTGTAATGTTTGACATTCATTTTGAGAAAAAATTAGATCGGGAGCCAGTGCAACTGAAGTAGGTGAAATTCACAGGAAGTCCTTAATGCTTTTATCTGATATTTCAGATCTAATTTTATTTTAATGTGCTTCACTCTTTAAAATAGCTGTTAAAACAAGTACGCACTTTCAAACAATAATATCATAAATAACTCTTGATTATACACTAAGGGATAATTGTCTCTGGACAGATGCGTTTTTTGGAAAATCCAACAAACATTACGGTCGAATTTCTATTTAAGTTCGATGTCTGATTGCAACATAGTCCTATTATAAGAGTGGACGGGACAATGACAATATTTTTTAATGGCAAAGATAACTCATAAAAAGATGATGTGAATGTTGATCTACAGGAAGCCAAACTGGCCAATATTGAAATTTACTCGCCATGCTCTAAACTCTGCTTTTTATTAAACAGACAATATTTTCCCTTTTTCTTTGAAAGTTTTTTTTTCTATTTTTTTCACTTTAAAGGTTAGATTGTTTAGATTTTAAAAAGAATTTTATAGTAAGAAAGAGTAATTATATGTACGTTATAAACCCTAGAAGTTATGTACAATAAGGATTTCATTTCACAGATAAGATTCTTTTTAATATTTTATTACTTCGTTCTTTTTAATTGATTATTTTTATAAAATGCTTATAATTACTATAATAATTTTCTCTAAATTGAATTAGTTTAAATATATTATATCTTATATTATTTCAAATATGTCTATAATTATTTATGAGAGATAAAACGAGTATAGACAAACCAAAGTTATAAAAACATTTGAACTTTTTTAGATGTTAATAACAAGGTAAAAAAAAATTTCAGCAGCTGTAATATTTTACACTAGTTTTGCTTGTTGTATCTTTTTATATTAATAATAATAATAATAATAATAATAATATATATATATATATACATATTTATATTGAAAACAAAAATTTGCCAATAACGCGATAAATACCAAAAAATGTAACCTTTTTCAACATTCACATGTTTTCATATTTGCACGTTTCCTTATATTCCATTAATAATGGAATGCTCCGTCCACTCTTATAATAGGTCTATGGATTGCAACTCAATGCAGTTTATTTATTTTTTTCCTTTCAAAATATTTTTCTCAATTGTAAATAGAAATGTAAATATATATATATATATATATATATATATATATATATATATATATTCTCAAACCAAAAAAATTACTTTTTGAAACTTTTGTATAATTTCGGAAATGTGGCTGGGTATAATATCCTAAATTTAAAATTATAATTTGAAAAAGTGTAAAAATTAATGATAACAATAATAATATTAAAATGTTTGCAATTATTTAGTCTTTCAATAATTTCAGTTTCATTCGCAAAGCTTCTTTAATTTGAAACATCACATGTACTATTTGGGCTTATTCTAAAAGACGACTTTTTATACCACATAAGTAAGCAGTAAAATCTATCCAAATTTCCAAATATTCCAGACATACAACTTCGTCATTTTCTGGCACAGCTTTTGATTTGATATCATAAATGATTTGATTTCATTAATTCTGATGTAAAACATTTTTTTAAGCTCTGGCCTCCACTGAGCCAACAATTTCAATACATCGCTATACTCAGCGTAAAAACATTTAAAGAATAACTGACCCTGACGATAATTTAGTCTCTGAGACATAAGATTCACATTATCGAAGACCGTTTGAAAAACATGATGTATTTTAAAGACTTCCTGTATAAGTGTTCTTTGTGTATTCTCCAGTGGTTCAGCATGAAATATTATTTTACGACAGCTGTTGTATCATTTTCTTTTTTTTTTTATAAGTCTTTCTTACCTCTTTATAAGTCTCTTTCTTACCTATTATAGCTGGGACAATATTAATAACTATAATACCTTAGATAAGTTGATATCGATGTTTTACGCGTATAAAAATATAATGATTTTTTCACTGCTTCAGATATCGCTTTTGCTCTAATTTTAATAGTACTGAAAAAAAAAAGAAAAAAATCAGTTATATTACAGTTGTTACCAGTAACATAAATGAAATATTAGATATAAAGTAACATAAGAACTTTCATACATTGTAAACAAAAAAAAAAAATAAATAAATTAAAAAAAAATAAACTTACAGGCTTTTTTTTTTTTTTTTTTTTTTTTTTATCTTTTTCGAAATATTTCTCAAGTTTATTAAATTTCCTGACAAAGCTTTGATTAGACAATTTGATTAAAATATATATATACATATATATATATACATATATCTCGTCAAGGAAAATTAATTTTGTTATTCGTCAACTACTGTAGAGTCTTGCAGTTTTAACTGAATTAGCCTTAAGGAAACAGAACCGTATGCAAGATGGGCTTGTAGCTCATAAGAACAAGTGCCTAGGAAAAAAGCACGGACTGCGGTGGTAAGATTGGAAAAGTCAGACAAGTCCCGCTCTCATTAATCTCCCGTTATTTGTTTGCATCACCCCAAGCATGAATCCGCTTAAACTTATTACTTGATTAACACAGTGTTTTTTTACTTAATTAAGAATTACATAAAAATATGCATATTCCGTCAAACAATTATATCCATTTACACTTATGAAAAGCAAATAACGTCAAGTTGAACATATTTGATTTGCCTTTTCTTTCTCGCGCGCTTGCTTTTTGGGCTGCGATGGAATAAATCATTTAATGTTTGCGTAACGCAGAATACAGCCTACATGCCGCAGGTTCAACACCCCTGTTGTAAAATAACCATTTATACTAAATATACTGTATTCCATGAAAAATATGTTGCTGCTTATCTGCAAAAGATACCCTAATTTTATTATATATTTTTTTACAGTATAAAAATATTAAAATAAATTTTAAAGCAACTATTCTCGTGGATTGTATTGTGTATTTAATGAATATATGTACTCAAACCAGTAGAGTTATTTATATTATTAAAAAAAAAAAAAAAAAAAAAAAAAACATGTTTTAAAAATATTAGTTTCAAGTAATTTTGGTGACATTTATGGTAATACGAAGGAAGGAATTGTGTTATAATATTTAAATTGAAAAACATTTTTATGAATCTTTAGAAAGTATTAGAAAAAGGGAATTTTCCAATAAATAAATAAATAAATAAACAAGAACGCAAAATCATGCGATTACGCATTGATTATTAACATTTTCCAAATGCACGTAATTGTTGTATTGTATAACTTCCATTATTCTTTGCCAATGTAATCACACAACGGAGAGACAGTAGTTCTGAAAGGCATGGAGAGAGACTAATTGAATTCCTAATCATTCTTAAACATTGTTCTAAAATGTTAAAATTTTTCAACACTAAAGAAAACGTAGCCCTTATATTCTAATTGCATATACTTTACTGTAGCCCTGTAAATCTGAAGGATAATAAAACCATTTTTATACAAAATATAGTATCAAAATTAGCGTATCAAAAACCAATGTCAATTTATTTAAATGTAATTTATAAAAATGTCTGTCTTAAAATGCAATGCAGTGACATACTATTGTGTGTTCCTGTACACAAACCAGTTGCACAGGACCTATTAATGTCATTTAAAATAAGGACCATTCTATAGTGAATTTGAATAACATAAATAATTTTGTAAAAATTCTGAAAATATTTATGGACTCTGGGACGGGCAGATGGACAGTCAGACAGATAGATACCTAAATTGAAGTCATATTCCCACATAAAAAAAAGTTAAAAAGTGATATATCGCTTATTGTAAACGAAGATGCAATTTCAGCAAATTTGCAATAAAAACCTTCAATGTAACTGAACACTTTTAGGTGACCCTGTAAATCTAATGCCAATCCTGCTTTATTCTGTAGAAAGCATTCGTTTGTGCATGTGAATAACATATTTTAATTTTATTAAGATTTGTTCGAAATAAAGTTTTTAAAATTTGGTTTATAGAAGTACATCTCGTAGAACGAATGCTTTGGAATATTTATGGGTGTCCCTGTACAGAAACCAGAGGCGGTATTTACTCCATTTTCTCTAGCAAATATCCGAAAGCGAACTTGAACAACATATTTGAATTTCATTGAAATTTGCGTAATATATTGGAATTAAATATATAATTTATAAAAATACCACTCATAGATCACAATGCTTTGGAATACGTTTGAGTGTCTCACACAAGCCAGTAGAGATAGTCACTTCATTTTCAATAGGGAACAACCGATAGTGAAATTGAATATCATATGTCAGTTTCAAAAAATTCCATGCATATTTTCGTGAGCTAGAGCGCAGATAGACAGACAAACAGAAGTCTTTAACACTTTTCAATATTACTGGAAAGTGTTAAATATATATATATAATGATGAAAACGATTAATATAAACGAACGTGCAACACCAACAAATTTCTAATTATATCCATTAATGTAACTGTATATTTTTGTGTGGCCCTGTAAATCTAATGCTAATCATACTGTATTCCAGCGAAAGCAATCTTTGTGTATATGAATAATATATTTTAATTTTATTAAGATTTGTGCAAAGTAAAGTTCTTAAAATTTTGTTTATAAAAATATTTCTTATAGAAAACGATGCTTAGGAATACTTTCGGATGTCCCTGTTTACAAACCAGTGATGTTATTTACTCCATATGCAATGAGAAGCATTCAATAATGGACTTGAATAACATATTTCAATTTCATTAAAGTTTGTGTAAAGTAACGCTATCGAAATATAGTTTATAGAAATGCATCTCGTATGACACAATGCTTTAGAAAATTTTCGGATGCCCCTGTACACAAACAAGTGAAGGTGCTCACTCGACAGGGAACATTCGATAGTGAACTTGAATATCATATATCAGTTTCAAGAAATTCCATATATGTTTAGGGGAGTTAGAGCGCGGACAGACAGACGGACAAATCGAAGTGATAAACACTTTTCAACCTTGTTGGAAAGTGTTAAAAAGTGAGTAATACACAAAACATATTTTATGGAAATGTTGAATTTCTCTTTCAAATCAAGTAATAAGAAAATCGATTGTCATTTTTTCTCCAATTACTTACATAAATTAGGCTTGAATTCGTGTTGGTTGTCAAATAATTAGTATATATATATATATATATATATATTTTTTTTTTTTTTTTTTCCTGCGTGTGCGAATCAAAATGTTTGCGAAAGATAGGTAATAATTTTTGCCGTTAAAACATATGTTTGAATTCTATTCAGAATGTAAGTAAACAAAACAAATAATAATCTACATATTCATTCTCTAATTGACATGTTTTGTTTTTCATAATCTAAATGATTCATAATCAATACAATGAAAAATATTTTTAACATTTTTTTTACATATGACCATAATAGCAAACATAAATTTATAGCTCGTTCAATTTATTTATATGTACACATTTTCATTTATTTGTAATGCTTGTACTATATTTCTTTACTCAATCCAAAACTATATTTTCTCATTTAAAATAGAAAGTAAATTTTCCTGCAGAACTTTAAATCATGAACTATTTTTTTTTTTTTTTTCCAAACCGAGAAGAAATGCATTTGTTTCGCATTCATTGCTTATTTTAAATTACGATTAGTGACTTAGATCTTATAAACATATTTTCTGTTTTCTTAAGATTAACCACAGTTAATGTAATTTTCCTTATCTTATTTTGAAACTTTGTTTATTTCATTTTGTTTTGTTTTCCTTAGTGCCATCAATAGATTGTTTTGGATATTTTGCAACGTAGTTCTTCACGATTATTAGTATTTTAAATGTTATTTTATATTTAAAAATCCTATAAAGTTTAATAATATATATATATTTTTATTTTTTTTAACCTTTTGAATTTTTTATTTTATTTGATTTTGAAAATTATAATATTTGGCATACTCTTTTTATACAATTTACATTTTATGTATACAGACAATCTATGATGAACATTTCATTTTGTTATACATGATGCAATAAATAAAAGAATAAAAATAAATACATGTTAAATTACTTTTCGAATAACTAATGGCTTCCGTAACGATTTCCATACTTTTTAATTTCAAGAACTTTAAATCTAGAACACTTCTTTATAATAATGTTTGAATTAAGTAAGAAGAAAACATATTAAATGCTCTAAAAATATGACATATTTTAATTATCATAAATGCATAGTTCTAACTTGAGAAAATATTTATTTCACCGAATAGTTAGAAAGCAGATCGTGATGCTCAAAATTAGCAATCGTTTTTTTTTTTTTTTTTTTTTTTCACAACGACGAAGACACACTAGCGGGCACACTAGAAGATTTTGGCAGTTTCCCGTAGTTCTGCTGCAGCGGTCATGATTCTTCATTGATTCTTCTGGTGAAATTACCATTTAATAAAGAATTGAATTTAATTAGAATTGAATATATTTAAATTACAATTATATATATATATATATATATATATATGTGTGTGTGTGTGTGTGTGTGTGTGTGTGTGTTTAATTACAAATGAATTGTGTTACTGTAAGATACCCCCTCATGAATAAGATGAAACTAAGTAGCGTTGCTCTCACAGTTACTTTTACAGTGATAAATTTCTAAAATTTTGAATGCTTGATTGGTTGGTTGTGTATAACGTTGCATTGGTACTTCGCAATGGCTAATTGGTGACAGTCTGGAACGCATCCCTAAGTATTGTCCTTGACACGCCATCGCAGTTTTGATCCTGCATGGCTCTTCCGCTTCGAGGCACACCAGGCGTATAATATGGATGGGAACATGGAGGACATTGCGGCCACCACGGATTTTTCGTGCACCAACATCCATTAGTGCACTCGACGGTCTTTGGCCAGCTCGAGTATCGAAACCGCAATCTTTGAATTACGAGCTCGGTGCTGTACAAACCAAGCTACCACGACACCTCAAAATTTTTTGGAATGGTATCGTTTATAAATCTCAATGAATTCCCAAAGTAAATCATCAACAATGTTATTTTTCCTGTAAATGTAAAATAAAAATTATTTGTTAAAAGTCAGAAAAATAGTTCAATGAGAAAATAAAATAAATATAAATAAGTTTTAGTAAAATTATAAACAAATATATAAGCGAATTATTCATTTTCGATGTTGCCATTTGTTATTATGGACAATTGCAAGATTCCATATTTTTTTTTTTAAATACAGGCAGTAACATTTGATTTGACGAGATAATTTTGGAAAAAAAGGAGTTTTGTAGTGCTATCAAAAATCTGTTGTATGCTACGTGTTATTGTTTTAGATAACATATATATATACATATATATATATATATATATTTATTTATTTAAACACAATTTTTTTTTTTCACATACTATAATATTAATGTAAGCACTACCAATTTCAAAAGCAAATGGTCTTTCTCCTTCAGGTGCAAAAGACACAGTTTGAGGCAAAAATAAGACTGAAAGCAGAGCAAAACCTAAAAGGCGAAGAATTACACAACCAACCAAAGAGGAAGAATTGAGCATATCCAATCAGAAGTGAACATAACCAAAAAAAAAAGGGGGGGGGTAAAAGACAAACAAACACAAAAAGGGGGAAGTGGTTTTTAAAATATTTATTTATTTTTTTAAATACATTTTCTTTTATATATTTTCATATTTCTATATTTCTATATTTAATTATTTTTATTTATTCATTTATTATTATTATTATTAAATATTTTTTTATATTATTATTATATTATTATTATATATTTGTTTTTACAAAATGAAGAAAATATTTAATCGATTTTTGTAAGCAGTAGACAGAAAATTGGATGAATAAATATATTTATATTTTGTTCATCTATGATCATTTTAATGATAAATTTGTTTGTATTGTATAAAGGGGTAAATCTACTTTTTAGTTTATTCCATTCCTTATTATTTTTTATTTTTGTTTTTGTTTTTATTTTATTTTATTTATTTATTTATTTTCATTCCATTTTTATTTTCATTTTATTTTTTGCCGGGATTAACGACATTTTATGCATAAATATTTGTTTCACTTTATCATTTGAAATAATCTTAACCGTTAACCGCTGTGAGCGGTCTCACAGACCGCTACATATTTTCCCGCTTTCGTTTCCACTCCTCAGTAAGTGTAATATTTTAAGCCCTACCTTGTACAAGTTCTATTCCAAAGTCATGTATTCAAGTGTCATTCATTTAGCTTTCTTTCTTTCTTTTTTTTTGCGTTCTTTTTTTAAACGTTAAGAGAAGATACAAAATAATTTTCTTCCAAGAGGCTGAAATAATTACCATTCATATATTTGTATTATTTACTGCCAAGCGATAAAAAAATATATAGAATGTGGTGTTTTGAGAAAACGCCCTATTATTTTGTAAGTTTTAAAATTACTTTAAAGTTAAAGCACTTGTAAAATGCACAAGTATGTCTTATAGGAAATATTCAAACATTGATAAATAATTTACTGTAACTAAACATGATTCGAGTTCAGAATTATCTGTATATGAATACGTAAATATTTTAAGCATATATCAAATATATATTTTTTCTAATTATTATTATTTTTTAACTCTTGCAGATAGGAATCTACTTCGAATTTTGAAAGTCGCAATTTCTTTCTTTCTTTTTTCTTTTTTCTTTTTTTTTTTTTTTTATTTCAACTTCATGATTTTTATTATAAAGTTTCTTTATGAATATATCATTCATGTTGAGTTACGTAAAATATTTTGTGCAGAAATAAACATATTTTGGTTTTCATCTTACTACAGTTTTGTTAGATAGATTGAAAATCTAATTTTCTTTCATATCTGTTTCTTTTTTCCTTATGTCATATATCGTTATACTTTGTTATCCTTTTCATTATGCAAAATTATCCCCAGTTTTGAAAAAAAATATTTTTTTTAAACTACTAAAAATATAAATATTCACATACAAATTTTTTTATCAGTTAATTGAATTAATATTTACATTTCAACATCGCAGTCTGAGATACCGCTCACAATATTTGCGTGTCAAATTCTGTCACAATAATTAAAAGTTCAGAAAAAATAATTTGAGTAACTTTAACTTTAAACGTACGTATAAACAATTGCTACTATTACAACAACATTTTTACTCACAACATGTTTTACTATGCCAACAGATTTATCGTTATCCAAATATCTCAAGCTTTATTGTCATTTGAATTCAATTTTTTGTGAGCCTCTTTTCTTATACTAATTCGTTGTGTATATATAAAGACATAGAAGATTGACAACTTTAATTGAAACATGTGATAAAAAAATGGTATAAAACACATTTTGAAATATACCTCAACGAAAAATATGCAATTCAAACATTTAAAATGAAATAAAAGAGTGTTATGTTAATTTTGTGCATACTTTTATGAAGAGTGTACTTTGAAATAAAAATGCCCAAAAGTAAACATGAAAATATCCTCGAATTATTCTTAATACTGTATCTACATGTCTGAAACAATGTGCTGACATGCTTGGACTCAGTAGAAGGTGGGTCAAACGTTTTTAACTAGGAGGTTGTTACAGATAATCGATTAGTTCTTATTCACTTTGGAATAAGCAAAACTTTTCTTAAAACACCTTAACTCTCATTCCGATGATATTCCGGTGGTTCATTTTAACACAATATAGACTGAAAACTTTTCAAACAGACGTATTACAGGTGAATATATTATAAATTGTAGGTTTTACTCTCGCTAATAACACTAATTTATATAAATACCCAACAAGTAATGCAGAATGTTTCACTAGATATATCAATTAAAAAATTACTATAATGCCTGGATCTTTAATTATTTTCTTTCTTATGTATTTTTGTGTTATAATTACAAATGATGTTGTCGTAAGTTATATATTATAGTAAACGAATACTTGAAATGCTCAATGTTGATTTTGCATTGCAAAAATTAGCATTAATGCAATCTTTTATTGCAAAAATTGGCTACAATTAATTTTGTATTATCTCAAGTAAAAATACTTTTTTGAGTCATTTTATTTAATTTTAAAAAGTTTTCTAATAAATAAACTTTAATGTGAAATATCAACATGTTTACGGTTTCCATTTTTCTAGCATTTCCGTTGAATCCTGAAAAACATTCATATTTTATATTACAAAATTATTTTAGAAATTTACATATTATTATTTGGATAAAATAAAATGAGCTATTCGGGAAAATTTATTTACCCTAAAGAATGACGAAACTATAATTGAAAATTTTGCATAATACAAATTTATGTTTATAAATTAATGCAACATAGTTATAATTCTAGAAATATTAAGTGTAATATAAATTAAAATCAATTTTATTTTTCTAAATTATTTTTAAAAATTTAGCCGTTATTACCTTCAAAACGAATATTCTTATTCAATAATTCTGAAAATGTTCCCAGTGGGATATGTGTAAATTGAATTTAAATCCATTACGCTACCGCAGTAAACCGCAGTGGAACAGACAACATACATAATGATATAATGTTGCCTACCGGAACGATTTATCAGCCGAATCTTCCCGTTTGGAAGATAGAGCTATACGGCTTTCTTACTGTATTCTGAGCTTAACGATTATTTCTCACTATGGTCTCATTAGTTTTAAATTTCCCATCTTATTCCTTTCTTTCTATTTTAAATAAAAGGGAATCTGAAAATCAGATCTTAATATTCGAATACGGATTTTTTTTTTTTTTTTTTTTTTTTTTTTTAATATAGAGTAACTTTTAGATTAAAAATAAATAAATAAATAAACAAATAAAAAAAATATAATAATAATACAGTATGTTTTTAATATTTCTTATTTTTTAACGAAACATATAAACTAATTTTGAAAATGCTTTACAAAAAATTGAAATAACTCGTGCCACGCAATAGAATATGTCATTGTCTTTCAAGGAGATTATAAATATCTACAATGGAAAAAAAAAAGAATGTACATATGTATTGATATTAGTTTATATATTACACAAATAATATTTCTCCATATAAACACTTTCAAAATATATTTCGTAAATAAGTGGTTATATAAATTTTATTGATATTTAAATGAATTTTTTTATGCACAATACTAAAAACCTATTTAAATGAACATAGATCTTTAGCGTCTCTTTTGGAAAATTTGGAGCAGACATTTTTTAAGTTAGGACTTTAGTTTTAATTGGTAAAATGTATGTATCATTGCAAAAATAAATAAACAAAAAATATATATCCCCAAAATATATATTGGTACACACACACACACACACACACACACACACACACACACACACACATATATATATATATATATATATATATATATATATATATATATATATATATATGTATGTATATATATATATATACATATATGTGTATGTGTGTATATATAAATGCATACATATACACGCATATCTATATATTAATAGGCAAGCATAAAATTTGTTGTCCCTTTTTAACGTATTAATTATGGGAGTAGAGGGTTGAAAATGGTATCATTCGAAAGGTATGGTTAGCCGGAAGGTGCGAATACAAATATTTTCTTACAATGTCAAGAAGGTATTTAAAAATACATTTATTTTTTATGCATTTTCCCCCATTTTTTCCTTTTATACACGTATTCCTTTACATTAAAAAATACCTAAAAGTAGAAAGTTATTAAATCTGGCAATTTCATAAAGCTCAAATAAAACCATAGACACAGTAATTTGTATAATGTAGCATCACTATACGCAAGCGAAGTGATGACGTCACTGTCTGTCGATGGAGCCATGAAAAAGATTTCCTAAGTATTTGATTTATGAGAAATCATTTTTTTATTTTCTAATTTATTTATGATTTAATTTCTTTCTTTTTTGTTTTATGATTTATGTCAGCTGTAATTTAAAAAGATATTAGCCGTACGATAAATTTCATGTTTGTGTATTAATATGTAAATAATATATATTATTTAATTTTTGAAACTTCAAATGTTCTTTGTTATTTGTCTTTTGGCAACAAAAAGTGACTTTATTTATTTATTTAAATAATTGGTTCTTTTGTCGTTTGACTGACAAAAACTTGACTATTAAAATGCCTAAACGAAAACCTTTGACGCCTAAAGTTGAAAGCCGAAGGCGTAGAGAAATTAGTAGAAATATGCATCGTCATGTGAATGAAGATAATGATAGTGATATTTTTTTTAAGGATGCATTCAAATCAGCATTAAGTGTAGTTCCAACGAATTTTAATAGTTTTGATATTAGATCAATGAATTTGCTGTGCAGACATTGCAATGCTAAACATTTTGAATCAGAAGTCACTCAAAGAGAGTTAACGCAATTTACTTCATAATGTCATAAAGGGAAAATTAATTTACCAGCTTTAACAGAAAATGCATTTTTTTAAAAACTTTATGATGGTCTTTTTTCAACTGATCGCAGCATTAAAGGCCTTTCAAAAAATTTTTTCAATAATATTCGTAGCTATAATTCCTCATTTGCAATGGTCAGTTCTGAAGCTAAAATTTCCGACATAACATTACATATTGTGTATCATTTCAAAATTCATGATACATTCTATCACAGAGTAGGTCCCATGACTACAATTTATGGCCGTGCACCAGTTTATGCTCAGTTATATTTTTGTGATGTAGACACTGCTGTAAATTACAGAGTTTGTAAACAAACGAATGATACGTGCGATAGGATTTTAATGCATGAAATATCTGTCGAATTGGATCGTGTCAATCCTTTTGTGCGATCATTCAGAACGATGAGAGATCACTGCAGTACTTCCGAAAATCAAAGTAAGGAGATTTGTATGGTCATTAAAGTGAACCATAATTTAGATACTCGCCGATATAATGATGCAGTTGAAACAGATGTAGCCGTTATTTTTAGCACCGTGCACGGGGAGCCACCTTTTGAACGAAATATGGTTGCATTTTCAAAAACAAATGGAACAATACGAAATATTTCAGTTTTGAATTCATCACTGGATCCATTAGCGTATCCAATTTTATTTCCAAATGGTGATACTGGGTGGCATACTAATATGGCACATAAAGTACAAAGTACGTCCACTACGAGAGCGTCCAGAACTAAAGTGACATTGCTGCAATATGCATGTTATAGATTTGCTATTAGAGATAATTTTAGTTTCCTGCACCATGCACAGAAACTATTTTTGCAATATATTGTAGATATGTATGTGCGCATTGAGGGCACCAGATTGCATTATATAAAGCAAAATCAGGTAACTTTAAGAGCGGAAGTTTATAATAATTTAACTGATTTCGGAGTCAAACCCCGATGTTGGTGCTAACCAAAATATTGGTTGAAGAGTTATTTTGCCCTCTTCATTTAATGGATCTCCAAGAAATTTGTTTCGAACCTATTTAGATGCAATGTCGATTGTTCAAGTTCATGGTAAACCTTCATTATTTATAACAATGACTTGCAACCCTAAGTGGCCTGAAATTGTAACGCACATCGCAGCATTAGAGTCTCCAAATTACCGACCAGAGATTATTGTGCGTGCATTCAATGCTAAACTAAAAGAGCTATTCAAAGCAATTACACACAAACACATCTTCGGTAAAGTGAGAGCTTTGATTTATACAATCGAATTCCAAAAAAGAGGTTTGCCTCATGCTCATATTTTGCTAACTTTAGAAGAAAATGACAAAATTGCTGGACCTATCGACATTGATAGAGTTGTTTGTGCAGAAATCCCAGATGTTCACACACAACCCAAACAGCATGAGTATGTTTTAAAACACATGATGCATGGTCCATGTGGTGTACTCAATCCAAATGCTGTTTGTATGAGAGAGGGAAAGTGTTCAAAAGATTTTTCGAAGAATTTTTGTGAAGTCACACGCGAATCAGTAAATGGGTATCCAGTTTACAAAACGCGGGATAATGGTGTTAGTGTTGATGTGAGAGGAAGTTCTCTTGATAATCGCTACGTTGTTCCACACAATCCGTATTTGCTTGCAAAATTTAATTGCCACATATTGTTGAAGTTTGTACCACTGTCAGAAGTGTAAAATACATATATAAATATGTGTATAAAGGTTATGACAGTGCAATAGTTGAAATGGGAAGTATACAAACAGAAGAAAAAAGTGAAGTTCAAATTGATGAAGTTAAACAATTTTTGAATTGTCGTTATGTGGGTTCCACTGAAGCCATGTGGGGAATCTATGAAATTCCAATGCATTTTCAGTCTCATGTCATAATTCGTCTTGATATTCACTTGCCATATCGACAAAGTATCTACTTTAGACCTGGGGAAGAACGCCAAGCTGTTCAGAATAGCAGGCAAACAAAATTATTGGCTTTCTTTGATTTGAATCGTGAGGATACATCTGCTAATCAATTAAAATATATTGAAATTCCATTGCATTATGTTTGGATTGATGGCAGAAAAATTGTCAGAAGCGAAAACGTGGTGGTGATAAAATTATCTCACGCATGTATTCAGTATCTCCAAAGAACTTAGAACTTTTCCATTTGAGAATTCTTTTATTACATGTTGTTGGTCCAAAATCATTTCAAGATGTCAAATCCTACGATGGAATAGTATACAATACTTTTGTTGAAGCGTGCTATGCTCGAGGAATAGCTTCAAATGATAATGAATGGAGAGAATGTTTAAATGAAGCAAAGGACTTTCATACACCAAAGAAAATGCGTGATTTATTTGGCTTTATTTGTGCACTAAATGTGCCAGCAAATGCGTTAGCACTGTGGGACGAATTTAAAATGTTTCTTGCTGAAGATTTTTTAAGAGATTATAATGAAGACGTTTCATTCAATCATGCACTATTAGAAATTCAAGATGTTTTGTTCGCACATAATATGTCATGTGAATCTATCGGGTTACCACTTCCAACGATTTTGGCTGGTGTTCAGCAATTTGAAATGCCCGATCCTGATGATGATTTGTTTCAATTTAATGAACTCTACAAAACTGCTAACGAAGAGCAGCGAAATATTATCAGTCAAGTGATTCGTGAAGTTGTCCATCATCACACTGGCTCAAATGTATTCTGCTTAACTGCTCATGCAGGATGTGGAAAAACTTTCACGCAAACGGCCATTATTCATAAAATACATTCACTCAATCTTCATTGTATTGCCCCTGCATTCAGTGGAATTGTTTCAACTCTTTTAATTGGTGGTAGAACTCTACATAATGTATTCAAGTTACCTATTCCGATTTCTGAAATTTCTACGGCTAATGTAACTCCAAATGGAAAACAAGGTCGATACATAAATTCAGCATCGCTAATTCTTATTGATGAAATTTCAATGTGTCCCATTTTAGCTTTGAAAATAATTGACAAATTACTCAGAGATTTGTGTACGATCGAAGAAGATAAAAATAAACCATTTGGAGGTAAAACAATACTTTTGTGCGGAGATTTCCGTCAAATTTTACCTGTAGTTCCACACGGAACACGTGCGACATTAATCGAAAATTGCGTTGTAAGTTGGGATTTGTTTGGTTCATTCCATCACCTAACTTTAACACAAAATATGCGAGCATTACCAGAAGAAGTAGAATTTATTAATTATCTAAAAAAAATTGGTAATGGTGAAGCTACAGAATTTCCACAGTATGGAGAAAATGTTATTGAAATTCCGCCAAATTTAGTTGGGGAGGAAACAAGAATAATAGAAGACACTTTTGGAAACATAGCGGAAAATATATTATTAGATTGTACAGTAAATTCAGTTATTCTAGCTCCAACTAATGAATCATGCACTTTTATCAATAATGATGTTCTCAATCGTATATCAGGAGAAGAGAAACTGTATTATAGTTATGATAAAATAATTTGTGATGACGTCAATGAGGTTAACAATTGTCCCGTAGAGTTTTTAAATTCGTTGAGCGTAAGTGGTTTACCATCTCATAAGTTAGCACTTAAAGTAAATTCCATTGTTTTACTTATCAGAAATCTCAATACCTCAGAATCCTTGGTTAATGGGACGTTAAATGCGTGTTAAACTATGCATCGAAATGCTATTGATTGCGAAGTTTTGACGGGAATAAGCCGTGGTAAACGAATTTTGATTCCACGTATAAATCTGACATATTCTGGTACTATCTTACCATTTGATTTCCAGCGAACCCAGTTGCCAATTATACTTGCATTTGCAATGACTATAAATAAGTCACAAGGACAAACGTTTGAAAGGGTTGGTATTTTATTGAAAGAACCAGTTTTTACACACGGTCAATTTTATGTTGCAGCAAGTCGGGTCCGTTCTTTCAATAGCTTAAAATTTTATATTTCAGAACACAGTGGGCAAGGTCATTTAGCTAATGACGAAAGAGTATTTACAAAGAACATTGTTTACAGAGAAATTTTAAATTTCTAAATTTATTTATTTAGTGCTAACTTAAAAGAATACTGAGGTTTGAATAAATTTGTGGTCGAATTTCGACCACTGGGCGATACTAGTATATATATAATTATACAACGAGCGATTCAAAAGTCATAGCAAAAATAAAAGAGCATATTTTTTCAAAAAAGTATTGATTACAGCAATATGCAGTTTTCATTGAAATTCAAAGAAAAAAATTAGATTATTTTGATTAACAAAAGATTTATTTTCAAATTAGATTAACTATTCTCCTTCCAGTTCTTTAATTTAAAAAATATTTCTTTCAGTGGAGCAGTACATTCAACAAAGCAACTAGGGCTAATAATTTTCAGGGTGACGGACGTCATTCATGAGAACGGACATCAGAGTTGTGTATTGGGAATTCTCATAATAAAGCTTAACTATCAAATATATAACCTTTAACAATATATTTTTGTAGAAAGAATAAGAGCAGTAATAAGCAGTTTAAACATTTGCTAATATCTGAAATCATATGCAACACTTCAAATGAGAATAATCAATAATTGCAATATGGCGTCATTTGGGAATGTGGGTTTGTTTTTTTATGTGAAGAGATACTGCGAACACTGATCCGTCTGTTGGTGCAAATGCGTTTTTTTTCTTATACATAAAATCCCATACTTTTCTGCATATTTCCGTCAAAACCGCACACTGCTCTGGACAATACTTTTCTATATTTATTTTCTGTGGTGTGTGTGTGTGTCTATGTATTTTGTTGATGAGTCGGAGAATCATTTAGGTGGCAGATTAATATTTACCGTAGTGCGGGATTATCTGTGGTATGAAGAAATATATGAGTTTAAAATCTCGATACTAGTGAGCGCTATTGAAAAGCAAACAACGAGAGGTAACGATTTTGAAAGTAAATATTTCATTTCAGTACCATTTTCAGGTAAAAGTGCACAATGTGTCCAACTCCACTTCCATCAATTATTATAGTCGCGGTACATACTAACGTATCATACTGGATTAGAACAGAAATTCGCATAATGCAGCTTAACTAGTAGCATTTTACCTTCAAAAGACAACATGGCAGCGATGAATAGCAGATATCAGCAGCTTCCATGTTACTTTTTTTCTATTAGTGCATGCCTGATTCAAGTTTTATCGCATTATAACATTATTATTATTGCACATTAAAAATGTTCATGCGGTATTTATGATGTTTCTCTCTGATTCTAATTTGGAGTCAGTCGAGCAATGTGCATAATTCACCTCCATAGCTTTATTTGTAGAAGTGTGCGAAATTTTGAGGTTTTTATCGAATATTTTATCATGCGATATAAAATTCTGCACAACGGTAAATATTAATCTACAAACCACATTTTTCGCTAACCCGTATATATTTTTCAATCGCGTTTTACTTTTGTAAAATAAGTTTGATATACAGAGTAGTTAAAAAAGTCATTCTTAAACGAAACGTGTAGGTGTGTCAGATAATGAGGCGTAAGTATTACGTAGAACTGGAGGTCGAAAACGCGATTATAACCACTACAGTGAGATTAGCATTGGCCATTTTCCTAAAATCTAACACATCCACTAATGACGAGATTTTAGTGTTCACTTGTCAATTTTACTTGTCGAAGTTTATTAAACAGTACTGCGTAGACTTGATTTGACGAAAGTTTAGAACTCGAAAATTCCACGGTCATGATTGTCGTCACGAACTACAATGTCAAACTTACATTATTAACAAACAACATGAAAAATATGATTCATTATAATACAGAATAAAATGACATGAAGCGTGCACTTGGATCACACTTGTGGCTTTTGTTGAAACAAGCAAATGTCACGTAACGCTGCATCTGCAGTGAGTCGTGTAACGATGGACGGGAAGAAGGTATTTATATTGTTTTCTACATTGGGAATTTAACTTTCCGGAAATTTTTACTTTTGCATAAATAAATATATATATACCATCTATTCCATAATATGAAATATTTCTATTCGATTCGACATAGGTTAACGCAATCCAAATAATTTGAAATTTCTTTTTTTCAGTATTTTAACATAAGACAAATATATATGTGCGCGTTTGTATGGTCTGAAAAACTTTTTTGGTATTTAAACATATCGTAATAAGTTTAAAAAACTTGTATTTTGAAAAATTAATCTAATATACAAGTACATCAATAGAAACAATTTTCTGTGTCAATTTTCTTTTAGGTCATCCATGACAAAAATGTACGTAGACGTCATCAAAATTACGTGAAGCCTGAGGCAAAAATATTAAACTGTATATGATTTTTTTTATGATGGAGCATGACCATTTGTGAAGATTTGAATAAGAGTATAGATTTGTACCACACGTGTTGGTTATTTATTCCTCAATATGAGACGAACATCGTGAATGTTTTTCCTTTGATAGGCAGTCTGTAGAGTAATCTAGATTAACCGTAGATGTTGATGATCTCAGGCATCTTTTTTTCCAAGCAATAGAGCGCTCTGTCATTGTCATACAAAAACAAAGCATTTTTAACAGTATTTTACAACTTTGACAAAGTGTGATAAATTTTTTTGACAGATATTACTGATTTTTTTCTTTTAAATTCATTATATATATATATATATATATATATATATATATATATATATATATATATATATATATATATATATCCTTTCTATGAATTATTATTATCCTTTCTAAGCTTTGAAGTACTTATATAGTATTTTTATGTTTCATTTACTATTACAGAGAGACTAAATAATACATTTCATTGAAAATATCAAAATGTTTTCAAACTGAATGACATATGTATTTGTTTAAAAATATATATGTATATCTAAGGACAGCAATTATATCTTGTGTAATTCCCTAAAACTGAAATATGAAAAATATACATTTTCATTTAATAAAGTAAACGTTTGTAATAATATTTGTGTTGTTGCATTATTAGAAACACATGATTTTTATCCCTTAATCTTTAAATATATCTGTTGTTTGCAAATGCTAATTACACGCATGCAATTTATAGGGTTAAAAAGAGTAAAACTTTCTGAGGAAATGGATATCAATTTTGATTAGAGCAGTAAACTGTTGTGTTTGACCAATTAGTTTAATTGCTGCGTTTTTTGCCAATATCTAAGGTACAAATATTTTATTTTTTAAATAAAAAAATGTTTTTTAAATGCATTTGCAAGATAATAAGCAAATTTTATTTTGATATGATATTTTAAACTCTTTCACCAGTTTTACTAATTTAAAAAGAACACCGAGATTCATCGCAAATATGCAGATTTGTAAATTCTTAAATTTATTAAAATATTTTATGAATTTAAAAATAAAAAGGTTTTAATCAAGTAACATAATTCTGAAATACCGGGTGATCCAAAAGTCAGGACAAACTTTAAAAATGAATAATTCAAAAACGAATCAAGATACAAAGATACGGTTTGCACCAAACGAATGGAAATGAAGCCGGGTTTTGTGTGGCAAAGAAAAAAAAATAGTTCTGTTGGCGACCAACAGATGGTGCTGTCGTATTTCTGATGTAGGATTATGCAAAGCAACAAACGATATAAAAAGGAACAACTACAGCAGGTAATGGTAGTCGAAGCTTATATGCATCGAAATATCGCATTCTCAGTCGCTACTTTAATCACGCATGAACTCCAATATCTCCCGATCTGACACCCTGTGACTTTTGGCTGCGGGTATTCTTGGAAGTCAAAAGTGTACCGCGACTAACCGCCATCACTAGCAGCACTGAAAGATGCCATCCGCCAAAATGTGTCAGCCATAACGCAAGAAATGCTACTAAATGCTGTGAACAATGTGGTGAATCATCTCGCAGCTGTACTTCTGAATGATGGACATTGAACAGTTACTGTAGTAGTAATAATTAACTGTAATTAAGCTGATTTGTAAGTTTTCAACATTTTTTTTCATTTGTAAATCATCTTTTGGTGAAATAAAACACTATAGCGCCATCTGTTTGTCGCCAACAGAACTATTTTTTTTTCCTTTGCCACCCAAAACCCGGCTTCTTTTTCATCCGTTTGGTGCAAACCGTATCTTTGTATCTTGATTCGTTTTCGAATTATTCATTTTTAAAGTTTGTCCTGACTTTTGGATCACCCGGTATATAACATCTTAATATTTTACAGATTATAATACATTTCGATACCTCTTAATATATTTAGATTTTAATATATTTTATTTTAAGTTATATATAACTACTTGCTCTATCTTTGTATTTAACGTAGATAGAGCAAGTGCATAGAAATCAATATTTTCTATTTTTCTACCTATCATTCGCTTTCTGTACGTATACACATGCGTGTGTGTGTGTATTCACAAAAACGCACAGTTCCTCCACTTTCTCTCTTCCTGTATATACACACATATATATGTGGTGATTCTATTTGTTTTTTAGAAAATATAATAAGGGACTATATGCTTAAATGTATAAAAATAATTTTAGTGTACCTGTATACAAAAAATTAATGTCTAGTAAATGAAGTTATTTCGTTGTTAATTCATTTACACATATTGTATACTAGCAGGCTACGCCCGCTTCGCTGGTCACTATATTTAAAGGGTTTTTCAAAAGAATTGAATCACTGTTTATTGTTTATATCACAATATAAATAAAAATTATAAAAAATACCTACATTGGAATCGCCCTAAACCTTACTTCGGGTACCTGCTGCCTATGTTTTCCGCCCGCACTGCATCTGGTCCAGGTTACCACTGCATGTAGAAAGGTCTTTTCCGGATACTTCAATTTCGATACTTATTGGCGAAAGGTAGATTTGTTATTACTTAGGAACTACGATTTAAAAGATGACTGTATCTCAACATCTACTAAATATTTTAATTGCTCAGCATCAAAATTTCATTATTCGCGTGAAAATTTATTTATTTATTTATTTATTTATTTATTATTATTATTATTATTATTATTATTATTATTATTATTATTATTATTATTATTATTATTATTGTCGGAAACAATGAACTAAAACCTTTTTTGGTAACAATTAAATTTAAAACTAATATTTAAATGGCTAATTTTCAATCTATTGTGAGAAAATTAAATATTTTCATATTTTAATTAAATAAAAACAAATAAAAAATCTAACAAATCTAAAAAGAAACTGAAATGTTGTTCTCGAATGCTTTTGAAAATATTTTGATTAGTTAGATAATTTCCTGTCTTGGAAAAGTGAAACATCTATATTTTGCTTTAAATTTTACATAAGGAGGACACATTGATTTTTTTTTTACATCCATATCTCGTCAGGAACAAATATTTATTTTCTGACTTTTAGGGCTCTAGTGTTTTTTTTTTTTTTTTCTGCGTTTTAGTAACTAAATGATAGCTTTTAAAAAATCTAATCAGAATTTCTTAGAACCCTATGTAGATAATGAAATGTTTTCTTTTACAATTGACATCTTATCTATTAATTATCTGCAAAAAAAAAGTAACACATCCGCCACCGAGTATCGAACCCACGTCCACCTCATTAGCAACTTGACGCGTTAACCGACTGAGCTATTGACCAACCTAAGACATACCTCACATTTCCTTTCAAGTGGAAACGACTTGTTTTTAGCGTGACATGGAAACACTATGGCGAAATCCAATTGCAATTAAAAAAAAAAAAAAAAATTCTTATTAAAAGAAAACTAATAAAAAAATTTAATGAGTAAAATCATGCTAAAAGAACAACTTTAGAGAAACCTAAACGAAATTTGAAATTTGGCCACGAAATAGATTGTGCGATTCTCGCCAAGATCTTTACATACTAATTGAACCTGTAAAGATATTTATAATTGCGATAGCCATTTTAATCCATCGCCAAAATTTTATCAAAAAATTAATAGCTCTCAAGATGTTTCTTTACTAAAGCTGTACTAAAGAAATTTCAAGAAATGAATATAGTAACATTTGCTAAGGAACGAAACTCTGTTATCGCATGCCTGTATATGGAAGAAAAGAGGGAAGAAAAAGTCCTGTCATACTAAATTAAATTCTGTTTTGTACAAAGTTCTATATCTAAAAATTAGAAAACATAAATACGCTTTGGGTTTTATCCTGAACAGTACAGTAATTGAAAGAGTTTTATATTATGATGATTTAAAACAAGTAGAGGTTTCAAAACTAGTTTCATTTATTTTATTTTACTTTAATTACTTATTAATTTATTTATTTGTCAGGTTACTGTAATTTTTTAGTCAATGTATTATACGACGAAAACAATATGTATATATATATAAAACCCGTTAGTAGTCGCATATCCGTCTTTTTGCCGCCCATCGCTTATAAATTCCTCCTGTTTATCACCCCTTAAAAATAAAGTAGGGAAGCTCTGTGTACCTGACCTTGGGTAAATGTCCTCTAAGATAGTATGTTTTCAAGTCATTCCTGCTATTTTTTGAGCAGTTAAAAAAATTTTACTTCTCAAATCCGTCTATTTGACCGCGACGCGACCATTAATGATGATCCATTTCTTTCCCCATTTCCGGTTTTTCAGACAGTTTGTGTTTTACGGGAAATCTTCGAGCGAATTAAAGGCACTTCATCTTTCTCTACGGGCTTTATTTCGGCCTTCCCACAACACTAAACAGCGGCGGCAAAAAGACCGACACGCGACTGCTAGCGTTATAAAAAATGACGCGACTACTCTCGGGATATTAGCAATCATTTTTAACTTTGCATTCTTCTATCAATAGTAATGCAAAGAAAAAAACATACTGTTATTTATTTATTTATTTATTTATTTTCTTTAGATTTTTGAGTCCTTACTTACCATGCATCGCTTAACAACAATTACTGAGCGAAAATTTTAGCTTCTTGTATTTACTATTATAAATTAAAGAAAAATAAACTCCATGTTCTCTGTGTCGTCAAGGCCAATGTGAAGAATTTCGTAGAAAATAAGAAAGGACATATTTACAATATATATATATATATATATATATATATATATATATATATATATATATATATAGAGAGAGAGAGAGAGAGAGAGAGAGAGAGAGAGAGAGATAGATAGCTATAAATTAAAAAAAAAAATAAATAAAAAAAAATAAAACTATATTGCACCTCAAAATAATTCTTAAATGTTTGAATAATGTGCACATAATGTTAAACAAAATGTCGCATTAATGATAATAATAATAATAAAAAAATAGCTGGCTTTAGTATAGGACTCCTTTGACGAAATTTCAAATTTCGCACCGAAGTAACTCGGACTTCTTCGCACAAGTCTTTACTAGCGCAATATGATATCAGCATTTTAATTTATTAAAAACAATTTACAACAAAAAGGTTACTATATCGATGGCATCCTTAAATTACCAACTCAAATTCAAACTTAAGTATCTTGTTTTTTTGTTTTTTATCTCATTTTGCACTCTCGCTTTTTATTTCCTAATTCAAAATTATTTAAAAAAGACTCTCTCGATAGTGTTTGTTTCGATACAGATTGTTATTATTATTTTCTTTTCTTTTTACTTTCAAAAAAAAAAAAAAATAATAATAATAATAATTAAATCTGGCAAAAGCAGAATTTTGTTTAGAACGGAGAACTATTAGTTTTTTCTTTTTTTTTCTTTTTTTTTTTTTTTTTTTAATTATAGCATTGTTTTAAAATTATTCAATTACACTTTCGATAAATTTTCGATTTCGATAAATGTCCAACTATCGTGAAGCTGGTATCGTAAAAATTCGCCTATTGAGACTAATAGTCCTCAGTCCCCCCCCCCCCACAATATATATATATATATATATATATATATATTCTATTTAACCAACATTTTTAAATGTAGAATTTTAATTAACACACTAGCTCTTCTAAAATGCATACATGTTTAAACAACGAACTTACTATTTACTCCGATTTTTCGCTGCTGAAAGATTTTATTAAATTAGAAATAATGTATAAATAGAACTAATTTAATACGTGTAAACATTAATTATTTAATATAGCAGCCAGTCGCACCAGGAAAATGTGGCTTTAATTTTCGCTACCTCTGAGTAAAAACTAATTTCTGTTTTTTTTTTTTTTTTTTTTTTTTCAAAGCCGGCCAACTCCAATGTAAGTTGCAAAGGAGGTCAAATCCAAAATAAAATTTTAAATAATCCCGTTTTTTCATGTGTGAGTTTTCATACACACTGCCCAAAGACTGTAAAACTAAAGATTTTTAGTTCCAATATTATTTTGGTCACGTGTGGCCAAAAAAGTATTTTTTAAAGATGGCAAATTTTGCAACTATACGACATAATTAATATGTTTTTCAGATAGCTTTAACGGTTTTCTTTCACAATTTATTGTAAATTTGTAAATACTGTCAACGCAACTGTGGAATGATTATTTATGGTTAAAAAATGTTGCATGTTTCTTTCCTTTATATATTTCTAAAATAGGTTTTTATTTTAAGTTTTAATATGTTATATACTTTCTGTAAAATACACTTATAAAAAATAAAAGAGATTTAAATCACAATAAATTTCTTTTTATTTTTTATTTAATATATTAAATTTTTAGCACAGTTTAATTGCATTTAATTATACATAATTTTATGTTATATTGCATTATTTTGTATTAATGTAATGACAAGGTAAACAGTAATGTTCGAGAAAAATACTATGCCCAGACTGTTAAAAAATAATGAGAAGAAATAAGAATCTTTATCCTATTTAATGGGCTAATATTGACTGAAATAAAACACAATTATCTTTTTTTTTTATATCATCTAGGTTTCAAAAAAGATATTTACTTCCAAATAATATAATCGATAATTTTATTACCGTGGGAGAGATTTGGGAGAAAAACGAAAGAAAAAAAAATCCAATAAAAGAATGATTTCTTCACTCTGACAATAAATGTTTAAATTATATTGATAACTAAAAGGTAGAATTTAAGTTGAAAGTAAAAATAATAATTTTAACAATTTTCTTCTAGTGTTTTTTAATTAAATTATAAATGCTTTATCTGATATGAACTTAAAAAAAAAATGCAATATATATATATATATATATATATATATATATATATATATATATTTATTTATTTATTTATTTATTTATTTATTTAAAAAAATATTGCAAATATCTTGTAGATTATTTATTTAATTATTTATTTGTTTTATTTATTTATTTATTTTATTTATTTATTTAATTTACCAACTCTTTACATAAAAAGATTTATAAAGTAATGCCTGTTTTAAACTTTTCAAAAAGTAAATTTTGAATACAAAACATGCCTTTGAAGATTTTTTTTTTTTTTTTTTTTAACTTATTAATGATATTTTATATCTATAAGTTCATAATCCCCGTATGCTAAAGTTAATATTAACAAACTTTAATTAACATATTTTTTATTACTTAATTTGATAAATTTGGGAAATTTAATGATATAAATTTATAAAATTGTAACTTTCAAAGCTTTGACCATATTACTTTCATATATCAAACTGTTATATTAAATATTTTTACATTTCAGAATAAAACTTTCCGTTTGGAAATAGAAGTTACAACATTTGTAGTTAATCTGAAAAATGTAATAGGAAACAACAACTCCACTGTAGCTCTCAAAACAAAAATTAACATTTGTCGATGTGAATATATTAATAAATAACATGTGTGTCTTATAATAAAATTTTCAATATATAGTGCTTTTGCTTCAAGTTCTGGGAGAGTTCAAAGTACATATTTTATACAAATTTCAAACTCTTGAAGAAAAGTAGCAAGATTTTTTTAGCATTATTCAGGCATATAAAAAGCATAACATAAAAAAAAAAAAAAAAAAAAAAAAAAAGGTTGCACTGCGGTAGTGCCAACAGAAGTGAAAACTTGAACAATTACTTGTGTATTTCTTGAATCGTCAGGAAATATTTTATTGTGCAGGAAATAGCTAAATCAAAGAAGAAACAAAATATTTTAATGAATTTCAAGAATTGTCACAATTATAATATCTATATTGAATTAACAAAACGTGCGTTGATTTGCATACTGAATTGTATACTGAACTGTTATGAGATTCTCGCAATCGAAAGTGTGTTAGATTGTTCGTCGTCGGTAAGGTAGAAATACATTGCATGGGTGCATTAGATAGCATACGAAAAGGCACGGAATTAAAAAAAAAAAAAAAAAAAAAAAAAAAGATTATAACAGGCATTTTTTTTTTTTTTTTTTTTTTTCGATTCGAAAAGTTTCGACATGAATATCTATCTATGTTGTACGTATATACACAATATATGTTTATATTATATATAGTTATATTATCAATGTATTTCAAACCAAACTCAACTCTCGTGTAAACGGGGACAATATATGTAGATACTTATATACAGAGGTGTCGGTTACGGTAACAGTGTCGCGAGCTCAAGAGTTTTTTTCCCCTCTCAAAAAGTATCAACATGCATGTGTATCAATGTACGTACATACACAATATATGTAGTACATACTTATATACAGAGGTATCGGTTACTGTAACAGTGTCGCGAGTTCAATGTTTTTTTCCCATCTCAAAAAATATCAACATGCATGTGTATCTATGTACGTGCATAAACAAAATATGTAGTACATACTTATATACAGAAGTGTCGGTTACGGTAACAGTGTCGCGAGCTCAATGGTTGCCCATCTCAAAAAATATGAACATGCATGTGTATCTATGTACGTACATACACAATATATGTAGTACATACTTATATACAGAGGTGTCGGTTACGGTAACAGTGTCGCGAGTTCAATGATTTTTTCCCATCTCAAAAATGCCCAACGCGCCTAAAGAAGTTTTCACTTCAAAAAATGTAACTGAGTTTATAAAAAAAAAGAGTTAATCATAGCACCATAAATTCACCTGATACTAGTGAAATAGTCAAAATATAAATACGTATATATAGTTATTTTTAAAATAAAATATTTGTTTATTATTATTATTAAATGACACCGATTGCATAATCTCGAGTAATAAACCATATGATTTCTCAAAATTATAAATTAAGATTTTTCTCCTCTTCTAAATATGAAAACTTGCAGCAAGTGTAATTAAAAAATTACTGTGCGTCTTTTAAAAGGAAATCTGAAGAAATTATTTTGATATTTTTAATTTTATAACCCCTTAACAGAGCTCGATAAGTAGTTCTGATATCTTTTGTATTACTATTATTAGCACCATTATTTTCATAATTTATTTCTTATAATTTTTTATTAAGTAACATGGTGATTTGATAATTAAGTGTCATGAATATCATCATGCAATGATAATGATGGGGAATGAAATATAAATAATAAAAAACAGTTAAATTGTTAACTGAGAAATATCGCTGCAGATATCACACAGACATTTTAAAAATAACTTGGATCTTCAAATGTAGACATAATATTAAGCTATATATATATAAATTCGTTTGTCCTGAGTAAGTGAGTGAGTGAATTAGTGACTGACTCACTATCGCCCAGTCAAAATTACTGCACCTATAAGCACAGAACTGGGTAAAAAAATTCCTTCTATGACGTAGATACCAAAAAGAAACAATTTTACAAAATTCGCCGCCAAAGGGAGAGGAGGGAGGCTAAACGTGATTTCGCAAAAACCTTCATATCTCAAACAAAAAAACAGTTACCTAAAAATCAATTTTTGGAATTTATGAAATTCGGCCCCCAAGGGGTGAGTGGGCAAAACGGGACTTGTATGAAGAAAATCTGATTTCACATAAACCTATATATCTCAAAAAAGAAAAAGAAAAAAAGAAAAAAGAAATACATGAAATTTAAGCTTTAAAATATAGTTAATACGAGTACTTAAAAACCAATTTCTGGAATTTTAGAAATTCGGTCCCCAAGGAGGAGAGGGCAAAACGTGATTTCATATACGTATGTATGACTTACATAATTCTTTATATCTCAAGTAAAAAACAGACATTCATATGCTTTTTACTTTAAGAAACACAAATACCTAAAAATATTTCTTTGGAATTTTAGGTATCAAGGGGGGGGGGGGAGGAATTTGCAAAATTCGGACTTTTGAGTTGAACCCCCTGAAAAACGACACCCGGCAGTTTAAATTGGTTGTTTATCTTCTAAAGTGTATTTCTAGAAAAAAAAAAAAACATTCATAATGTTTAGGAATTTTAGTTTTTTTTCTCTTTGGAGAGAGAGAGAGGGGGGGGGGATGTACGACAATTTCGAGAGCTTCCTTTATAATTTAGATTCTGTGGAAACTATAGAAGTTGCATTCAGGAATTTTAGCGTGTAGGTTGGCTATTTGCACGAAACACCAACTGTGACGGGATTTTACGATATTCCTTACTTTACCCCCTATAGAGGGTAGGAAACAAAGAAGAAAAAAACTTTTCGAAGCGTAACTCTGCCTCAAATTATCGCAAGACAGCAATTTTGTTGGTATCTGTGTGTGCTATGTCTACCTAACACGCTCTGTAAGGGGATTTTGCGAAGTGTTCTCCCTTCCCCCCTTTGAGGTGGGGGGGTTAAGGAACACTCTTTAGTAGTAGCTCTTTTCTAATTCAGATTAGAAGAGGGATTTTCAGTGTATTGTTTAGTTATATGTGCCTAAAATACCCTATAAATAGATTTTATACAATACCGATTCCTTTTTTGGGGGGAGGGGGGAGGGGGGGAAACACGTTTCTAAACTTAAATGCATTTAAAATTATCTCAGAAAAGCAAATTTTTGCTATGCGTACCCAACACGCATTATAAAGTGATTTTGCAAAATATCTCCTTTTTCACGTCGGTTTAAGGGAGAAGGCAATAAACACTTTTTCAATCTTAACTCTTCTCTAAATTATCACAAAAATGCAAATTTTTGACGTGTGGGTTATTTAAGTGTAACCAACACACATTATAAAGGTATTTTGTGAATCTTCTCCTTTGGCAAGGGGTGGGAGCAAAAAAACTGAGGTTTTTGAGTGATTTCAACTAACCCTTTTATTTATTTATTTATTTATTTATTATTATTATTATTATTACTATTATTAGATTTTATGAACTTTTTATATCAATAAGTTATATGAAATTTTGAAAATTAATTTAAATATATTGACCAGAGAAGCGGGCAACGCAAGCTAGTATTAAATATAGGAAAAGCAAACTCATACAGTTTGTAATTCACATACATTGACTGTAAATAGCTCACATTGTAAACAAAAATAAATTTTAAGTCTTTCATACTTTATTATATATATATATATATATATATATATATATATATATATATATATATATATATATATATATATACATATATATGTATGTATGTATGTATGTATATGCACATTGTTTTTTGTTTTTCAGAGTAATGCAGTAGCATCAAATTTTAACAGATTTAATATCCTTCAAATCAACGTCACTTTAATAATCCTTCTATAAAATGTTAAATTTTAACCATATATTATTTAAAATATATACTTACAGGGATTAACAGGGAGCGGTCCCCGCTCACCTCTCAAAGAGCAGTGTGGAGCGCTTCTAAGGGAACCGCTCCGTTTATTGAAACAATAAATATATATATATATACATAACTAATCGCCAGATTAATGAATGATTGGTGAAAAGTTCGAATGAGAAGCAGAGTCCATTGAGAGGTAAGGTTCAGTGAGAAGAGTTCGTGATTTACGTTGAATTGTTCATTTTGTATAAAACATTGATTTCTTTTCGTTGGGTAGTCCATTCTTGGTCACAGTTTTAATCTTATTGCCGGGCTAGATTCCCTCGCGACAAGGGGCAATAGACCCTCAGGGTGATTTCACTGTTGCAGCTACTTGAGTTGAGACTTGGAAGGTTCAGTTGAATCGAAGTGGAGAAATTTGTTTCAGTGCAAATTGAGCCAGTAGGTACAGGAAATTAAATTAATCGGTCAGATTTGTTATTTCTTTTAATAGTGAGAATATTTTGTTGTTTTGAAACTAGGGAGGGTCTTATTAAAACATCATCCAGCCAGTTTACTGGTCGAGGGGATGTGTTGCGTAGATGGTAGGAGGAGGTGATAAGGCAGTCAAAATAATAATGCGAAGCAGTGCCCTCCTCGCCGCATGGGCACAACTGTGAAAGTCGGCGATGGAATTTATTGAGGTAGAATGGGAACGGACCATGGCCTGTGAGAAAGGCTGTGATGGGGTGTGTGAGAGACCAGGAGTTTGAGGAGGTGTTTGGTATCAGATCATGTGTATACCGTTCTTTTATGGAGTCGTCCCAAAGGGATTGCCAATTTTGTTTGAGTAGGTGCTTTAAGTGAGCATAGACATGGGAGGGGGATATAGAATTTTGAATTGTTGGATTTTCAGTGGTATTTTTGGCTAGTTGGTCTGCCATTTCATTACCGATGACACCCTTGTGGGCAGAAACGTGTGCCAGGGAAAGGTTTGATTTTAGATTGTGAAGCTTTCGTTTAATTTCCAGTATAATTAGATGTTTGCTCCTGTAGCGAGCAATGGCTTGCAGACTTGAAAGGCTGTCGTTAAAGATATTTATTTTGGGGAAGTTATGCACATTTTCTTCTGCCCAATCGACAGCTTTGAGAATTGCGTATATTTCCTCCGGAAATACTGAATTGTAGTTTTCCAGACTGCAAGACCACTGAAAGATGAGTTCCTTGTTATTAAAATCACAGAGCGCTGTTGCTACTCCGTGATCAGTTTTGGAACCGTCCGTGAATATCGCCACAGGTGCTAAAGGAGAGAAGCTGTTGACGTTACAGTTTGTGATGGTGGCTGCAGCATCCCTTGCTGGATGGATGTTACAGCTATTAGAAAGGGATTGGATGGATAAATTAGAAAAAAGACATTTAGCTAGTTTTTTGTTGATTAGTTGGAGAATATTGTTTTTTTTTTATAATTGTAGTAGAGTTGCAGGTGCGCATGTGGGATTCCTGTGACGACGGTCAATAAGTCAGTGGAGATAGTTTTGTAGCCTCTGATGATTTGTCGAATGAACGGTCTTTGGACTGAATTAAGTTTAGCCTTGTTGATGACCTCCCCAGACGCCCACACCATAAGTTATGATCTTGTTGATGATAGTGTAATACCATATTTTGAGGAAAGAGTTTGAGATACCCCACCTCTTTCCTACCATTTTAGCTGCCTTGTGGTAGTGCGACATTGTTTTGAGTTTTAAGTCGTTGATGCGGGCGGTCCAGTTCAGTTTCCTGTTCACGGTTAGGCCTAGGATTTTGAGCAGCTTGACATGGTTAATATTGACGCCATTGATCCTCATCACAGGAGATCGCTGAAGTGCTTTAGGGAATGCAAAAGTTAGGGCTTTATTTTTTGAGGACGACAGAGAAAGGTCTAATTCTGTTAGAAATTCAGTGAATAGGGAAATTGCCCCCTTGGCTTGGTCTCCAGATCTATCCTCCGTCCTCCCGAGAGAATAACTGAGAAGTCATCAGCATAGGCACATGTTTCAAACCGGTCGAATTCATTTTGGATAGGATGTCATTAGCTATTATGTTCCATAGAACTGGACCCAGGCAAGAGCTCTGTGGCAACCTTTTGTCTCGGGCAGCTCAGTGAAGCCGTTACCCCTGGTTACCAGGATTTTTGTCTTAGATAGATAAGAGCTGATGACTCCCGCGATATTCCCCGGGCAGTTGAGTTCATGTAGTGACTGTAGAATGTGTGGCCATTCTATGATGTCGAATGCTCCCTTGATGTGCAAGGAGACCAGGGTGGTGTATTTGCTTGACTGAGAGTTGAGGACGCAGGAGCTTTTAATGTGTTGCAGTGCATGTTCGCAGGATGTACACACACTGAACTCGTACTGATAAGGATGGAGAAGGTTTTTGGTTTCTAGATGGTAGTTTAATCTGGTGACTATTAATTTTTTCAGTGTTTTGCCGAGAGTTGGAAGGAGGCAGATTTTTCTGTACGATGATGGTTCAGAGGGAAGCTTCCCTTGCTTATAGAAATGCACCCCCTTTCGTAAGGTCTCCGGAAAATATTTTAGTTTCATACATAAGTTGGTCCAGATTAGGATTATATGTGGTATTGTATAATAAGTATGTGGTCTGGACCTGGAGCTTTGTTGACATTGAAACTGTGCAGAATGGATCTGACTTCCGTCTCCGTGAATGGATCATCTGAAGGGGACGAAGAGGTTGGTGTTCTGAAGTTCGTGTAGATGATTGCTGGAAATAAGGTTTCAGTTAGGTGTTCCAAGATGTTGCGTTTTAAAATATATATTATTGCTTTTCACTAAAATGCACAGAAACGCGTGGGATTTTTTAAGTAAAAAATTTATACCAAATTAGTGTTTCTCCATCAGGTGGCGCATTAACTGCAAAATTACTTCTTTTTTAAAGTGGTGAAGTACATTCCAACACGCAATTAAGACTAAATTACACAATTAGGAAAAAAATTTCTGTATAATATCACTTTACCTATAAACTGGTTGATCTACAAATCACAGAAAAATAAAAAGTACATCATTCAAAAAGTATTCATTGTAGCAGTTTGTTGTTTTCAATAAAATGCACAGAAAAAAAATTTTTAGTCAACAAAGGATTTATTTCAAATTGTTATTTTACTAAGTGGTGTTTTAATAATTACATTTTTACTTTTACAATTTTAGTTATTACTTTTTCTTTACATTGGCGCCGTACATTCAACAAAGCAAGAAGGACTGAAGTAGGCAACTAGGAATAAAATTTTTGTATAATAACATATCTCTTTATAGTATATAGTAGATATAATAATATTATCGTATGAAAATTATTACTATCATATGAAAAAAAAAGTCTAAGTAATGTGTTCTGTTTAAGTTACTCCTAAATTCTGAACATATCAAGTTAATGTTTTACATAAATAATGCATATCAAAACTATTTTCAATAAAAATATATTTAATTTAGATGTGATTAACCTTTTACAAATATTTTTTTATCACCATGTAAAATAGTTATATACAGATTTTCAACTATTTTTAAGCATTATTTTATAATTTATATTCCCATTAAATCAGTTCTCTATACAATAAGAATTGTTTTTATTGAAATAAGTAACTTTCAATGCATAATAATTGGCTTAATACATACCATAGCGGCTTCGTATAAACATAAGCATCCTTAATGGAATTAAATTGTCATTCCCTAGAATTTCAAATCATCTTAATGTAAAAGCTAGATTAAGGTTTAATTATTCTAATATTGTTAGTGAATTTCTAAAGGTTTCAGAATTATTTTCATTGTTATTATAGCAATGGAAAGTGATGAAAATAACATTATATTGATTAGAATACAAATCAGTCTTATGAACTGATAACAAGATTAAATAAAATAATTCGAGCATGAGCGCTCAATATCAGATATTGATTTCACAAAGGGTTATTTCAAAATATTGTAGGTATAATTACATTAATGTAAATTTTTGAAACTGTTTCTTAATGGATGTCATTAAAATGAAAAGTTGTTAATTTCAATTAAAAAGCGTTAATGTCAAAATTTAAAACTATTATATTCAGTTGTATAGTAATTTTTTCTTTAATAATTCGGAATATTTCTAATTTAAATATCAGATTTATATTATTAGATAATTTCATTATTAAAGAATCTTAATTTCGAAACTTTTCAATGAAATTTTAACATACAATTTAAATTTTGTTAAATTACATCTTTGTGTATAAATCATTTTCAAAATTAATTTCGAGTAATCCTGGTTAAAACTTATTCAAATAACGAACATTTTCTTTTAGGATTTAATTTGAAGAAATATATTTATTTTTACATTTTATACTGTAAAAGTGTGAAAAACATAAAATCGTGCAATGCTAATTAATATATATATATACCTTTGTACAAATATAAATATATGCATTTTGCAATTCAGAATTGTAATGTTTTATGCATTACTTTTCTTTCGTTTTACAGTATAAACTTTTTATGATTGTTTATATATATATATATATATATATTTGCATTTTAATTATGAAAAAATAATTGATAGAAATGAATAAAAATATAGCTAATAACCGAGATCGTATTAAGAAAGGATTTTTTTAATTAAAGATTTTTTATTTTTTTTTGTCATTCATATATATTTAATAATTAATAAATAATAGAGCGTATAGTTTCAATTGAACTATATTTAACGATTATATTATTATTATTATTAGTTTATTTATTTATTTATTTATTTATTTTATATACCAAATAATTTTGTTAAGAATAAATCAAAAGCTAGCAAAAAACATTATTTCCAGTTATTAGTATAATGAAAATAAATATTTATATATTTTTATTATATAATTTTATCTACTTAATATATATATATATATATATATATACAGGGTGGGTTTGACATAATCTGCCAAACGAAAGGAGGTGATAGAACAGCCCATGGGGAGCATAAAACACCGTAGAAACCCTGTCCTATCTCTAACCGTTTCCGAGTTATGGTAGATAGAAGAAAAATCTGCTTTTTTCCATCCCGTCTGAAAAAACCCAAATTTGTGAGCTTTCTGAAAGACTTACATGCAAAACAAACCCATATTTGGAAAGTGCAGAAAAAATCCTATCGGGTGACATCATTTACGTCAGGATAACTTAATTTGACGGCGAGCTACAAGCGCTAAAACATTGGCGAAGTTTAAAATCGAGTTGTCGCCAAATTCTTTAACCGGTAATTCTGCAAACATCGTTGAAGCTACAATCGGTCAATTTTACCAAAAACTTCTCAATTCCAGAAGCTTTAGAATGAACCCATAATAAAACATATCGGTGTTCCGCAAAAACCGGTATCATCCATACCACTTCACACCGGTACAAGAATTACGCCGATGAGATTTCCAAAAGCGGGCAACATTCTGCCTCTGGCTTTTAGAGCCAGATATTGAGGAACACCATTTCCTTAGAACGATACTGTGGACAGATGAGTCTCTTTTCACTCGGGATGGCATGTTAAATTACATAACTGGCATCGTTAAACTCAACAAAATCCATTTGTAACACGAAACTCATCGTTCCAGACGCGATTCAGCTAAAATGTTTGGCTTGGAGTGTTTGGCGATCGCTTGATAGGTCCACATGTGTTCCAAGGTCATCTGACAAGCAATACATATTTGGAGTTTCTGGAAAATCATCTTCCAGGATTACTTGATGTCATTCCTGTACCCCAACGAGCGGAAATCATTTTCCAGCACGATGGGGCCCCTGACATTCTTCCAATGCCGCTCGGGACTTCTTGACTCAGCAGTATCCGCGATGGATTGGTCGTAATGGACCAATTTCTTGGCCACCTAGATAGCCAGATCTCACTCCATTGGACTTCAATGTTTGGAGTTTCTTGAAGCAAGAAGTTTACCGCACACAAGTTGCCAGTTTGCAAGATTTAAGAAGCCGGCTCGATGATGCTATAATAAAACTGAAGGATGAGCTTTCGCTAAGCGCTACTGTGGTTTCCGTTCGTAATAGGTATCAGGTGTAGGGGTGACCAATTTCAGCAACGTCACTAAATTTTACACATCCTTTCGAATGCATATGTGCTTTAATCATAAACGTGAGATACATCTTTTTTTTTTTTTCATATTTCTTTGTGAAAGACGTGAGAAACGTCATACTTCTTTTGTTTCCATTCCATTGTGTTTGTAAACTTAATACAACTAATAATTTTCTTGTTTGCTTTTAAAACTTTCTTTTTTGCGTCTGACAAAACAGCGGGCTGAAGGCGGACATGAAATCAGGAATGACCATGGCACTCCGTGAGTCTCCTCGATGAATGTCGAGTTCAGTGATGAATATTTTTCAAACAAAAGGCTAAATTTCTCCTGAACTAGAACACCGATATGGTTTATTGTGAGCTCATTCCAAAGCTTTGGAATTGAGAAGTTTTTGGCAAATTTAATTGATTGTAGCTTGAACGGTGTTTGCAGAATTGCCGGTTAAAGAATTTGGCGACAACTGGATTTTAAACTTCGCCAATGTTTTAGCGCTTGTAGCTCGCCGTCAAATTAAGGTATCCTGATGTAAAGAGTGTCACCCAATAGGATATCTTCTGCTGTTTCCAAATATGTGCATATTTTGCGTGTAAGTCTTTCAGGAAGCTCACAAATTTGAGTTTTTTCAGACGGGATGAAAAAAAAACAGATTTTTCTTCTATCTACCATAACTCGAAAACGGTTAGAGATAGGACAGGGTTTCTATGGTGTTTTATGCTCCCCATGGGCTGTTCTATCACCTCTTTTCGTTTGGCAGATTATGTCAAACTCAGCCTGTATATATATATACAAAATTATCTTGAACAAATTCATTATGGCGTGTTTTCTCTTTCTATATTTTTAATAATAATCTATCTTTATAATAATCTGTCTTTATAACAATAACTATCCACCTATTTTTATAATATTATTAATATTTATTAATATTATAATCAAATATCAAGATGGAAATCTTGAACTAATCGATGAACAATTGCATAGAGAAGGTTTATACAAAGCAAAAGCATTGAAAAAAATCCCTTTTCGGCAAGATTAAAGGCAAAGGTAGATTCCTTTACGTTAATGTTACAAATGTAAAGAAATTTTACATATGCATTAATACTTAGCCAATGGCTTTGTTCTCACACATTGAATTTTTTACATCGCTATTCTGTTTTCAAGAAATTTAATTTTCAGCTAAAAAAGGATTTTATTCAATCTACTTAAAATTTTGGGCTAGATTTATTGGTCTGTAAATGCTTCAATTTTTTTTTTTAATTCAAGCTCATAATAATTCAACAAATAGAAGTCTTAAATATATACAATCCCAGCAATGGTGAATCCCGGAGGGGGCTATTGGGTTACACCCCCCTCCCCACCCAAGCTGAATCAAAATTATAATTTTTATTTAAATTCCATATAACTGAAGTTCAGTATCTTTCTTTTAAAGAAAAAAGTAATCGAAACGTGAAAATGCACTTGTGACCTTACTATGGTCAAGCACTGGTAAGGCTGGCGTTACTATGATCAAGTGAAATACAGTTAAGTGGTAGCCGTTTTTAGATAGTTATTTCATTGTAATTTTTATTGAATTATTGAAAGTTTTGTATTGTGTTTTTGTGATTCTTATTGTCAGATGAGTAAAAATTGTAAAGTGAAACTGTTTTGGTTCACATAAGCTGGAACATTAACATTAACATTAGTTAACATTGGACCATTTGGCACCGCTGAATTTCAGTGTTAATTGTTATGAATTTAGTAAATTGTATGATTTGGCGAGATTTTGGTGACAAAACTTACGACTTAGCAATGAAATTTGTGATTTGGCGTCAAAATTTGATAGCTGACGACGAAATTTTTGACTTGGCGACAAAATTCGTTGTCTGACGACAAAATTTGGCGAGCTTGGCGATGGAGAAAGGCAGCTTTGGCGTCATTATATTTTCTTTCCACGCAAAAACTTCATATCTCTTCACAGATCAATATGTTTCGACAAGATAAAAAGTCAAAGGAAGCTGTAACGTATTACTCTCAATCGTAAGTTTTAAATTCTTGCCTAAACCGAAATTCTAAATTATTCACCACAAACGATATTTGTATTAAGATTGACGTATTATTTTAATTTTATATTTTTAAATGATTAATTAAACGTTTAACATGGTTTTTAATTAACACACTTTTATTAACTTGATATGATGCAACTATTAATGTATGTAACGGAGTTTTGTAATTCAATTTTCGGTAACTTCTTATCGTCCGAAGAACCTGAAATTTTGCACACGACTTCATAATCAATGACAGTACTAGATACAAGTATTTCCAGACACTTTTCTCATGAGGGGCAGGTTCCAGGGGCAAACAAAAAACTATACTTATACAAAACTATCGTATGTGACACAGGATTTGGATGCAATTTATCAAAATAAGGGAATTCGAGTAATGAAACACTTTAATTTAAATTTAAGTTTTTATGAAAATAAACTTCAACGGAAAATTCATTAAAATCGTCCCTAGTTTATTTGTCAAAGGGATAATACCTAAATGTCCCCAAATTTATTACTTTTTCTATCATGCCAGTTTAATTCGTTTAGCATCGATTTACACGATTTTTTTTTTTTTTGTTTTGTTTAAACGATGACATTTATCTTTTACATTATAGCATCTATGTCATAAAGCTAAATTTAAATCTTCTTAGCCCTATGATATGGTGAGGATTTTATTTACATATTTATTTATTAACTTTTATTTTATTTGTTTAAAATCACGGATAAAATTTTATTTCATTTTTCTCAGTACATTGTTGTAATTATGACGTCATTTCTGTTAAGTTTATTTATTTATTTTTTTTAATCAGATTATTATATTGTTTAAAAACATTATTAAAATTTTATTATATTTTCAGTGATCTTTTTTATTATCGTTTGCACGTGACATGCGCATCAGATTATAAATTTTTGCCATGAAAGCTATATGGCAAATGCCGGCTATATAGAACAATTGACGAAAAATCACTTTTTAGCTTGTAACTTCTAAGGAATTGAAGCTATCGAAAACGTTTAAATGCAAAAATTGTTCTTTAAGGTAAGGCGGTACTGATTTGAAATGTTTTCCTATTTTCAATATTAAAGAAATTATGGGAAAATGAAAATTTCCACCCCCCACCATTTCCACCCCCTTTGAGCTGGATACCCCATCTACGAACTCGACCGAGATTTTTACTGTCCTGACAACATATCCTGAGCTGGTTAAATTTAAATAAAAATTACTCCAGTTATCGTGTTCACAACTTAACATGGGAAAAAGCGTTATACATATATATATATATATACCTATATATATATATATATATATATATATATAAACTTTTGAACGGAGGGTGGTTTTGGGTTCTAGGGGTCATGATCGGTGAAGATATGAAGAAATTTTTCAGAAGTCGTGTCATGAGAACCATTGCAATAGGTAGATCTCCCATAAGGAATCTACCTAAAATTTTATAAGCATAGAATGGTAACTTTGAATTTTCCCGATAAACTGATATGTCTTTTTCACGGGCAATAATAGCAGATATACGGAGATATATATATATATTTTATCATAAGCAAGCTTTAAGAGGACAACCTATTATTATTATATAAGCACCTACAAATTACTTATTTATATGACAAAAGATTTTGGTTTTAAAGTTAAAATGATGTGTTAATTTATCTGTTTTTAGAAATATAGTCCTTAACCATAACCATCCATTTAGAATTATAAAAAAGTGTTCATCGAAAATGAAAAAATAAATAAATAAATAAATAAAATAAAATAAAGATAACTATATATATATATATATATGTAGATAGATAGATATTCATGACACAATAAGTTCTGACTTTCCAAATATATGTACTTATCTACTAAGTTATTCATAGGATTTTAGTCTTAGTTAAAAAAAAAAAAAAAAAAAAAAAAAAAAAGATAATTAAATGAAATATATATCTACTACTAGCAGGCTTTGCCCGCTTCGCTGGACACTATATTTAAATGATTTCTCCGTAACTGAATATATTTCGATTGGCGACTATTTTCGTCACAGCTTTAGTGTGGGACCTCCTTGGCAATATCAAACATTTTTTGAACTTCTCGAATCTGTACAAAAAAACTATTATTAAAACAAATATTTTCGAAAATAGTCCAATAGCTGGTGTTAATTCTTCGAATATTTTGGAAACAGTTGAAGCTGTTACTCGTACAGTATAAGTCATTATTCGATGAATGTTCTGGGACAGCCTAAAAAATAGTCACTTGTTCCACAGGAGTAAAGCAAATAACATCAACTACACCAGAGCAAAAATTTTCGCTCACTCACGAAAAATGTCCAGTTGCTTAGAGCTCAATCCCTAAAGTGCAATGACTCAGAATAGGTCTCTGAATAACTCTGGATCGCAGTGACTACATACTCTTTCGCAAAAATCAACTCACACCTACTTATAACTTTTGGCGATGGGGCTTGGAGATGACTCCATCGAGAATCCCTTGGTAAGCTCAAGGTCTACGTTCCCGTGTGTCGGAGAGCTTCGAAACATCGGGAACCCTAAACTGTCATTTTTCACCAAATTTGGTCGCCCACTCGCCAAGTTTGTCTCCAAGACTATGCTTTCTATTAAACATATCTTTATTTAGTTATTTAAATATTAATTTGAAGTAATCAAATATTTCTGTCCGACAGCGTGCAAGTGCAGTCACACACAGCAGCTCATTTATTTGTATGTTAAATTAGCGTAGTGAATGGTATATAAAAAATAAATAAATAACTAAACATTATCGTGCTACACAAGTTTATTAATTTTACATTTTTCTTGAACTACCTAGATTAAAATCGCTGTTGCTAAATTAAACCTCTTGGCGAAAAACTTTCGGTGTACTTCAACGCAACAATTTAAAAGATCACCCAGGAGGATCTATAAATAAAACTGATTTTAGTACAACACACATTAGTATCGTAAACTATATTAGCACTTTGTAAAAGAAATTTTAAATTTAAAATGACATCAGTTTTTGTGAGATGCATAATTTATTTTATTTTTTATTGTTCACGTTTAGATAAATGTATTTATTTTCCTGTTGGAAAAAAAAAAAAAAAAAAAAAAAAAAAAACTCGACAACAATTAAATTATGGATAATTAAATTTAATTTTGGCAACAATTAAATTATAGTTAAAATTTAAATGGCTAATTTTTTGCTATTATTAGCTTACAAAATTGCTATTTTATGCATAAAAATAACACAAAAAAGTATTTTTTCGGAATAAAAGGCAGCCAACTTTTTAAGTTAGGGTATAAGCTATCTCCATAACAAATTTTATCGAAATCCATCGAGCAGTTTTAGCGTGAAACTCAGTCAAATAAACGGACATTCACATTTATAATATATATAAGATTAACAATTAAAACTAATATGTAAAGTTTATGAAATTAAATAACATTGTCTTCATGCATAAAAGTAAAAGCAATCATGTGACTTTTTTCTTTATTTTCGTATACAAATTCACTCAGTAAAACAATTTATAATATTTTAGAAATTTTAATTTATTAATTCATCAACCCTGAAAAAATTCAATTTAGATAAAGTGGAGTGTAAGATACCAGAGCCGGGAATCGAACCCAAGCTCTCCACGTAACGTGCAGTTGCTCTACCACTGAGCTACCTTGGCTGATAACCAGCTCGGCATTTCTCACGTAATATCCGTTGGCAAGGTCACCATATCTGCAAACGCAGATGTAACAGGTGAGACTATTATTCGTAGCACAACTCCAACAGACCACGAAATTTTTACACCACACTTTAACAAAATTAAATTTATTTTAATTATTATTTAAAAAAAATATCTTTCCTGATAACGCTTTTAGAGTAATTGGTTTTAGTGCTAGACGATAAGTGTAACACTAAATATCCAAATAAAAACAATTTTATTTGCTGTAATATCTTTCAAAAAGGAGTTTTTTTTTTTTTTTTTTTTAATAAAGATATTTCTCAAAATGAAATGCAAAAAATAAAAAATAATTCCAATATTTTAACTTATCAAAGATCGATGGTTCAAAATGTTAAAGAGAGAATAAAATACTATCAATGATTTGGGAGTTCTGCAACTAGAAATAGGTACTTATGTAGGAAGAGGAAGGGATATAAAAATCTAAAGATCACATTGTATGTGAATTTGGTTTATAATTTAGAGATTATAAAATGTATTCGTTATGTTAAGATGTTTTTTTATACGATTATATAATTCTAAAGTATCTGGTAATTGGCATCGTACTTGTTATATATATATATATATATATATATATATATATGTATATATATATATGTGTGTGTGTGTGTGTGTGTGTGTGTGTGTGTGTGTGTGTGAATAAAATGTTTAACATAAAACAGATGTAAAATTACTAATGATTATCTAATCATATTTCATATTTATGCATTAAATTTGAAATCGTAGAACAAGAATTTTCATATATGATATCATTAATTCTCAGATTTAATTGGAAGAAATATTCTAATTATTTTAGCTATGTTTATCCTAAGTAGAATGCTGAATGTCGCTACTTTGTATCTGCCGTCAGTAATTAAACTTTTCGATCAACTGCATAGCACTACATTATCAAATAAAGCATCATGCAAACATGTATAGAAATTACCGTGCATCCTAAATTATGCAGATTCTGAAATGTGAGTTAGTACGTTAATTAATTGAAAATGCAGAATATAGGAATGTACATAAGATGAAGCATTTGTTCTGTATCTAAAAGTTTAGTAATAATAAATAAATAAATAAATAAATAATAATAGTTACGAAAGAATTTAACATAATTTTATATTTTGTATGACATTAATAAAAAAATATATATATAAATTTAAGGTAAATATTTAAGTAAAAGACTATATCAGTTAAATAAAGTGCTATATTAAGTAAACGAATATATTAATGATGGTACTGGGGAAATAAGAATGCTTCATATGGAGAAATAAAATTACAACCTAATAATATAATACCTAATAATGATTTAAAAAAATAATTTAAAAAAAATAAGTTTTGACCATCACAAAATTTTCTTCTATAATTTCCTAAACCAAATCACACAGTACAAATAATGTTTTACAATAATTGTTTATAAAAGTTATTTTCCATGATGATTGCAGGTGATTTTCCTTTAAGAGAAGTGTAATATTAAACATAAAAAGAAAGTCAGTTTTTTTTCGACTTCTAAAGAAAAGCTTATTTATTATTTATTATTATTATTTATTTATTATTATCTTTGTCAGTTAAAAAAAAAAAAAGTCCAATTGATTTAAAAATATTACAGACTAACAGTTCGTTTTAAAGATATTGACGGTTTCTTTTGAAATATATACATTTTAAAAATTAACTTTCCTCGGGGAAAGGACTGGAAGAAGGGATGCTGTTACATATTCAAAATATTTTTTTATTGACTATTACTATTATAAATAAATATTTTTATTTTCATAAGGATTCTTTAAAAATAATTCTCATAGTGCAGATTTATAGTAAATTTTGTCTTGTACTGCCATATTTATGATTTATTGAAAACGGGACGTAATTTCACATGTTGGGCTAATTTCATCAAAGGGTGATAGGCACTAATAAATACAGGGTGATCAGTTTAAAAGAGTACTCGTTGGTGTTTCTTATTACCCTTAAATCTGACGGATGTAGCAACTATTCTAACACTGAAGTTTAATTGTATGAACTCTGTTTAAGTGTGGGAGACAATTTCCAACACTGTTGGACTGTTACAACTTTATTCTGTAAAGTAAAACAGAAATGGGGACACACAATGTTACTTAATCCTGTGATAATTTTATTTTTGAAATACATAATTTAATTCAAATTTTTTACATTATCATCCCTCACAGAAAATGCTGAAAATGTTCGCCACCATTTTGAATGCAAACATGAACACGTCGAACCAAGTTTTTTGACACACTTAGCAGCATTGTTGGTATTATTGACGAAATTTCTACAGTTATGATCTGTTTTAATTTATCAATGTTTGCAGGACTTTTCTGGAAAATCCTATGAAATGATAATGTAGAAATAATGATGTTGTAAATGTAATGTAGGAATGATAATAGAAAATATTTGATTTAAATTTTGTATTTCGTAAATAAAATTATCACAGTATTAAATAAAATTCTGCGTCTCCACTTCTGTTTTCCCTCACAAATAAATTTGTAACAGTTCAGCTGATTTTCTAATCATTTTCAATAAATAAAGCAGTCTAATGTCTTAAAATCGAACATTAAGAACGAAATAATAATTTCAATTTTTTTAATCTAACTGCACATACTTCACAAAAAATAGATATTACGATCAACAGGTATTATTGAACATAAGTATTTATATTTACAACCTATAGGATTATTTACAGAGATCCCCAAAATTAAAATAAATTCGAAAATAACTCTTATACTCGCAAAGAAGCGACATGCTTACCAATCACAGCTTCCTTCTCAACTGCCGGTAGCGGTAAACAGAAACACTCCGGTTTCCCCGCCTCAACTGGAGTCGAGTTTAATTGTTCTGTTGAGTTTTGAAGTTATCGCTGGCCTTGAGGAAGGGAAGATTAAAGCTGCTCTAGTTTTCCAACATCCTCCCCACTTGAACGTTCTGAAAGATGCTCAGCAAAAATAATGATACTGAAAAATACTAATAGAAAGGTTAACAAATGACAATATATATATCAGCTACTTTAAACATCTAATAATATATATATATATATGTGTATATATACTTAAAAAAATATTTAGAGTTCAATTTCTAAAGATTTTTTTTTTATATAGTCGTTGAATAATCTTATATCAAATTAGCACAGCAAGGCGTTTTACTGGTCTCAGTACCCTGCCAAAACGTGCCTTAAGTGGAGTTCCATCGTTAGGCTTCTCACCATTGTTATCATTTGTTTTCGGTGTAGGATTTGGCCCATGCCGTCCAAGTCTTTGTGTGATTTAGAGAATAGAGTCTCTGGATTGGTTGTAATAAAACTCCTTTCGATGTTTTTAGTTTAACTACTCTCACAATTCCATCTTTACTAGGAAAGAGTTTGATGACTTCTGCTAAGGGCCAACATAAACGTTTATTATCATCGCTGACAATTATGATTATATCACCCACTTGAACTGTGTCGTGACTTTTGGGGATAGATGAACGTAGAAAACCCATATATTCTTTTCTGAATTTTTGCTTCAATGATTCTATTACTCTCTGAATATATCTATATCTTTCAATAACGTCAGTTTTCTCAATTTGATCCAAGTCAGGCACATCCCTTGTTCGTAATTCTTGAAGGAACAATGAAGGCGTTAGAACATTTAGTTCTTGATCTTCAGATATGTACGTTAACGGTCTATAGATTCGCATTCACATACAAGCGTATGCAGTTCTTCTTGTGTCAGAGAGGCTCTTCCTAAGTTTTTTAAGCAAATCTTTGAGAATTCGTATAAGTCTTTCCCAGAACCCTCCCAACCATGGGGCTGATGGTGGGTTAAATTTCCATCTAATTTCCTTTACATCAAATGTTCGTTGAATCTCAGTCCAATCCAAACTTTTCAACGTATTATTTAAGTCAGTAAATTTTGTAACGTTGTCGGAGTATAACACAGAAATTCGTCCTCTTCTCGCTATAAATCTTTGTAAAGCCTGAATGAAAGCATTCGTTCTAAATGATGGAATAAATTCTAAATGTACAGCCCTAAACACCGCACAAGAAAATAGTACAATACAAACTTTTTCTTTGGACTTGGTGAGCAGAGGTCCTACTAAATCAACTCCTGAGACTTGGAAAACTGATGATAATTTCGCTCGATCTTCTGGAAGAGGAGGGAATGGTATTTCAAGATATTTAACCTTTTGCTTCTTACAGATATTACACTCATGAATGACATTTCGAATAATTCTTTTTCCTTTCAAAATCCAAAATCGTTCTCTCAAAATAACAAGTAGAGCAGACGCTCCAGCACGCTTGTTGACAATGTGATCTTGCTCGATAAGTCTTTTCACTACTGGATGTTTAGAAGGAAGAGCCAAAGGAAAAACAAAATCGGAGTTTTCATTTTCGTTTGTAAGTCTGGATTTCAATTTATTATTCCCTCATCATTTTTATAGGTTTAAAAATTTACGAGAGATCTTTTGCCTTCTTTACCTGTAAAGCATTCAGTCTGTACATAATGAAAAAGTGTCTTTTGATCATTTTCAATTTCTTCAGATGTAATATTTGGATATATTCTTAAGTCTTTAGATTTCGGTTGAAAACGTACTATCTTTGCTATGATTTTAAACATCTTTGAAAATTTTGAAACGCTGTTCGCTAATCGAAATACAACAGATTCAAATTCAATATTATTAGCGGAAACTACAGTTCTACTTTTTTCCTGGACAATCTCTTCTTCATTAATATTTACGACTGACTTAGGCCATTGCTCTTTTGGATTCTTCAACCAGTCTGGTCCTAGTCACCACTGGGATTTTAACAACTGTTTAGCTCCACATCCTCTGGATGAAAGATCAGCAGAGTTCAATTCACCAGAACCATGGAACCAATTTTCAGTATCAGTAAGTTTTCTAATTTCATTTATTCGATTATTTACAAAGACTGACCACTGTTCTTGCCGTTTAATCCAACTGAGTACTGTGGATGAATCGGTCCAAAAATAGGATCCTATTTTTTTTCCATTTTCAGAGCATCTTTAACTGATTTGAACAACCTTGCTCCTAAAGTAGCTCCCATAAGCTCTGAACGGGGAATTGTTATCTTTTTCAGTGGAGTTATTCGAGATTTAGCTTGCGGTAAGTGAATGTTCACCACACCATCAGTGGACTCAGATCTCAGAAAAACGCATGCGGCATAGGCATCCTTGCTCGCATCTACAAATGTATGCAAACACAGAAGTGACGATTCAGTAACTCCAGCCACCTAGGTATTTTTATATCTTTCAAAAAATGTAAATTTTTGACCCAAGCAAGAAACTCCTTTTTAATCTCATCACTAAATTCTGCATCCCAATGTTTTTTAGCTTTCCATAGGGCTTGAAGCAAAATTTTGGGTTGTATTAAAGCTGGGGCAATATAACCTGTCGGATCATAAATTTTACTAATAAATGACAAAATTTTTCGTTTCGTTAGTTTTTCTGTCTTATCAAATTTTAATTGTTCATAATCTATTTCTAAGGTATCAGAGTATTTGACCCATAATAAGCCTAACACTTGTGTTTTAGCATCATGAGAAGGAATTTCAGGAAAAACTGCAGTTTCCCAGCCACTAAGATCAAATTTCCCTTTTATTATAATACCTGTGGCAGACTTCATAAAGTTATCTAATTCTGAAATGTTATGTACACTGGTTGCGCAGTTATTAACATAGAAACTATCCCGCAATCTTTCCAGGAATTTTTCAGAATACTTTATTTTTAACGATTCAGCTGACAAGTGGTGATGAATAACTGCCATGAGTAAAAAGAGGCTGCTTGTTACCCCAAAAATACAACGGGCATGACAGAAAACCTTTATGTCATCTTTGTCATCATACCAGAGGAATGTTAAGAAATCTCGATCTTTTTCGTGCAGAGCTATCTGTACAAAATGTTCTTTTAATGTCAGAAATAACTCCAATTTTGTGTAAACGAAATCTTGTTAAAATCGAAGGAATAATTTCAATAAAGTTAATACCAGTCTCTAAGCAATCATTCAGGGATGGATAACCAGGCGTCTTGGCTGAGGCATAAAAACGGGCCTTATTTACGTAGAAGTCATCGATGATGTTTCCATGATTACTGGACGATCAGGAAGGTAATAAGAATTAGTAAGTGACAATTCTTCCTCGATAACTTCCTCAATGATTCTATCACCAATCCATTCTTTAAAAGCTTCATAGTATTTTTTACGATATACAGTTTTTTCTAATTTTCCAACAGTAGATTCTAATCTCTGTACCACAACTTCGTAATTGCTCGGTAAGGAAGCATGATAATTTTTGCACGGCAAATGGACCTCATATCTTCCATCTTGCTTTTGTTTAACTGTTTCTTAACAGCCTTTTCAATATCTTGAAAGCGGTATGTCTTCTTGAGAAAGCATACTAATGACAGACATATTTATATCTCTACGACTACTGGACTGAGGGACTTTTCTCATCAAAGTCCATCCTAATTTCGATTCCATGGCGACTTAGCCTGATTTAAGTTGTTCTCATCTACCAGTAAATAATTTACCCACAACGTCTGCTCCCAAAAGAACTTCGATAGGCCCAAAATTTTCAATGTCAGTTAAATTTATTCCTTTATTTTTTAACTCACGCATCAAATTTCCCTGAGTTACCGCAGAAATATCATTACAAATAACATTTTGATCGAAAGCATCTAAGCTACAAATATAATCATTATGAAGATTACTCAAATAAATTTTGTAACATATATGTTTATTTATATCTGTTTTATCTCCACCAAATAACGAATGACAAAATTCTTCTTCTCTTAAAAAATCGAAATTTAATCTTCTACGGTGGATTTCAATATATAGGATTTTTGAGACCCTTTATCTAGGACAACTCTCGCTTTGCGCTTGCATTTTTTCCATGCAATATTACAACTATAGTTTGCAAAAATACGCTATTAGTAGCATGAGGTTTTTGATTTTGTTTGTTTCTGTGTAAATAGTGTGTCAACGTACTTTTCTTTTATTTCATCGTGATTCGAAAGTTACCTAGAACCTTCATTATTTTTATTAGATTCCAATGTGGGACACATAACTTTCAAATGTTTCTTACTACAAATCTGACACCTAATGTTTGATTTACATGAATTGGCTACGTGGCCCTTAACTAAACAAATTCGACATAATCCCTTATTTTTAATAACTGAAAATTTCTCGCTGTGGACATAGAATGCTTTTTTACAAAATCGCATTTCATGATCTTTTGAACAAAACGAACTATTTTTTTTTTAATTATGTGGAATTAGTTCCATTGCGGATGGAAAATTACCTTTCACATTCTTATACGTGGCTAAACCTTTATGTTTGCGCTATAGAAGCGTATTACAAAGATCGGCTCTGCTTAATTTAATTCATTCTTCGGATTGTACTTAATTTCTTAAAAACAGAAGTATGGCATCAAGGATCCATATTTTATTTTCAGTTTCTAGAACTTTTCTCTGTCGTTCAAATAAACGTAACATAGTTATGGGTAAGGAACTTTCAACTAAGGGATATAAAATTATACCACACATTTCACTAGTAACACCCAAAGTGCCTAGCGCTCTTAACTGAGTAGATAATTTATTATATAAACCTCTCAAAGAACCATTTTTCTTATTATTAGCAGTAAGAACAAGCTTTAATAATTCACGTACATAAAAATCGATCAACAGGTTTTCTCGACCATACCTTTCTCTTAAGCTCTGTATAGCTAAATCATAATTTTCTTCTGTTATGGGATGTGATTGAACAATTTCTGTAGATTCTGATTTAATTTTAGTCGACTTAATCAAATAATGAAATTTATCTGCATTACTTAAATTTTTATTCTCATGAATATCCTTAAATTGATTCCAAAATGTGAGCCAATCTTTTAAATCTCCCCCGAACGTATAAAGTTCTACTTCAAGGAGACGTTGACCTAATGTTTTACCCGATTTGTTATCATATAATTCATTATCATTATCAGTAATATTACTTTCTTTTACAATTAATGTTTTGTGATTTTCTAAAAAGCGTTGAGTTCTTAATTAAATTCTCGATGACTTTTCCCTATATTCCTCTACGGAATCAAATTCTGTTTCAAGTTCATGTTCTTTTAAACTATCTAAATATGCATTATGTGTTAATTCTGATGTGTCAGATTTTTGTTTAAATAAAACGAAAATGATGTCAACGTCTTCGAACGCAGAATTCTCGTCTGCTAATAAACTTTCTAGCTTATTATATTCCCTCGTGTAAGCAGCTCTGTGTGCAGTTTTGTTCCTTTTGATTATTTGTATTTTTAGTATCAAATATTATAATTAAATATTCAATCAATATTTATTTTACTAAATTTTACTTAGTAAATTTCGTTTTGATAAATTAAAAATCACCACAACATAAATTTCAAAACCAAAATATTTTCGTTTTACAAACTTTCAACTGACAATCATAAACTTCAAAATATTTCCATTTTCATTATTCAATAAATAATACACTCTGTATTACTACCTAATACTATCTAAATGATATAATACATTCTATAACTAAATGCATTCATTTATAAAATATTCTACGTAATAAGTTTCGTTTTAATATACTTTATTCAGATCATCAATAAAAAACTTCAAAATGGAAATAATCTAATCTTCTTTCCTCTTAATTATTAATCATTCTATTGTTGTAAAAGACGCCAGGCCCACCCGGGGGCGCCAAATGTTGATTTTCTAATCATTTTCAATAAATAAAGCAGGCTTGTGTTTTAAAAACGAACATTAAGAACGAAATAATAATTTCAATATTTTTAATCTAACTGCACATACTTCACAAAAAATAGATATTACTATAAACAGATATTACTGAACATAAGTATTTATATTTACAACCTATAGGATTATTTACAGAGATCCCCAAAATTAAAATAAATTCGAAAATAACTCTTATACTCGCAAAGCAGCGACATGCTTATCAATAAGAGCTTCCTTCTCAACTACCACCGGTCGCGGTAAACAGAAGCTTTCCGGTTTCCCCGTCTCAACTGAAGTCATGTTTAGTTGTTCTGTTGAGTTTTGAAGTCATCGCTGGCCTTGGGGAAGGAAAGATTCCAGCTGCTCTAGTTTTCCAACATGTCCAACTGTGTTGGAAAATGTCCCCCACACTTAAACAAGGTCCAAACCATTATACATTAGTGTTAGAATAGTTGCCACATCCGTCATATTTAAGGGTGGTAAGAAAAACCAACTGGACCTCTTTTTTAAATTGATCACCCTGTATTAAAGTGCAACTACATATCGGTTTGTATAAAATTTTGTGCAGTAGTCCCTGAGATACGGCTACCACAATGTTTTTGTCACACGTTCAAAACGAAGAACTTTTTCTAAAAATGGCCGATGCGTGTTTGAGACCTCTCAGAATGAGTAAATCTATCAAAAACAAGAAACCAAAGACATTTAGGAATGCATTATTTTCTTTTATTTAATTATAGAAGAAAGTAATAAGTATGGCATCTGTTAAAAATGCAAGCAATTAAAAAGTAAATTAATTATATTTTACTGGCTTTAGGAACTATCATCATACATCAAATGATTATTTCAAATTTAAATCAGAGAAACGAAAGAAAAGGAAGGAAAATATAGATAGAAACTCCAAAGCTAAGTATTTTATTATTTCTTTTTAAATGTGATATTGTGTGTACTTATTATTATTTATTTATTTATTTATATTATGTATAGAAAAATTAGTCTAGGGCAAATTTTAACATATCTTTATACGTAAATCAATTTTTAAAACATCTTGATTATTTAATAAAATTAATCTAAAAACTAACAAAATAGTAATTAATATAGATAGCATTTATATAGTAAAAGAAAATAAATGTAAATTCTAGGTATACTATACGTTTGGCGACATGAATAAAAAATTAAAATGTTAAAATATGGAATATTTGATACATATACCTTTTTTTAAAATCTAATAATAATAATAATAATAATAATAATAATAATAATCATAATAATAATAATGATAATATTTCCGAAAACAAAGTTGCAAGTTTGAAATATTGATTCATATTAAATTAGAATATCCATTAACTGTGTTCCTCATAAATATTAGTATGCTTTTTTTTTGCATAGTTGCACATTAAAATGATATTCATTAACAATAATTTTTTTTTCTTTAAGTATCAAATAAGGAAATTTTATTTAAAGGATTTCAAAGTATATTTTGTAATCATGATTTTTTTTCTTTTTTAATAAAACAGGGGGCTCTCACCCCTGCTCTCTCCGCTTACCAACCCCCGAGGGAGGTTTCGCTTCAATTATTAACCCCTATGGAACATCACCTGCCTCTTCACTGCTTTGCCTCTCACTAAGTAGGAATATTAAAAGCACAAAACACAAGAAAATAGGGGAAAATGCTGTAGACATACAGGGTGTAGAAATAACTTGGACGAAGTTTCAAACGAAATATCTGTAACCACCACAAAAGTTGTATATTTATTTCATTAAGTATTGATCCTAGAAAGCAACTAAACAGGTGTAAGTAAATTTGTTTTGATAACCATTATGGTTAACAAACGATCTTCCATACTTGAATTACATAAGCAAGAAAGAAACAATGTGAAATTGTTCAACTATTGAAAGTGCCTATGCAGACGGTTTCATACACAATCAAAAGGTTTAAAGAACTCGGACGTGATGGTGACAGGCCAGGAAGAGGAAAAAAGCGCACAGTTAACGCATCAAGAAACCGGAAAGTTATCAAAAACCTAGTTCAACTAAAACCTAGGATTTCAATGAGAAAGGTTGCTAGAGAGATAAAGATCAACAGAGAAACCGCACGTTTGATGGCAAGAGTAGAGCTTTGTCTTCACCCTTACAAAATGAAAGAGGCTCAAAAGCTAGCAGCAGAGAATAAACGCACAAGACTTCAAAGGTGTAAAGAACTGTTAAAGCGGGCCGCAGGTGATCGATGGCAAACTTTTGTCTTCACAGATGAGAAACTGTTCTCGATTGAACAAGCTCACAATAGCCATAATGATAGAGTTTGGTCAGCATAAGCACCTGGATCTTCTTGCATTGTTGAACGGCGTCAACGACCCTAATCGTTAATGGTTTGGTGTGGGATACGTGCTAGTGGGAAAACACCACTTGATTTGCTGATCAAGGGATAAAGATTAATCTCCAAACCTATCTCAAACTCATTTTGGAAGAAGATGTCTTACCTTGGTCGCAAAAATTCTTTGGAAACAAAAGATGGACCTAACAAAATGATTCTGCACCAGCACACAGAGCTAAACGCACTCCAGATTGGTGCAAGACAAATTTTCCTGACTTCATTGGAGCTCAAGAATGGCCACCGTATTTCCCAGATTTGAACCCAATGGATTATTCTGCTTGGTCCATCTTGGAGGCAAGGGTGTGTGCTACATCTCATAAAAGTTTGGCACCCCTAAAGAAATCCTTATGCAAAGGAATGGGATAAAATATCAGTAAGTGAGTTGGGGCTCATAGCCAAAAATTTTGTGACACGTTTAAAGCTCTGTATTAAGGCTAAATGTAGCCTCTTTGAAAATTTGCAAATATATTAGACAAAATAATGTATTTATATTTATTTTGAAGTTTCGTAGTAATATTTTCATTAGCATCAAAGTTATAATGTATCAGGTTTGTTCAAGTTATTTCTTGTCACCCTGTATATATTCAATCCCCATATTCAATGTAAAATTAAAAAAAAGCATTACATTTAATACCACTTTTCTTTCTTTCTTTCTGTCTTTTTTATGAAGTACTATGATAAAAATCTGTATTTCTTTCTTTCTTTTTTTTTTCAGAATAGAAAGAAATATGTAATATCTAGATCATTTTGCGTTACGGCTTTAGTATAAAACCTCCTTGTTAACTTTAAAATTTTTGTCATTACTTTGCGATATATTTTTTTGGAATAATTGCTTGTTTATTTATTTATTTTTTTTTTTTAATTATTATTTTTTTACTTTAGTAGTTATTTTTTTCTAATGCTTATTATTTTAGTATTGAATTTTTTAGTTAAATTAGGGCTGTATATTTCTAATATACTGCCCTCTATATATATTTCTAATATACAGCTAGGTAACAATATCAATTCTGTATAATAGTTTTAGATAATGATTTTTTTTTTAAATTGCTTTAAATAGAAATATGGAATATATCATAGAATTTTCTAGTTCTGTAATGTTAAAAAATTATGAATGTGAAATTAAAATGATGCGGCCATTTATAAATGTGTTTGAATTCTAAATTGCATTTTAAAACAAAATATATCCGGTGTATTTCTTTTTTTCCAAAAAAAAAAAAAAATAATAAATAAATAAATAAATACGCTTTCAAGACAAAACGACAATATATATATATATATATATATATATACAGACAGATAATAAATGAAAAGCAATCCCAAAGCACATGGGGGCTTTCTTCAGGGGAGATTTCCCCCCCACCCTGCCCCATGTAGGGAGTGGAAACTGAAACGTTTCTGAAGAAATGTGTGCTTTTTAGCCCAAAAATAAATTTCTGGTCCCCGACTTCTCATAGAAGAAAGCAAAAATATATAGCAAACGATATTAAGATTTGAATTGAATTAATATAAAACCTTAAAATAAGCAATTAAATCCATAAATATATCAATGTAAAAATAGAAAAATATAAATATAAATAAGGATGTATTTATATAATAAGTAGATTAAAAAACTTTGATAAACCCCCTCACCAAAAAGTGAGAACCCTCTTCGTCTGGTAGGGTTTTAACCAGTTCTTAAATGTCGCCCGTGATGGAAAAAAAAAAAAAAAAAAAAAAAAAAAAAAAAAAAAAAACCTTAAACTAGATTATATTCAGGACGATTGAAATGTTTATCTGGTAGGAAAACATGACAGCGGATTACAATTAAAATATTTTTGAGGTTTTCAAGAGCTAAATTTAGGTCTGAGTGATTAATGCAAATCATTTTATTACTGTTAATTTGGGTAAAACTAATATTTTTTATAACTCTATGACTAGTACAGGAAAACATATGCGTCAGATTGCAAACTTTAAAGCAAAAATCCGGCCTTTTATCATAAATACCAGTTAACCAGTTTTTACCTTTTTCTTAAAATCCAGGAAAGTTATTTTATCTTAAGTGTCAGTTCGCTTTAATATACGGTCGGAGGGAGAGATTTCATCAGAATATTTCGCAAAATGTTCACAGTTTATCTCTTATAAATTTGTATTTGTATATATATATTTCTATTTTTCTATATTTCTATATTTCTATTTTTCTATTGATATATTTACTATTGTACTTTATTTATGAATTTAATTGCTTATTTTAATGTTTTGCAGTAATTCAGTTCTAATCTTGTATTCGTTTATCCATTATAGCACAAATCAAACACAATATCCATACTAATACAATCAGTGCTTTAAGTACACCGATTAGGAATAACATTGTTATTATGTATATAAGTTTTATGTAATTATTTGCACGAAAATACCGTTTGTTAAAAATTCAAAATTTAAAAGCTACGTTCATATCTATTAAAAAATACTCTAAAACACCTGGTTCTTAAAGAGTTAAGATATTTACGGGCATGGGTTCCTACACAATCTTCTCTTAAAGGTTGTCGCTGCAATTTTGTGACACCCTGTATAGAATTTTTCTAGAATTTTACTTCACAACAATTGGTTGTTCAGAAATTCGTTAGCTATCGTTTTTTCTTTGTAATAAATCGTCAAAATGTAATCTAACATAAAAAATTATGCTTGAGTTTATTGATACAATATCTATGAAAAAAATTTTAAAGCTAAGAATTCCTTGATTATTATTTTGAGAACACCAAAAGCATAATGAAGTTCAACATATACCTGATTATTATTAAAGGAAAATATTAATGTATCGAATTTCCTAGAAATTGAGAAAAATGTAAAATTACGATAAATGGATACAACGAAAAAAGTATCGGGACATGCTATTTTTTAACACTTTGCAGCAAAGTTCAAAATTGTTTATGACAGATTTTTTGTCCGCCTGTCTGCCTTTCCTGTCCGCCTGTTTGTCTGTTAGTTCGTTCGTCTCTTCGCGCTCTAACTCTCGTAAATAATCACGGAATACTTTTACACTAATATATGTTATTTAAATTTATTGTGGAATATTACCAATTTGGAAAATAGTGTAAATTCCAGAGCAATATTTTGTACACGGACAATATTGCGCACAGAAAAAAATAGTCAAAGAATTCCATGACTCACCAGTTTTTGAAAAAATTGAAAATTAAAAGGAGATGGAACGAAGTTACAAAGGTAGATGAAACGTCAATATGATGACGGACTACTGTTGCATGTCTGTTGTAGGCAGTACGAGAGACTGCCTACAGCAGAATACATAAAAAAAAAAAAAAAAAAAAAGTTTCAGGCAAAAGGAAAAGAAAGAATTAAGGATATATGAATTCAGAATATATTAAACAACGATAACCATTAACTGCTCTAATTAATATGATTTCCAATTAATATAATATATATATATATTTAGCAAATTATTTCAAATTGTTTGTTATAGTAATATAAATTTGTAAATATATAAAACACTTAAAAATATTCTGGAAAGACCTTCTTTTCCACAGAAAATGTAGAATAGGCTTTTTTCCTCCATACATTTAAGCGTATTTTGTTGGAAAATTCTTACGTGATTGAGAAAAATGGATGCCATATTTCAAATCAGCTCACCAAAAAATATAAAAATCAGTCATTACATCAATCAAACCTGTTTCCATTACTCAAATTATGGAGGCCTGTGTTATTAGAATTATTTAAAGACATTTGGCATTTTTGAATCCACACTATTTAAGATATCATATAAAAGCTTATATTTCGAATTAATATATTTATTATATTTTATATATTTATTATAATAAATATATTTATTAATATATTTATTTTATATTTATTTATTAATGTATTTATTTTAATATATTTATTATATTATATTAGACGAAAATTTAATATATTTTATATTTATTAAGTTTGCATATTTTTTCATGAATATGTGATCTTTAAAATGATTGAACTTCTACAGATATTTCGTAAAAGACATAATATTCTTTTAGATATTTAATAGAACCTTACTTTAAAGAATTAAGTATGTATTTTGAAATATATTAATTAGTTTTTTCTGAAAATTTAAAAAGTACATGCCTAAGTGAAAAAATAAATAAATAAATAAAAATAAAAAATAAAAAATCGTAATTTTTATTTTGTTTTTATTTTTATATTTTTTCCTTATAAGCATATTGCAAAATACATCGATAATTCTTTTAAGTAGATTCTATTAAACATCTAGCAAAAATCTGAAATATTTTCGGTATTATCTGTAGAAATTTAAGCATTTTGAAGATCACGAATTCATGAAAAAATGAAAAGTGAGAAAACGCAATTTACGGATTTCAAATCTGTAAAAAATATAGTAAAAATCATTAGAATTGTTGCCTGAACGTATATTTTATCGAACAAAACGTAATGTAGTTAAATTCATAAATATCAAATGGAATTATAGGCTTCATATGAAACATTCATTTCGCGCTTAGTCAAAAGCACCTATCCCTATAACTGTGTAATTTTGGATTAAAAAATATATATATATAAATAAAAAAAATATGTTTTCTTTTCTTTTTTTTTTTTACATATTTTTATATATAAAACTTTCTTATGGAAATATTATGCATATTATGTAATTTCAACAATTTACAATCATTTAACAAAGCTATATTTTACACAAAAATTCAAAAATTCAGTAAAACAATTAAAGTATATTTTAAAACAATTTTTAAGGAATAATTTATTTCATACATTTTCTGTGATGTCAGGTATAATTTTTTTTACTTCTGTTTCATAAACTTCACTACTATTTCATTGATATATATATAGCTGCCAATATTTTAATTTATTTGGAAGTACTTTTAGCCCCGTCTTTATTTCGCACCACTTTTTTTATATAAAAAGTTTCTCCAATATACAACTTCGATAAAATAAGAAAAAACTTCTTTTAAAAAATAAATGGTACGATATAAAGGCGGAGCTAAAAATACTCCGGAATAAATTAAAATATTGGCAGCTATGTATATGTATATATAATTATGAATTTTCACATATGATTATTGAGATAATCTAAGTAACAATAAGACTAGTACAATTTAAAATTTCATTAATTATCTGAACGAAGTTTAATAACAACAATTATTTGGTTCTTTTATGTGTGACACTAATATGTATTGAAGTATATTTTGAAGTCAATCAATATCCCATAGATTAGTTTTGAAATGTTGTCAGTAAATTCATTCATTAAGTTTATTCGGGCAAACCATCTTTATTATAAATTAGCCATTGTATGTCGAACAACCATTAATCATAACATTCTACGGCTGTCTTTTAGATGGATTTGTTTCAGTTTAAAATAGATGGTTCTATGACGATATACATTAATTATATATATATATATATATATATATATCTGACTTTCACGTCAGGGTGGGAACATGACAATCTAGCATGTCCTTTTATTAAATTACTCTAATCACTAATATTTTTTGGACTATTAAATTAATTTAGTTATGTTGCTTTTATGAAGCAATGATATTGTTAAATCTAATTTATCGTTAATTTGCATTACTGTTGTTATATATAATTTACCAGTAATTTAATCTTGTTTTAGAATTTTATTCATTTTTGTAGTGAGTATGCTAGTCTCGCCATGTTTCCGAAACCTGTTAGGCATTTTCCAATTTACTTTATTGTTGTTCTGCTGCTCCCACCCACTGAAGAGGAAGCGGAAGGTTGTTTCTCATATAGGGTGTTTTTCATATGGGAAGGGTGTTTTTCATTTTAATATATTTTTTATATCTATTGAATGTTGAATTGAATACATATAGAAAGTATATTTAAATATATATATATATATATATATATATTGTCACAGCTGATGAAGCCGGAAATAATTATGCGATACATTGTAAAGTTTTCTTCATACAATGTTAATTATAAATGAATATTCAAGTAACAGTTTTTTAAAATGAGATAAAGTTAAAAGTAAGTTCAGTTATAAGTAAAAGGATTTTGGGCATAGATAAAAAATCTTAATCTAAATCGAAACAGTTTTAACTTTCCCTACCATATTATTAATTATATTAAAAACACTTTAAACACACGTAAAATTAATTTTTTTTTAAAGATGTTAAAAAAGAAAATTATCCGAAGCTTTTCGCCTTAATAGTAAAGCATCATCAGGGATTTTTATTATTCGTGTCCAATGAGCAGTTTTTAAATATTTTTTCTTTTTACAGTCAACAGTTAAGTCTTTTAATAGCGTTAATATCAGCAAAGTCAATTTGAAGTCCGGTAAACAGTTGGATCAAGGGGCTAAGAAAAATAAGAGAAGCTGGAATTATGGAAATATCACACGAGTCTATTGTAGCAGAAAAAAACATCATGAATTAGCAGAAATAAACTTTAAGAATTTTTTTTTTTTTTTCAAAATTACACAAGATTGAATTATTTTAGCAGAGCATAACAGCGCCACATGCCTGCCGATATAGACATAAAGAATAAATTGGTGTTCATTAAATCGTTTTTGTTTTAAAATAAAATTATATATAGTTAATTTATTTTTATTTTATTATCAAAATTATTGGGATCGGAGATTAGAGGAATGTCAAGCGCCATACCGGCTGAGTGTTTGCCACATACAGAATTTTCGAAGGTGGATTTCGCGGTGAGCAAACGGGCTATTTCATATCATTAATTGGAGAGAGGGCACCGCAAAAGCCACCGAGTTGGAATCTGGTACAGTAAGAACTTTCAAAGGTTTGCACTATGAGCGAGCAATATGTTATAGTATCTGAAACAGGGAAAAAGTCTCGCATTTAACACTGAGCGAAATTTAATACGGTCAGATTTTTCATGAATAAGGAAAAATTGTTGAATAAATAATACTAAGTTAATAGAGTCTAACGAGCACTAGATATTATTAAATTATGAAAAGGTGGGAACAAATATATAAGGATCTACTGGCCACTGGCGACTAAATGATTATTCCACTAGAGGAGTCTATCAAATTCCCATAGAAAACAATAAAGACGTTTTCTATTTTATAGGACAGACTAAGAGGACTTTAAATAAAAAATATAAGAACGTATACGAAATATCAAAGAAGGAAATAGTTCTACTCTAGTCGACTTCATTTATGCCAACGCAAACGCTAACCCATATGGGATAAAGCCAAAATTATTACAGCACCATCTACTTTCCAATAGCTTTACATTTCCGAAGCTATTAATATAATGAAATGCAAAAATACAATAAATTCCAAAGATGCTGCAATTTTTGCACAATATTATAAAATAGGTAATAATTTATTTATGCTTATTCATGATGGTTTTTCCTCCTACAATAGACTCGTGTGATATCTCAATAGTTCCAGCTTCTGTTATTTTTCTTAGCTCCTGGATCCAACCTTTACCGGACTTCAAGTTGACTTTGCTGATATTCACGTTATTAAAAGACTTAACTGTTGACTGTGAAAAGAAAAAAAGAATATTTAAAAACTGCTCATTGCAAACGATTAATAAAAATCCCCGATGATGCTTTACTATTACAGCGAAAAGCTTCGCATAAAATTTTAACATCTTTTAAATAAAATTTAATTTTACGTGTGTTTAAAGTGTTTTAAAAAATTAACAAATGATACGTGTTCAATTTAACTTTTTTTTTTTTTGTTGTTGGTAAGAGATTATTTATCATATTATTAATGTTAAATTTAATTTAAGTTACGTAAATTCGCAATTCATAAGTACAGGGTTAGCAAAAAGGCCTTAAATACTTTAAAATTCATAAAACCCGAAAAGATAACCAAAGTAAGAAACGGTTTGCAGGTTTAGCATCGATAAATCACGGATTTTTTTTTTTTTTTTTTTTTTTTTTTTTTTTTTTTTTTTAAGGTATGAAAAAAAAAAAAGTTAAAAAAACAGCCGATAGGGGATGTTTCGTACATAAATGAAAGAAAAGACATGTAAATAACAAAAATAATGTTACCAAATCATTTATTTTAGCAATATGTGTTCCACATGTCCACCACGACAGGTGATAACATATTGCAGGCGTGTCACAAATCCAGCAACGGCAGAGTGCAGCATGTTCGGCAGTATAAATGACGGACAGCTCTCTGCGGATTGCATTTTTTATTTCCGACAGGTTGGATGGACGGGATCAATACACCCGGGATTTAAAATATCCCCATAGCCAGAAGTATTTATAATCGGCTGTCTCATTCACATATTTCCAAATAAGTCGTTCATATCAGCGCCATCTGTTGACTGTTTTTTTTTTTTTTTTTTTTTTTTTTTTTTTTTTTTTTTGATTTACTATTATTATTATTTTTAATCTTAACAAAAAAAAAAAAAAAAAAAAAAAATACCGTGACCTATCAATGCTAAACCTGCAAACCGTTTTTTATTTCGGGTTTTATGATTTTTCAAAGTATTTACGGACTTTTTTTCCCACCCTGTATCATGCAAAGATAGAGATATTTTCATGGATTCATAAGAACAAGATAGAGAGGGATAAACGCCATCTGTTAGAGAGAAAAAAAGAGGTAATAACCCATTATATATATATATAATATTGCTTAATAGAACCTAAACAAATGGTAGTTTAAAAAAAGTCCCTATTAGAGAATCAGACATTTAATATGCCCCATGGTGCATGTAAATAAAATTAAGGTTATTAATTCAAACACACCATGGTGCATGTAATTAAAATTAAGGTTGTTAATTGAAACTCAAAAAAAAAAAAAAAAAAGTATATATATATATATATATATATCTTTTTTTTTTTTTTTTGTATGTGTGTGTGTGTGTGTGCTAAGATTTGATAATTATTAACATTTTCAAATTAACCAATTTGACAGTTAAAAATGAAGTAGTAAAATGACAATCGTTTCCCAATACACTAGAAAGTAAACTAACTTTTACGTGTAACTAACGAAACTTTTATGTGCAACTTAAAAATTTACATTATAAAAGTTTTATGGCAGCATAAATAAAGATGATCAAATTTTAAATAAATAAATAAATAAAGTGTATGTATTTTCCTAGTTCGATTTTACTACCACTTTTTTATTTTCTCTTACCCATAAGGTAGAAAAAGTATTGTTTTTGGGTCAAATTTTCGAACGCGAGTTTTTGTTATATTTACATGTTCTGAGGTTCTCTGAATACGAAAATCAGGTTTTTAGCAAATGGTCTGTGTGTATGTCTGTGTCTGTGTATGTGTGTGTCTGTGTGTGTGTATGTGTGTCTGTGTGTGTGTCTGTCTGTTATCAGCATATCTCAAAAACAAATTATAGCAGAAAGTCCAAACTTGGTATTCTAAAGGTATATCATATAAGGGTGCTACAGTAAGCTTTTCGTTAAGATCAAGCAAATGGTTCGTGTACAGGGACAATCAAGATAATTTTAATACATTACGTCTATGGGGAAAATAGCAGGTAAGTAGAGTTTAACGTCTATAGACTGCACTAAACCAAATGCAATGAATATATATTTTTTGTAATAGAGATAGTCAACAGGGAAAAAAAATTGTGTATGTAGTAGCCTCACGTCCCCCCTGGGGGGGAGTCCCCCCTCGAGGGGAATAAATTTTAATGATTGGTATCTTTCAAAAGATCTCGCCAATACCTTTAAAACGAATGGTTGAACCATCGATCTGCGATAATTTAAAACAACGTTATCGAATTTTTTTTTTTTACTATTAACAAAAAAAAAAAAAAAAAAAATCGTATTTTATTTTTTTTTAATATTGAGAATAAAATGGACTTTTTTGGATATTTGGTGTTATACTACTTCTCTAATATGGAAATCGTCTACCTTATCATAAAATATAATTTTTTTAAATAATAATTTTAATATTTTTTTTACTTTCTCTTACCCATGAGGTTTAGTATTGTTTTTGGGTCAAATTTTCGAACGCGAGATTTTGTTATATTTACACGTTTTGAGGTCCCCTGAATACGAAAAACATGTTTTTAGCAAATGGTCTGTGTGTCTGTGTGTGTGTGTGTCTGTGTGTGTGTGTGTGTGTGTGTGTCTGTGTGTCTGTCTGTTATCAGCATATCTCAAAAACAAACTATGGCAGAAAGTTCAAACTTGGTATTCTAAATGTGTATCATATAGGGATGCTACAGTAAGCTTTTCGTTAAGATCAAGCAAATGGTTCGTGTACAGGTACAATCAAGATAATTCTAATACATTACGTCAGTAGCTGTGAAGGTGGGGGTTTAAGCGCACCCAAATTGCGCTGGCGCTGGCGCAGGTGGGGTTCAAGTGCACCCAGATTGCGCTGGCGCAGGTGGGGTTCAAGTGCACCCAAAACGCGGTGGTACTGGTTCTAGCGCACCTGGGGTTCTAGCGCATCCAATACGCGTCGGTGATATTCTCCCCGCCGTGGTGGAGTTCTAATGCACCCAATGCGTTGGTTGTGGGTGATGGATGAGTAACTGGATTGGTGAAAATTCGATTTGTTAAATTTATTGTGTAAGAGGATGGATTTAGATTATTTTCCGATTTGTGAGGTGTGCAATATGTCATCTCACTGACGAGGTGATAAGAGTTTTATTGAAACGGACTCTGAAATATTTTGGAAATAATTTATTTTGGTTCATTTATTTCCAATTTAGAAACAGAATATATTGAACTTAGAAAATATTTTTAGAATGATTTTGATGTTGCCATCTGTTGGTGATTGTTACCAGTAAAAAGTTAAAATGAACTGTACTTATCGAAAAGTGATTAAATTTACTTTTATTTGGAAAACTTAAAAATAATAAAAATAAAAATTTCTTTTACTGTGATCATTAATTTTTAATGTGAAGTTGAAATAAAACTTAATAAATAAATGAATAAATAAATTCTTTTATACAATAAAAAATCAATTTTATTTAATCATTTTATACAAGTTTCTACAATTTCATATGCATTTTTGAATTAAAAAAGGAAACATAATTTTTTACATAAATTGAGATACATTATAAGAGTAAGTTACATAATTTCATTAAATTAACAGTCAAACAATGTTATTTAACAATATTATTTACTGAAACCAATATAAAGCATAAGATAAAACTAAATTTTGTAATGTCCATATGCAAGAGATTCCACTCCATCATCCAATATATATCTTTTGTCATCAAAACTGCTTAGTGCAATTTTGTTTGTTTTTACGCTATATAGCTCATGCTTAAAACTTTGTATTCTAGATTGAAATCCTCTCGATCTAACAGATTCGAATAAACTTTTTTTATAATGTTCATGTTTCACATGTTTTTTGATAAATGTTTTTGTTACACCTTTTGCCGTTTTCTTTTCACAGTCCTTGGTTAATATGGAATACATTTTTGAGCGCAAGCCGACAAATTCTAGAATGCACTCTGAATTTGTTTCATCTTTGAAACATCCAATCTTTTCTTAAAATATAAATTCATTCCTTACATTACCTTTGAATAAACTTTACCCGCTACAACACTTAGTATTTTGTAGAATAATCTTATTGATTATTTGATACACAATATGGGAATATAATAACTTTTAATAATAGACATTTTCAGTAGATTTTTACAACTTCAGAAAATCAAAAGTTTTTAGGTATAAATTGGAACTTTTTCGAATAATCCTTCACATATTAGACTAATGATCACTCAGTTCAATGTATTTTTTATCTAAAGTTTAACCATTTTTTCTGTAACTCCCTTCCATTTCTTTAGTGTAAACCCGTGAAATTTTTCTAATAAATTCAGAAATAGGGTCGTAAAAATAAGAATTTGGCATGATTTTTAATAAATTTTAGGATATATCTACAAAAATTTTAGAGTATTTGGCGATAATTCAGATTTGGTGAGAAACACCTAGTATTAATTTCGAGTGGAGTAAAATTTTGTCACATGCTAACTTATTTTTGCGGAGTGAAGACATCTGTTTTTTAACCTGAATTCAGTACTACATAATAATTATTTTTTCAAGATGGATGTCAGAACAGATATCATTTTGTTAAACGCATTTACTCATATATTCAATAGATCACACATTCGCAATTCAGAACTAGAAATTATTAACCAGCTTAAATTTCGAATGAATGAATTTATCAATTCAGAAATTAGCAATCAACTTTATGAAAATGTTGATATGTTATCCGAGGAAAATTTTTACACCTGTTTAGATATTGTCTTAAAAGGAATGATAAAAAATGAAATTAATTGGGACAAAGTTGTAATTTACTTAGTATTTTCAAGTGAGCTTATGGCAAAGCGCTTTAAGAGATCTGGAGACGTTATCATACTTTGGATAAAAATTTTTAATATCTTCCAGAAGTATTTAGGTAACTGGATTATTGATAATCAGGAATGTATAAAAGTTAAAGAAGTAAAGAAATCATTTTTTCAAAGAATGTGGAGTTTTATCACTCGATCATAATATGAAAATTGTAAAAATATTATCTGCTATGTTGAATTATGTTCAGTTCAATCTGTATAAGAACAATGTTCAAGAAAAATTTATGTAATGTGAAATTGAAAGAAAATAAAAGAACTTTAAATGGGAATTTTGTTTAAGAAAAAATTATTTGAAGTAAAATTCATCTTTAAAAAATAAATTAATTAAAATAAAAATAAGTTGATCAATGTAAAAAACTGAAAAATTCACTGTTTGAAAAGAAGTCTTGATAAGTTTAAGAAAATATCGTAACATATTGTATTAAATTTTACATAAGAGAGTGAAGCTATCATTTTTCAGAAGTTACTTTACTGCAAAAAATAGCTGATGTCAAAAATTTCTCTACCTAAACAGTTATACTTTAGATATAACTTTTTGGAATCTTCTTATCACTGTCATCGAACATATGTGTATACTTAAAAGTTTTTACAAAGTGGTATTTAATTATAAATTTTCTTTAAATTTTCTTACACTCGTTAAAATATTGTAAGTATTTTTATTTAAAGTTTTATGTTATACTAGAAATCTTCCAACATTCTTAGAATAATATAAGTTTTCGAACAGAGTGATAATTAGAAATTACCATTTTTTTTTTTTAGTTTTTAACGCAATCTGGAATCGAACCTGGCACATCTCTAATGTCAGCGTTTGATTTTTTGTAATTCATTCCCAACAATAGTTATTTTAAGGTATATTTGCTAAGAATTATTTAACAATCTGTGTCAAATAAAGACTTCCCAACTTCATTTATTACTACTTTTCATCCCTTTACCATAGTGGAATGGTCCATGTCAATGCTACATTCACTCAGTTTTTCTTTTCCAGATACCAAGTTTGTAAATGATGAACGCTAACTTTGAAAAAATTCAGAGCTGAAAAAATATTAATATATGTTTTATTAAATACATTCATGTTCACAGATGCATACTTAAGTTTTCTAAAGTGTATTTAAACATACTAAAAATATATTTTAACCAAGTATTATCGATTACAAACATATGTATATAAACTGAAAATGTTTTTGTACAAAGTATTTTAGAAATTTAGATAACTTGTTCTTGAATAAAAATATAAGAAACTTATTTTCACAATAATAAGATTATAAATGTAAGATAAAATCACAAAATTACCAGCTTAAGAGGTTGTAGGTATTCGAAAAAATCACAAAGTCAACAATTTTGGTGTTAACAACACATCTTATTTTACAAAGTGCTAAGTTTTTTAGACATTTAGTTTGAAGTTTTTCAGACATATGCTTATAAACTGAAATTTTTTTTTAATGAAAAATTTTTTACACAAAGTATTTTAGAAAAAATATCATCTCAGAAATTAATTAACTTATTTTTAGAATAAAAATATATGAAACTTATTTTTTCTAATGATAAGAATGAAAATGTGAGATAAAAACTCATTCTTACCAATTTAAGAGACTGCAAGTATTAAAAAAATTATGAAGTATGCGATTTTAATGTTTCACGTGTGTTAATAACGCATCTTAGTTTACAAAGTACTAAGTTTTTAAAAGTCATTTGGTTTGAAGTTTTTCACACATATGCTTATAAACGAACCTTTTGTAAATGAAAAATTTTTACACAAATTATTTTAATACAAATTCTATCTCAGAAAATTAACTTTTTCTTTTTAGATTGAAAATGTAAGATAAAAATCTAACACTTATCAAATTTAGAAGCTGCAGATGTATGATGAAATCATGAACTTGAAACTTTAAGTATTAACAACCTACCTTCTTTGAAAATACTAAACCACAAGTTTCGACAAATCTATAATGAACTGTTAAAAAACATAGAATATTTTTTCCCTAAAATGTTTAACGTAGATGCTACATCCATAAAAATACAGAGTGAAAGTGTACAAATTATCTGTTTAGACATGTTGATAAACTAGAATTTTCCACAAGATTCGAGTATTATAGCAAGGTATGGGATAATATTTGGCTAAATTTCCACTAATATTGGCGATAGTTATAAAAATTTGGCATGAAATAAGAGAATTTGGCGTAAATTCTTAAGTAAAACTGATGAACGAAGAAAAAATTTGAATTAGTTACAATCTTTTCTCGCTGTAGAGTTGTCTAAGTTCTCATACTTAGTAGTTTTTAAAGTCTTACTTTTAGAGTGATTTTTTATACTTCGCTAAACTGAAGTACAAAATGAATAATACTTTACCATCTGAGGAGACACACGTTTCCGTTCAACAAACCCCTTCATCAAGTTTTGAGGATGAGAAGTTATCTAAACTTTTTATTCGTCCAACTTGTAAGAAGCCATTTTTTAAAAAATCCTATCTTACTAGACATGTCAAGGTTCACAATGATATTAAACCTAATATTTGTTACGTGTGTGAGAAAGGATTTGTTACTTTACATCGTTTAAAAAGACATATGGAAACCCATAGAAAAATTTCCATAAGATACAAATGTGAATATTGTATTGAAAATTTCAATCGCAAGTGTGATTTATTTAAACATAAGAGATTATTTCATCAAAAAGTCTTACCTGAACATCTATGTATTATTTGTAAAGATGCTTTTAAACACAAGTATGAATTGGAAAAACACAAGAGGGTGCATTATCGTAAACCTAAGTATCTATGTGAGGAATGTTCTATAACCTTTACAACAAAACATGTTTTTTCAAACCATAAGCGAAAAAGTCATAAAAAGACTTTACATACATACTGTTGTGACGAATGTACTGATACTTTTTCAAACAGACGACATTTTTTAAAACATAAAAGAAATATGCATAAAAAATCTTCAGTGCAAACTAGATGTGATGAATGCAGTGAAACTTTTCAGTGTAAGTATGAATTATTGCAACATAAGAGAAAGAATCATCTTAAAGACTTTAACATACGTAGAAATTGTAATGAACGAAGCACTAACAATGAATTATCAACAGTTAATAATGACAGTGAGAATCTGGACTTGTTAAATTTTTTGGATAATTTTCACATTGAATGTGTGAATGGTGTTTTTGACTTCCATTCCAACAACTTTCAGAATGAAAATATAGACTTAGACTTAAAAAAAATTTTTGAGCAATTCGAATGTGGAATATACAAGTGGAAATAATATTGATGATTTATCTACCAAAGATGAAAATAAGGACTTAAATAATTTTAACCTGATACAAACTGATTTACCTCTAGTAAACTATGATAATGAAAGTCTGAACTTGTTAAATTTTTCGTATAACTTTAATCCCAATTGCTTGAATGTTTTTTCTGCTAACAACGAAAATATGAATTCGAATAATTTTAGTGCGAAGGAAAATGAGTTAGTGACAGATAACTTTAACAATGAAAATCTAGACTTGCTAAATTTTTGAATAACTTTAATACTGATTGTATGAACGATATCCCAACAATATAGATTTGCTGTCTTGTATTATTGTGAATGAATTTCAAATAAAAAGATTTTAATGAAAATGGTTTATTTTAATTTTTATAACAAAATCACCCTTTTTATAATATTTTTCTATTAGAATACAAACTGAAGTGTCATCTTTTTTTTTTTTTTTTTTTCTTTTTTTTAATAAAAACATGTAAAAAGTTTACTTGTGTATTAACGATATACTTTTTCATTACTGTAGTAGAATTGATTGAGTATTATATTTAAACACTAAGTAAAAATTATGCACAATAGTAGTTTTATAAACTATCAAACTTTCATCGAAGAAGAAAAAACTTGTAAAATTGTTTTACCACTCAACTGTAAAGTACTTGAGAAAATCTTAAATGAATTTATCTTATTAACAATTTTCCTAAAAAACTAACTTATAAAAATTTTAGATATAATTATGAAGTTAGTATTTTCCTAAGTATCACGTTTGAATCTTACTTTGAATATGCATCATCAAAGTGTTTTGTACTTTAACTAAAATCACAATCTCTATTCCAAAGAGTGTAAAAATAATGTTATAGTAACTACTTAAACTTTTATATATAGATACTTTCACGATTGTATTTTAAATTTTTTATTTTTAGAATACAGAAAATTTTTTATAAGAATTGTGAAAGCTTAATTTTAGAAGTTTGTGAAATTTCACAAAATTTTTTAAACATTTTTATCAAATGCTTTCTTTATGTCACATCACTTAGAAAAATGTAACTGTTTTTTAACAGAATTACTACCACAAAACATTAAGTTAGAAAATTTCTAGATAAAACTTATAAGATACGAAAAACCATATGTTAAGAAAATCTTAAATTTTGACTAAGTTGCAGATATCTCGAATAGTTTAAAGTCTTTGAGATAAAAAAAAGTTAAAGATTTTTATTAAAGACTTAGAAATGCATACAAGTTAATTTTTGTAAAGTGGGAATGGTTTAAATATTAGAAATTATACTTTGGTATAATGTAACTTAGTGGTATTCAAAACAAATACATATCAATTCATACTTGTAAAATATAATTTGATGTTTATGGAGAAAATTTTTACTTCAAAGTGTATAAAAACGACAAAGTTTTTTTACAGATCATTCATTTTATACACAAAGTAAAATAATACAAGATAGGAATTGTGGGTTGACATAAGTACTTTTTGTTAAATTATACAATTGTGACGTAGTGGTAGGGAAAAGTTACGCCACAGGGGTTATGACGTCAGCTACAGGTTTTAGTGTCTCCTCAAGCTTGTTGAACCATGTCTAAACTTGAAAGCATATACACCTTTTGTTATTACTTCACATATGGTTTTTCGTATCTTATAAGTTTTATCTAGAAATTTTCTAACTTAATGTTTTGTGGTAGTAATTCTGTTAAAAAACAGTTACATTTTTCTAAGTGATGTGACATAAAGAAAGCATTTGATAAAAATGTTTAAAAAATTTTGTGAAATTTCACAAACTTCTAAAATTAAGCTTTCACAATTCTTATAAAAAATTTTCTGTATTCTAAAAATAAAAAATTTAAAATACAATCGTGAAAGTATCTATATATAAAAGTTTAAGTAGTTACTATAACATTATTTTTACACTCTTTGGAATAGAGATTGTGATTTTAGTTAAAGTACAAAACACTTTGATGATGCATATTCAAAGTAAGATTCAAACGTGATACTTAGGAAAATACTAACTTCATAATTATATCTAAAATTTTTATAAGTTAGTTTTTTAGGAAAATTGTTAATAAGATAAATTCATTTAAGATTTTCTCAAGTACTTTACAGTTGAGTGGTAAAACAATTTTACAAGTTTTTTCTTCTTCGATGAAAGTTTGATAGTTTATAAAACTACTATTGTGCATAATTTTTACTTAGTGTTTAAATATAATACTCAATCAATTCTACTACAGTAATGAAAAAGTATATCGTTAATACACAAGTAAACTTTTTACATGTTTTTATTAAAAAAAAGAAAAAAAAAAAAAAAAAAAAAAAGATGACACTTCAGTTTGTATTCTAATAGAAAAATATTATAAAAAGGGTGATTTTGTTATAAAAATTAAAATAAACCATTTTCATTAAAATCTTTTTATTTGAAATTCATTCACAATAATACAAGACAGCAAATCTATATTGTTGGGATATCGTTCATACAATCAGTATTAAAGTTATTCAAAAATTTAGCAAGTCTAGATTTTCATTGTTAAAGTTATCTGTCACTAACTCATTTTCCTTCGCACTAAAATTATTCGAATTCATATTTTCGTTGTTAGCAGAAAAAACATTCAAGCAATTGGGATTAAAGTTATACGAAAAATTTAACAAGTTCAGACTTTCATTATCATAGTTTACTAGAGGTAAATCAGTTTGTATCAGGTTAAAATTATTTAAGTCCTTATTTTCATCTTTGGTAGATAAATCATCAATATTATTTCCACTTGTATATTCCACATTCGAATTGCTCAAAAATTTTTTTTAAGTCTAAGTCTATATTTTCATTCTGAAAGTTGTTGGAATGGAAGTCAAAAACACCATTCACACATTCAATGTGAAAATTATCCAAAAAATTTAACAAGTCCAGATTCTCACTGTCATTATTAACTGTTGATAATTCATTGTTAGTGCTTCGTTCATTACAATTTCTACGTATGTTAAAGTCTTTAAGATGATTCTTTCTCTTATGTTGCAATAATTCATACTTACACTGAAAAGTTTCACTGCATTCATCACATCTAGTTTGCACTGAAGATTTTTTATGCATATTTCTTTTATGTTTTAAAAAATGTCGTCTGTTTGAAAAAGTATCAGTACATTCGTCACAACAGTATGTATGTAAAGTCTTTTTATGACTTTTTCGCTTATGGTTTGAAAAAACATGTTTTGTTGTAAAGGTTATAGAACATTCCTCACATAGATACTTAGGTTTACGATAATGCACCCTCTTGTGTTTTTCCAATTCATACTTGTGTTTAAAAGCATCTTTACAAATAATACATAGATGTTCAGGTAAGACTTTTTGATGAAATAATCTCTTATGTTTAAATAAATCACACTTGCGATTGAAATTTTCAATACAATATTCACATTTGTATCTTATGGAAATTTTTCTATGGGTTTCCATATGTCTTTTTAAACGATGTAAAGTAACAAATCCTTTCTCACACACGTAACAAATATTAGGTTTAATATCATTGTGAACCTTGACATGTCTAGTAAGATAGGATTTTTTAAAAAATGGCTTCTTACAAGTTGGACGAATAAAAAGTTTAGATAACTTCTCATCCTCAAAACTTGATGAAGGGGTTTGTTGAACGGAAACGTGTGTCTCCTCAGATGGTAAAGTATTATTCATTTTGTACTTCAGTTTAGCGAAGTATAAAAAATCACTCTAAAAGTAAGACTTTAAAAACTACTAAGTATGAGAACTTAGACAACTCTACAGCGAGAAAAGATTGTAACTAATTCAAATTTTTTCTTCGTTCATCAGTTTTACTTAAGAATTTACGCCAAATTCTCTTATTTCATGCCAAATTTTTATAACTATCGCCAATATTAGTGGAAATTTAGCCAAATATTATCCCATACCTTGCTATAATACTCGAATCTTGTGGAAAATTCTAGTTTATCAACATGTCTAAACAGATAATTTGTACACTTTCACTCTGTATTTTTATGGATGTAGCATCTACGTTAAACATTTTAGGGAAAAAATATTCTATGTTTTTTAACAGTTCATTATAGATTTGTCGAAACTTGTGGTTTAGTATTTTCAAAGAAGGTAGGTTGTTAATACTTAAAGTTTCAAGTTCATGATTTCATCATACATCTGCAGCTTCTAAATTTGATAAGTGTTAGATTTTTATCTTACATTTTCAATCTAAAAAGAAAAAGTTAATTTTCTGAGATAGAATTTGTATTAAAATAATTTGTGTAAAAATTTTTCATTTACAAAAGGTTCGTTTATAAGCATATGTGTGAAAAACTTCAAACCAAATGACTTTTAAAAACTTAGTACTTTGTAAACTAAGATGCGTTATTAACACACGTGAAACATTAAAATCGCATACTTCATAATTTTTTTAATACTTGCAGTCTCTTAAATTGGTAAGAATGAGTTTTTATCTCACATTTTCATTCTTATCATTAGAAAAAATAAGTTTCATATATTTTTATTCTAAAAATAAGTTAATTAATTTCTGAGATGATATTTTTTCTAAAATACTTTGTGTAAAAAATTTTTCATTAAAAAAAAATTTCAGTTTATAAGCATATGTCTGAAAAACTTCAAACTAAATGTCTAAAAAACTTAGCACTTTGTAAAATAAGATGTGTTGTTAACACCAAAATTGTTGACTTTGTGATTTTTTCGAATACCTACAACCTCTTAAGCTGGTAATTTTGTGATTTTATCTTACATTTATAATCTTATTATTGTGAAAATAAGTTTCTTATATTTTTATTCAAGAACAAGTTATCTAAATTTCTAAAATACTTTGTACAAAAACATTTTCAGTTTATATACATATGTTTGTAATCGATAATACTTGGTTAAAATATATTTTTAGTATGTTTAAATACACTTTAGAAAACTTAAGTATGCATCTGTGAACATGAATGTATTTAATAAAACATATATTAATATTTTTTCAGCTCTGAATTTTTTCAAAGTTAGCGTTCATCATTTACAAACTTGGTATCTGGAAAAGAAAAACTGAGTGAATGTAGCATTGACATGGACCATTTCACTATGGTAAAGGGATGAAAAGTAGTAATAAATGAAGTTGGGAAGTCTTTATTTGACACAGATTGTTAAATAATTCTTAGCAAATATACCTTAAAATAACTATTGTTGGGAATGAATTACAAAAAATCAAACGCTGACATTAGAGATGTGCCAGGTTCGATTCCAGATTGCGTTAAAAACTAAAAAAAAAAAATGGTAATTTCTAATTATCACTCTGTTCGAAAACTTATATTATTCTAAGAATGTTGGAAGATTTCTAGTATAACATAAAACTTTAAATAAAAATACTTACAATATTTTAACGAGTGTAAGAAAATTTAAAGAAAATTTATAATTAAATACCACTTTGTAAAAACTTTTAAGTATACACATATGTTCGATGACAGTGATAAGAAGATTCCAAAAAGTTATATCTAAAGTATAACTGTTTAGGTAGAGAAATTTTTGACATCAGCTATTTTTTGCAGTAAAGTAACTTCTGAAAAATGATAGCTTCACTCTCTTATGTAAAATTTAATACAATATGTTACGATATTTTCTTAAACTTATCAAGACTTCTTTTCAAACAGTGAATTTTTCAGTTTTTTACATTGATCAACTTATTTTTATTTTAATTAATTTATTTTTTAAAGATGAATTTTACTTCAAATAATTTTTTCTTAAACAAAATTCCCATTTAAAGTTCTTTTATTTTCTTTCAATTTCACATTACATAAATTTTTCTTGAACATTGTTCTTATACAGATTGAACTGAACATAATTCAACATAGCAGATAATATTTTTACAATTTTCATATTATGATCGAGTGATAAAACTCCACATTCTTTGAAAAAATGATTTCTTTACTTCTTTAACTTTTATACATTCCTGATTATCAATAATCCAGTTACCTAAATACTTCTGGAAGATATTAAAAATTTTTATCCAAAGTATGATAACGTCTCCAGATCTCTTAAAGCGCTTTGCCATAAGCTCACTTGAAAATACTAAGTAAATTACAACTTTGTCCCAATTAATTTCATTTTTTATCATTCCTTTTAAGACAATATCTAAACAGGTGTAAAAATTTTCCTCGGATAACATATCAACATTTTCATAAAGTTGATTGCTAATTTCTGAATTGATAAATTCATTCATTCGAAATTTAAGCTGGTTAATAATTTCTAGTTCTGAATTGCGAATGTGTGATCTATTGAATATATGAGTAAATGCGTTTAACAAAATGATATCTGTTCTGACATCCATCTTGAAAAAATAATTATTATGTAGTACTGAATTCAGGTTAAAAAACAGATGTCTTCACTCCGCAAAAATAAGTTAGCATGTGACAAAATTTTACTCCACTCGAAATTAATACTAGGTGTTTCTCACCAAATCTGAATTATCGCCAAATACTCTAAAATTTTTGTAGATATATCCTAAAATTTATTAAAAATCATGCCAAATTCTTATTTTTACGACCCTATTTCTGAATTTATTAGAAAAATTTCACGGGTTTACACTAAAGAAATGGAAGGGAGTTACAGAAAAAATGGTTAAACTTTAGATAAAAAATACATTGAACTGAGTGATCATTAGTCTAATATGTGAAGGATTATTCGAAAAAGTTCCAATTTATACCTAAAAACTTTTGATTTTCTGAAGTTGTAAAAATCTACTGAAAATGTCTATTATTAAAAGTTATTATATTCCCATATTGTGTATCAAATAATCAATAAGATTATTCTACAAAATACTAAGTGTTGTAGCGGGTAAAGTTTATTCAAAGGTAATGTAAGGAATGAATTTATATTTTAAGAAAAGATTGGATGTTTCAAAGATGAAACAAATTCAGAGTGCATTCTAGAATTTGTCGGCTTGCGCTCAAAAATGTATTCCATATTAACCAAGGACTGTGAAAAGAAAACGGCAAAAGGTGTAACAAAAACATTTATCAAAAAACATGTGAAACATGAACATTATAAAAAAAGTTTATTCGAATCTGTTAGATCGAGAGGATTTCAATCTAGAATACAAAGTTTTAAGCATGAGCTATATAGCGTAAAAACAAACAAAATTGCACTAAGCAGTTTTGATGACAAAAGATATATATTGGATGATGGAGTGGAATCTCTTGCATATGGACATTACAAAATTTAGTTTTATCTTATGCTTTATATTGGTTTCAGTAAATAATATTGTTAAATAACATTGTTTGACTGTTAATTTAATGAAATTATGTAACTTACTCTTATAATGTATCTCAATTTATGTAAAAAATTATGTTTCCTTTTTTAATTCAAAAATGCATATGAAATTGTAGAAACTTGTATAAAATGATTAAATAAAATTGATTTTTTATTGTATAAAAGAATTTATTTATTCATTTATTTATTAAGTTTTATTTCAACTTCACATTAAAAATTAATGATCACAGTAAAAGAAATTTTTATTTTTATTATTTTTAAGTTTTCCAAATAAAAGTAAATTTAATCACTTTTCGATAAGTACAGTTCATTTTAACTTTTTACTGGTAACAATCACCAACAGATGGCAACATCAAAATCATTCTAAAAATATTTTCTAAGTTCAATATATTCTGTTTCTAAATTGGAAATAAATGAACCAAAATAAATTATTTCCAAAATATTTCAGAGTCCGTTTCAATAAAACTCTTATCACCTCGTCAGTGAGATGACATATTGCACACCTCACAAATCGGAAAATAATCTAAATCCATCCTCTTACACAATAAATTTAACAAATCGAATTTTCACCAATCCAGTTACTCATCCATCACCCACAACCAACGCATTGGGTGCATTAGAACTCCACCACGGCGGGGAGAATATCACCGACGCGTATTGGATGCGCTAGAACCCCAGGTGCGCTAGAACCAGTACCACCGCGTTTTGGGTGCACTTGAACCCCACCTGCGCCAGCGCAATCTGGGTGCACTTGAACCCCACCTGCGCCAGCGCCAGCGCAATTTGGGTGCGCTTAAACCCCCACCTTCACAGCTACTTACGTCTATGGGGGAAATTGCAGGAAAGTAGGGTTTAACGTCTATAGACTGCACTAAACCAAATGAAACAAATATATATTTTTTGTAATAGAGACAGTTAACTGTGAAAAAAAAATTGTGTATGTAGGAGCCTCGCCTCCCCCCTGGGGGGGAAGTCCCCTCTCGAGGGGAGAAAATTTTCATGATGGATATCTTTCAAAAGAGCTCGCCAATACCTTTAAAACGAATGGTTGAACCATCGATCTGCGATAATTTAAAACAAAGTTATCGATTTTTTTTTTACTTTTAACGAAAAAGAAAACTTACTTTAAAAAATCGTAATTTGAAAAATCGTACTTTTTTTTTTTTTTTTTTTTTTAAATATTGAGAATAAAATGGACATTTTTTGGATATTTGGTGTTATACTACTTCTCTAATACGGAAATCGTCTGCGTTATCATAAAAGATAATTTTTTTAAATAATAATTTTAATAAATTATTTTTTAAAAACCGAATTAAATTCTATATAAATGTAGGTGCATTAATGAAACGGGGGGTTGAGGAGGGCGGTAGCTCCCCTCACACAGAACTTATTATCATATAAATCTTTTCAGAGGCCTAATATGAATTGTTTAACATAGGTTTACATAACTGTACTCGTTATCTTACCTATTAATCTGCAACCTGTATTTATAGTATTAAATTTCAGAGTAAGAGAAAGTCGTGTGAGTGACACACCAAATTATTTACTATCTCTTACCCATAAGGTATAGAAAGTATTGTTTTTGGCTCAAATTTTCGAACGCGTGATTTTGTTATATTTACACGTTTTGAGGTCCCCTGAATACGAAAATCATGTTTTTAGCAAATGGTCTGTGCGTATGTCTGTGTGCCTGTGTGTCTGTGTGTCTGTGTGTGTGTCTGTCTGTTATCAGCATATCTCAAGAACAAATAGTAGCAGACATTCCAAACTTTGTATTCTAAATGTTATCATATATAGATGCTACAGTAAGCTTTTCGTTAAGATCAAGCAAATGGTTCGTGTACAGGGACAATCAAGAGAATTCTAATACATTACGTCTATGGGTGAAATTGCAGGTAAGTAGAGTTTAACGTCTATAGACTACACTAAAACAAATGAAACGAATATATATATATTGTAATAGAGATAGTTAACTGGGAAAAGAAATTGTGTATGCAGGAGCCTCGCCTCCCTCCCTGGGGAGGGGGGTACGTCCCCCCTCGAAGGGAGTAAATTTTCATGATGGGTATCTTTCAAAAGAGCTCGCCAATACCTTTAAAACGAATGGCTGAACCATTGATCTGCGACAATTTAAAACAAAGTTATTGATTTTTTATTACTTTTAACGAAAAAAAAAAAGTTTTTTTTTTTTTTTTTTTTTTTTTTTTTTTAATTGAGAATAAAATGGGCTATTTTTGGATACTTAGTGTTATACTACTTCTCTAATATGGAAATCGTCTGCATTATCATAAAAGATAATTTTTTTTAAATAATAATTTTATTAAATATTTTTTTAATAACCCAATTAAATTTTATATAAATCTAGGTGCATTAATGAAACGGGGGATTGAGGGGGGCGGTAGACCCTCACGCAGAATTAATTATCATATAAAACTCTTCCGAAGCCTAATTTAATTGTTTAACATAGGTTTACATAACATCGTTATCTTACCTCTTAATCTCCAACCTGTATTTATAGTATTAAATTTCAGGGTAAGAGAAAGTCGTGTGAGTGACACACCAGATTATTTTTTTTTAAAAAGAGGATTATTCTTTAATATCCGAATTAAATTCTATATAAATGTAGGTGCATTAATGAAACGGGGGGTCGGTAGTCCCCCTCACACAGAACTAATTATTATATAAAACTCTTCAGAAGCCTAATATGAATTGTTTAACCTAGGTTTACATAACAGTACTCGTTATCTTACCTATTAATCTGCAACCTGTATTTATGGTATTAAATTTCAGGTAAGAGAAAGTCGTGTGAGTGAGACACCAGATTTTTTTTTTTTTTTTTTTTTGACTCACCCGACTACCACAGGTAATGGAAGTATTGTACTCTCTCAAAAATATCGATATCAAGTTTTATCTAATTTACATGTTTTAATGTCTCAAGGTACCAAAAATTGCATTTTGAGAATTGGTAAATGTCTACGTGTGCAGTTAAATACATATATGTATGTATGTGAGAGTGTATTGATTGTTTTGAAAATCATATCTCGAAAATTAACAAAGATAGAACGACGAAATTTCAATCTAGCGTAAGGGTGATTTAAATTTTTGGCGAAAATTGGAAAAACGAGGTGAACACTGAAAACCGGAAGTAGGAGCATAGGTCTATATCTCAAAGATGGCTCCAACACTTTTCTTCAATGCTGCTATATAATCATCTTTAAATAAAATATACAGATTTTGCTATATATTCCTTTTAGATATCCTTTCGTACATATACGTTTGTTAGTTTAGGAAAGTTGATAGATGTCCTGTATAAATAGGTCAATTTCAGGTCTTCCAAGTGCATTCCTTAAAAAAAAAAGTATGTACGATTTTCTCCAAATTCGCCATATTAACTCCCTTATAAACATCCTCTCGTATACAAGGGCACCGAAAGCTGGTATCTTAAAAGCGGCTCTTTTTTTTTTTTTTTTTTTTTTTTTTTTCAAATTTACTACATGAATCCCGTTATAGATATCCTTTAGCATGCATGCAGTTGGTTATTACAGGGTAGTTGATGAGATTTTTCAATATGTATGTAAAATATGGATCTGTTTTACAAGGGATTTTTATTGTTTATTTTGATAATTATGTGATTTGTTATTTATTTATTATTTACAAGACGTTTGTATGTAGATGACAATTTTTTAAAAAGTCTTGCAGCTATTCAAAGAAAAAAAAAATGATAATAATAAATTATATTATGCATCAATATATCCATACCCGACAGTAAATATTTTTCCATATTTGAAAAATTTATGTTTTTAATGACATTTTCTATAGTGGTACAAAAATCAGATAACATAAAACAAAATCTAGATTAATTATTAACATATTCAATCAACTTAAAATTATTTGGTAACATTTAATACTGAGAATTTTATATTTTCAAAAATAATAGTAATAATAATAATAATAATAATGAAAAATAAATAAATAAAAAAATAAAAAACAATGTTTGTTTTACTTAAAATATCATTAAATGAATCTAAAGTCCGGTTATCTATTTATTTATTTGGGCTCCATATAGGGGCGACCGGGGCACAGTGGATCACTTTTACATTTTTAATTTTATTTCACCAAAAATAAAAAAGCAAGGTACTTGAAAAAAATAGCAAACATTCTTTAAACCTTTCTTGACATGTCCTATTTTTTTATATATATAACAATACTTCTAATACATTACGAATAAAAAAATAAATTGTGTGCTGACACAAAGTGGACCATTGTGCCCCATCACCGGGGCACAGTGATCCGCAACCCGGGGTACAGTGGAACGACCACTGTCGTTCATGTTCAATTAATATACATTACTATTTTTTTAATTAGTTTCTTATGCAATTCTAATCTAAATAACATAATTTGAACAATATCATGAAATAAAATTACCAAAATTTAAAGGAAATCGTAATAAATAAGAAATCAAATTAGAGGAAGAATCCTGTATCAGATTAAATTTCTCGTTTACGTGCCCTCACTAAGAACAATAAAATATATTTTTAAATGTTTATTAATGTTATATAGTTATAAAAATTATGAAATATATAATTAAACTTTTTATTACTATTCAAACATTTTTATTAATTATTTTGAGATATTAATACTTTACATTATATTTGTGAGATAAGTTTAACTAAAACTATTCAACTTTTATCTTTACATGTTATTTCTAAAAACAACAACAATAAATTTATATAACCTACTATTTATTATATCATAAAATCTTTTTACTTATTTTTCTAATATTAAACAATTAAATAGTTATTAAATTTAGATATTCATAATTATTATACTACTATTCAACTATTTTCCCTTTTCAGAAATTTATTTTATTATGACATTAAGATTATTATTTTTTTTATTAATTATTTTGAGTCACATTATATTTGTATATGTAAATTTAACTAAAACAAATGATGTATTTAATATAATTTGGACTTTTATGCACATTGGAAGGCGGCCCACAGTGTTCCATGTCAAGTCAAAACAAATAACAATATTGAAATTATATGTAGACAATAAATATGCTAATAATTTTTATAAATATAAAAACAACAATATCTTACCTTTTCTTAACAACAATCCAATACTTGTAGTCAATAGTTCAGTCCTGATAAAAATTAAAAAACAAAAAACTTAAAACTTGAAAAATTACTTTAAGCAGCTCAAAACATAAAAATTGTATAAAATGTCTACTTTAGCATTACCATGTGGTTTTTGGATGTATACAAGTAGTACCATGCTGCCATCTATGAGTCTCAATATAAACTAAAAGAGTTAAATATTAAGAGATTTAAATAGGGGTGGTCCACTGTGCCCCAGTCTCCCCTATACAACTCTATTCACATGTACGATAAAAAAATTATGAAATAAAATTATTACTGCATTTTAATTTATTATTATTATTATTATTATTATTATTATTATTATTATTATTATTTATGATTCGAAACATTTTACGAAAAGTAATATAAACTAGCAGTCAGTATTATTAAATGAATCACTATAATTAATGAATCAGTAAGAGTAACTTTTATTCTTATGAAAATAATTTTTTTTAATGTCATTTTTTATCGGGTAAAAAGTCGCACCGGGTCCCCACTGCCTTCAGCAGCGCAGACCCGTGCGCGCTGAGCGCACAAGTTAAGGGATACACGCGTTCGCGCGTGTATTCCTCCCCTGACCCTTCGTGCACCCTGAAAAAAAAAACATTTTTGATCGCAAAAAAAGTCACACCAGGTCCCCACTGACTTTGGCACCGCAGACCCATGCACGCTGCGCGCGCACGTGTGAGGATATACATGCACTGCGCGCACATATTCCTTCTCAAGTCAAACTTTTTTTCTTCAGAAAAGAAATTAAAAAAAATCATTTCTCATCGGGTAAAAAGTCGGACTGGGTTCCCACTGCCTTCAGCAGCTCAGTCCCGTGCGCGCGCACAGGTTACGGGATACGCGCGCTACTCTCACCTATACATTCCCCACCGTTCCAGCCCCTTCTAATTAACTTACATATACCAATTTTGAACGGTCTAACTCAATTAGCTGAGATGCAAAAGAAAACCTAATCAGGACACCTCAAAACGCGTAAATCGGGTGAAATCTCGAATTTCACATTCGATAAAATAAAAGAACTTTAAAATATCTTTTGAATGATGTATTAAAAATAATTTAATCAGAATTAGAATCAGAAATATTGTAATTATAAGATATTACAGTGCCATCTGGCGGTAGAAATTTCTGTAATCAACTGTTCGATTCCAAATCAACAAAGCTTTCAAATGATATATTACTCATGAAATTATTTTAATTTGTAGCTGAAATACAAAAAAAACGATTCAGGATATCTCAAAACGTGTAAATCTGGTGAAATCTCGAATTCCAATTTCGATAATATAAAAGTACTTTAAAATATCTTTCGCATGATGGATTAAAAATAATTTAATCATAATTAGAATTTGAAATACGCGTATTAGAATAAAATTTAATTTCCAATTAAAATGTAAATTTTTTGTTTATTCTTCGAAATCGATGAAATTTAAACGGCAACTTCGTCTTGTGATGAAAACTCTGCATATTTGCAGTGTTTATTCCCAGTACAAAAAACATGTGACCTGAATCAGGAATCTATAGCAGGAAGTAAAAACTCTTTCACTGTATCTCTATCGGGAGTTGCCATGACAACCAACGAACGGCAAAGGAATGCTTGCAACGAGAATTTCATTCAGCGTAAAACGACGGGAAACGATGGAAGAAGCCAAAATTGTCTCAATTTTTTGAGATCTGATTCGTCTAACCGAGGTCTATATACAAAATAAATAAATAAATAAATAAATGAAATGATTTATCTCTAAAAGGTTTTGAGTTATAAAATGTTTTGTGAAAAAATCGATCATTCGTAAAATCTAAAAATTTGGATCGCTCATCCGTATTTTGTTAAAATGTTTATATATTTCGAAAGATGATTGAATGAGCTTTCAAAATATGGCGGTTGTTAAGAAATGGAACAGTTACTCGGTCGTACACGGCGAATCAAAAAAGACGATCGAGAAAAAGAGAAATTTTGGACCCTTTTTAAAACATTTTTAAAAATATAAAACATCCGTATTTTTTAAAAAAGAAAAAAAAATGTACCGTAAGAATCGGTTATAAATGCTTTTTCTCGTGGTACAGGTGCATTTTCAATATCTTCAACAGTTGAACAGCGATGGGTTTACAAAAACCCACAAATTTTTCTCTCCCTGCTCCTTCTTTTGAGGAACGCGGGTCAGGGTGAAACGTACGGTTATCTTCAACAGTTGAACAGCGATTGGTTTACAAAAACCCACAAATTTTTCTCTCCCTGCTCCTTCTTTTGAGGAACGCGGGTCAGGGTAAAACGTACGGTCGCCTGGCTTTTTGAATCGTTTTTTGACTAGACATAGTTGGACGTTTTAATTAATATATCCGCTAATTAGGGTCGCATTGATAAACAAATGGTTAATACGTTGAGATGAAGAAATTCCACGTCTTCTGGTACCTGATTCGAGCCGCTGCGACCATTAGCGCCGAAGCTTTAGCTCTCACAACGCGTTTCTCACAGACGTACAGAGGCACAGACTCGTACAGATTTTAATAATATAGGGAGATTAATGAAATTATTCTTTATTTCATAGCCTTTAAGTTCTTTTATTTTTTACTTAAATATTACATGGTTTGTTAAGTTTGAAAAGTATTTACAATTATATGTAACGGAAATAGTAATCTTAATGAAATATACAGAATGCGCAATTTCTCTCCAAAATAATATTTGTGTCAATTCTCTTTTTTCGAGATATTTTATGAAAGTATTCACAAATATGTCTTAGAAAGATAAATGCAAATTGAATTATATTCTTTTGAAAGTTTTTACTTTCATTTGTGATTACATTAAGTGGAAAAATTGTTATCGTGAGAAGGAAGACAGATTTAAATGTAAAAAACGTTTACTTTTATTATAATGATCTTTAGGTTAAAAGAAAAAAATCATCGTTGGACAATGTACAGTTTCGGATAAACTGTAAATAAATTAAGAAAACATTTTCAGGATAAAAAATAATTGATAGTATATTATGTTTTTATGTAATACAAATATTCTTTATGAAATATTTTTTTAGGCAGATGAATGGAATTTATAATGAATAGAAAAATGATTTAATATCCATATCAATGCATATGTTTAAAAAAAAAAAAAAAAAATACGTAACTCATAAAATGCAACATATTTCTTTCTATGTGTATACAACAAATTTATAAAACGACAATATGTTCGAAATATGCTTTTTTTTTTTTTTTAATAAAGCATTTATAAATACATTTTGTTAAATTAACTAGCTATTATTTTTACATAAAAAGAGTTAATGAGAATATAAAGCAACTTTATCATTTTTTTCTATTAAATTAGTGATATAGAATTTTTTTAAAGATCAACATCTAAATGAAATATTATATTAAATTTTGTAGGCGTCTGTTTATATACACATTATTTATGTCGTACTCGGTTTGTATAAATTATAGATTAATCGTTCAATAAGAAGTGTAATGTTCCTTTTTAAAAATAAATATACATAGTACAAATTCATTTATAATACGTTCATATATATGTATACACCGGGTGTCTCATAAGTCTGTAGAAATTTCAAAAAATCATAAAAACTGAAGAAATGGGTTGAATTGAACGCGGTTTGCAAAACGTCATTCGCGTGGTGAAGAATTTTTTTTTTTTTTTTTTTTTTTTTTTTTTTTTTTGGCAAAGAACAAAATGATAGTTAAAATTTTCGCCCATACAGGTGCGATGTACATGAGCAAATCACAATTTTCCGTGTAACTCTATATGTACTTGCATGCAAATGTTTATCAGATTTTAAATGTTATTCTACATATCCGCCATCCATACAAATTACAGTTTGGAAATAAGTTTCAACACAACTGCAAATTCAGTCAGTGGTTCTTACCTGAGGAAAAATATCTTCATAAAAACGCTTTAACCACCAATGCAACATCGCAATTAAATGTTCATGTTTGTACAAATAAGAGGTAAAATAGAAATACGCTGCATTAAACGAAAACCCGTGCAAATTACATGACTCTGATTTCCATATTTCTCGTTACCCATCATTTCAGCGACCTCTATTGCCAAACAATTTAAATTTACTTTTTTTTTTTTTTTTTTTTTAACCATAAAATATTCTTTCTTCACGAGAATAACTTTTTCTCAAATTCTATTCTTTTTCTCTAATTCTATCTCTGTCTTCAATTTCTATGGAATTTTAAAATGTCTACAAGTTTATAACACACGTTAGATATATAGGTGTAAGTATGTACAATGTACATTTACTAATCTCGCTGATTTAGATCGGTTTTTCTTTCATAATTGTATGGATAAATACACTACATTAATATTGTATTAACGCAATATACTGTATGTACCTAATTTTTACATAATTTAATACAAAGTGTTAGCATTTTCTCATATATATATATATTGTAAGGCTAATTTAAATTGACACCTGCAGATCGTTGTAAAGGTGATCAAACCTTTGCTAACCGAATGACAGCCCCAAAAAGAAATGAATACAGAATGAGAGAAAGTAGAAAGTTAAGTTACCCTCCTGGGAGAATGTTTGTCTCGGAACGACAAGATGAAGGCAAAGTAATGAACAACTGGGTGTCCGTAGAGAATCGGAAGGAATAAATCTTCCAGAATAATTTTCCGACTAGATTCTTTTTTATCAGCATAGGATGTATAATTTGAACAGCTTATCATTATATTTATTGTTTAAGTATTTATACTAAACAATGCACTTGAAAGTCATAAAAGGAAGCATGTTATGTATAGTTTAAATAAAATGTTCTTGGATATACATTCAGTAGTTTTTGTGTTTTTACGTTGCATTATAAATGAATTTACCTATTTAAAATACCACTTTTAAAATACTGTTTATTTATAATCGATAATAAATAACATTTAAAACTTTATAGAGGCATGGAATTTAAAAATATATGTACAAAATTTTTATTTTTAGATTCAACATGAATAAAAATTGTGTGTATTGTAGCAATATATATATAGCAATATATATATATATATATATATATATATATATATATATATATATATATATATATATATATATATATATATATATATGTGTATATATATATTCAAGTTTTAAATAAAAATGTTAGATTTATATCAAATTTGTTTTTTCAGTATTACACTTTTAAAAACATTATTAGAGTAAAAAGAACTTACGTAATTAATGAAATGAATATTAACGCTTAAACAAAAATTGAAACTATATTTAATAGTACCAACGAAAGATTGCATTACATATTTATAGTTTAACATTGGGTAAAATGTTACAATAATATCGGAATGAAAAATACCAGGTGATTTAAAGTAAGAGTATATTTAGATTAAAATAATATAGTATATAAACTTTTACAAAATGATAAAATCACTACATGTGTGCGTGAAGTCACAAAAGAATAACCCATTTTTTATAATTTCGAGGATTTTTTATATTTTTTTAATTTTTACGTTTAAATAAGTGTATTAATTTTTATGTCGAAAGAAAATGAACTCGTATTTTTTTTGTCAACAATTAAATTATAGCTAATATTTAAATGGCAAATTTTAAAGCTATTAGGAGGTTATTATTTTCATATTTTAATTAATTTAAAGAAAACAAATAAAATATTCGAATATCAGACTTTGCGGTATTGCGTTATCATTGTGTTATGAGCTATTACATGAGTTTCAAATGTCTAGTTAGTCGGGAAGTTAGTTAAAAATCGATTGAAAAAATTTTACTGGGCAAACAAACAAGAAAGCGAGTTAATATAAAAATGGTTAAAAACTTATTTTCTCCCTCTTTCCTTTTATTAAATTAATTCATTTTCTAAAATATAAAAGAGCAATATTTTATTTATTTATTTATTTTAATTTTTATTGAAATTTTTGGAAATTCAGTCTTTGTTTCCGGACGCCCTTCATAAAAACCGGGATACGATTTCTCAAAAACTCATGCACCGGTTTTATAGAATTCTTGCACACTTCCTTAAAACAGAATTGACTAAAAATTGACTAAAATTGAAAAGAGTAAATGCATTTTTACAGAGGTTTAATTAGTTTTCCCCCTCCAAGAAATGAAAATAATAAATATTATTATAGTTTAAAGATTCCTATTACAAAAAGTGAAATATTTATGATATTTTTACAATAGTTTCGAGAACATTAGAGTCTACAGTAAATTTGTGTCAAATCTCGAAATTTTCAGTTTGTAATGTTTTGTTTTGTAACCAACTATCTTTAAGAATTTATTAAGAAAAAAAAAAAATATTAAAAAAATTAATTTTAAAACATTTGCTTACTAAGTCAGTCATTACGAAAACACTATATGCTAAGATTAGTTACGAAAAAAAAAAAAAAAAAGCTTTAAAAATAACCTCTATTCTAAAAATAATGTAAATTTTCAGCATGTGAATTAACTGCAAGTACCTGATTGTTAAACCGAGTGCAGAACTCAAAAATAAAAATTCGATAATCTTTGTTTATAGGAGATAAAATGTTTAAATTTAAAAAAAAATCATATTTCTTTTTTAGAACGTTTCCTGTATTCCATCAACGAAAATATTATTTATAATGAATAATTTTCAGTAATATCGCTTTTATCTGTATAAAATGATGTTTTTCTTTATGGAACTATAGGAAGCCACGAAATTTTGGAACAGTCTCAATCTATGCATCAGATAATCAGAAAATTATGCGCCCACTTACGTTTCTTTAATTTGGTGCAATTAAATAAGCCAGCTTCAAATTTATATTTAACATTTTCTATTTTTTTTCTGCCAGTTTAAATATGTATGTTTATAAAAGAGAAAAATTAAAGTAAACACACGTTTTATTATATTCATGGAAGAAAAGTTTAACTTTTCATTGCAATGAATAACTAAAATCTCATACAATATACATATATACATATATATATATATATATATATATAACTTTAAAAATCATTTTTTAGAAAATAAAGCGTCTTCTTTTGATTAATAATTATTTTTTTCTCCATAACTTGATGTTGTATTTTTACTTTTTATCTCCAGTAATCAGCATATAGCTATAATAACATAATATTATTTTCGTACGACTCGTAATTGTTTTCGTACGACACGTAATATTTGATTAAAACATGCCAAATTAAGCGATAAAATTCACTCCAAGAATTATCATACATTAGCAATGTACTAATACATATATATTTAATGTGTTATTTTAAATGCCAGAATATAATTTTAGAAACTTGTACTTTCATATTTGTACATTCAAAATAATATTAGTAATAGTATAAATCACGAAAAACTAAATTTTATTAGAAATTTTGTTATATTTAAAACGAAATATTTTTATGTGTGTTGACTACAGACTGATTAGTTTTATTTATTTTAAAGTAAAACATGTCTCAAGTGTTCCTTTTTTGTATAGCTCTTGTAGTTTTTCTCGTTGTAGTATTTGTGTAATTTCATGCATAAATAATGCATAAATAATACATAAATTCATGCTTGTACACATAAACTCCCTCGTGGTAATGTCCTCTATCGATATACAGAATTAAATACGTCTGAGTATTGCAGAAACTTGGAAGCCACTAGATTTACGCAACAGGCAATTGATAATAGTCTAATATTCCATTATACATTATTTAAATTGCTATTATATATAAGCTAATATTTAATATATTTTACTTTCGCGATATGAAACATAGATTAAATAAATATAAATGATGTATTATATCGTACAAAGACACGTAGACGAAGGAAATTATAGGATACATATAGTGTGAAGATATTGTAAGAAAAAAAAATAAAGTAAAATAATAATAATAATAATAATAAATATAATAACAATAATAATTACAAAAATTAAATTTGAAATTAAAAAATCAAAGACGATGAAATTTTGAGGTGCCAAGTTTTTATCAGTCAATATAGATATTACAAAACCAAACTACCGAATATCGAAATATTTATATAACGTTATATATAAAATTTTAGATCATGTGGTATATCTATCGATTTATCTATATATGATGTATATATGTATTCATACGGAGTAAAAATTAAGAAAATTAAATCACTGGCCCGTAGGACTGGAGATTTTAAGTCTCTACTGATACGTACTAGGGTGGTTCGAAAAAATCGATTTTTTTATTTCCGAATCGCGTTACCTCTCAAAAGTTGTAGTTTTGTATCCTCAGCTGGGGAAAAATAACAAAAAAATTCTACGTTGACATCTTCAGTTCGCGCATGAGGCTGAAAGTTTGAAAAAATGTTTTAAAATTTGAAATTTTCAAAAAATAATAAAATTAGTTTTTTGTAATTTTTTATAATGCAACAGCCATAAATTGTTAGTATATAGCGTAGTTTCAACCTAAAAATTTTTTTATAACTTTTAGATGACATATTCTGTTCGCGCATGAGGCTTAAACTTTGAAAAAAAAAATGTCAAAAACTGAACACGAACAGTAACTGTCCGGCAAGCACAAAGTTTGCGCCGCGCAGTCGCATTCTTATTCCATTGCCGACTTGTCTAGGCACACTGAGGAAAAATTCTGTAACTGACATCTAGAATCTAAATTGTAGCTCTATAAAAAGTAGTTTCATGTCATCCTTATAAATTCTAGTCCCCTTGAAAAGCGAGTTCTAGAAGCCCGTATTAGAATTCTAGAGCATTTGCCTATATTCTTGAGGGCAAAGTTATTTAAAAATCTCGGCAAATAAATGAGACTACAAGAGGCGGGTTTCAGCAACTATAATCTTGGTGTATGACCTAATTCTAGGAAATCAAGTGCGAATTTCTCGCAATGCAAAAAATTCGGAATATTCAGAATATTGTTTCCCCATCTAGAAATGTGTAAATAAGAAATTCTTGACCATTTCGTCTATTCAGTTTTACCTTATGCGCATAGTTTCTCAGGACGAATTGGCAAGAAGTTGACTGACTGTGAAAAACGCTCTGTTGCTAATTTTGAAACGACTAATACTGAGGAGATAAATGTGACCAAAACTGACTTAAACAAGGACCAACAGTATTTACTTAATATTTATCGAGCAGTCAAGACAGGAGAGTGTGCGCCAGATCTCGCTGTGAAAGATCCTGGTCCTCTTAACTCTATGTGGTTAATTTGGGCAAATAGGATCTTAAGACTATATATTTCTGAAGTAAAACTTTCTGACGAAATTAAACTTCTGGTCAGCTATATTATGAAGATATACGCCCCAGTGTGGTTTGGAATTAAATTGCACCCTTCCATAAAGTTTGCAGCAGTTCACGTGTATAAATTAGTACAGAAGACTTGACAGCTGCCCGAGAGTGTACGTAAAATAATTGATCCTGTCATTCAGAGGAATGCGTATTTTTGTCATCCCGAAAATCTTTCAATTTCAATGGTACTAGATGAGAGAGTGCACGTAAGACAGCTAGCTTTTCGAAGATTGCTAAAAGCAAGAAAACAAGAGACGAAAGGGAAATCGGTGCGAACTTTTCAACCACCGACCATCAATTTTGCAGCTTCAAATTACATTGAACATATTGATTGGTCCAAGTGCAAACTTACACCTCCTCCAATAATGAGCAATGTGTCAATGCAAAGCCTAGAAGAACTTATTAATACTAATGTTCTCCCAGAGTTCGAGCTAATTGAATTTCTTTGCCACACGAAAAGTGTCGAAAGAATTGTAAAGTTCTTAACAGAATCTTGTACTAAAGTGGAGAAGAGAACAGGGATTGTTTCATAAGGACAATTTTGCTCTGAAGGTCAACTATGCCATTATTTGACTATAAATCTCAATTTAAAACAATGCTCAACACATCTGAGGAATCTTAAAGACACAAAAAATAGGTAAAATCTATATATCATTCTGTAATTAGCTAGGACATGCAATGTTATTATATACATATAAATGTGTGTGTGTAACTATACTTGTACGTATAATACTGTAATAAAAGGTTATATTCAACACATTTAGAATTTTTAAAATACTTTTGAAACGTAAATATTCCATGTATGTATTATTGTATATTAAACACGTAAATTTCAAATTTTAGAAGATTTTAGCCCAATTTAAGGCTTATGCGCGAACTAAAGATATAATGTAAAAGCTATAAAATATTTTTTTAGGTTTAAACTACGCTATATACTGACAATTTATGGCTGTTGCATTATAAAAAATTACAAAAAAACTAATTTTATTATTTTTTGAAAATTTCAAATTTTAACATATTTTTTCAAACTTTCAGCCTCATGCGCGAACTGAAGATGTCAACTTAGAATTGTTTTGTTATTTTTCCCCAACTGAGAATACCAAACTACAACTTTTGAGAGGTAACGCGATTCCGAAATAAAAAAATCGTTTTTTTCGAACCACCCTAATACGTACACATTTTCACAGATCAATTCACTTTTTTTTATTAGATTAAAAAAAATGTATGACAAAATAAATTTACAAATATGATAATTGAATATATTTGTAATTAATCTAAAAATACAAATAGAGTCTTGCATAAATTAAAAACGTATGCTTTAATAAATGGGTTAAATGTGACATATTCACCATATATGTAAAATACTATTATTGTAAATTAAAAAATAAGAAGTTATTAAAATTAAATTAAATAAAAAGTTACAGGGAATATGTAATACATCTAATTGTAATGAAGCGCACTTACTATTGTTATAACATACAATATTCTATGAAATATTGTGCAATATATAAAAAAAAAAAAAAAAAAATACAACTGAAAATCCTTACTTGTCCTGTGGACCACTAACATTTATATTTTGCTTTTCCATTGAATGTCTTTGAGGTCCTGGTCCAATGGACCACTGTTAATTTCGAGCCCTGTATTAACAACAACGTCAACTCAAGAAACTCAGTATATATATATATATATATATATATATATATATATTCCTACATTTAAGTTTTGCATTTCCTCTTGCTGCAATTTTACGCATTGGTTTGTAATTCCCCTTTTGTTTTTTCTAATCTTTAAACTTATATATATATATAAATTCATTTCAATAGTTTTATATATATATATATATATATATATATATATATATATATATATATATATATACATGCATATACATATGCACATATATATATATATACAGGTTAACAATTATTGAACTATATGAAATAAAATCGTCATAACTTCTGAATGGTTTGCGTTAGGACGTTCAAACTGTATGGTTGGCCGTTGGGCATGATGGGAATTATTATGAGCTTGACCACTTTCATTTGGACGGGTTCGTCAATAAGCAAAATTGGCACATTTTAGGACTGAGAATCCGCATTTCGTAATTGAAAAGTCTCTCCACCCTCAGTGGGTGACTGCGTGGTGTGCAGGATCGAGTCACGGAATAATTGGTGCGATATTCGTTGACTGCATGATGATACTGAACGATACGTGAAGGTTTTGAAAAATGATTTCACCCCCATTATACAAAGTGCCCCTGATTTAGACAAGATGTGGTTCATGCAAGAAGGAGCTCAACCCCATCGAAGCAGGAGATTGTTTGGTGTCCTGGAGGAGCACTTTAAGGACCGCATTCTGGCTCTAGGGTACCTAGAGGCCACTGGCATGGGCCTCGACCTGCCGCCATATTCTCCGGTTCTGAACCCATGTGACTCCTTTCTGTGTGGCTATATTAAAGACGCTGAAAACAGTCATTTAGGAGGTCATAGACATCATTGATGTTCCGACACTTGAGCGGGTCATGCAGAATTTCGCTTTCCATCTGCGCCACATCATCGCCAATGATGGCAGGTATAACACACATGTCATAACCTAAATACGAATATCTGTAGTGACGTTTACATGTTAAATAATGTGTGTACACGCCGTAGTTTGTAAGTAATTTACGTTTTATTTCATATATTTGAATAATTGTCACCCTGTATGTGTGTGTGTGGGAAAGACACATATATATATATATATATATATATTAATGTAATTTTTTTATACCCATATATTATACAAAATATTGCAAAATTTTACTTAGAAAATAAAACGCAAACAGCTCTTCGACATTAAACCTTTAGCTATTATTTATTAGGCTCTTCGAGCAATTTTAGGCATTTTCATGCATTCCTAGTGCCTACACATTTGGCCCAACAATAAATTTTTTTTATTACTTTAGAAATAATTGATATTGTTCCTTATAAATAGTGAGGCTTCTAACAAAGTCCTTGTTATATCATGCATTTCCAGTTATTTTGGTCTTCTTTCTGATGTTACGTTATAATCCTCTTATAATTAGGCTGAACAGATCAAAGTACATTTATAATAGAGAAACTTTAAAAAATGCTAAAATTACCCAATTACGGATATATTTTTCATTCCTAATAAATAAGGACTATGAATAAAGTATTAGTGATTAATAATTTACTTTCTAAATTTAAAAAAAAAAAAAAAAAAAAAAAAAAAAAATCCTTCAAAATAATGGAAGTTTTCAGATGTCCTCAATTGTCCCCAGAAAATGGATCCATTTGGTTAGCTTACTTATAATACGTAATATGTTTGCTAAAGCATTAAACCACCTTAAGTGGATTCTATAATGGAGTGTAAAACCGATCGCAGTGTCATTGAAAGACCTTTTACACTGTATGCTTTGAAGGAACAGTGAGTCTTATTAGTAAACCTTTAACTGCTATTCCCATTTACATTCAATTACATTGCTAACAGCATTTAGCATGTTTTGGGTTTATAATCGAAATTGCACTGAATTACACTCTATAAACTGTTATATGACTGTAGAATGATCCAGAATTCAATACAATTGCATTTGTCGTATTTACGTTTTCTTTTAGAACAAAACACTAATATAAAAATGAATACCAGTTGATTTACCAATCGTTTTGTTTAATAAAAAATTTTGTTATATTACATATGTTATATTGAGTACTAACAGGCTTTGCCCGCATGGCTGGTCACTATATTTAAATGATTAAAAAAAAAAAGTATCAGCATTTTTGTACCGCTTTACAAATAGAAATGAAACAGAAAATGCATTGCAATTGCTCAAACATTTCGTTTTGGGTACTCACCGTCCTCGGCAGAGACCTTTCTCCCCGCAACGGACCTATTATCTATCTCTGGTGCCTGCTGCGACAACGTCATATCCGTAAATTTCAATTTGTGTGCTAATTGGATGACAGTTCTGAAGCAAAGAGTATCGAAAAATATTGAAATAGACTTTTATATTTAAATCGCAGTTATACATAAGCAACACTTTATGCACTGTACATAGTATATATTATCACATTATTTCCTATATTTTATTTCATGTATCCTATCGACCATATACTGACAGTAATTTCACGCTAATATATCAGGTAATACAATCTGCTATGGTCGCTATTTCCGCCAAATTTTTGACAAATAAGTTTTTGTAGTTATGCATATTTCCCATTATTTTTTTTATTATTAATTTATTTAAATAATAATTAGAATTTATCAAATAATTGTGCCCAAAAGCGTCCAATTGCTGTCATACATAGTAGGTCATTTATATGTACAGTCGGTAACAAAAGTGTCCGAACACTAGCAAAAATTCCTATGTAAAAAAAGTACACTTCTTACGATTTTGTTAAATAAATCCTTGTCGAATCCTGTTCTTAGTCAGTGTAAGAACATGATTCGATAAGGATTTATTTAACAAAACCGTATGAAGTGTACTTTCTTTACATAGGAATTTTTGCTAGTGTTCGGACACTTTTGTTACCGACTTTATGTTAAATTAGCGCAGTGATTGATATACAATAAATAAATAAATAAATAAATAAGTAAAATTCATGGTACAAAGCTTTATTATATTATCAAAGCTATATCTCTCCCTTATTTGCTTTTGAAATTTTGTCGCCATATTGACGATGTTTTGTTTTCTATTTTATACTTTATGAAAAAGAGGAATTTTTTCAGTACCTATTTTTGCTAATAATTTTATCGATTGCACCTTTTTGTTAATTTATAAGAATCTTTCATAGTCAGTTTATATTTCAGTGGTTTTTATGTTTAAGATAGTGCTTGTTTAAATTAATTATCTATTTCTCAAACCGCATTTTTCTTCATAAAACTATATACTTAGGTATAAATGGATTATTTATGTGACTATTATTTCTGTTTCAATATTTTTTTCTACAATATTTTATAATTTATTTATATTTTTGAGGCGCTATTGGCGTAAAATATATATTGTTAAATTAAAGACATTGACGAAAAATGTGCGGTGTAATTCAGCGCTAAGATTTTAAAAACTTTCCTTGGAGAATCTAAAAAAAAAAAAACTAATAAAATAAATTTATGATCCATAGAGTTTATAGCAGTAAAGGAACGCTTGAGGTCAAATGTAACGTCATGGGCTTTTTTTTTTTTTTTACAACTTGGCAATAAAAATATAAAAAAATTGCAGATTTGAAAAAATAAATAAATAAAAATATTTTAGAACAATATATATTAGCATCATAAACTATAATAGCACCAACGAGATAAATAAAACAGAATGCTGATTCAATAGATTAAGGATTAGCTTTCCGTGTTTCAAGATAACCCACAGGATATGAGCACAGTAAGAAAATAGATTGCTATGTTTGGCCTTTCATCGCTATTATTTTGGCCTTAAAATTTAAATTTGGTAAATTATTATTATTAATAACACTACAGTGACCGAAATGAATTATTGTTAAAACAATTTTTCAGATATTTAACATTCTATTAAATAATAATAATAATAATAATGTATATATATATAAACTTTTTCCAATAAAAATGAAATCTATTTATTATTTCAGATAACTATAGATCTACTAATTTAATGTATCTTTAAAATAGATTAACAGTAAATAGTAATTCCTCACCTATTTTGAAATCTTTTACACGTTAAGTTTTGACTACAAGAAATTAAAAAGAAGTAAAATGAAAATGCCTATTATTTAGACCAGAAATAATTATTAAATTGTGTAAATAAACAAAAACATAGGCGGTTATGACTTTCGCCAAATACAATCTTCAAATAGTCACCATAGAAAGTTATTGAAAATAAGCTGTTACCAAGGTAACCAGCTCATAGATAGCTCATGCCACATGTCTCATGTTAGACCATGTTAAGGGTTACCACCTATCACTCTACTTTATTTATCTCGATGATTAGCACTTTGCCAATATGTATACAACTTTTAAAGTAATAATGACGTGAATTTTTGTTAGACACACTCACACACACACACACACACACACATATATATATATATATAATATATATATATATATATGTATTGTCCACGTTTAATTAAATGTATTTATTTTTATATCGAAAAAATTAACTCGTATTTTTTTTTTTTTTTTTTTGGCAACAATTAAATTATAGATAAAATTTAAATGTCCAATTTTAAAGCTATATTGAGGGTATTATTTTCATATTTTAACTAATTAAATGAAAACTAATCAAAATTTCGAAAATCGAGCTTCGAGGTACACAAGGACCCCTCGGGGGGCACCTTCGTGTCGAGTCACGTGACTGTCCGTGCGACCGTCTTTTCACTACTCTGTTCGCACACATACAGACACACAGACACACCTTTTATATATATTGAGTACATTTCGGTGAGAAAATTAATTATATTCTTAAATCTACTTTTATGTTTAAAAAAATTCTTGTTACAATATTTTAAGCTTCATTCCCTCTCTATACTCTATTTTGTATGAATTATTAGAGTACTGAGTGTTCGGCCAAAATTCAAGCGGCAACATCAGCTATCCATATAAGATAAACAACCTAAATCATATTTTTTAAACATTTTAATTTAATTTAATTAAGTTTTTAAGAATTAAGTTTTGATGTAACTTATTTTATTTTGACGTGTTTTTATTATTATTATTATTACTACATGCCTAGTAAAATGCTTCTTTTAATAAATATACATTTTATATTTTTGTATTTTCTATAACTATTGGCCATAACATAATTATTTAATATAATTTCTAAAATCCCTTTTTAATTTCGTAAATTCATAATTTTAATTTCTTAAATCATTATAAACGTTTGATTACAATAAAGATGAAATTTCATTTTTATAAGGGGAAATTTATTACAAACCGTGATTTTTACAGATTTACTTCGACATATTTTCCTATTTTCTACAATAATTATCTCATTTGGAGTTCCTTACATCTTGAACAGAAATAGTTTAAAAAAAATAAATTTTCTTTCAGCAATCGACGCGATTATTCCACTGGAGTATATATACACCAGCGGCATTTAACAGATTATACTCAAGTACGCATTTTTCCCGTTTTAGAAAACTAAATTCTTTTATAAGAAGGCCTAATATAATTTTACTTGATTAGGAAGCCTTGTATTAACATTCTATTTTTATAAGCATAGATATAAAATATCTATAATAGATTTTATGAAACGATATAACTAATAAAAATAAAACATTTTTTTTATATGTTTTACTGACTTAGCAATGTAAAAAAGTTTAATTTTTGGTGATAATAGAAATTAAACTTTATTTAAATAGACAATTGTTTGATTATTTGATTTCTTAACGTTGACCTAATTATTTAACATTACCATAATAATTTAATAACCTAATTATTTAACATACCAACAATACTAACGAATGGTATAATATTCAAAATTTTTCACTAAGACGTTGTCTATAAAATTATGAATTTTGTATGTTTAAAATAGAATTGTATACATTTTACACCTAACACAACATAGGATTAAAAAGTGATTTTAAATTATAAATTTGAAAAGTTTATTATATCCTAAAAATATCGAAAAAAATACAGTTCCTGTAATTGAATCTGTCACCGATCTTAGAGTAACTAAGTTATTTCTCCTATAATTTGTACAGTGTAATTTTTTTTAACATACCTATAACAGATTTCTATTTATTTTTTTTAAGTTTTTCCTATTCCATGCTTCATTTGATGAAACTGTAGACATGTTTTATCGATTAATAGCATAGATATAAATACAAACATTGGAGTATTGTTAATAAACATAATTATTTATAAATTTTAAACAAATATAAAAAATATCTAGTACAAAGAAAGATAAATTCGTATGAGAAAATTAAAGAGGAAAACTAATAATACACAAGGAAATGAAAAATAATTCTGGTTAAACGGCACTAAATGTGAACAATTAAGCAAATATACAGAAATTTCCAATATGAAAATCTGTACATATTCCCAAAATGTTACAAGAACAATACAGTTAGCCGTACTTCTTTCAGACAATTATATTACTGAACAAATTTATGTAACACAGAAAGACGGCTGTAATATGTCTTCTGGTATTAAATTTAAATAAACAATTTATATCTGATAAAAAATATACAAAAAAAAAAAAAAAAATCTTATTATTTGCGCTGTATATCTTTTATTTCAATATTAATTTTCTGAACCCGAGGATAATGACACTAACTAAACGATAAACGGTTAATTTTGTACTAGTAATAGAGATCAGCTTGGCAAGGATACTTTTCCATTTTACTTATCTCTAACATAATAAAATATAGAAGTGAAATAAAATAATCTCCCCATTAAAAAGCAATTTAGAAATTGATTTTTCCGCCACAAAGCTTTCTCAATCAAATTTAAGAAATCTATGTTTAGATTATAGTCAATTGACTGCACTCGGATCCTAGGCCTAATGGGTATTCTTCTAAGGGGCCTTTTCCCGTTTTCATGCAAATTTAAAGGAAATCCACGGAGATTTCTGAATGGCTTGGCCGACGAGCGCGAACGGGGATCGAACCGCGGTCTTACATATTCCAGCTTGAAGAACAAAATATAGGTGGCTGGCGGGACCATAAAACCCTTGTTTTATAAAATACTACTGAACAAACAACCGTGTTATCATTTAACTGTCATGGAAGTGAATACCAATGTTACCAAACTTTAAACACTTACAAAGGAATTTTGAGAGATAAATAGCAAAAATATTCAAGTTGTACACACCAGCCCTCTTGTCCTCTAATTTAGTTTATGTTCTGTTTGATAATTCTTGTATTTCACTTGAAAATAAATTTGCTGTTGTTTGAAACCATCATTATATTACCTTTGGTTAGGATTTCCTTCACTTAGTTAATTATTATAAATTGAAATATGTTATGATTACAAAATAAATATATGTATCTAAAGTAATAAAAGTTAAATTTACATTTACACTGAAATTTCCTACGTGTTATACATAAAAATATGTACAGTTTTTACTTAAATGATTTAACCAATTTGACTTTATTATACTCTTATTATGCATAGAAAATAATATATACTCTCAAATATTCAGAACTCTCATAGTATCAGTTAACATATCTTTCATGTATAAATGCCTGCATTACTAACTTCAAAAGTCATTGTTAATTTATTTCATTTCTAGTCCAAATATATAATTTAGGCAGAAGTCTACGTTGAAGATAATCATTTAACTCCATTTTCACATATTCACTGACAGGTTTGATGATACGGAAGTGAGGAAACATAAAGCATAATTTGTTGATACATGAGTTGAAATATTCATATTCATTAAGTATTGAATATATGATTGACGATATAATGCGAAATATATTTATTTTGAAAATGTAAATAATGAGAACTGCTTTAGTATTTACAATATCTATTGAAATGTACAAATATATTTGTATATTTAATTATTTATCTCTAATTTATTAATAAATGCTATTAAAATTAATTTTATTCGGCACATGGTATTTCTCGAAAAATTTGAAGCACGCAAAAGTAAAGAGGAGAATCGATTTCAAGAAAAATGGTTCTAAAAGAAAGAGTATTTAATGGTCAAAGTTAAGTAGTATTACAGAAAACGAAACTAAATAATATCTGTAAGGAAAAAAGAAAAAAAATATGAAAAAAAAAAAAAAAAAAAAGAACAAGAAAAAAAAGAGAGAAAAAAAAAAAACCCTCAAAATTTCAAAATATGAAATTCATATAATGACAAAGATAAATATTATTTTATTTAAACTGTTTTGTTTGTGAAATTTGTATGATATTGTAAGCTCAGATTCCAGAAAGTTATGAAAAAAATATATTCAAAAATTAACAATCTGGCACCTTTAAGAAAAGCCTAATTGTAATGTGTTCCTCATTATACAGCTTTCTACAATATACTAGAATAAAAGTATTTCATATTGTGATTAAAAATATGAATAATCTTCAGTACGATTATTCCTTACGATTATTATATATTGTTGTCAAACTGAAAAGGCAAAATTATTATAATTATGTTAATTTTACTTAAATGTGTATCAAAGATAACGAACGCTTCAATTCAACTAGCAGTTGACAAACAGTTAAATAAAAATAAATTTATTAATGTATAACTAACAAATTTTGCCCATTTCCATAATCACTAATTTTATTTTTATTTTATTATTTTTATTTTTCATTATTATTGAATAATTAAAATATTATAATAAACGTATTTCGATTGACGGCTATATTTAGCAAAACAAAACTATCGCAAAATACCGTGATATGTAGCCGTTGATGAAATGTAAAAGACATTTAATTTTTTAAGTTTCACCATGCTGATTACAAACACGGTTAATTTTAAATAAATGAAATATACTTTCACGTTGTGTAACAGCTTTAGTAGAGGATCTCTTGGGAAAATTTTAAATTTGGCATTGGAGTAGCTTGATTTTTTTTTTTTTTTTTTTTTTTTTTTCTCACAGAGATGCTTACTTGAACAATTTTGAAAGGCACTTTAATTCAACGTCAAAAAAAAAAAAAAAAAAGTATCCAAGGATGACCTATAACAAAGTTTGTCTACATTACTTTTCATACGACAAAAACATATTAAGACTACTCGTTTAATTGCAAATTAATAAAAATAAAAATTTTTAAATTTATGACGTCAGTTTTATCAAAAATGTATTATGATACAGATTTACATAAAAATAAACATATTTTCTTTTATGCGGGGAAAATGAACGAGTAGTTTTTAATTAATTACTTTTAACACTTTGAATGCAATGTCTATCATATGTGATAGCCAGTGATATTTCCTTTGGGCCTCTGGCTATCAGATATGATAGCCATGGTGTTTCAACACTTCAGTCCTTGGCTATAAAAACTATATGAAATTCGTGCTGGAGTTTGATTGTTGGAGGATGAGAATCTCTCCATGTGTTGCAAAATGAATCAGACTGAAAAATGTATTTTTTTATATATAATTTTATGTTGAAAAAAAAAAAATACAATTTACACAAAAGAATTTCTGGCACCGTGGTGAACATTTGCAATTTTGGCTTGGCAGTCAAAGTGTTAAGACACATTTTTTATTTTTATTTTTAAATGGGGTTTTTATTTAATATCTTTTGAAAGAAAATTACCCGACTAATCTATAAAGGACGGCATTAGCTGGATTTTGGCCCGATTAATAAGTGTATCAATTTTCGTAGTATACTTTTTATAGCTAATTAAAACCTCAAATAACTTGACATTCATTTTTTCAAAATAAAATTGCGGCCCAGATTTATTTATTTTTTTATTTCATTTTTGATCTGAAATATCTGGCACACTTCGGGAAGCCTCTTGCTTAATAATATACATATTTTTTGATTAAAAATTACCTAATACCTATTTTGATTATACATTTTATTATCGCATGTCTAGTCAATTAATGACAAAAGTTCGCATTTTGTTTATATTTTAAATTCTGCAAGGTTGAAAATGCCGCGTCGAATTGAGTCAGTGTACGTAAATGTTGTTCATGTACAAATTTTACTTTCGAGCCTCACGTATTTTATTAATTATGTCTTCTTTGTTCTGTTCAGACAAAATTTAATCGTAACTAGTTCATGTTAAAGAAATATCTATACGGATAGTTTGTTGAAAACCATAATATAATTCTTTAACCTAAAAAGTTTTTTATTTTTATTTTTATTTTTATTTTTATTTAATGTCCAAGTTAGTTTAAAAACACATGAAAAATAGTTGAAAAGCAAAATTTCTCATTAGAATTATTTGACAGGTAAAACTATTCATTAGTCATTGATACTACCCACAACTGTATGAGCAGAAAAGCGCCAAATCAGGCGTATAATTTGAGATTAGTATTGACATCTCGCCTTTTTTTTTAAGGTTTGATTGTGATTTTTACAGAAATTGCTTATCGTCATCTGTCTGTAACTTGGTCATAGTGGCATTATTTTCTGAAAGTTTAAATTTGTACATAATATTATTTACATTTTGTTTAAATCGTCAATGTATAATGGTCATGCAGTTGAAATTTAACTTAAAACTTTTCCGTATATATTCCTATTATTTGAGAATTTTGCGTGCACTACTCCTTCTAATTATAGGATTAGCGAATTAGAAATAATTGTACGTATATATTTTAAATATTAAATGATAAATTTAATAATATAATGATAATTTTTAAATATAATGTGGTTCTATAAAAGCGTAATTGACCGAAATATAAAATTTTCTGCATTATTGTTACAATGAAAATTGATGTACCATAACCATATTAATGAGTATTATTTTTATTTACTATTTATGTTATAGGTTCGTGCTGATCTTTTAACTTTCTTCTTAACAAATTAAAAAGACATCAAAAAGTTAAATGTCACATGTTCGAAACCGGTCTTCACAGCATATTATGCATATTTTGCTGCTTTAGTTTTTTACTTTCTTTATATCTATGTAATTATGTGGAGAGTAATATAACATTAAAAATGATGTAAGTATGTTCTTTATCAATGCCATTACTGTAAAGAAAACAGGTATAGAAACTTTCAATTAAAGAATTGATTTTAAAACAAATAAGGGCAATATGTTTTATCTTTTAAAATTATACAAATTTTCTTTTATATAAAATAACGCTAAATTATAATATATTTACTTGTATAAAATCTTTTGTCCTGAGTAAGTGAGTGATCATCGCCCAGCCAAAACCCTTGGACCTAGAAGCATGGAATTTCGTGACAATGTTCCTTATATTACGCAGATATCCACTAAGAAGCAGTATTACAAAATTGGCCCCCAAGGGGGAGAGGGAGGACAAGACGTGATTTCACAAAATCCTTCATACCTCAAATAAAACAATAGATAACCGTAAAATGTTTGCTTTAAAATATAGCTAACACAAATTTATAAATTGGTCTCCAAGCATGGGGATGGTCCCCAAGTGTGGGAAGGGTGCAAAACGTGATTTCACATAATCCTATATATGTAAAAAAATAGATTTACGTGAAACTTTTGCTCTAAAATATAGTTAAACCAATTTCTGGAATTTTTGAAATCAACCCCTAAAGGGGGCAGGGGGCAAAACGTGATTTCAAATAATCCTTTATATTGCAAACAAACAAACAAAAATATATGTGAGATTTTTTCTCTAAAATGTTGCTCCCACAAATATCTAAAAACCAATTTCTGGAGTTTTAGAAATTCGTCCTAGGCGAGACAGGAAGGGGAAAGGAAAAAAAAAAGAGAAATATAGATAGACAGTTCAAAATAGGTACAAATAGGATTTAGAGGCCTGCAAGTCGAATAAGGTTTTATTGGAAAGCGTAATGTTATTAGGGGAGGCGCGAAGTGGATGCGGCTAAAAAATAAAAATAGAGTTGGATCGTTCAAAATTGGTACATAGAAGTTTTTGATACCTACAAATCGATTGGGAATATTTTCGAATTTGTACAATTTTTAGGAAAGCCGGGAAGGGGAGTGGTGCGCAGGTGCAAATCAATAAAAATAGAGTTAGACCGTTGAAAATTGGCACGTATAGGTTTTTGGGACATACAAATTGAATGCAGATATTTTCAAAATGTAAAAAAAAATATTAGGATAGACGAGAAGGGGCAAAAATATAAGAATAAGAGTTACAGGGTTGAAAATTAGTATTATTAGTTTTAAAGGCCCGATAAATCGATATCGGATATTTTCAAAAGTGTAGAATTATTACAAGAGGCGGGCGCAGGGGCAAAAATAAAGAAATTCAGATAGAACTTTGGAAATTAGTATTATTAGGTTTAAAAGCCCGAGAAAACGATTGCGGATATTTTTGAAAGTGTAAAATAATTAGGAGAGACGGGAACGGTGGGCGAAGGAACACGCGTGCCGTGCGCGCATGTAAACGCAACCGCAGGCAGTAGGGACCCGGACCGATTATTCCATCGACAAGAGAAGAATTTTTTTGTATTTTATATTTATTGACGAATTCCTTACGATAATATAGTGATTCATTAAGAGTGATAAACATAAATGTACGCGCGCAGTTGTTCGGTGCTGACCCATTTTTGATTTCAGATAGACATACAGAAAGTATCACATGGGAAAATAACATCTATTATGCAAGAAATCAAGATTTTTTCGTGGAACCTGATCCGCTGAGCAATGCAAAATTTTCGGAAGAATCTTCAAAACTGCGTTGACATTGATGGTCGTCAATTAATTGATGTACACTTCAAAACTTTACAGACGGCAATGGTATATCTCTGTGTGTCTCCCTCTCAGATATAAAGTTTTTTTTTTTTTTTTTTTTTTTCTCTCTATTGATCCGTAATTATTTTTACTGACTTTCTAAATCGGCACGCTCTCTTTTTCCAAAACATATATTTGAAAAACGTATAGAGACAGATGCTAACAATTTTCTACATGGGGAAAATAAATATGTTGCAGATAGCGCGTACATAAATAATTGTATAAAGGGATGAAAATATAAGTAAGTAAGCACATACAATGATGATGCATGCAAATTACTGGGATTTACATATAAATACCTGAACTTTAATTTTCATGTGTTGGGTCATATATACAATCCACTTATTCATAAATACAATCCACTAATTAAAATCACTTTTAATCAAAAACTACTATAAATTTAATGTATAAGTTGATATAAATATCGTCAAAATCATACCTAAATGTAAAATCACAAAAAAATCATACACGTATATTTCTACAGATAATATTTCAACATTTTGAAAACAAGTATAGTTTAAACTTCCAAATTTTTTTTTCACTAAAGTAAATTTTAACAACACACAATTTAACAATAAACTTATTGATCATTGGGATAACCAAAATCAACCGTAATTTAAATATTGTTTACTAAAACTAGAACTGCAGGCACTATAATAAAATAAAATAAAATGAAATATTGTTCTAAATTGTTTACATACGCAGTTAATTAATGGAATAAATCCATGGAAATTTCTCGAGTATATATAATCGGTGTTTCTTGAGAGAATAATTGAATTTTTAGACGCACATAATTCCCCCCTCTGATGTAAAGTTAAATTAAAATAACTATATTATTATTATGCTTCTAAATTTAAGGAAATTACATCCAAAGATATTTCTGTCGATTAGTAAATGGTATTTGACTACTAATCAGAATGTGTTACAATCATTTTGAATATTTTATGCATTAACTGACATATAATGTGAATTGTATGAACAAATAACTATTAGCTATGCCAAAAGGTGCCTTACATCATGCGCATTTGTTAATTAAAACTACCTTAGATATTAATTTAAACTGCATATTTTCCCACAATATAATGTAAAACAAGTTTAAAAAAGAAACATTGTATTATAGAATTAATGACTGGAAGATACTGGTTATTATTTCATAATACGCAGAATTGAAAATGATATTTGTTTACAATCACGAAATAATAATTGATAAATCATTAATCTAAATATATACTGCGGTAATTACTTTCATTTCTTTTTATTTCGATTTGAAAATGCATCGTAAAGATGGTTGCTGGAAGAAATTTATTTGACAGAATTATATTGTTTAGGGTCGATAATTTTCATTCAAAATAGCCACAAAGAAACACTCCTGAATGACAATTCAAAAATGCTTTTTATTCAGCAGTCAAAAGAAATGTACAACAGTATCAGGAAAAATATAGTGACATCATAATTAAATTTAAATAACAATACATTCTGTTAGGAAACCACATGGAACGAGAGAGAGAAAGAGAGCGCCGCACTAGTTAATGTGCATTACAAGATCTATATAATTTTTATAATAAATCAATTATTATGAAGTAAAACAATGTCGTATTTAAAAAAAAAATGGCAATTTATTTTATTTATTTATTTATTTTTTATTAAGCGTTATAACCTCTAAAATTGTTTTATATTTTAATCTAAAACTTTAATAAATATGCTATCACCGTTGCTTTTTTTTATCTTTCGAATGTGGTTCTAGTGGATATTGTATTCGAAATTTTTAACTGAAAGGAAGCTTGATGTCTGATGTCTGTATACTGACGAAGTATTGTCGACTTGGATAAAAACTGAGAGGGACACAGAATAAGCATTTGTGTCCACATTTTGAAGTATACAAGTCCCTTTTATTAGATATTGAGCTTGGATTTCTATATGAGCAAGCAGTGACTTGCAGTTTAGTGTATGTGCGAGCTTGCATGTCTAATGTAACTCATTTTATTTTATTAAAACTTGACATTATTAACAAATATTTTTTACAATATTTTTCTAATCTTTAAAATATTTGTATTTAAATTCAGAATATATAATTTTTAATATAAATTATTAATGCAAAAATTTATTTATTTTTTCTTTTTTTAATATTTGAATACTTCTAAGTGTATACTAGCTTGACATGTAATCTGAAACCCATTAGTCATACAAAACGCCTTTAAATGACAATAAACCTATCAGCTGAGGAGGATGCTACCGAACACACTCATTTTGTGAAAATTGCAACACCAAGAAGGAATGCGTATATACGAATGGTATTTACTGGGCACTTACATTATTGTTGGAAGAACAATTGATTAAATTTTTCAGGAAGTTTTCAGTAATATATCCTGAGAAAACAGTACATAAAGCTGAGACCTATAGGGGCAATAACAACAGTTATCAGTCGTGGCATTGAATCGAACTGCAATTGGATGACACTTTTGGGTGCAGCCCTTCATGAAGTTTCAACACGATGCCACAATTCATTGATCGTAGTTTCTGGTGAGTGGTGGCGGGATTCTTTTCAACGATTAAACAGACATTTTCATTGGTAAGAGATCAGGAGAACACGCTGGCAGGAGCAACGGTTGAACACATTATGTACCAAGGAAGGTCCAGACAATACAGACAACTTGCAGTCGTATATTATCCTGCTTAAATATTGTGCTACGGAGGCCTTGAATATAGAACAGATGGCCGGGCCTTAACTCAGCAGAAATTTAACGGTCAATATTCAGAAATTCGGGAATGCAAACAAGACGTAATCGAGACGTGTATCCAATGGGACCTGATACCATATCATAACTGCAGGTGATGAACAGTGTGACGATTGTCACACGAATGGAATCAAGGTTTCTGTTTATTTTTTCTTTTCTGCACGTCCACTCTTGTAAGGTACTGACGCAGACCAAGCACTATTTGAAATAAAAAGACGTTATCGGCAGCGTGATTCCGAATATAGGTTTTGACAACTTTGAATTAAATGTTCTTAAATTTTGAGTATTTTTTTTTTTCAATTTTGTATTCGCCTTAAAAAATTAACAGATTTTGCACATCAATGACTGTTAATAAGTTCTCCTGTAACTGATCGTAAAAATAAAATTATGCCCTTAAGTATGTGAAGTCTTTTTCTCGATGAAGGGAATTACATTCTTATAAATTTTAAACATTAAGAATTTTTCAACAATTTGTTACAAACACGGGTACTGGACTTGTTATTGAAGAATTGAGCTAACCATATAAATTAACAGACAACTTTTCTATTATTACTGAAATTCCGTAGAGTGACCTGTAATTTTTCCTCAAAAACAGGAGCAGGCCGCATAATTTAATGGTCAACTTTGAAATTTTTACAGAAATTTGTGAGTAATAAAATATGATATAGGTATTTGTAAATTTATTTAAATATTGTGATGAGCAAAGCGGGTAAAGTCCACTAGTTCTCTATGATATCAGATGACTCTAATTATCGATACATATTTTTATTAGTTAGATTGTAATTAACCTGGAGGTTGAATGTTATTTATAAATACTATAAAATATTCCTATTCGAATCTACAGTCGGTAACAAAAGTGTCCGAACACTAGCAAAAATTCCTATGTAAACAAAGTACACTTCATACGGTATTGTTAAATAAATCCTTGTCAAACCCTGTTCTTAGTCAGTGTAAGAACACGATTCGATAAGGATTTATTTAACAAAACCGTATGAAGTGTACTATTTTTTACATAGGAATTTTTGCTAGTGTTCGGAGACTTTTGTTACCGACTGTAAGTGCAACAAAGTTCCTGTTTTACAATTATATATACTAAGCGAAAATTTCAAAGTTGGTGAAACAGTGTATAGAATATTTTTATTCAAATTAAAAATATTTGGTTTAATGTATGCAATGTAAATGCGTGTTATTTATTTATTTATTTATTTATTTATTAAATTGTTTATTTAAAAATATAATTTTATACAACGTTTTTTATTAAATTTTCCTTTTTACGAAACAGTAAATACTTTTTAAATGTGTGTTATTATGGCAATTATAGTTGCTTTTAAAACAATGAAATTAACCTGTTTTGCTATCTTTCAATTGTTTTAATATTTATCTCATAATTTTCTAACATGGTTTTTCGTTCTATATAAAGATAGTACGAAGTTAAATCCATTTATTTTCTCCAGCTTTTTATGCACATGTAGCCCAATCAGGACTCTCTTTATTTTTCTCCATCAGTAATATTCAATAGCATTTTCATATTGGAAAATTCGTCCATAAATAAAACGTGTTGTTGTGGCAACCATGAAATAGTCCTGTATATTTTTCTACACCAGTTCAAGCACAAATAAATATTTGCTAATTTAAATTTCTCTAATGAATGCAGAAAATGTTTATCTTATAGATGTATAACACTAAATGCCCAAATATATATATATATATGTGTGTGTGTGTGTGTGAAATTATAATATATGTTTTCAGTCATAATAGTTGTAAAAAAGTAACAAAAATAACTAAAGAAAACTTACGAGAAAATTAATTAATGTGAAACAATTCATAAGTAAAACGTACTGCAAAAACATTAAATAAATGATTTAAACTGTCAAAAATGCCCCATATGACTTGAAACATATGTGTGGGGTTAAAGCCTTCTTTTAATTGAACAAACTCTCCCCATAGGCAGACAGTTTAATAAAAAAGCACATATATGGCTAAATAAGAGATCGATAAAATAAAATGTATAAAATAATAAGGAAAAGACAAAAACTTATATGGATAAGATAGAAAATTGATCAAACATTTACATAAACAGTAGCATGTATTTCAGAAGAACTCCAGCAAGACAGCTAACCAGAATACGAAAAAAAAAAAAAAAAAAATACATATATATTACAACGCCATCTATAATAAATTAAAGAAATTAAAACAATAAATAAAGTTATTAGCGCTAAATATAATCAAAAATAAGGAATATAGAAAAAGGAAAATTAAAAATCATTTATATTTCAAATGTTTTAAATATTTTTCTATAATATAACCATGTAAAAAATCTATAGGATAATCACTTTCAATAGCACTATTAAAGAAAATCTGAATATTTTTAATTTTGTCATGATAATTAGAAATTAATCTTTTATTACGTTTAAGATAGTTTAAAATGTTATTTCTGTAGATAAGTTTACTAATGTTAGAGCACCAATGAATCAATTTAATCACATTAAAATTAAAATTATTTATTTTATCAAAAATAGTTGTAATCATTTCATTATCCACGATATCTATATATATATATATATATATGTTTTATGCGATATATAATCCCTAAATGTAATCAGCGACAGATTAGGTTAAAGTCCAACAAAATGACAAGGATTTTTTTTTTTTTTTTTTTTTTTTTTTTTTTTTTTGCCTGAAGAGAGACAAGTATGGCCCCTGTTGCAGTGCTCTGTAGATATATTTTTAAAGAAGTGCAACAAAGTAAAAAATAACATTATTTACGATTTTACGCATTTTATATTTTCTAATAATTATAGTAATGAAAATATACGTTTTTTAATATATGGAAAGGAGAATTAAAATTATTTGTTATGTTTAGGTCGGTCCCGAGCATGTGATATTCACAATTTAACCATAAACATTAGAGATTTACTTTTTTTATTTTGCACATATGAAGAAAATGATACTGATAAACATTTTTCTATATATAATACTGGTTTATGAATTGAAATTGTGGTTCTATGTAATGCATTTTCTAAGGAAAACGTTTTATAAAAGAATAATCTTTAAAAGATGCGAATTGTAAATATAATTTTCTTTGATGTAACGGATATATACATTTAAACAATTGTGTTATTTTAAATAGATGAATAATTTAACATCCAATTTTAGACAGATATAGAAATACATATTAAAATTTCTCAATTTATACACATTATACATTTTTATTATTGAGTGGATTGTGTTTTGAAAAAAAAAATAAAAAATAATAAAATGTCACTTGACCATCCGTTTACCAACATTTTTTTACATTAGACAGACTTCCTATTGTTTAAATTAAAAAAAAAAAAAAATCTGAAAGGTATCCTTATAACCGATAATATTTCTATATAAAATAGACCTAGTTTAAAATGAGCAAAATTAACGTAATACAAAGTTATATAATCGCATTATGGTTAAATATATTATTTAAATTAATACTATAAATAATAATAATTATTATTATTCTTAATTAACTAATATACAATTTTATATTATTATTTTCAGAGAAAAAAAAAGAATATAAGTTTACATTAAACCTAAAAATATTTACAAGAAAAAAAAGTAAAAGGAATTGTAAATTTCCACAAGATTATTCTTAAATTTTAAACTATACTTTTTTTAAAGTCTAAAATACTTTTCGATGCATTGTTATGAATTGCACAGTGTATGGGAAGATGTCTGCTCTTGACGCATTCATTCGCTTTAGTCTGATAAATCGTGGCCTTCAAAAGAGGTCATCGAAAAATCTTTGTCAGGTCCATCTGACGAAAATTAAAAGATTTTCTTTGTGCGCGGATTGCATATAAGAAGTACATATGAAAGGTTAAAATTAGAGTTAAAAAAAAAAAAAAAAAAAAAAAAAAAAACTGTTCTATTTATCATATAGGACAGGTGTTCCAATGATTGGCATGCTCCAGTAATTGACATCTATCCCGAAATAATTAATAAATAAGAAACATAAAAAAATCATATATTTTACATATAAGAATTTTAACACTTTATGTCAAACACTGGAGCATAGGGTGCTAATAACTGGTAAAATGAATAATTAGCGGTGTCAAACACTGGAACATAGGGTGCCAATTACTGATAAAATGAAAACCCGGAAGTGTCAGTTACTGGAACATTGAGTGGGTGTCAAATAAAATTCATAAAAAAAAATAATTGTTATCAAATGTATATATTTTAACATATGTGTGGTTCTGAATGTCTTTCATACCATATGTACTAACATAAGATTTCTAAAAAATATTTTCTGATGACTAGAATATTAAAAACATCAGAGATTGCTTTAAAAGTGTCAATCACTGGTGCACTTACCCTATATATATGTGTGTGAGTGTGTGTGTTTTAATTATGATTTTAAGTATTATATTTCTGATTACTTATTTATTTATTTATTTTAATATTTATTACGTATTATTATTTTTAATTTATAATATTTTTTTTTATTATAACATTTGCTTTTGTTGTGCAAATTATGTTTGAAGTTACTTCTTTTCTTTTATTAATGGAAATTGAAGTTATTTCTTTTATTATATAAACATGTCAGTAATATATGATTCGCTGATAAAGTTAAGTTATTACGATATTTTAGCTGATTTTGGGGGAGTTTCTTTCAATTTACAGAGTATTATTCCAATTATAATTCAGACAAAAACAAGGGACAAACATTGCAAAAACAAGCACAAACAAGGACAAAAACATTAAATTTAATAAAAAATTTATGACGCACTAGTTAATGTGCATTACAAGATATATATAATTTTTATAATAAATCAATTATTATGAAGTAAAACAATGTCGTATTTAAAAAAAAAAAAATAGCAATTTATTTTATTTATTTATTTATTTTTTATTAAGCGTTATAACCCCTAAAATTGTTTTATATTTTAAACTAAAACTTTAATAAATATGCTATCACCGTTGCTTTTTTTTTATCTGTCGAATGTGGTTATAGTGGTAATTGTATTCGAAATTTTTAACTGAAAGCCATTTTTTGGAAGCTTGATGTCTGATGTCTGTATGGTGACGAAGTATTGTCGACTTGGATAAAAACTGAGAGGGACACAGAATAAGCATTTGTGTCCACATTTTGAAGTACACAAGTCCCTTTTATTAGATATTGAGCTTGGATTTCTATATAAGCAAGCGGTGAATTGCAGTTTAGTGTATGTGCGCGCTTGCATGTCTAATGTAACTTTATTTTATTAAAACTTGACATTATTAACAAATATTTTTTTACAATATTTTTCTAATCTTTAAAATATTTGTATTTAAATTCAGAATATATAATTTTTAATATAAATTATTAATGCAAAAATCTATTTTTTTTTCTTTTTTTAATATTTGAATACTTCTAAGTGTATACTAGCTTGACATGTAATCTGAAACCCATTAGTCTTACAAAACGCCTTTAAATGATAATAAACCTATCAGCTGAGGAGGGTGCTACCGAACACACTCATGTTTGTGAAAATTGCAACACCAAGAAGGAATGCGTTTATACGAATGGTATTTACTGGGCACTTACATTATTGTTGGAAGAACAATTGATTAAATTTTTCAGGAAGTTTTCAGTAATATATCCTGAGAAAACAGTACATAAAGCTGAGACCCCTAGGGGCAATAACAACAGTTATCAGTCGTGGCATTGAATCGAACTGCAATTGGATGACACTTTTGGGTACAGCCCTTCATGAAGTTTCAACACGATGCCACAATTCATCGATCGTAGTTTCTGGTGAGTGGTGGCGGGACACTTTTCAACGAATAAACAGACATTTTCATTGGTAAGAGATCAGGAGAACACGCTGGCAGGAGCAACGGTTGAACACATTCTGTACCAAGCAAGGTCCAGACAATACACACAACTTACAGTCGTACATTATCCTGCTTAAATATTGTGCTACGGAGGTCCAGACAATACAGAGGTCCAGACAATACAGAGGTACAGCAAGGTCCAGACAATACAGACAACTTACAGTCGTACATTATCCTGCTTAAATATTGTGCTACGGAGGCTTTGAATATAGAACAGATGGCCGGTAACTCAGCAGAAATTTAATGGTCAATATTCAGAAATTCGGGAATGCAAACAAGACGTAATCGAGACGTGTATCCAATGGGACCTGATACCATATCATAACTGCAGGTGATGAACAGTGTGACGACGTCACACGAATGGAATCAATGTTTCTGTTTATTTTTTCTTTTCTGCACGTCCACTCTTGTAAGGTACTGACGCAGACCTAACACTATTTGAAATAAAAAGACGTTATCGGCAGCGTGATTCCGAATATAGGTTTTGACAACTTTGAATTAAATGTTCTTAAATTTTGAGTATTTTTTTTTTTTTTTTTTCAATTTTGTATTCGCCTTAAAAAATTAACAGATTTTGCAGATCAATGACTGTTAATAAGTTCTCCTGTAACTGATCGTAAAAATAAAATTATGCCCTTAAGTATGTGAAGTCTTTTTCTCGATGAAGGGAATTACATTCTTATAAATTTTAAACGTTAAGAATTTTTCAACAATTTGTTACAAACACGGGTACTGGACTTGTTATTGAAGAATTGAGCTAACCATATAAATTAACAGTCAACTTTTCTAATATTACTGAAATTCCGTAGAGTGACCAGTAATTTTCCCTCAAAAATAGGAGCAGGTCGCATAATTTAATGTCAACTTTGAAACTTTTACTGAAATTTGTGAGTAATAAAATATGATATAGGTATTTGTAAATTTATTTAAATATTGTGATGAGCAAAGCGGGTAAAGGCCACTAGTTCTATATGATATCAGATGACTCTAATTATCGATACATATTTTTATTAGTTAGATTGAAAATAGCCTGAAGGTTGAACGTTATTTATAAATACTATAAAATATTCCTAATCGAATCTAAGTGCAACAAAGTTACTGTTTTACAATTATATACTAAGCAAAAATTTCAAAGTTGGTGAAACAGTGTATAGAATATTTTCATTCAAATTAAAAATATTTGGTTTAATATATGCAATGTAAATACGTGTTATTTATTTATTTATTTATTTTTTAATATAAATATATTTCAAATTGTTTATTTAAAAATATAATATTTTACAGCTTTTTTGTTAAATTTCCTGTTTTAGGGAACAATAAATACTTGTGTGTTATTATGACAATTATACTTGTTTTTAAAACAATAAAATTAACCTGTTTTGCTATCTTTCAATTGTTTTATTAATTATCTCATAATTTTCTAACATAGTTTTTTGTTCTAAATCAAATGTAATATGCATTAAAAAGGCAAATATAATTAATCAAATTTAACATTGTATTATAAATTTACTTAATATAACGAAATTGTATACATATCATTAATTTCATTCAAATAATGAATTCTTAAAATAAAATGTATTATATCAAAATGAAATGTATATTCTTAATACTTTAAAATAGTTTGCATGCACTCTAAACTTAATCAAATTATTCAAAAATAATACGATTTTAATAATTATATTTAATAATGCCATCAACAATTTAGCTAAATACAGAATTATATAGTTATCGTTAAATCCCTTTTATTTAATACCAAAAATGAAAATTATTATATAAAAAATAAATTATATATTCATAATAATTTTAAAGGAATTGGACAGTAACATTAAAATCAAGTAATACAAAAATAAAAATATAAGATACTGTAATACGGTAATGTTTAGATCCTGTACATTGCGTTTAAAATAGTCACTGTACAATGACTATACACAGAAGAATTATAACAGAAACTTGTTTAGTTCTCTAAGATGAAACTGGAATTCGTACACAAAATATTTTTAGAAAATAAATAATAAAAACACGATTTATTAAACAGTAAGACACAAAAATATAAGTGCACGTACGCAGATAAGAAATATTTTTGAGCATATATTGTTTAAAAAATAACTCTTACCTCTGAATGCTGAAATTCTAACGAATGAATGAAGTTATTTTCTTATTGTGTAAACAAGATTCAAAGATAAGTCTGTAATCATATTCGTATTTACTGTTTACGAATGTATGAAGAATGAAGAATGAATGAAGTTATTTTCTTATTGTGTAAACAAGATTCAAAGATAAGTCTGTAATCATATTCGTATTTACTGTTTAAAAAAGCAAAAATTCAGCAGAAATTTAAAACACGATTGACTGTATTTCACAAAAATATGAACTTTTGAAGAAAAAAATTAGGGAATTTACTTTTATGAAAAGAATGAATATGTATTTGGAACATTAAAAAAGCGTTTTACGAAAATCATAAATGATTGTGAAATATATATATATACATATATATATATATATATATATATATATATATATATATATATATATATATATATATATATATATACTATGACTATGTATATTTATATATATATAATATGTTTTTTATATAAAAGTTTTAGTTATTTGTGTGCATACATTACTTTTTGCAATATGTTTGAATGTGCAAAAAATTACAAAGAATTAACATAAAGTGATTTCAGTTTAATAAATCATTTATGTATTAAAAATATGAAAACGTTTATTGAAACTAAACAAGACAAAAAGACTAACTATGTAAGCACACACACATAAATACACAGATATATATACATATATATATATATATATATATATATATATATATACATATATACAATAACAACTTTATTGAACATATAACAATAAGTAATAAACATGTTTAATCATTTAAGGATATATATATATATATATATATATATATATATATACATATTTAAAAATTATTCTTAATCATAACAGCCAATGTGAATTTGACTAGTATGATAAACGTAAAGATTTCCGCTCTAAAGTATTTTTTTATTTTTTATTTTTTTAATTTTAAAACATGTTTGCATTAATCTGCTTATGTTAATATTCTTCTTAATTTTAATCTACGAATTATCTCTATTATCTATATTAATCTACATTTAGTGTCTCATAATTATCAAAACGTACAATTTCGATTTTTATTTTTATTTTTTATTTAGCATTTATTAATAGTTATCCCAAATTTTTAATTAAAAAAATAATAATAATGGATTTTTATTCCAAAATAAACTGTATTTTAGGTCAAGAAATTAAAATACTTCATTTTAAATCAGGTGTTGTTATATAGCTGGTTTAGTATATGATTATCCTCATGGTCTTTCAACTTTTTTAAAATTCGTTGAAAATTACAAATGCAGATGGCAGCGCTGTTCAAGTATCTATTCTGAAAATCTGAATCCTAAATTGAGGAATTTTAATTTTAATTGGTTTGTGACATCTCCATATTTACTCCAAGATTCCTTGCCCTAAATGTACTGACATTAACTGTATTTTTTTTTCTTAATACATTTTTTCATATTACATCTGCAGATGGCAGCACTATTCTAGTTATTATACTAAAACTCTCAATCCTAAATTGTGGATTTAACTTGAATCTGTTTGTGATATCTTTATATTTAATTCATGATTCTTTGCATTGCTGTACTGACATTAACTGCACTTTTAACGGCTATCTGGTTATTAAATTTTACATGTGACACACATTTCTTACATTTTTTTGTTGCTTATTTCTTGATTATTTTATTTGTGATTATTGATGCATAGTTCCAAATTTTATTGGTGTTTTATCACTCATAATTTTGTTTTATCTAATTTATTGGTTTCTCACATGTTGTGGCGAATTTAATATGATATATGTTTTTATTATTTTATTTCCATTGGATTTTTCGGGCCTCTTAGCATTTGCTATCTTTGTGACAGAAAAACATTCATTTATTTAGCATGTTTGCAATCTACCAGGCCCCTGATAACGTTGGAATGCAAATAATGCTGTTATCTTGCTCCAACTTGCTTTAATTAATTTAGATTTGACTTTATTTCTTTTTTGGTTTGATTTGAGTGGTCTTTGTTTTTGATCATATTAATTGTTTGAATACTGATATTAAATCATCTTTAAATTCCAATTGTGTGTACTCATAATATTGTATTTCTAATGTACGTTTTAATTATCTATCTATCTATCTACCTATATATATATATATATATATATATATATATATATGGCTGCAATTAGTTAAGGAAATAATCTATCATTAATAGTAATCAACGGTCTACGATCACCTTAACGAAAATAATGTATCAGTAACAGGAATCTTAAAATAATAAGACAAGTGATGCATTAACATGAAGGATATGCATTTTTTAAAACAAAATATTATTTTGTACATAATGGTGATAAAATAATGATGTAAATAAATATACTTATTTTATATACGGCATTTGAACAATATTCAGTGAAGTTTTATTGAATAGTTTGTGTGTTTTAGACCAATAAACCAAGGAAAACATTCTTTAACATAAAAATACAGGGTGATTAGAAAAAAAAAACCTACCCTGATATATGAGACCATAGCTACCATACCGTTTCGAGAAACTGAATAAAAATTTGGGGGAAGGTATTTTGAGGTATGCGCTCAGTAATTATATAAAAAACAACAGTTAAACTCTAACAGTTACGGTTACAGTGTGAAAATTTTGAAAATTTCAAATGGCAACACATACTTTTTTTTATTGAAATGGAATCATCATAGCAAAAAACCATAAATAGCGTTGGAACGGTACCTCTAGCACGAAAATCAGCAGCGCTATCAGGCTAACAAAAAAAAAAAAAAAAACGACTGTTACTTTCCTACCAGAGCACCATTTTTTTAATGACGTCACATTTCACACTGAGTCTTTGGTTCAGACTAAAGTCTACTAATTCTGCTTCGAAACGAAAAGAAGAGACTAAAGTATCCTTAATTTCGTGTAAGGCTACTAAATGAAGGCTTTAATTTCGTTGTTAGTCTTAAGACGCTGTCATGATGACGTCATCACAGTGCGTGAAAAACAAGGCATTGTAAAATGGCAATCGAAACCGATTTTGATAATGATAATGATGTTTCCCAGTAAGTGGCATATTGTTCACAGAGCAAGAAAGCAAGATACACATCACGCATTTCACAAAGCCTTATTTTTCACTTAGTGGGATGACGTCACTCATGACGTGTCTTACAACTGATAATGAAATTAAAACTCTTATACAGTAGACCTACATGAAATTAAGGATACCGTGGTATATTCTCCTCGTGTCGAAGCAGAATCAGTAGACTTTAGTGAGAGCCGAAGACTCAGTGTGAAGTGTGACGTCATTAAGAAAATGTAAGCCGTGTTCTGGTAGGCACATCATATCTGTTTTATCTTATTTTCTTAGTATGCTTAGCTTTGGTGACTTTCATGCTAGAAGTACCGTTCCAACGTTATTTATGGTTTTTTGCTATGGAGATTCCATTTCAATAAAAAATGTAGGTGTTGCCATTTGAAATTTTCGAAATTTTGTCACTGTAACCGTAACTGTTAGAGTTTAACTGTTGTTTTTTATGTAATTCTTGAGAGCATATCTGAAAATACCTAAATACCTTCCAACAGATTTTTGTTCAGTTTCTCGGAACGGTATGGTAGCTATGGTCTCATATATCGGGGTAGTTTTTTTCTAATCACCCTGTATGTAAACCTATATATAAACAAAAAAAGAACAAAAAAAAAAAAAAAAAAAAAAAACCTCAATTGTGGAAATGTTTACTATAAGATAATAACGAATGTAAAGAGGAAAATGTATTGAAAAACAACTGTTAAATGGAAATAATAATAATAATAATAATAAAAGAAAAAAAAAGGATTTTTTTTTTAAATAATGCATATAAATTGTAACAAATGTTTGCATTTATTTCACTTATAAAAGATTTAACTCAATAGATACATACATAAAACAGCGGTATTTACTTTTATTTATTTTTTATTTTTTTATTTTAAGACAAAATGTTATTTATTTAAAAAAAAACTAATCTTCATTCTGGTAATTAGTAAATATCAATGCTTATGATTATTTACTTTCATAAATCGCTTATTTTATTGTAATTAAGAAAAAAAGGGAGTTTTTATTAACACATGTTAGAGAGTCACATTAATCTGCTTATATAATGCAAAATATATACGTTCTATTCAATTATCGTTTTATTAAATAGCATAAAAGTTTATTACGTTAAAAAATTTTTGAATGCCCAATAAGCAAAAAACAATTTCTTGTAGTGAGATGCGTTACATAGTACCATAGGTACATGTGTTACCATGTATATTAATACAAATATACATGATATAAAATGATACAAATATATTGTAACGAGGCTTATTAAATAAATAACATTCTTCGTCAGAAAACGTAGGTTTATTAGTCATAAAGAATTTTAAAAGAGGTCGTATCATTGTAACTACATGAAAACCTTTTCGTAACAGATTTGCTTTAGAAATGTACTTTCGTTTAAATATTAAATTTTAGAAGTGATAATTGTGCTTTTCAAAAAGCTAATTAGAACAGAGTTACCTTGAAATAAAATATGAGCTCCCTTTTGAGCAATCTGTTTTATGTGTATTCTGGTTTAGAAGAGTTTAAGGAATTAAGTCAATTACGGTGATTATACTACTATTGTCTTGCCGAACTTTAAAAAAGAAAAATGCAAATATATATATATATATATTTCTCTTTTGCGTTAAAGTCGATTTTGTCTTTTAAAATGAGGTTTATTTATTTATTTATTTATTTCTGTTTTCCTTTAATTTATTTATTGTTGCAGAAATTTTTCATTAATTTAACTAAAGAGGAATGCATTTAATAATTAAGTCATTCAGTAATATAATTTTCTTTTATTTTCTACTACATAAGATTTTTTGTATTGATTATTTTGGAATAAAAATTGTGTTTATAATAAGAAACACAACTACTTGTGAATGTTGGAAAACAAATACAGAAAAGTGTTTATTTAAGGTGACGAATGACAATTCACGCATAAAGAAATAGTCGCTAAGAACCGAGCGAGAGTTATCACTTGTAGGTTCAAATATAAATTAGGTGGTATATCTGACAGAACCAAAATGTGTGAACGAAATAGAGTAAAATGTACAGAAAGAGGCCATTCCTAACATGGTTAACATATTTATTCCTTTTATTTTCGTTACCACTTCTAGTTATCAAAAACACTGCTTTGATTTTATTTATCTTTTAACACTTTATCGGATTAAGTTTTACAGACACACACACAAAAAATAAATAAATAAATAAATAAAATAAAATAAATAAATAAATAAAAAAGAATTATTTAAAATTGTATAATAAATTGTCGTTTCGCTATAGACTTTCTAACTAATAATTGGAAATGTTTTTAGTAGAGACTTTTATTGGTAAACATTTTTTTTTTTTTTTTAATATTAAAAAATATATAATTAACAAATATTTACAAATTTAGTATATTTGTTTATTATTATTTAAATTAAAAGACGGTTTGGGATTCACCCCTAGAGGTGGTCCGGAGACATGCCATCATAACTTTGATCCTCCACGGAAGGGATGGCTCTCCAGATTCGGTGATCCCCAGAGGTATAATTTTGATGGGAACATAGAGGAAATTGCTGCCACGACAGATTTTACGTGCATCAGTCACCATTAGTGTACACGATGGTCTTTGGCCGGCTCGAGTACCGTACTCGAAATCTTCCAATTACAAGCCCGGCACTCTACCGACTGGGCTATCGCGGCCCGGTGAAATTGAGGTGCTGATTATTGCTGTTATGAAAACGAGTGATTAGTTGATGTTGCATGCATGTATAATTTTATTGTTTCTCCTTTTTTGTATTTTGCTGTTTTCATCCTCTGCTAAATATTCTTGTGATATTGCTGGAATAGTTATGTATGGGTTCTGTTGGCATATCTTTGACATAGCTAAGGAATAATTCAGCATTTCTTACATACTGACAGTGCGGATTTAAGGGGGAGGGGGGGCTAGGGGGCTGAAGCCCCCCCCCCCAAAAAAAAAAAAAAAAAAAAAAAAAACACTGTCATTCATAATTGAATTTTGCAATTGTAAATTTTTTATTCGTCTAAAATAACACTTTGAAAAATCTTAGCCCCCACCAAAAGTCAAGTTCTGGATCCGCCACTGCATACTGAGCCCCTATGTGGAAGTTGAGGGCTTTTATTCGATAGTTTTCATGAACTCCGGAGAGTCTTATAAAGATGTCAACCTGTCATGATGTACAAGACGAACAACGCATTTTCCATAATATAAAATGCTTCCTGATTGCCTTAAGTACAAAATATATTAATTTATTTTGGTGAAATACCACATTTACCTGTATCTTGGGAAGAATAATAAAACCGATAGCGATGGGATTCCTGTGTACATTGTAGTCAAATAAAGTGGGAAAATGGATAAGAAGAGGCGGGGATGATTCATTTTAGTACGACCAAAGTAAAATTGCGCAAAAATCAACCCCGCCTGTTTTAATAAACCTTACATGCAAACACGTTATTCTTGATTTGAATCATTTTGAAAATATTCTATTTGAATAACTATATGTAGCCATAATAAAAAGCGGAATTTATTTTTGTTTTCGAAGAATTATTTTTTCATATATTTAATCGGAAAGTTTTGGTCAAACATTAATATTATTATTATTATTATTATTTTAATGAGATAAATATTTTCTAAAAATTGCTGTGTTCTGTAAGGATCCCTGTTCCTAACGATCCAAACGATTAACCAACATTAAGGGAGGTTTTCGTCGGTCACGTGACGAACGAATTATCAGATCGATTTGCCACTTTTTCTTCATTCCGAACAGTTTGTTTTCCACACTAGGCTTATTGTCGTCACTGCAAAACATTCGCTCTTTCCCTTTTAAATTGTAATATTTCATAAAATCACAACGTTCAATGAATATGTCGAAAAATTAAGTTTAGTTTTAATAATTGCAATTTATAATACGTTTTAAACATAAATATGTTTTTTGCTATATTTAAAAGTTGTTTATCCGACGTACGATGAAAAAGATTTACATTTTTCACATTCAATATTGCATTTCCTGTTATATTAACATTTCAGTAAAAATTAAAAATATATAATTACTTATGAAATGAAGTGTCCCCACTTGACAAATTTTATTTGCATTCAAGTGCATAGCAATTCACCAGAATTTTTCTTGGCGTAACTGGATGACACAGAGAAAAATTTCTATCAGTTCCTGTCTGAGGGGGAAAGAGTCCCCGTGACCTTTAAGCTGAAAAGCACTCTTCACGTGATTTCGACATCAGTTACTTGCTTCGATAGAGATTGCGCACTCTACTAAGGTATATGCTCTAAGACTTAAACACGCGTTGAATTCAGCGGTCATACCATAATATTGATAGCAAAATGTTAAGGTTTCTTTCGAATTAACCAAAATTTGTTTAAAATTTACGTAAAACATAGAAAGAAATCTACCGCGACTAACCGCATTTTCTCTTATAAAATGTATCGGAAATATTAACAAGAAATGATAAACATGAGTAAAATGATTAGTAAAGAGTTGATGTCGTAATATAGATCTAAAGCAATTGAATAAAAAATATTAAACCTCAAACATATGTTTCAAAAGTACTAAAATTAAAAATTTATTAATCATTTAAAATTAAATTTTATGCAATGTGGTATAATTTTATACAACAACAACAAAAAAAAAAAGTTTATAACTCTAAATTTTGATATAATTTAATTAAAAAAGTTACAGATAAATGAGAAAGCCGACTAAAATAAGACTCTTTTATTCATTGCAATTTACAAAATCTTACTGTTAAGTATTATGTTACCGTTATGCTTTGATTTCTATTTTTGAAGTAATTTAATTATCTAGTCATGTAAAAATAATATTCGGAAATGAATAATATACCTTTGATCAATACTAATGCAGAGATTGTACTTCAATTTAATATGTTGAAGTTAACTAATTTTGCCTAGATGGGTTAAATGGAGCATGATCAAGATATTAATTACGTTTTATTTAAAGAAGGGTTACTGAATAAATATAAATCTGATTTAATCAGAAAATAACGCAACTTTCTAAAGTAAATAATGCAAAGTGAAACTTAATTTTAACTCGATGTTGATTATTTCATAACTTTAAAATATATAATAGTGTTTTTAGAAAATTTTAAATAATACTAAATTTAAATAAATTGTAAGTTATAATTACTGATTCATATTTCTAAATTTTACAACACATGAGGGAAAAATATAATTTATACAGATTTTAAATTAAGTTTGTATTTCAATATATTGCTAAAACATTGATACTTATTTTTCTATGATGAATATTATAACGTCTCTTAAAGATACCATGTGTTACTATTCTAAAATCTTTTGTATTATATATATATATATATATATATATATATATATATATATATATGTATATATATATATAGATAGATAGATAGGTAGATAGATAGATAGATAGATAAAAAAATTCCATATAATGATAATTTCCTTAATTAAGAGAACTTTCTTAAAATTGCAAACTTAAATATACACTTTTATTAATTTTAAATGATAACTGTATTAATTAAAATTATTTTCACTACATTAGATAGATATAAATAATCATTATTTTCCTTAATTAATCAGAATATTAAATTAAATCTGATTAAGAAAATAAATATAAAATATCATTTTGCACGAAGAATGACAATAGTATTCAATAATTACTAAGATATATTATTTGTGTATTTTTTTTCTGATTAGAATAGTTATTTTAAAAGAATATTCGTTATTTTGTTATTATTAATATTTTATAAGATAGTTTTAAATTAAAGTATTGTAAATAGATTTATGTACATATTATAGTAATGTATATATATATATATATATATATGAATTATTTCCTAAGATATTTTTAATGTTCAACTCATCTTCGTATTCTGTGTGGTTTTAATTTACTCAGGTAAATCAAAACCGTAACAGCACAAAATGTTCCAGAAACGTAACAATCATATAACATTGAAACATTATAAACATTTCCGAAACGTTCAGATTGATTTCCGATTAGTTTCAAAAACGTAGAAATGTCCGCGATCGTAACAAAAAATCAGATACGTAACAGAAACGTTACAATCACTTAACAGATAGAAAATCAGAAAGGGCGAATGTTTCAGGAAGCTATCAGAGAACATGCTAAAATGTGTTACGCTTTTGAAAGATTGTAAGCTTTTTGCAACATAACTGAAACATTCTGTGCTGTATGGGAAGCATACACAAGTGTAACTTGGGTATTTTCGCCTCGTTCTATCTTTGATAATTTTTCAGTTTTCATTTTTCTTTCAACTTTTCATTTTATCTTTTAAATTTAATTCATTTTCCATGCAAGATTCACTCTAAGAAATTCCAGTAAAATTTGGAGAGTTGACCGTTAAATTATACCCTTCTTTGAGAACAAAGCAGATTGCACTATAAGACATTTCATTAAAATTCGAGAGTTTGCAGTTAAATTACATGGCAAACTCCCTTTCCAAAAAAAAAAAAAAGTACAGTTCTCGTATTTGTAACAAACTGCTGTAAAATCCAAAGTGATAACCATTTATAAAAAGCCAGTTGTTTTAAGAATTTCAGTTTCACAGACATAACTTTATTTTTCACTGACAATGATTGAAACACTTTTTGCTAGTCTCTAACCGTAATTTGTGTTCAATTTTCTTTTACATTCTGCGCATATTTGGAATAATTGCTATAAAATTCAGAGTGTTCCCCGTTTATTAAAAGTCACCTTCTCTTATTCGAGAAAAATGCTTTACGGCTTTACGGTGTAAAATTTATTTTTTTGCGCTCAGCGCCTAGAAAACTTTTAGCGGACACTGAGCGGCAAAAAATTATTTTATTACAGTTTTTTAGTTTATTACAGTGTTGATTGCGTTATACAGCTTAAAATATGTATAATGAAATCTTGCACTTTGATGCTCAAAAAAGGGATTGGCGACGATAATTAATCTCCTCAGCGTTCTAAGCGATTTTCAACTGTTTCAACTTTTATTTTCTTTTATTTTTCCTTTTTTGTAGTCTCGTATGGATAGACACTATTATCATTGTAAATGTGTAATTTCTCATTCAACTTTTAAATCAGATTCCTTTTTCTTTACATGGGATTTTGGGGATAACATTCAAATTATACTTATAGTTTATTTCATATCATTATTAAAACTATTACTTGTTATATCATTAATTATTTATTTATTTTCTTCTTTTTCTCGTCTACGTGGATAATGATGTGATTCCATATCCTGATTTATTGAATTATACTAAACCTATTTTATAGTGTTAAACAATTAGCTATTAAACTATTTACTATTATAAGTTCATGTTTAAGAAAAGCACTATAATCCTTGAAAGTCTCATGGATTTAACATAACATTGCTGAATTTGTAAGAAAAAAAATCATTTTTATAAATTGTAGAAATTTTATACCCTTCATAGGTATGTTCATTTCATGTTCAAAATTCAGCTCATGCAGTTAAAAATTCATTTTTGCATCAAACATTTACGCTATATTACTTCCAAAATATAAAGTCCGTATAAATGTTTTGGGTTCACAATCTTACGAGAGATAGAATGAACAGAATTTAAGTTCATCTGGAAAAGAAGAACGATGTTAGTTTATCAATATTTATTTACAATCAGCGAAAACACAAAATTACCATTGGACATTCATTGAATCAAGATAAAAATTTGAGTAAAACCCCTTATAGTTTAGCTTTTATTTTGAGAGAACTTAAATTATGTTCATTATATATCCCGTAATGTTTTAAATTTACATGATATTTTTCTAGGGTTTTCATATAAGTTGCTCAATAACTTTGGCTATTAAATTATACAAAAGAAATTTTTATAAATGTTGTGCATGCGTTAAAAATTATTTAGTAAAAGTTGTCGTACTTTGAAAGATATTTTACATTCTGATTGCTGTATGCTGTGTCTAATTTAGTATTCCATATTTCCTGGAAATGGCTTTGCACTGGGTCTAATACCCTACGTGTTATAATTAAAAATCTGGAAATTCTTTTGCAGTTTTTTTTTTCTAAGAATCCATTATATCTCCAGAATGTAGCCTCATAAAATATTATACAGGTCATGAGAAAAATCCTTTTAATCACATGCTACAGCCAAAACGCATTTAAATCATTGTTTTTTACAGGTTGATCCAACACATTTTGTTTTTTGTTTAATTTTTTACTGGTCTCCTTTTCCTTTTCATGACGCAACTTTTGCTGAAAAATATGATGAAAGACATGTTTTCCTTATTCCCAAAATCGAAGAACAACATGGTAAGTATATTTCAAGATATTCGACAAAATGCAAAATAGTGAAAGTGTTCACATTATTTTGTCCAGCACCTGTATATATATATATATATAGCTTATCACAAAAGAAGTAAAATGCTCTTTACAATACATATCCATATGATTCCAAAGTATGAACAAACTATGTAGATACATAGATTTATATATATATATATATATATATATATCGATTTTTCATAATTTATTAAGTAGTATATTATATTTTAAACGACTTATAAACGCTCTTTTGAAAAAATGCTTCTCTCATTTTCAGATAATACAAAAAATATTTTATTGAAAATCATATTCGTGCAACCAATGCCGATTAAAAAAAATAATAATAAATAAAAAATAAATTAATTAAATTAAATAAAAGCGAAACCTATGTAAACAAAAATTTAATTCATAAAAACGCTCTATCGTATTAATTAAACATGATACATTTATTTGTTTATTGATTTTTACGCGATTTTAAATATCTAATTACAAATAAATAAAAGAAAAAAGCACTTTAAACATTTTTAGAGGGTTCAAAAACGCTCTTTTGAAAAAATGCTTCTTTCATTTTCAGATAATACAAAAAATATTTTATTGAAAATCATGTATGTGCAACAAAGGCTGATTAAAAATAAATAATAATAAATAAAAAATAAATTAATTAAATTAAATAAAAGCAAAACCTATGTAAACAAAAATTTAATTCATAAAAACGCTCTATCGTATTAATTAAACATGATACATTTATTTATTTATTGATTTTTACGCGATTTGAAATATCTAATTACAAATAAATAAAAGAAAAAAGCACTTGAAACATTTTTAGAGGGAATATTGTTGATGTAATTTAGATTCACTGAATATTTAGAGAAAAAAAAAACTATAATAAAATCCCGAACACAAGCAAAATACGTAACACTTCCTGTCTTTCAGGTTTTTTTTTTTTTTTTTTTTTTTTTTTCTTTTAAATAAAAAAAGAATCTTTAAAATCATTTCGGCACATTTCAAAACACTAAAGTACATATGATAAAGGAATTTCTTTTAAGATAGCTCGTTTATTATATCCAGCTTGTTAAATTTCCTCTTGCAAACATACTTCTATCTTATTAGTTTATCGAAATATCCAGTTTCAAGTATATTTTCCTTTTGTTATATTTCCATTAAAAATAAATAAATAAATAAAATTAATTAATTAATTAATACTGTTAAATTTCAAATACCTCAATTGGTGTACTATCATTAAAATCATCATAATATACATATATATATTTATTTATCATATATCACATTAAAACAACGTTAAATAACCAATAAAACTTTTAATAACTTACATGTTAAGAAACGAAAAAAATAATCAGAGACTAAATTAAAACATATTAAAAAACTAAAAAAAAAAAAAAAAAAAAAAAAGAAAAGAAAAGAAAGAAAGGAAGAAAAGAAAAAAAAAGAACCGTCAAAAATGTTTTATGTGGCTTGAGACATACGAGCGGGGTTACAGCATGCTTTTACGACAACTCAATTGCCCCCTTTGCAGACAGTTTTACTAAAAAGCACATCTAAGACTAATATCCAAATAAAATAAATAGTAAAATGTTACAAGTTAGATAATTATCAATTTTTTGCAAACTCCTGTACAAAATTCGTTATATATATATATATATGTATAACAGCCGATTAAAAAAATAAATAAATAAATAAATAAATAAACGAATTACTTCAGATTGTAAAAAAAAAAAAAAAAAAAATGTTCGAACGATGTTTGTTAAAACCCGAATAAACTATTACGTCAGAAACGCCAATCCTATTGGTTGAAATAAATTCGGTCCCTGCCCTATATATACGAGCACTTCTCCAGATTCAGAATTCTTTTTGCGCTGAAGACGGTAGGCTTAAGGCTACCGAAACAGCTGTATGCATCTCAAATATTTTTCTTTGGTGTTTTTAACGTAGCAGTTTATTTGGGTTTTAATATTCCAACGCCAAGTCTCTTGTTATTAGGAAGTTGGTTACTTCAAAAACAGAAATTTAATTTTTTTCGTGGCTTCGAACAAAAAAAAAAAAAAAAAAAAAAAAAAAAAAAAACTTAAATCTGTTTTGTTAAAATGTATTTCCCTGAAATTAATTGGACTTTTTTTTTCAGTTTTTAGAAATTCTGAAGCTTTCACTTGATACAAGAAGTAAAGCGGGACTTTTAGTTGTACGTTTACTGTGTCAATAAAATCAAATTTTTGCAACCTACATTAGCTCTTTATCGTTTATAGAAGCTGATGCACACTTTATTTAGCAATGTGATTTTTTTTTTTTTTTATTTTTTTTTTTTTATTAGTACTTGAAATTTATATGTATGAAGTTTGTTAAACAACGAAACGTAATAATTAGTTAATCTATTAAAACAATATATTCAATTGTTCTACAATAAGAAGTGAAAATAACCTGAATATTTTAAACTTTATAGCACATTATTGCAAAACGTAATTTATCGTTTCGGATTATTATTAATAAATTTCATTGCGTATTAAAAATAAAATCGTTAATATAAGGAAAGATAAACCTAAAAAAGCATTATTTAACTAGGTTAGAAATTATGCATTCAAAATCAAGACATTAGCGTAATTATTACTGAAAAAATACTAACCAAATATCTCCTTGACGATTTTTCTCTTTTTCCATGCATATGCTAATCATTCTTGGTAGAATACTTTCGATTATTCACATATTTTAAAAAATATGTTACCTAAGAATACCGTAAGAATTTTAAACATTTTAAAAATCAATCTAGTTAACACAAAGATGAATAATGGAATAGAATTAGAACAAACATTCAGTAATATTCATGATTTTAATATTTTTTTTAAATTACTTTTTAAACAAATGTATGAACTCAAATATTATTCATGTCTCTAACTATATATGTATTCAAGTGCTAAGTTCATATATTTGTTGAAATAAACATATATTTAACAAATTACGAAATTTCTGCAATTCAGCACTTAAATTTACATATACAAGATAGTTATGTAGATAATAAATAAATAAATGTGTTATATAAAAAAAAAAAAAAAAACCTACAATTTAGATTAGTAGTAGAGTGTAGTTTGAAGAAGTAAAATTTAGATATTGTAAATTGATTTTATATTATAAGAATAAGTAAATAAAAAAAAAATATTGAAATGAGGATATTGTCATTTAGCGTTAATGTATGATAACTTACGATGGACAGTTTTTTCACCTACTGATCTAAGTTTCTTGAGCAATTTCATCAAAATGGTTACGGCTTTTATCATATAAGCTGTTTTTTCTGTTTGAAATGTAGTTAACTTGGTGTGGGAAGGAATATTGTTCCACAGTTCTCAGAAATATATATAATCTGATATTATTTCTAAGATTGTATTATCAATAATAGTGGTATTAATTGAAATCATATTTAAAATGTATTGTAAATTATATAATCATAGAAATACAACATACATACATATATATATGTATATCATCTTCCTCATCAGCAATTTTAGCCATTATCAATCCACTGCAGGATGAAGGCCTCTCCTAGATGATTCCAAACTCCCCTGTTTACTGCAAATCTTCTCCATTCTACTCGTCCAATCTTCTCAAATTCGTCTTTTCAACGACACAGTGGTGTCTTTCTCGGTCTTTTCTTATATCTTGGTATTCAATATTTAACAGTGGTGGTCCATCAACTGCAAGGTACCAAGACCAGCTTAAATTTAACTTCTTGACTTTAGAGATAACCTCAGTAAATTTTGGTTGTATGTTTCCTAATCCCATTGTTTCGTTTTCTGTTTCTTTGGGTGATCCTAACATGCATCTCTCTCCATGCTTCTCTGGGTTATTTTAAGCTTTTGTATAGCATTAAAAAAGCAATATAAGGTAACTTAAATGACATATTATAATAATCTGAAATTTATAATAGCAATACAGTAAAATCATAAATACATTCATATATATGCATATATATATGTATGTATTTATGATTTTATTATATTGTTATTATATATCATTTAAGTTTCAAAGCTTATATATTATATGTATTTATGATTCTACTATATTATTAAATTACTTTGTCATTTAAGCTCCCTTTTATTGCTTACGGTACTGACTCTCCTTATGAACTCCTGAAAAATAGCCTGTTTAAATACGCAGGAACAATGATAAAATTTATGGTCATCTCAGCTTTTGAAAATGATAAATAAATCTATCCATGTTTTATTCCATGAGATGTCGTACTGTACAATTTTTCCTGGAATCTACAGGCCCTCTTATGCATTTTTTTTTTCATTTATAATGGTCGCTATAGAAGAAGGAGGTATTTTCCCAATATTTGGTCGTTGACTTTTCCTGCTACTGTTGCTGATACAAACATGAACGCCTATCATTGATATTTGGATTTGCATATGCTATACTTCTTGTATTAGATACATAAATGCGCGATCAAGAATGAACGAATACTTATCTAGAAAAAAAAAAAAAAAAAAAAAAAAAAAACTGCTTTCAAAAATGTGGAAGTATTGCACAAAATGATATATCAAGTACCATTATCCGATGAATTTTATATGGAAAAATGTAAGCTAATTTTTAGATTAATAGAATACGTATACATGTAACGTTACATTTTATCACAGCTGCAGTGCATACTGGTTTGAGTAAAGTAACTTTCATTAACACTGACGCACAAATTCCTGTAATTTCTTCATTACTCTCATCTGAAATTTAGATATATGGAGCATATCTTTAGGCAATTTACATTAAATGGGAAAATCCGTTATATTAAGATGGCATTTTGACAGAATCTTTGTGCTTTGTTCAAAAGCATTCAGATTTTAAAAAAATGTTTGTGTTGATGCATGTTGCTGAAATTTAATGATTGTGCTGTAATCTTCTAATACTCTAAGTGTGTGCATGTAAATCTCTTGTATTTCAGAATATTTTTGCTTTGTACGTATCTTTAATAAAATATAGTTGGAGTTTTTTGCAATTTATGCCTTTACATAAATCAAATAAATTCCTATATTCTCGCTTTCTCTCTCTCTCTCTCTGTATATATATATATATATATATATATATATATATATATATATATATATATATATATATATATATACATATATATATATATTGTATTTTATTCCTAAAAATATATATATTAGGGTAAATCGAAAAAGATAGAAAAAAAAAGTTTTTTCTCAATTTATTCGCCTATATGCGGAGTAGTTGCCTCCTATAAGTGTAATTTTGTCTGATAATTTGAACTTCCTACGACGTAATCTTTGTTTGCCGATTTGAAACATTTTTATAAAATTGTACGAGTTATGAAAATTTCATGAAGTTCTTTGCTTATTTGCTGTGTGAAAAATCCATCAACGCACCACGTGGAGGTGGCTTCATATCGAATTCTACCACCCTCCTACCCTTTATCTTTAAATGTTTAGGTTAATTATCTTCTAGAAGTACGCTGTATTGAATTTTAGTACCAAATTTGGTAATGCAATTCTAGATACTGTCCTCGACCTTATAAATCCGTCTCGTGAGTCGTTGCTACACATAGGTGCTGATGCTAGTTTAACACAGTGCTTGCTCTACTCCTTGTACGGATATCTTCAAATATGTATTACCTCAGGAACGTCCAAGTTCATCAGATTCAGTTCATTATCAGAAACAAACATCATAACTGGAAGTTCTGTAACTGTAACCAAATTCCAGTCAATTATATCCATATAGTTGTCTGCGTTGAAATTTTTCGCTGGAATCTTGAACTCTTGAATATTGCTATCAGTTTAGTCATTTTTCTACATTTTTAAACTCTTCGGAGGTCATACTCTCTCACGTGATCTGGAATGTCGGCCAGCACTGACAATGGAATGTTTTCTGGATAACCAAAATACGCGTTTCTCTGCAGATCTACTATGTTTTTTAGCTTTTTAGGCAGAAATCCACATTCATTTATAATGTTGTAAACGTGTAGACAGCTATACCGACATGATAATTTAGATTTAATATCAAACTGCGCACATGCATATAGTCTAAAAACATATTCTAGTAAATCTTTCAACCTCTCCGATGGGTATTATGTTGAAATATATAACCGCAAAATTCTATTTGCTGTCGTTAAACATCTGAAATGACTCAATTTTCATTCATCCGTTCGAGACAAGCTGAAAAACCATTCCAAAAGTCATCGAATAGAAAGTCAAATTTGTCCTATAGCTGCATTTTTAGAACCTGTATTAACCACTGTTTCGTCAGAACTAATAGCTTGTAACAATGAAATGCCAATAAAAAAAAGTTAATATGCTTGTTTAATGTTATGAGAACTACCGTATATAAGAGTGACATGGCCAACATATTTTGATCTAGGTCAAACAACATGCTCTTCTGTTACTACCTTTCTAGATCTCTCTTTCCTTATTTAATTTGAATCAAAGTCTAGTCTTTTCGACCGTTAAAGTACATGACTGTACTTTAACCACGTTTCCTGCGGCCACGGTAGCTTCTGCGCAAGTTCTGACTCAACAAGTCCACTGTGGAAATAGGGTTGATAATTTATCTGATTCAGAGAAAAGAGCGTTAATGGAACGCCGGATGACTGAATGTTTGATCTGAACTTATGAATGGACTGATCTGAACTTATCAGTCGATTTGGCATCCCTCCAAGCCTTTGGACTCGTCCTCAAAGCTATATAAAAGAAACGTGATTATAATATAGTTGATCAAGAATATTTTTCCTCTTTTTTCATTTTTAAGACATTGCTTTTTTTTTTTTTTTTTTCCTTTCTCATTTTGCAACGATCGACAACATTAGAGAAATATACTTTGGTAATTATTCTCATAGGTTTTAAAACAGTTATAAGAATTTGTGCTCATCTATCGGGCCCATTCGTTTTGTCACAAACCTGTGCTACATTTGGAAGTTTAGTTTCCATTTGCGAAGTTGAAAAGTAATTTTGATGTATAATTGCTTTTTTCGTTTCAAATTGTTTATATTCAAAATTAGTATTTTCATTTTTATTTAAAGAATTTAAGAATTCCATATCCAAAATCAGTTCTGTCATAGAAAAAGAAAGATTATTAACTGTATGTTTTTTTTATTTTTTTCAAAATCTTGCAACTGAGAATTTTTACTTCTATGTGCTGCTTTCGCTTTCCGTTTCAGTATCTCTTTTCAAGTATTTTGCTAGCTTTATTATAAACATTCCCAATTACCATTCTATGAAATGGTCTTTGATCCGTTAAAAAAACTCATTTAGCTATAGATACGTTAATTTTGCAATTACAGATTAGAAAGTCTTTTCATTTACATAGTGAAATATTAAGCCGATTTTTCCTTAGCTGATTTTCTAAAAGACAAAATATTTTTCGAAAAATTTAGTACACACACTCTTTCTAAAAACTTATTAATGTTACGATTTTTTTATGGTATTATCTTACCTTATGTTTTATTTGTTGGTTCGGTACAGTAGTAAATGAATTCTTTTCCCATACATATACTTCATAACAAAAAAAGCGACGTACCAAGAAGGAGTAATGTAAACTAGACACGAATTGACATGAATACAGGTTTCGATGGAAAATGCGAAACTTTTAAGTTTGGCTGCCATCGAATGAGCATGTGTCGCTGCAGCGCATCTTAACTACACACTTGGCAATATATTAAAAATGAGAATTTTTGATTCGTGAGTAAGCAATATGTGCAGATGACAGCATTTGAGAGAGGTGTGTAGTTAGGCTCAAAGAAGCCAATTGGTTTAAGCTGTGAATTATTTGACAATTGGATAGAAGGGATGCCACTATTATATGATATTCACAGGAATGGGTGAAAAATGGCCGAACAGAGCGTCAGGTAGGAAGCGGTCGGTCTAGAAAGAGGACAGAAAGTGAGAACCGATCAATCATCAGAGCAGTACTCAAAGCCCCAGTTCAACATTATCATCGATCCTACGTGGAACTGGTAGTTCAGTGAGTAACAAGACCAATGATAGTCGGTTCAGAGAAATGGGATTGAGCACACGGAGCCCCTTGTGCGGACTAACTTTGTATACCCATTTATATACCGATTAAACTTTGTATACCGACAAGTACATTTACAGTGATATCAGGATCGTTCGAACTGTAATGTCACTGAATGGAGTAGAATTGTCTTCAGTGAAGAATACCACTCCGACTTGAGCCCCGATGATCAGCGAAGATGCGTCTGGAGACGCATTGAAAAAAAAAGAGGGGCTGTATTCTAACCCGACTGTTGCCAGCTATAAGGGCCGACAACAAGGAATGATTGTCTGGAATGTCATTTCATTTCATAGCATGACTCCTTTGGTTGTCATCCGTGACATCTTTACAGTACACTGGTACGTCGACGAAATTATATGCCCCGTTGTATTTCCCTTCATATCACGCAATCCTTACAGTATATTTCAGCATGATAATACCCGCCTGCACACAGAGATAGTTTCTACTGCTTGCTTTCTTGCTTGCCTAATGTTACTTTTGCCAGTAAAGTCGCCGGATCTCTCTGCTACTGCGGACGTTTGGAGCATCATGAAAAGGATCCTACTACCTGTTAGGGGTTTTGCCAATCTAACGCACTAATTGGACTTCATTTGGCGTGATATCTAGCAGGAGCATATGTGCCAACTCTATCAATAAATACCAAGCCGAATCACTGCTTAGATAAGGGTGAGAAGTGGACCAATGCGTTATTGACTTGTTGACATTTGTGAAATTGTTTCTCTTGATTAAACCATCCAAATTTTCTGAAACTGTAATCATTTGTTTTTCTTTGCATTTACGTGACATCTACCAATTTTTGTATCATTTGGATAACTTCTTTATGGTGCGTCGATTTTTTTGTTATAGTATATATTTAAGATCTCTTATTAAATAAGAACACACATCAGCAAAATAACGTTTATATTTCTTTCCTATTAAAAAATCTTACCGTGCATTATGTCTTTTAACATCCACGTACGTAGGTAAAATATTACCTATAAACGTTTCAGGGTGCGCCAAGCACTAGGCATAAGTCTCTTGGTGGAGTCTGGGGCATTTTGAAATGCCCTTAGTAACGTGTGATAACGAGATATTTGCTGAATGTGAAAAAAAAAAGGCACTCACAAAGCAAATACTAAATAGAACGCTCTAATAACAGAAAGACAACCAGTATGAACAAACAACGCAGTTGATACTATTACTCGGCAAGAGAAAACACATTACTCAGAGCTTGAAGAGCTTGTGCGATGCACGAGCGCAATGTTTGGGATAAATTAGGCGTAATACATAATATTTAAATTCAAATCGAAAAACAAAATTTTTATTTCATATAACTAAAATTTTCTATTAAAATAGGCTTTGTAATAGACAACTATTTCACATACAGACATTTTACATTTCTGATTTTTTTTTTTTTTTTTTTTTTTTTTTTACGACAACCTAATATATAAAGTTGCAAGCTCAATTTTAAAGCATACATTAAAAATAATTCAAACTTTATTTCTTAAAATAAGACTAATTCATTTATATATATATATATATATATATAAAGGACAAAGAACATAACTTAAATAAAGTACAGTTTTAGTAAAATCACAAAGAAATTTCCAACGTATGGATTTTTTTTAAATGTTACTCTTTCAAAAGCTCACATATTACAAAATTAAAAATTTTCAAATTCTTTAATATAAAACAAATCCTATAAAGCTATAATAAATTTATTTAAGATTAAATGAAATTATTTTACATATAATTTATTTTGAATTTTTTTTTCTAATATCATACAGTTTATAAGCTTAAAATAATTAAATTTCTTTAGCGTATCTGTTAGATTAAAGTTGCAATAAACTTCAAATCTATAAAATTATTTACATTGTACCCTTCATTAACATTCTCCACCAAAGATAAATTAACTGAAATAATATATAACAGAAAAGTAAGGAGAAAGCTCGTGTCTCTCTAAATTAGTAACTGCGATGTTTCAAGCTTTAAATTTTATTTATCTCTTACTTAACATTTTACAAACTAATTACGTTAACAAACAAACACAGAGATAAAGATAGCAAAAATTTATAAAGAAATTTTCATTAATTGGAACATTTCCTTTCACATAATTTTGGAAAATTTATTGGATACATGTAAATTAATTGCAATCTATTAGCGTCGTTATACCTAGGTGTTAAGATGGCTGATTTTTAATTTAGTAATAAATAACGATAGATTCAGTAGAACAAATTTATTGCAAAAAGTAATCATATAATAATTTGCAAATAATTGCATTACACCGATTTTAATAAAATTATTATTTGAAAATTCGTGAGGTATACATATAAGTAGTACACGCAATGAATTAGCAGTAGTCATATTTCCCATGGGTATTGAAAAGCAAAACCCTTCATATATGTTACATCATTTGCGGTGAATTTAATTTATTTATAAAAACATTCATTTTTATGATTTTATTCAATATTAATTGGTTCACTGTATTTTATTGTACGTGTTTACGGTCTTCATTATGAAAAACACGTTTAATATACATAACAATGCTGATCTGGACTAGAGTAAAAACAAAGTAATATAAAGTTTAACAAGTGTATATTTCCATCATAAAAAAAGAAAAAAAAGCTAACTATACAAAATATCAAATAATAAAAAGAAAGTGTTCAGTTTGAAAGCAAATGTTCAATTGTAAAATGTTCAAATATAACAAAAACCAATAAAATTTAACCCAATATTTTTTGTAATCTTTTGCTATCGTTTCAGACAATCTTATATTTATGAAAATTAGTATGCAAGTCCATGTTATAAAGAATACATTTTTTTATTTTCTTTGTCGAAAAAATATCTTGAAATGCAAAATTCGTATTTATTTTTAAGGCAGCGCTATCGTGTTCGTTTTTTTTAATATTTTTCACTTTCGGATTATTATTTATTTTTTGCACATTATTGAATATTTTAAATCAAAGCAAACACTTTATGCGCTGTTTTTCGTAAACGAATACATATAAAAAATGCCCAATAGGTTCTTCTGTTATGTATCTTTTGCTTATTCCGTGATATAACTCAATGCATATTTACTACCTTCAATTAATAACTTTGCAAGCGGATTTTATGTACATGACGTCATTTCTAAATGTTGACAAACGATTTATCCCCCCCCCCCAAAAAAAAAAAAAATGTTGTATAACTATAATAAATATATAATCCCACTAAGAAAAACATTTATTTGCGCACCTGAAAAAATAAGATGCTCTAGAAGAAATGAATAATAGAATTTGTTAAAAGGTCTTACTGCAAATTGTTTTTCAAATTTAGTAATAAAAGGTAAAATGCAATATAATTTTGTTTGTTTCTTTTATTTAATTAGTGAAGTATTTTCTTTATATACTATAGTTATTTATCTCTTTTCTTCTACTCATTATTTTTATCTTAACTTAGGTTTAAGAATATTTATCTAAAAACGAAAATTAAAAGTAAAAAAAAAAAATTAAAAGACATCACTAAAAATATAAATATTCAAAAAGTATGTTCATAATATTTTTGATGCGATTAACTTAAATATATATATATATATATATATATATATATAAATATTTATATATATATATCCGTATGACTAGAGCTTCATTAAATACAAATCCAAGAAAGAAAAATTGCTAATGTAAAAAAAAAAAAAAAAAAAAAAAGTGTTTTTATTTCCACTTATAAAAACGTAAAGCTATAAAATTTGCACATTACAAAATAATAATAATAATAATAATAATATGTTTTAACTACAAGAATTTTTATATCCATAATTTTACAACATAAAAATAAAAAGACATATGTTCCAAATATCCACAAACAAATTATAATTTTCATGAAAACAACAAATTAAAAGAGCATTTAGCACATATAATGTAAAATTATAATTATTATAAAAAGAAAATAATATATGTATCTAGTAAATAATAAATTGGTGATTATTTTAAACTTTCCTGATACAGACATACACAGTCAAAATCTATACATATATGCATATGTACATTGTTGGACATAATTTTGTCACAATCTTAAAGTATATTCAATAGTGTATATATATATATATATATATTTAAATCAGAGCTAACATTTTTAACGTAATTCAATTTCTTCTCAACTGTAGATTTAAGAATCCCATACGAAATTTTAACGAAACCTTATAAATTTCGGTATCATTTAAATGATTTCATGAACTTAAGATTATCATCCCAAATATAAGAGTTATGTGTACATTATTTCATTTAGTATGGCTTATTATCTTTATTATACCTACTAATTAGATGCAAGAAAACACATCGAAATATCATTCTACACAGATATACATATACAAAACATATATACGCACATACATGTATACAGCAACGTATGAACAGCGATCATAAATTCAAGCAAACTAAAAGCGTATAGACTAAAATTTCATAATCAGATTTTTTATGTAGGGTCTTCTTGCAAGGTTTTCTTTCACAGTACACGGTTAAAAAGTAACAAAAAGAGTAAATCAAGGTATTATGGTTGGTTGGTTGGGCTTTAGCGTTGCCCTAGTGTGTCGCAATGGGCAATTGCCCATGGTCAAGGACAATCGACGAGATATTAGAGTAGACCCTGGACTAGTAATCGTTTTGCTTCCGATGATCGCATCCCCACCATTCTCCCATTTCATTCGCCGAACCGATTTTTCTACCGTCAAGCCCGTCATTCCATTTCCATCAAAGCAAGCCCTCTATTACTGTTTTATATTTCGACTGGGGATAAGTTAAACACAAACTACAACTTACACTAGCTGAAATAAAAAGCAAGTAACTTAATCCTTGTTATTGATTGAAAGCTGTTCTGCTTGACTTTTCTTCGGAGTTTGGGTGGTAAGAGGAACAAACCATTTAAAATATGCAAAATCCCAAGAACCACAATTGCCAAGAAAGCCATTATCGCCAAAAGAAAACGCAAAAATCACAGTGATGTTCTGGGAATTTTTCTTTATAACCAGTGTAGGGAATCCGTACATCTACTCGATGTCTGTGACACACCCCTAAGGATGGTCCGGAAAAATGTCATTACAACTTTTATCCTCTACAGAGCAAATGTTTGTGTATAAAAAGTACATTCATTATAAAAATAATAATAATAATAATAATAATAATAATTTATTGCATTTGAAGTACAAAGTAATCATTATAAAATTTGCATTAAATTAATTTAATCTACATACAAACTTTTAATTTAGAAGAAATTTCAAATATAGAAAGCCTTATTAAAAGCTTCGTTATAAATAAACTTACTTTGAATTTTTTAAATTTAATATATGTAACAAATTGAAAGCAAGAACATTTAGATTAAGAACTAACGTTACAATTTTACCATTCTTCATCGGCAAATATAACAAATTTAAGTGAATATCTATTTTTTTTTCTTTTTAATCTATAGAATTTAATTTGGTATAAACATATATATATATGTATATATTGTTGCGTACTTGGGGGTTCGTGAGTTGTCTGAGAATGAAAGGCCAAACGTACAAAAATTCAGTAATTTATTCACAGAAAGTTCCAGAAAAATACAGGTCAATAAACCAATTATCAGCTTCAATTCAAGCAGTAACCACAGCTTAAACAACAGCTGTCAATAGCAAATCCACAGTACAAACTGTATACCAATAACACTTGAAGCAAGTCTCTCTCAAAGAGGCTTAAGAGCAATGCAAGCACTAGCGAAGGTGGCTGAGATCTGAACTGAACTGACTGCCTTGGCGGGAAAGCGCTTCCTTATATACTGTTCCAGGGAACCCAGATTTTTCGAGAAAACTCTAGAAAGTGGTCAACCAATCAACTTACAGCTTCCATATTTGGTATACGACATATAAGGATTTTCTCGCCAAGGTCGCCAAAAAAATCGCCAAGGTGGGAAAAAGTCGCCAAATTTGGCGCCAAATGCATTACCTGCATTACTGGGGCTTTTTAATGCGTTTTTGAGAGGAAATAAGGCTATTTCAACGCTAAAACGACTAGAAATGCACAAAATTAGCACTTTATCAACTTACTAAGCCTCTTTGAAAGAATTTATACAAAAATAAACACAATTATTTACAATTTCGTAACACTGCCCCCCTCCCAAGGACTGCACGTCCCGGGCAGTGCAACCCTTGGTCAAGAGGCGAAACTAGAAAAATTTACACAATTTAAAACACAAAAACTAAGTTGCACATAAAGATAACATAGAAATATAAATTAAGTGGGAAATATTTACAAAATTCACAAATATGTACAAATATTTATATACAAATATTTACAGTGCGCATGCGCAAATTTTACCAGTATTTACATTTTAAATTTTAATTTTACCGTTACTTGTGGTACTTGGCTAGCCTATTATAGTGCACCACCTTCGGTTTTGATGAAGGTGTTTTAGTGATCCGCACCACTACATCATTCAGCCTTTTTAAGACTGTGTATGGTCCGTCCCAGTTGCACTGTACCTTGGGAGAGAGTCCTTTGCGTCGAACAGGATTCCACAACCAGACCTTCTCTCCTTCCTGGAACTCGTATTGTGTAGCCTTTAGATCGTACCTTGTCTTCATTTTCTCCGTTGCCATGTTAATCCGATCCCGAGCGAAGTTGTGTACGTCCTCAAATCGTGCCTGGAGATCTTGGATGTACTCCTCGGGCGATGAAGGCGCATCGGGTGGACAACCAAACAGGAGATCACAAGGGAGACGAAGTTCACGTCCGAACAGCATCTGGGCTGGAGTATAGCCGGTGGTTTCATGGACAGCACTTCGATAAGCCAGCAGGAACAATGGCAACTTCAAGTCCCAATCTTGCTGGTTCCTTGATACTAGAAGTGAGAGGTTATTCAGGATGGTACGATTGAACCTCTCGACCATGCCGTCCGACTGGGGATGTAAGGGTGTAGTCCGGGTTTTGTCTATGCCGAGTAGTTGACACAGTCCTTTGAAAACATCAGAGGTAAAGTTCCTACCTTGGTCGGTATGAAGTTGTAGGGGCGTGCCGTACCTTGACACCCATTGCTGCACTAGGACCTCTGCGACCGTGCATGCCTCTTGATTGGGAATGGGATATGCCTCAGGCCACTTGGTGAAATAGTCCATCACGACGAGGATGTATTTATTTCCACTAGAGGTCCGTGGCAAAGGACCCAAGATGTCGAGTGCAATCCGTTCAAATGGTGCTCCCACGTTATACCGTTGCAGTCTTCCTCGACTTCGTTTCTGCGGGCCTTTACGTGCCGCACAAGCATCACAGGATTTACACCATTTCTTCACATCCTCCTTTGCCTTGCACCAGTAGAAGCGTTCCCGAACTTTCTGCAGAGTCTTCATTACCCAAAAATGGCCTCCGGTAGAGCTACTATGCAGTTGTTCTAAAACATCTGGAATTCTTGATCTTGGCAATGCTATCTGCCATCGGAAGTTTTTCCCATCATCAGATTCCCACTTTCTGTATAATACGCCGTTTCGGATATGAAGAGAGTCCCAAAGTGCCCAATAACTTTTCGTAATGGGACTAAATCTGGAAATGTTCTGCCAGATAGGTCTGTTGCTGGTCGTCTCCTTCAGCTGTAATATTGGCTTTATGTCAGGATCTTCCAACTGGGCTTTTCTAAGTTCTTCGTCACTCCATGGATCGGGATCTTGATCTGATGGTGTTGAGACAGTAACTTGGCAGGCAACCGGATTTATCGGCAGGTATTTCTGCTCGGCTCTAGAGCAGTACTTGCAGCTTTCCAAACAGGGCTTCCGAGACAAGGCATCTGCATTACCATGTAAAGTTCCTTTACGATGACGTATTTCGAAGTCATATTCCTGGAGGCGTTGTATCCACCTGGCAATCTGTCCTTCCGGGTTCTTGAACTGGAGCAACCACGTTAGAGATGCATGGTCAGTCCATAGCAGGAATCTTCTGCCATAGAGGTAATGATGGAAATGTTCTATGGCTTTTACGATAGCGAGTAGCTCTTTCCTGGTGGTACAGTAATTTCGCTCTGGTTTAGACAAGCATTTACTCCAATAGGCAATGACATGTTCTTGACCATCAATTTCCTGCGACAGAACAGCACCGACACTCTCATGGCTGGCATCTGTATCAAGTATGAACTGTCTGTCGGGCTGTGGATACGTCAAGATAGGCGATGATGTTAAGGCCTCTTTAAGTCGCTTGAACGCATTTTCACATTCCTCTGTCCACAGGAACTTCTGTTTGGCTTCCGTCAGCTTGTGGAGTGGTCTGGCAATATTTGAGAAACCCTTGACAAACTTCCTGTAGTAAGTGCATAACCCCAGGAAACTTCGTAGTTGGTTTACATTTTCAGGGCGACTCCAGTTCTCGACTGCAGAGATCTTCTCATGATCAGTTCTCACACCTTCGGCAGAGATGATATGGCCGAGGTAGCTCACTTCACGACGAAACAAGTTACACTTGCCTGGATTCAATTTGAGGTTAGCCATTCTGAGTTTCTCTAGCACCTTTCGGATGTTTCGCAGATGGTCTTCAAAGGTTCGCCCCACAATGATAATATCATCCAACTACACCAGACAAGCCTCATAGGAAAGTCCTTTTAGAACTGTCTCCATCAGGCGTTCGAAGGTGGCAGGTGCATTACATAATCCGAATGGCATAAATTTAAATTGCCACAGTCCTTGTCCCGTGGTGAATGCAGTCTTCTCATGATCATCAGGATGTAATTCTACTTGCCAGTAACCGCTCTTCAGATCCAACGTCGAGAACCATTTATTGCCAGCAAGTGTGTCTAATGTGTCGTCAATTCTGGGAAGAGGGTAACTGTCTTTCTTCGTGATGTCATTCAAACGACGATAATCCACGCAAAATCTTGTTGAACCATCTTTTTTTCGCACCAGTACAATGGGAGAGGCCCAAGGACTCGTTGATGGCTCGATGACGTTATTGTGTTGCATTTTATTTAGAAGTTCAGTGACCTCTTCTTGTTTAGCAAATGGAAGTCTTCTTGGATGTTGTTTGATTGGAGGATGATTTCCTGTATCAATTCTGTGCTGCGTGATGTTCGTTCTCCCGACGTCTTCAGGTGTTCGAGAAAAAAGTTCTTTAAATTCTTGGAGTAGCTTCTCCGCAGCACATCTCTGTTCCTTTCCTAACTCTGCATTCTTGAGTAATTCCGTTATTAATTGTTCAGAAGACTTGGATTCAGTTGATGGCGTGGGGCGGTTGATGCATGTTACAGGAGTGCAGGTTGCTAACACCTCATCCTTCTTCACTGTCCGGACCTTATCGCAGATGTTTGCGACTCTCACAGGAATAGTACTCTTGGAGAGATGCACCAGAGATGAAGCTACCAGAACTCCTCTTGGGCTATTGTCTATATTCGGATATTCAATCAGTCCATAGCGGAAGAATTGCTTGGTAGAAGGGGTTCCTGAAACTATTGTCTCTGTGTGTGGGGGGATGGAAACTTCCGACTTGGCTGTTATGTGGCAAATTTGCTGAATGTCTTGATTTTCAGTATTGAACACAGCTATGTCTTCCGAACTCGAATGCAGTTCATTATTCTTGAAGTCCAATTTGAAGTTAAATTTTCTTAGGAAATCAATTCCAATGATTAGAGGATCTCTTATGTCAGCCACATATGCCATATGATGGTAACTGGCATTTCCAAAAGTGATGTTCAAGTTCATTTTTCCATATATTTTGATTTCGTCTCCGGTCACAGTCGGGAGTTTAACACAGGGCGGAGTCCAGATGATCTTCTCTTTTAGTTCTTGAGCCAAATCCGCTCTAATGATGGTCACGTTGGCTCCCGTGTCCAGAATCATCCGACAGGCGGTGTTGTTAACTTGGCCATAGACGTGAAGTCCATTATCGCCGCCACTCATCGATGAAACATGAAATACTGTAAATTGGGGCTCTTTAATTTTAGGCAACCTCCGCCCCGCGAGCTAGCCTCCTCTTAGTTTCCCTGCAGTGATGGTGAAGCCGGGTGATTTCCTACAGTTGGTCGTACAGAGCAATTCCTCTTCACGTGACCATCCCCTCCACAGCCCCAGCACTTTATCTTCCGATCCTTTATTTCCTTATTATTCTCCAGGCTGCGCAATCTCTTTAATATCTCTTCGATACTTCTCTTTATTTCATTTTCACCAGCAGACGTATCGTTTAATGAGACTGCTCTTATGGTATGGCGGTCTTTACGGGAGGCTTGTTGGGCTGCCTCTATCCTAAGTGCATAGCCTAAAGCTGATTCTACGTCTCTGATGTTGGAAAGTCTCAGCGCTTTTTAAATTTCTGGATCCCGAACAGCATCGATAAAGTACTGAAGAGCTAAGTCGTTTCGAGTATCATCTTGACAGTCTGAGAATGCTAGGTGTGACAATCTCTGAATGTCCGCTGCCAGCTCTTGCAAACTTTCACCCGTTTTCTGGTAACGGGACTTTAGCTGGAGGCGACTATAGTCCTTAGAACACTTCTCCCCGAACCGTAGCTCAAGTGCTCTAGTCAGGGCCTCGAAGTCGTTCCTTTCTTCTTTAAAAACATTTCTCAGGATCTCGGCTGCATCTCCCCGTAATGCTGCTGCTAAGTGGACTGACTTGGCGGCAGAGCCCCAGCCGTTAGCTTCAGCAACGATGGAAAGCTGCGTCTTATATACATGCCAGGAGGAACTGCCATCGTAGGTAGATAGCTTAATAGATTCCTGATTCTGGATTCTTCTCTCTTTCTTTTCAGTTTCCTGGGGCATGGATTCTAACTTTTCTTCCACTTTTCTCTCCAGATCTTCTTCTATTCTCTTCAGTTTACCTTCTATCTCTGCAAACCTTCCTTTCAGTTCCTGATCAAAATTTTCTTTAACTTTCTCCTCGAAACTCCGTTCTATTTTCGTAACACTCTCTTCAACCTTCATAACATTTTCTTCTATCTTCATAGCTTTCTCTTTAAAACTTTCTTCTATTTTCAAAACTTTCTCTTCAAAATTTTCTTCTATCTTTATAACTTTCTCTTCTATTCCATCCATTCTATTTTCCATCACCGTTAATTTACCCTCGATTGATTCTTTCACCGTTGAAAGCTCTCTCTTCATCTTATCTTGATTAGATTTAATTTCTTCCTGAACTTCACCCATAGTGTCTTTCAACTCTCTTTGCGATGTTTCCATTTTCTCTATCAATCCGGTTTCCATCTTTTCCTGTCCGGCTTTCATTTCATTCATCTGGGTAGCTAAGGTTTCTAGAAGTTTTTTCATCTCTTGCTCCATAGCCCTCGTTATCACCATTCACAGACAAATCCCACTTCTGACACCAGAAATGTTGCGTACTTGGGGGTTCGTGAGTTGTCTGAGAATGAAAGGCCAAACGTACAAAAATTCAGTAATTTATTCACAGAAAGTTCCAGAAAAATACAGGTCAATAAACCAATTATCAGCTTCAATTCAAGCAGTAACCACAGCTTAAACAACAGCTGTCAATAGCAAATCCACAGTACAAACTGTATACCAATAACACTTGAAGCAAGTCTCTCTCAAAGAGGCTTAAGAGCAATGCAAGCACTAGCGAAGCTGGCTGAGATCTGAACTGAACTGACTGCCTTGGCGGGAAAGCGCTTCCTTATATACTGTTCCAGGGAACCCAGATTTTTCGAGAAAACTCTAGAAAGTGGTCAACCAATCAACTTACAGCTTCCATATTTGGTATACCCCATATAAGGATTTTCTCGCCAAGGTCGCCAAAAAAATCGCCAAGGTGGGAAAAAGTCGCCAAATTTGGCGCCAAATGCATTACCTGCATTACTGGGGCTTTTTAATGCGTTTTTAAGGGGAAATAAGGCTATTTCAACGCTAAAACGACTAGAAATGCACAAAATTAGCACTTTATCAACTTACTAAGCCTCTTTGAAAGAATTTATACAAAAATAAACACAATTATTTACAATTTCGTAACAATATATATATATATATATATATATATGTGAAAGAAAGAAAAATAAATTATAAATATATCTGGCAAATGTATATTATCTTATCTCTTAAAAATCGTTTTATGCGTGTAATCAGAAACATTACTCTATCAATCAATCTGAAGAAAGTGTAACTTTCAATTTGTCTTCAATATCCTTATACTGTTAGATTTTTTATTAACTGTCTTACGACAAATAGTACTGTTAGAATGAAAAATGATGATACATTTATTCTTCTTCAATCAGATATCTCAACCAAAAAAACAGAAAAAAAAATGAAATACTTGAAATGTTAAAACAACTATGTGATATGTGACAGATATACTCTTTCCAAGTTTGTTTAGATACTTTTTTATTTGAAAAGTTTCTTATAATGGAAAATTGAAAATTTTTTATTAAATCACAAAGTGGAGTGTCATTATAAAAAATGGTTTTAAAAATTGTCTTAGAATTAGAAAAAATTTTAACTATATTATTTTATTCTACAAATTAAACACTATGAAACTTTTATTTATTTATTTATTGTAAACATGTAGTTAAAAAAAAAAAAAAAAATACGATTTAATAAAAAAAAATAATGCCTTAATTTAGGAATAAGATGCTCAGTAAAGAGAAAACCAATATTTCAAAAGTTTACCAATATAAACCTTTTACGTAAAATCGTAAAACAAAAAAAAAAGGCTATATTGCCATTTATTTAACACAATCATAGCATGAATTCTGCTTACTTTGTCTCTATTTACCCTATCAAGATTAAGTTCAACACGTAAACCCCCTCTTTTTACCTTATTTACAAGATATCCATACCTGTACTTTCTATCCTTATTATCCAGTTAGCAACAAAAGTATCCGTGCACTAGCAAAAATTCCTATTTAAAAAAAGTACACTTTATACTGTTTTGTTAAATAAATCATTGTCGAATAATGTACTTAAACTGACTAAGTACAGGATCGATCAAAGTTACTCTAGACACATTTTAGGTCGCTATATTATAATAACTCTGCCGGTAGAATGTGTTTATCAATCCTTATTCTGAATATTTGTAACATAATAAAATACTTATTGTATTATTTGTATTATTTGTTTTTCTCAAACATGTCCATACTAATCATATTTCTGTAATTTTCATATGCAGTAATTTTGCTGTCATTAAAAATTTTTCATAAGCGGATTCACTTTCAGTCCATACGCTATATGTCTCCCCTAAAAAGAGGTTTCTTAGATATTTCACACACTTAAAAATTATGTCCCAAAAGCATGTTTTATTTAGCTACAGAGATTAAGGTAATATTTTTTTTGGACTTTTTTGGGGGGGATTTTATATGTGAAAAAATATATATATTAATTTCCTGATATAATATTGCATTTATGTACTTCTCCACTAACTTAATTAACACTTTCGCGACCGCTGACGTAGATTCACGTCATTTGAAAATCTGTAACTCCACCAGTGGGCGTTTGTTTCAAAATATGTATGTTATTTGTTTCTAAAAATGTACACAATATTCATATTTGTACAATCAATATACTATGGATACAAATACTTTGATTAGAGAGAGTATGATTATAATGTATATTCATTTGTAATGTAAATGGGAATTCAGTATTTTTTGTTCTGAAAAATTGTAACTTGGGAGAATAACGCCCACAGGCGGACCTAACTGTCAAAGAGACAAAAACATGCGGTTGCGAAAATGTTAAAACTTATGTTTGTTTTTATTTCATTCTACAGTGCGTTGCATGAATATTAACGCCTCTTAGCTTTAAGTATCAGAATGATATAAAAGTGTAATCAATGGGTAAGAATGAGTGGCGTTTGTTGCAAATTGTATGTGCATGGTGAAAAATGATAACTTAGGAAATAAGAACTTAAGTCTAAACAATGAAAGACTTCCATAACTTTTTATAAAGTAATTCAATTAAATTTATGAAAACAAAATACGTGCTCTATGAATTTAAAATCACTAGCTGAAATTATATAATATATTAAAAAATGTTTTGCCTAATACTTTGTAAAGCACCCATTGGTTTCTAGAACACAAATAAACGCCTCGGCATTGACTGGTATAATGTTACGAGGTAATCCATATTGATTGTCATCCAAGCTGTTAGGATGTCCGATTTTACCTAATTTTTCCTCTTAAATTGCCTTCCATTTACATAAATACGACGGATTAAAATACCTCATACATTTTTCTATATTTTTAAATCGGGAATTTGTGAGGGGAAATCTAGAAGCTTAGTTTTATTGCCGCGAAATTATTATTATTATTATTTTTTTTACAATATATGCTGCATGTATTGATGCAAAACCTTGTTGAAAAATAAAATTTCTTTAAGCTTTCTTCTGTGTCTGACATGTGCATTTGGACATAATCTGCAGATAATATATTGTTCTCCACGAACTGTTATTCAAAAGTTCCTTTAACCTTTTGCGGCGCAAGACAATTCGGATCATTTAAATTATACTGCCACCAGAATTCATGAATTAAATTAAACTAAAAGAAATTTTAAATTTTAAGGTTTAAAAACCGGCCTTTTCTTATATGTTATAAACGTAAATTTTTGCTAAAAAATTTCCAGGATGAATTTTTGCAGCTGGATCTTACATTTTGCGTCCTCGCAGAGAGGGCGGCGCGCTTTATGGGGTTAAAAACTACGACTGCCTACATTATGATAAAATTATCTAGAGATTAACGTTTCAACAGTACATTTTTTCTGCTCTCAAACCGTGCCCATAGTTTTGAAATCCGTCCTGGCCATCGAGACTGAACTTTTATTTTACCTGAGAAGGTGACTGTTTCCCAATGCCATCGATCTAGGATAGGTTTTCTTTCCCGTGTCATTTGCAAAAATTTGTGCTTCTGCGTAAAGGGTGGTTCCGCTTTTACTATTCATATAAATCTTTTTTAATTTAAGGAATTTAATGGCTTTCGTTCTCAATATGATTGTCCGCTGAACACCCAGCTTGTATTGGGCATTTATCATTGCACAGGACACGTTCTTGTTCTTCGATGCGGTACATATTAATTTAGTGTGCATATTTAGTGAGTTTCATGTGATGCTTCTGGTATACACTGTCTACCAATACACATTTGGAGGTTTTCGAATATAGACATTTTAAAAAATAACTAGAAAATCTCTTTGGAAATCATCTCGAAAAATTAGAAGTGCAAAGAACATGTTATACCTCATATTGTACATATTTCAACAAAAGTTGTGTCCTGAAGAGGAAAAGAGGACCAGTAAAAAATCTAAAAAATCAAGACTTTTAGGTCACACTAAAAAGTAATTCATTAAATGTATTTTGTCTGTAGCATGTTATAAAAACGATCTTTCTCATTACCTGTATAAATTTTTATATGGCTACCACATATAATTATATCAGATCCAATGCAAAGCTATTTCTAGAAAATTTGTTATACCATATTAGACACAGCAGTCTGCAATCCGAATGTAAAAATGTTAAATATCATACGAAATATGAGCATTTTTACTAAATTTTAATTACGCATGCGCTACCTCAAAAAAAAAAAAAAAAATCATTTGTATAATTTAATAGCCAAAAGTATTAAACATTTTTGTGAAAACCCCAAACGGGTATCGTGTAAATTCAAAAAGTTATGAGAGGTAAAATGCACAGAATTTCAGTTCATATATATATATATATATATATATATATATATATATATATATATATATATATATAAAGATGATGATGGAAGTAATTTCAATGTCCATTTACAATCTGCGAACACTTTATTAAAATTGGGCTTTGATTGAATCAAAATAAAAATATGACTAAAGCCCCTTATAGTTTAGTTTTTATGTTGGGAGAACAGAAATTCTGCTCATTCTATCTTCGAGAACTTTTTCAATTTAAACGATATATAATTTGTGTTTTGGTATAATATTCTCAATACTTTTAGCTATTAAAATATGCAAATGATTTTTCTTAAGTCTAGCGCATGCGTACTTAAAAAATATTTAGTAAAATGTGTCGTATTTCAGAAGATATTTAACGTTTTTGAATTCTGATTGCAGTATGCTGTGTCTAATGCAGTATTCCAAATTTCTAAAAAATGGCTTTTCACTGAGTGAATAATCTTCCGAATAATCAAAAGATAATCTTTTTCTGAGATAATTTGAAGCAGGATTACACTATCAAAATCGTGTGGCAAAATCATTTTATACTACGTGTTGAATACGTATAACCAAGCCGCATATAAAAAATTGCCTCTCTAAAATAAATTGAAGCACAATTATGCATAGAAACATGTCCCCCCTAAACCCCCAAAGTGAGATGTAGAGATGAAATTCTCAAAAAAACATTGTAGTGTGTGCTGGGTACGCTTAAACAATCGACAGATAAAAAAAATCGTTTTACTGAGAATTTATAGCAGATTTACTTTTTAAAACGTGTGTCCACCCACCGTTAAAGGGATTTCGCAAAATTACTTTATAGTGCTTATTGGGTAAGCATAGTAAACCCATACATAAACATTAATCTTACTCGAGATAATTGAAGCAAAGTTATGCTTGAAAAACTGTTTATTGCCCCCCCCCCAACCTTCGCCTCCAGAGGGGAAAAGGGGTAAATTTCGCAAATAACTGTTACAGTGAGTGTTGAATACAAATAAGTAACAGACATAACGAAATTCATGACACAAGCTTCTATATATTTCCAAAACAAATTTAGAGCTAAAAAGGGGAGGTCTGGAATTCGCACCCTTGTAACTCTTCTAAAAAAAAAAAAATGTTTTTTTGCAAATATCGTGAAGAAGACCCACTGTCGTTTCCAAAATGTTGTTTCTACATTATTAATAAAGTTCTATCTGCAAATCCGAATTTTGCGAAATTTTCCCCAAAAACCTTTTTTTCCCGTCACTCCCTTAAAAATCGAAAATTTCAATATCACAGAAAACAGCATATTTTGTGTTCAAGTGTAGTGTCTTTGTGTGCAATTTATTTGCCTCGAAATAATTTGGAGTTATGCTTACAAACGTGTTATTGCTCCTGCTCCGCAGAGGGGGGGGGGGGAGGACGCGGGGATTTTGCAAAATCATGTCTTTGTAGAAGTTAGGGATTTAAAATCAATCTACACACCAAAATGTGTCCTTTATTTCCCGTAGATTCGTCATGTCTGTGTTGCTTTAAAAAAAGTAGGTCTCAAATAGCCCCTCCCTTCAAAAAAATAGAAAAAAAAAATGGGTTTTTGGAAATATCCTATCCTCAACAAGACGCACAGCCGTTTCTACATCTTTGCAATGATATTGAACGATTTCTACTCGAAAATCTGAGTTATACTAAATTTGTCACCGAAAACCGTTCCAAAATCGCAGACTTTTTTTTTTTTTGCTTTTACTAAGTCCAATGTCCAATCTCCCTATCTGCAATTTCTTTACTGTGACGTAATTTAGAGCCGATATATGCTTATAAACGTGTTTTTGTCCCACCAGGGGGAAATGGAGGGAATTTCACAAAATCCCGTCTTAGTAAGATTCAGGGTTCTAATAACAAGCTTCTCACCAATACTTGTGATAGTATCTTCTATAGAATTGCAATGGTTATGTTGAGTCTGTGAATCAGTAAGTCAGTGTTCCAGTAAATCAGTGAATTTATTATTATATATATATATATATATATATATATATATATATATATATATATATATATATATATATATATATATATCATTGATCTCAAGCTAAAAATAACTTGAAATACGTAAATAAAATGTTCATTTAAAAATGTCTAGGGTAGTTTGGAATGTAAACATATATAACTGAATTTATCAACTTAAACAAATATTTTGTTATAAATATTAACCTGAATACCTGAATGAAATTTATGCTATTTCATAAGTTCACGAATTTTTTTAATTTCTTGTACTATGTACAAGATGTAGAAATACAAACCTTATGTTATTGAAAACAAAAGCAAATATATGTGTATATATATATATATATATATATATATATATATATATATGTGTGTGTGTGTGTGTGTGTGTGTGTGTGTGTGTTTATTTATTTAATTATAAACCAGCTTTGCAAATTTAGATACATTGTATGTTCAAATAAAATTTCTTAAATAAACTTTGTAATTTCATTCCAGAAAAATAATATGCATTTTCAAAATCATGTTTGACTCCAATTTTATTATATATCAGCTTTCTAGAAACATATATATAACATTTTTTTTTTACTACTGTGAGTTATTTATTCATATGTAAATAATAACAATGTTATACTTTTATGAATGTGAATATGTTAATATATAATGAGAAAGCACCACAGAACTGACGTTTAAAAGTAATAAGTACAAAACTTTGAATTAAGAAAGCTCTTGCATTTTATGGTGTTTATTCATGTGAATGCTATTAAAATCTGTTAAACAACAACAAAAAAAAAAATGTATTATTTTTATTATTATAATGTTAAATTATATACAAATACATTTTTTTAATCTGCGCTACAACATTTAAATACATTAATGACTGTATTTTAATTATTTATTTAAATTTAACTATTAATTTAAATTGCAATTTTGAAATTTATAAACATTAAAATGTATATTTAAACTTTTTAACATTTTGATTAAAACTTTGTTATAAAAGTTTCCAAACTTGATCAACCTATAAATCTATTCTCGAAATAATTTCAAAATTTTTCCATGTGGAAAGAATTTTCGAAATTGTAGAATGTCTTTCATCTGTAATGAGAATACGTATTTCCGTCGGATAGAATGAAATCAAGAAGTTTGTCCACGAATGAAATGGAGCAGAATTAAGATATTTATTACATTTGATTAAAAGAATAGTAAAAATAATTTTTATCTCACCCAATACAATACAGTGTTTCCCGGAAATAAGCAATATAATTAAGTTCAAAATTCTATGTGAAAAATTATGCAATAAAATAGTATAGGTTATATTCATTTTATTGTATTTTCTTTTTTTTTTTTTTTTTTTTTTTTTTTTTTTGTAATTTTTTTAAATGTTTAAAAATGTATTTACTTTGAAATTAAAAGCTTTATACATTAAATGTTAGAAAATTCCCATAATTAAATCTAAATTTTGAAATTAGTTAATAATAACTAGGGATAGTCTAAAAAATAATTTAAAGAAAACATTTATTTTACTGATAGCCTTACATGTAGAAATTCACACACACACCATTTCAAAGGAGACTGTTAAAATTTTTAAAACCTAAATTTTTGTTTTTATTTTCTTTCATTTATGTTTAATTTTTTTTATTATTATTATTTGGGCTAAAGATAATATTATAATATTACAATATTATTTTACTTTAAAAATCCTAGTTTACATTATATTATTTATTAAAAAAAAGTATTTTATAGTAGTTCAGTTTATGTTTAAAAGAATGGAATAAATTGATATTTTAAAAAACCACTTACGACCATTGAAAAATTTTGTATACGTATTACTTTTTTTTTATGAACATAAGTTAAGTTTTATGCTTGAATTTACCATAGTGTCTTGATAACGAATCTTCCAAATCAGAGATGTAGGAAATATTCTATACACATACACACACACACACACACACATATATATATATAATTAATATAGATCTAATATTCAACATTTTAGTCATACCTGTTAAAAAGATTTTGTAACAAAAGAAGATAAAAGATGATATTTGATATGTTTTATATATTTATTTATTTATTGTTAAAAAATCATTTTACTATAAATTAATGCTAAAAGTTTTATATATACGTTTGTAATTTAAATATCCATTTATAGACTTAATAAAATATGCAATCAATTTTAAATGTACAAAATATTTTAGTTTTATTCACTTTTATATATTTCAATTATTTAAAACATTACAAGCTGGAATGAAAATTCAAAAATTTTCCGCATTCGTGATGAAGTAATTTAGTTAAGGATCTGAAAATATCTAGAATCTTTCCTGTCCTTATTTTAAAAGAAATATTAAAAAATAATAATTTTAAAATCAAATTGTTCGATAGAGGTTTTACAAACTGGCGTAATTTCTCTAAAATTAAAACACTTCTTTTGAAAGTAGTGGATGTTAGGTATCTTAAAACGTGTATAATGGGTATAAAAATTTATTTAATAAATGAATTATTTTATATTTAAAGAAAAAATGGATTATGTTATGCATTTCTCCCTTTATATATAATTTTAATACATAAAATATGTGATTAATTTCAGAAGTAAATTTGATTGCTTTCGAATAATTTCGGAATTTTGACTTAGTGATAAAGTGTATTGTTTGAAAATTCTCTTAATTAAAACAGATAAATTTGACTTTATCAACTCAAAGTTCAAAGTTACATTACTTCAAAAACAATTTTTTTTTTTCTTCAATTTGAACCTTTTTTTTTTACATTAATCGAGAGTAATCTTTTAAAAAACTCATTCTTAAAAATAACATATGAAAATTGCTATTAGATGGAATAAGCCAGTGTTCAAAGTTTTAAACATATATCAGGCGATCCTTGGTTAAAAATGCATTTATCGTGTCGCTAAAATATCTCGGTACAAGTCGTACACAACTAGACAAGCACAAATCATCATACAATCTATAATCGGTCCGAGATGCATTACATGACTCTCTGCCTTCTCCTGATTTGAGTAGGCATCCATCTCAATGGTGATCAACAGAACCAATGAAGACAGAATCGCTGAGAAGCCTTTTTATAGTGGTCGCTGGGAGGCGCCCTCTGACGCTTTACGGCTTGCGTTCCGACCGTGGATTGTACGGTGATTTGTGCTTGTCTAGTTGTTTTCTATCACCCCCTAACGTATGTACCATGATTTTTGGGACACTCTGTATATATATATATATATATATATATATATATATATATATATATACATATTCGAATATTGTTGAATGAAATAAACAATTTAGAAGCACACTTTTCTTATACAAGTATGCTTAAAAGAATAAGGATTATTGCTTAATTATATTTGAAGAACACAATTATATATTGTGTTGGAATTCCTTATTAATTTTTCTTTCGTGTTTGAAAAATAATATCGAAATGCAAATATCAGGTAAAGCATTTATATTACCTCATCAGTAAGTTTTGTAAGGTAGGGATAAGATAGAGTTGGACACAAATAAAAGACCGAAAAACATGTTTTGATTTATCAAAATATTTTTATATCATTGTAATTTTCAATAGTTTCTTCATGCAAAAATTGAAATATTGTAACGTTTTGTCCCAAGCAGTTTGAAACATAAAAATCAGTTAGCTCCTATATAAAGTATATTTGTGTCTCAAAAGTTTATAGATTCCTTTTTATAACTAATCATTACAAAATTATACAATTGAGGTTTAAAAATTTGTGTAAAATGTTTTCGTTTTGTATATGATAAATCTATAGTAATTTTATAGTATTTTTTAATTAAAAGTTCCTCATACATGTCAAAAAATTATATTTCGTATTTATAACATAATTAACACAATCGTGATGTAACACTCTTAAAATAAGATAGCACGCTATAAACACTTTCCTTAATAGTGGAATATTTTATTTTTACTACACAGTTGAACATTACGTAAATTTCCAATTTTGGAAAAACTAAGTCTGTGTAAACAAAACTAATTGTTTTAAAACATAATGAAAATATATTTAAAGTAATATATTTATTTTCGAAGTACCTCATTTACAATTCTTTCTTATTAATAATGAAAACCCTCCTGGAATTTACATAAATATGATAACACATAAAGAAAAATCGACACTTCAAATTATAACTACACAAATATATAATATTTTGCATCAGAAAGGTAAATATATACTATTTTTTTCGTGTAAGCAAAAATATGCGTTCCTTTTTGTTTGAAAGATGAATGGAGAATGAATTAGATTTGTAAATTTCAGAGCATTTTCTTTTTGTGTTTCATTTCGTTATGTGTAAAAATGTTATGACGGAAATAAGGGCAATTTTTATAAGCACATTTTTTTTTTTGTTTCATAAGATATTTCCCAGATGTACCTTTATTATTCTTTAGGGAAATAAAAATTAATATTTACCTTCTTTCAATAAAATGCAAATTATCAAAAAGCGAATAGTGGCAATAAATGCATTTAAATGCGTATACTGACTGATCGAAATGTCACACAAAAATCAAAGAAAGAATTATTATTCAGAAGGCATTGACTACAGCAGAGTGTTGTTTTTACTGAAATATACAGAAATGCAAGGATTTTTTCTAATTAACAAGAGCTTCATTGCTATTTTTTAAGTAACAAAAGATTTAATTAGATAATTAGTTAAACCTTTTCATCAGGTGGCGCTTTAATTTTAAAATTATTTTTTTTTACAGTGGCCAAGACATAATATAAATGTTCGCATATAAATGTTCCGTGTGACGGCCGTCATTCAAACGTCGCGCATTGAAAATTCTTAATAAAACCCAACCAACAATGTTTCATGTCTTAAAAATTATCGCGATTTTCCTTTTAAAATGATTAACGGCAGTGATAAGCAATAAATATTTAGTTTAAATATTCGCTAACGTCTGAAATCAATTCGCAAATGTCAGATTAATCAGTATTTGCAATATGGCATCGTTTGAAAAGACGGATTTGTTTAAAGTGTGAGAGAATACTGCGTCATCTTTGGTGAAAAAAGTGAAACTAACATTTTTTTTTCATATATATATATATATATATATATCTTGCATTTCTGTGCCTTTCAGTGAAAGCTGCAGAGTGTTACTGTCAATTTTATTTGAATAACATATTTTATATTTTTACAGAGACAGACAGGGTCATCAGGTCATATACGTATACATAGATAATAAAAGTTGAATATTGCCAATTTTTATTACATTCTATGAATATGACACATATATTTATTCTGAGAAATTACCCTTATAAAAATATGTTCCAATATGAAAATCACTATTCAAACTGAAAATAATTTCACGTGAAATATTTTTCTACTTTGTAAATTTTTGGTATTATAAGCAAAATATGATACAACAATTTATAAACGGTTTCAATTTTTTTTTCATAATACTTAAAAAAACAGTGATGTAATATATTTAAAAATTTTTCTATTATACTTTACCCAATTAAATAAATAAAATACAAATTATACAATATATATAAGTAAGGTAAAACTAAGAGAGATGGCGTGGTAGGAGATTTTCCACATATAGCAGATCGGCGGGAAGAAATAGAGTGGGTGCGCTGCAACACCAGGTGGTTGTACAGCACCAATAGTGGAGTGCCGACTTGAATGTGCATTTTGAATTTTTCGAGCGTCTAAGATGAAACGTGATTATTTTGTCTTGTTTTCAAAAATAAACGATTGAATTTTTATAATTCTCCCTATCGAAGGGCAATAGTACAAAGTATTTTTAAATGAAACTATTTCTCTGAAGCTACTAACCTAGACTAGCAATTAGAACACATTGATTCACTATAAAATCGAAAAATTGTTGAATAACATTGTCTTTTAAGGGCAATTATTGTTGTTAACGATTTTGTTATTGTTATTATTAATATCAATCTCTCATACCGATAGTCGCAGTCACACCTACCTTGTAAGGACAGATTGCGCAAAATAGCTAGATCTCTCTGTTTCATTACAGCTGTTGCTTTATTTATAACTTAATATATCAGTAATGGAAAATGCAAGCAGTTTAGCAAAAAATGTTACTACTTTACTTTATACGCTGTAATACTCAATCGTGTCAAAAACTGTCAATTTCATTTAATCATATATCTTAATTTTAAATTTAAGTTTAGATGTAATTCGTATTTTCAACATTAGCTTATTTAATAGCAGCAAATTTATCCACTCTACATCTATCAATTGGTAACAAAATTGTTCTTTGCTTGATAATATAATTAAAAAAATTATGAAATGAAGTTTAATACGTCATAACGTATTCTATTTTGTAAAATTTGATAAATTATTCGAAAAGTAACAAAATTGCGCAAAATTTCGAATAAATGCCATTTTTGAGGGATTTTCATCTTAAAGATGATAGATTATATTTAAAATATCAATTACATTGTTGGCATGAGCACCTTTAACCATGAAAAGTCAACCTTGAAAAATTTGTCAGTTATTCGAAATTTATTATTTTCATAACACTGCAGAATAAAGAAATCTTTCACATAAACTTGTATCATGGCGATGGTTGCATTAGAAATAATATGCAATTGTATGAAAATTAAAACATGTAAGTGTCCTTATCAAATTTGATCAGTAAATTAGACTAATGTAATTCTATCGAATGATAGATAGCACTGAATGGTGTATAGCCTAGGTAGAGCTAATTCAGTCTGCGAATATGTCTAGCGATCTGCTAAATCCATTTCTCTTATTATGCATATATTAGTAAACATTTATGAGAAAAAATATGTGAAGGGATAATAAGTCGAATCCACCTATGCCACCTAGTTAACAAAATATTTTATAGTTAAACTATTTTAATAATGCATGCATGAATGTACTTTTTTTTATGTACCTAGAATTTTAAACTAAAGTACAGAAAATAAAATTAAAGAATATAGTAAAGAAAGAAAGAATTAGAAGGTGTAAGGCACATGAAAATATTTCCTCTATCTGAAATATGTTTTAGATGCATTTATTTTTTGTTACATTCATAGGCAGAAAGAGTTATTTTATGGCATAGAATGATGCTAATTGCAGCTACTGATATTACGAATAGTATACAAAAATAACCAGAAAATGGGCTTAACTTACTACAATTAACCGTAGCATTTATTGAACATTATTATTTTATAGATCGAATTCAGAACCAAGAATATTTTTACTTCCTGTATTGAATATTTTACTTTAAAATGGTGTAATTTTAAGACGCTAGGCATCTATATTTCGAAATATCGTATTAATTTTCTACCAATGTTCAGTGCAGTAGAGGAAAACGAATATTCTATGTATTAGTAGATATTTTTGATTATTTCTTGCCAGATCGTTACAATCCTTTATGTTTCCATTTAAAATCTATTTCATTAAATTTCTTATAGGAAAAAATATTAAAATATACTTCTGCTTGAAAAATGTTAACATAACTGTGGTTTATTTATTCAATATCACTCTACCTAAATGTATGCAGAAAAGCAAATAAAAAATGTATATACATTTATATATATATATATATAATCATACCAGCAGAAATAAAGCAAATTTCAAATGGAAAGTTAATTTCTTTTTTACTAACGAATATATTGAAAGAATTTGTGTTATATTATAATGAACCATTGGTTCCCTTATACGAAGTTCGGACAACATTGTTGTTTACAATGAAGGAACAATGTTCGTTAAAACAACAACTGGATAGTTATTTTAAGTTTAGCATAAACAACCAGAAAAATATCTTAATATTGCTATCCGTAACTCCTTATTTTTATTTAAAAAAAAAAAAAAAAAAAAACGTAAAAATTCTTCTGACAAGAATACTTATAATAGGTCGGTTTTCCCAGTTGGAAACACGAGGGTTTAGGATTTATACTAACAAGGAAACATTCAAAAGGTGTCATCTTCAAAAAGTATTGAAAAAAATATATGTGATTCTACTCTTCATGAAACACCAGAAAATGAAAAAAATATGGGTTGAAATTAATTACAGCGACCATAAAAAATGTTCAAAATTAAGCATATTTGGCGATTTAGCGCTGTTAGGCGATACGTTTGCTAGCACCGAGATTGCTGTGTAAGAACAGAACAGTGTTTTGCTTTTCCGCCAAGTACTCAAAATCAATCGCCTAGCAGTGTGAATTCGTCAAATATGCTTAATTTTGATAATTTTTTGTGGTCGCTGTAATTAATTTCAGCCGATATTTTTTTTCATTTTCTGGTGTTTTATGAAGAGTAGAATCAAATATATTTTTTTCAATACTTTTTGAAGATGACACCTTTTGAATGTTTCCTTGTAAGTACATTTTTAATTAATATTATTACATAATGTACTATTTTAATAATATGACATTTTTAAGTAATGGAGCTAATACTTCGAATGTATATACATATATATATATATATTTCTTTACATTTTATATGGATTCTTATTTTTAACCCCTTGCCAGCTTAATATATTCCGGTTTTGAAGTCAATCTTTGTTTTGATGTCAATATTTAATGCCTATTAGCAACTCAAAACTCCTGTGTAAAAACTTAAGTGAGATTGTTATACCTTTATTAATTATTTACATTTTTCAATCGCTGAAAAGGAACAGAAATGCAGTAATAAATTTTGCAAATTTCTAACACTGACAATATTTTAGACACTTAGTATTTCACCATATCTTAACTGAATAAAAAAGGAGTTAGTCTATTAAAAATATATATACACACATTAACCAATGAATTAGAGACTTGTGAGAGTTTCTACAGGTTTTAGCGTGTTGCGTTTGCATACAAATATTTTTACCATGGTGTAGGGAATTTTCCACTGAAGCAAATCAAGAACATCTTGCAATGTTACATTTATAGTCTGAAGATCATGTATATTTTATAGACGATAATGCAACTATTCCTCGTGTTAAATGTTACCTTTAAGAAAAAGGAATAGACGAAACAGAAAGATTATTTTTATTTTTATTTTTACTTTATTTTGTATTTTTTTTATCTTTTTTTTTTTTTTTTTTTTTTTTTTTCCGCATTCGTTTGTGTTTTGATTATAGCTGTTTTTCTGGAACAATTGAGTAACTTACATTCGGCATTTTTTCAATCTAAATTTACTTTAAGCAAGTTTTTATTGTTCAGTTATTCATTTATTTATGTAAATTTCTGTTATTTTAAACTTTTTATCTGTTAACTAACACTGTTCTGAAAAAATTTTAACACTTTTTTTTTTCTTTTAATTAACATTGGAAGCCCGGCTTTTTACATAATAATGTTATATTAAAATGAAGTTTTGCGCTAGAGAAGTAAACTCAGGAAAATTATTCAATGTCTAGAATGCTAAAAGAAAAAAGTTAAAGCAGGCATCTGTTTCGGTAAAGAAGTTTTCCTATATATAGGTAAAGAACCGGATTTTGATTAATCAGTAGAATTACGCGGAATGTTGGGGATTGGCCAATAGGAAACTGAGAAACCTTAGTTGTAAAATGATGTAGAAAAAATTAAGAAAACGTGAACGGAATGTAAAATTCTCAAAAAATTGACAAATGGTGCACAGCGAAATCACAATTAACAATAATTCTAAGATTCTTACAGATGTAAAAAGCTTCAAATAATTTGAACCTCAAAATTATTTTAGCTGTATCAAACTTATTTTTTTTTTTTTTTGCTCAGCAATCCTTTGAAATGACCAATTTATTCGTTTCTTGTTTACGGACGTACCCATTAAGTTGTTTTTCATCTTTTTGTTGTCCTCTATATATAAATAAAATTTAAAATTGAGTTTAAATTGACCATTGTAAAATAAACCACATTGTCAGGAAGTACTATAAATGCTCAAGAGTTATGCATATCTCTAGGAGCATTTAACTGAGAAAGTGTAAGCTTATTAGAAGTCAAAAATTATTTTAAAATCATATCGTTCGAAAAAATAGCTATGACATGATTTGATTTAGAATAATTATAAGATAAAAACTTTTTATAAACCATGTTTTTAAATTTTCTGTTGAATCATAGCTATAGAACTAACTACATTAGCACTTTATCAATGCGTATTGTTACGAAATTGTAAATAATTGTATTTTTGTATAAATTCTTTCAAAGAGGATAAAATGTCAATTTTCTGCATTTCCAGCTCTTTTTCGCGTTAAAATAGCTTAATTTCCCTTTAAAACGCATTAAAAAGCTCCAATAGGCAGGTAATGGATTTGGCACCAAATTTAGCGACATTTTTCCCTTGGCGACTTTTTTGGTGAGAAAATCCGTGTTATCGATATTCCAAAGATGGACTTTCTAATGTTATATGTTAAAGAGTTAAGTGAAATTTGAATTAAAAAAAAAAAAAAAAAAAAAAAGTTTTAAAAATGAAATATTAATTTTTTCAGAACAACATTTATTTGCATCATGAACCACATTAGCACTTTATCAATGTGTAGAAAATTTTTAAAGTGATAATGACGTCAATTTTTGCGAGATGCATCATTTAACTTTTTGCAATTCTTTGACGTTCACGTTTTATTAAATGTATTTCTTTTTATGTCGAAAGAAAATGAAGTCCTATTTTTTTTTTTTGCCGCAATTAAATTATAGATAATATTTTAATGACTATTTTTATTGCTATTAGGAGTTTATTATTTTGATATTTTAATTAATTAAAAGAAAACTATTCGAAACTTCGAATATCTGACTTCGTATTGTCACCGAGTTCTGAGCTACCTTGAAAGTTTCAAATGTCTAGCTAGTAGGGCAGTTAGTTAAATATAGATTGCAATATTTGTACCGGACAAACAAACAAACAAGAATAGTAGTTAATGGAAACATGGTAAAATGAGGTAACACACAACTGATACTAGAGAAGACAGATTTAGTACGAAAAAGTTGTTTGACGAAGTACAAGAAAATTCTAATTTTGCCTTCCAATAAACTCACATTTTCTCAGTTAAAATATTCTACGAATAAGGACAACTCTTGGGGAATTTATATAATTCCCTCGCAATGTGGTTTATCATACACTGGTCAAACTAAACAGGGTCTTAAAATACGTCTAAAATAACGCATCTGTTGCGTCCATAAACAAGAAACCAGTAAATCGGACATTTGTCGGACAAATCGTATTTTTGGGAGAAAAAACATAATTTTAAATTTTACAAAACTAATATAATTTTCAGACTCAAATTCGCGCAACAACTCTATTTTTGAATCCTTTTACATGCATAAAACTTTTTAAAGTTTGTTTATTTTTATTTCGCAGAAACTCATTTGTGTAACTGTTGAAAATTTTACATTCAGTTCCCATTTTCGTTATTTTTTCTATATTTTTTTACTACTTCCATTTTTCAATTTTCTATTATCCAATGCCTCCCAGTCCACATAATTCTATTCGTTGATCAGAATTTGATTCATTTCCTACATATATATGAACATTTTTCTCTCATTTCTTTATGCATACCTTACTGATACTGCCTACTACTGATTTTTTTTTCTTTTCTTTGTGCGTTTAAGATTTTAAGATTTTTCTTGTGTACAGTGATTTTTTTTTCAAGCTCCGTCAATTGATTATACCGTACATTTTTTTAAAAAATATGTTTATATTATTTTAATACGAATCATTACACCGTAAGGAAGTCTTTCAATTCATAAAGAAAATAGATTAATAAATAATAATAGAATGATATATGTTAAACATTATATAGATATGCATTTTTTAGATTCAATATTAGTCTTGTTATAAATCCCGTCTTATCTTTATACATAAGAGACGATACAAATACTGTTTATTGAAAAACTTAAATTACTATTTAATTAGTGTATTGAAGTTAAATTTTAATATTTAAACTTGGCATTACTCGAAATGCATTCAACAAACTGTAACGCATTTTTAAGATATTAAATAATAAAATTTGAGTTAAAATTAAGTTTAAACTTGCATTATTTACTTTAGAAAGCTATCTTCTGTTCTGATTAAATCAGAATTTTATTTACTCAGAATTCCTTTTTAAATAAAATATAATTAAAATCTTAATCATGCTCCATTTATCCCATCTAAGCAAACTTCGTTAACCCCTGCATATCACATTCAAATACAATCACTGCATTAGTATTGATCAAAGGTATTATTCAATTCCGAATATTACTTTCACATGACTACTTAATTAAATTATTTCGAAAATAGAAATGAAAATACAATGGCATATAATATTTAACAGTAAGAATTTGTACAGTGTAATATCTGAAACAACTCTATTTTATTGGTTAATCTTCATCAATTATTAATATTCTTCTAATTAAAATATGCCGTTCTTTAAAAATCATTAATTATTTTTGCAAACATAAAATTATATATATTTTTTAATATTTAAAACTATAATCCTTAATTAAATTATAATTTTAGTAATTTAAAGTTGTTACTTTATTTTCAATTTTGTTTATTGAAATGCTTTAGACTGAAAATACTATTTTCATTAATGGCGATTTTTACATTCTTCTATATCTTCTTGGGATCGTAAAAATTTTCGATCTCGGGTTTTTGATGCATTTACACGTTTTTAGAACTGTAGAACCCAATTTGATCATTTTTAGAAAATGTCTGTCTATCTGTGTGTGTGACAAAATTTTGTCGCGACTGTATATCAGGTACTACTGCACAGAATTTCTTACGTTGCTAGCCCTTTTTTTCTAAATTTTTAACATGGTGATATAGGACAAAATTTTGTAAAAATGTGCACAAATATATATATATATGTATATATATATATATATATATATATATATATATATATATATATATATATATATATATATATATATATATATATATATTTAATAATCATTATGAAATTTAGAATAATTATTTGTAATAGAGATAGTCAACTTTTTCAACTGAAAAAAAAAAAGTAATATTGAAATAAAATTGACTTTTTTTTGGATATTTAGTGTTATACTACTTATCTAATATGGAACTCGTCCATATTATCATGGAAGATACTTTCTTTTAAATAATAATTTTAATAAAATATTTTAACTGAGTGAATTTGTATAGAAAGTCATGTGGTGGCCACAACATACTAGTTTTGATTATCTTTATCTTTTCTTACTAATTTTTCACTAATTTTCTTTATATGTTTGTGGTGGAGATCTTTTTTAAGCAAATTTTTTAAAAGCATGTTACCAGTGAATAATTTTTGCATTACATCTTTCATTTTTTGAAAAATTAAATATTTGTATATGATATATTTAAAGACAACATTGTTTTTTCTGGATTGTAAAAACTAAAAAATGTTTATTTTGAATTTATTCACAAAACATAACGTAAAAATAAAACATAATTAAACAAATAGTCATTTTTACATTTAAATAAGAATGTTTATATGAAAATATTGGCGTTTAAATATAGATTGAAATACTTTTAAATTCTTTAATAACAAGTAATCTGATGTGAAAAATTATCTTAAAAATATGTAAGTTAATTTTGCATTACTTCGTGATTTATGAGAAAGTGCTGCGAATAACCTTTGTTTTCGAAAACAAATATGTATATATATATATATATATATATATATATATACAGAGTAGTGTATTGAAATGTACTGGCAACACGGATCGACAATAATTTCTGTACTGAAAACTACAGTTATTTACGAATTTTTTATAATTTTACTAATATTTTTTTTTACAAGAAAAAAAAAAAAAAAAGAATGGAGAATAAGACTGCAAGAAAGTCATTATTACGTATATTTTGGAAATTTCTACAATAACTGTAAATTTTTATTCTATGTTATTTATTTATTTATCTATTTATTTTTCATTCGTGCAATGATTCGTGTTAAAATATATTTATTTGTTTATTTGATATATATATATATATATATATATATATATTTAGAATTCTTTTGAGAATTCCTTAACATTTTGCCACATAGATTTTTTTTTTTTTTTTTTTTTTTTTTTTGACTTCGGCATATATATTTCGAATTTCTATTTTCATAAATATATTTAGAGTTCCTTAAAACTGATATGAATAATTCTAGTTATATTATTCTTTTTTTTTTTTTTTAATTTAAAATTGAATGCTATTGAAATTTATATATATGTAGCGCAACTAGGTTGCGTACAAAGACAAACAAAAAATTTGCATGCTTTTCAGGAATGTGATGCATTTTTAAAAGCACATATAAACATTTTTATACTTCACAAACCATGACAAATCAACTTACATTTTTTAAATGCAATATCACATTTTTATAGAAAATGTTGCAGTAATCACTATTGATTAGTTAACATGGTTCAAGAGAAATTTGTTGGTAAATTAAGTAAAAAAATAATTCATGTAATTGATCTACTTTATGCGTGACCTACATATTCGAATAATGATAAAAAATATACTCAAAAACACTGATACATCGATTGAAAAAAAAAAAAAAAAAAGTCTAGCCGTTAAAAAGCAGTAAGAACATACATATACAGATTTGTATCAGCAATCGTTACTTTAGAACAAAGAAAACCTTTTTTTGGAATTTCCATCATTAAGTTTATCAATTTAGCTTTTTTATTTTCTTATTTTTTTAACTTGAGCTGTTTATTTATTTATTTAAATTATAATTTATATTATTTGTTAAACATCAGTAAAATGTGTGTGTATAAATTCCAATATTTGTAAAACTAACTTATTTTGAAACATTTGAAACAATTTTAATAAATGATAGAAATTTGCTTATAAAATTTAAGGTAATGATCTCGAAAAAAACATATATAGAATTTTTAATTATTTGTATAATTAAACATATTTTTATGCTTGATTTAAGGAATATGGAATCTTTTTGATGCTAACCAAACTAACTTGCTTTAATTCACAATTTGTATGGGGTCGGTTAGTTAATTCATAATATAAAATGAGCGGTGATTTGTTACTGTTTATATTTTTATTTTTAAACCACTATTTTTATTTATTTAGTGGTCATGGGGAAGAAACTTTTAAAAATATAAGCATATAAGCAAATCGGTTTATAAATACGATTTTTGCGATGTTAATATAAAATTATGAAGCTTCGAATTAAAATAACTCAGGAATGTACCCGACGAACTCATCGAAAACATTTACAGGATAAGTTTACTCTCCAATTTTATTTTGAGTTGATGAAGTATTTTTAGAGTTATTTAAATAGGAAATTTACATTATGTACAAACAGAGAGAAAAAGATAAATTAAGAGATTGCAATGTGTCTATTTCTAAAAAAAAAAATAGTTTGATTACAAATGAGTCTATTCACAGCTTTCGCCGCTCAAATAAGCTTGATTCTAAAAAGCGCAAAATTATTTTAAAAAAAGGTTCTGGTTCAGTTTAATATATAACAGTTTTTTGAAAATGAAAGCGATATTATTTTCTTTTACCGTGATTTTTTTGTTTTATCATCAGCGATTTTCAAAAAATCGTTTTTGTTTTTCTCTGTTCGTCAGTGCATTTTAACAGCAGCGCCTAACATTGCCACGCGCCTAACATTGAGGACGATTCAAAAGGCTGGGAGGTAGGGGGGGCGAAATCGGCGTATAATTTGGGATTTGGTGAACATTTAGTTATTCGGAGTTTCCTTATCAATATGTTTTCTCAATCACGAGGGTTGTCACTAATATTTTAACACTGAACTCATTGAGAGTTCCACGTTCGCAAAAAACATGGTTGAAGAATACAAAAAAGCGGTTATGTTTCTTATTAAAAATAAATAAATAATAATAATAAATAAATAAAAGCGAATGCCAAATACATTTATGCCATACGGAATTAAAAAATATATTGTTGAGAGACTACAATTAAATTAACAGCTTTGTATTCGCTAATTAATAAAAAGATTGGGGAACTAAATTAATTATTTGTAAAATATACTGTATTGAAAAAGAACAATAAGCACTCAAAAAAAAAAAAAAAAGTCGATATTAACATTAAATGACAAATATATCTCTCTTCTCAGGTAATTTTTACTAAGACAATGAAAGCCTAATTAACCTAATTGCCTTAATTCCTTAAACTCCCGTAAATTAGAGTTTACATAAAACAGACAACAGAAAAGAGAGCTCATATTTTATTTCGGAGTAACTGTTTTCTAATTAGTGTTTCGAAAAGCGCACTCATTCTCATTACTTTCAAAATTCAATATTCAAACGAAAGTGCATTTCTAGTGTAAACTGGTAACTATAAAGGCTTTCATAAATTTATTTTAATTTTTTCTCCTTAAAAATTAGTCCTGACTAATGAACCAACATTTTCAAGTTTAATATATTATTTTTTTAAATGCTCCGTTGCAATATACCTGTGTAAATTTGATTTAAGTGTATTTTCTTTCAATTATGTATGGAACGTAATCATTTTTCTTTATTATCTAATAGATAACGAACCCTTAAGAGATGAAACTTTAAAATTTTGTAGTTTTTGTTTATTATAAAGAAAACTGAATGAAATGTTTCTTTTTGGCCTTATATATAACCCGTTTATATTTGATCACTGGGTCATGTATGTTATGCTAAATATTATAATAAAATAGTTTATGAAGAAATAAATTATAAATATTAATACTTACTACCTAAATAATTGCACTTTTGTAACTTAATAAATGTTTTCTAAATATAAAATATATTTTTTTTTTTAACTATTTTAATCTTATTAATAAAAGCTAACTTATTATGTGTTTCCCTCTGTCAGCTGTCGGCAGAAAAATCTACCGCACTTACAGGAATGATATTTAACACACAGACAGTTTGTAACATCTCTATGTGCACCTCGAACCCGGATTTTCCAATTTTTCATTAAAGAGAAAGATATTGCTTAAGCTATATTAGCGCATTTAACTCTATTAAATTTCTCGACATTTTCTTTGCGTTGTAATTTTAGCCTGTTGCCAATAAAATAAAACGCCTACAAATTTGTATTTCTTTTATTTTTTGTAACATTAACTCGTAAGCGCCCAGTGTCTTCATTTCTCGCTAGAACACTAAACGTCAATAAATGAGGATAAGCTTTAAATTTAAAACTATCAGAAAAAATGTTTAAGTAAATATATTTTATTTCAGTTGTTTATATTAATTTAGAAGCGAAATAATCAGCTAATTATATTTTGCAAAATTAATTCGGGCGTTAACGGATTTAAAAAAATAATCATAATAATACGTGAAAATTAATTTACAAAAATGGAAAAATAATCCTGCATTATAAAAAAAAAATAATGATAAAACAAACGATAAAACATTAATAATAATAGTAATAATAATAATAATATTTATTTATATTTAAAATATTAATTTCCTTTATGTCTTATGTCTTTTTCTTTTTTTCATTATTTTGTCTTTCACAAAGTAATATGGTTACAGCTTTAGTACGGGAACTTCTTGGTGATATTAATACTTTTTGTCATTTTGGCTATGAATAAAAATAGCTATCACAATTGCATAAGTAAAGGTCTTACGAGGTCTTGTATTATAGCTATTCTATAATGTGAATGCGTATTTTGTTTATTTTAATAGCTTATTAATGAAACCAAAATAGTGATTGTCTTTCCTTCTGTCAGATGTATCCAGAAAAATCTAGCGCCCTTACAAATGTAAAATCTGACACACACATAGCCTGGAATGACTCCATGTGCACCTGGAAACCGAATTTTCAAATTTTTAATTATTAACTTAAAATAATTTATTAACTAAAACGTGATTAATAATCGAGGTTTTTGCGAGACCTTCCCTTTCACACCCCGAGACGAAAGACTAAAGATTCAACTTTTCATTCATCTTACGTAGTTTCTCGGAGCTAGACGTTCGCTTTCACCCTCTGAGAATTAAAATAGGAGATTCTGCAGTTTTCTAATTCAGTGCACTGTAAACAAGGCGCTATAAATAACCCTTTTTAAAATTCCAATAGTACGTATGCAAATGAATCGATATATATATATGCATTAATTCATTCTGACTTCAAATTAAACTTCATAATATATTGTGGTACTATATTTGGAGTGGAATTGCTATCATTTATGTTCGACCGGGTAAATCAAATAAAATATAAGAAATTACTTGATAGCAAATACTATGTACATTTTGTAAGTGTTGTTCAATGTAATCGTGATTTGAATGTGAAAAAGTTAGTACGATTTTTTCATGCTGTTCGTTTCGAAACAGTCGTGCGATACCCATATAGAAAATATTATTCCGTAGGAGCTCCCTCATTAAGTTCCAGAGTTCCCATATTCCTCCCAGTAGATTCCGTAGGGTTGCAAAATATCTACAGCAGTGGCCTCTGTAGGATTTCCGAATTTAGTAACTCCGTCGTAGTTCTCGAGAACTGCTTCTGTAAAAATATTAATAAAACTATCAAATTAGATTTTCTTTCAGATTTCCCAAATATGTGCGTTCTTCAAGCCGTGAAGAACTCAGGATGTTCAGGATATCCCAGGGAGCGATACAGGAAGATCATTGCTATATGGGTAAATGTCTAAATTAAAGTCCAAGTGTGAGGTGTTGGTTGTCTCAGACAATAAGGATACCTACCCCAGATACTGTGGGTGAAGAAGACGATGCCTAAGGCATATGGGACCCTAAGAAAGTGTTTAAGAGATATAATTGATTTCTGATTTTTAAAGTTTTTATTTATGAAGTGAAAATTGTGATTACTTTATGTTAATATTAATTAAAAATTATTTTGAATACATTTACTCTCATTCTTATAAGTATTATCAATATTAACTTATAGCAAACAGAGGGGAGGTAACTTTTTTTTTTTTTTTTCAGTTTCGATTACGATTATGATCACTATGTTGGTTTTAATACTACTTTTTTTTTTAAATAAAACTGTATATTTAAGTTTTGATCATTGATTTTTAGAGTCGTCATCGATCTGACTTTTACAGAATATTTTTCAGCAAGAATACACTTAATACACTGAATACACTGGAGAATACACTTAATTTTTAAGTCTCCATTTGCAAAAGTATTTTGAAAAAAAAAAAAATAATAATAATAATAAAATAAAATACGTTAGACGCATTTTATTTTTTACTATTTTTAAATTTTAATATTTCAAATACATTTTATTCTGGATATCTGTTCAAAGTAACTTTTTATAAAGAAAAATATGTAATATAATTTAGATTTCCATTGAAAGTCTTGATAAAGTATGCATTTTTTTTTTCCTTATTTTAATATGTAAAATGTTTTAGTTTGATTCTCTTTTAAATTGTTGTATTTCGTAAGTTTTTAAAAGCTGGAATGAAAGTTTAAAATTCTTCAGCAATTACGATAAAATATTTTAGTTTACAAATTCTATTTAAAATGCATACAACCTTTTTAATTCTTAATATATATATATATATATATATATATGTAACTTTTTGTTAAAAAAAATCTAAAGAGAACTTTCAATAAGTTGGTTTTCTTTCTTTATATATATATATAAATATTTTCTTTTAAAATTAAGGGATTCCTAATTTCTGTATAATACGTATAATATATTATATAGAAAATTGTATGTTTTAAATTTCAATAAATTATACACGTTAATTTAATAAAAGTATTTTTTATTTTATTTTATTTATTTATTTATTTTTTTTTTTGTAATCTTAATGCTCTAAACATGCGACTAAATTTTTTTTCAAAATTCTTTTTAATCCATTTTTTGTTAATTCCTAAATGCCACTAAGAAATGTGGTTTGCAGATTAAAATACTTTAATTGAAATTTTTAAACCTGACTTTATAAACACAGAAATGCAAAAAAGATTTTATAACCTAGAAAAAAAAAAAAAAAAAAAAAAAAAAAAAAATCCTCAATTTGTACATTATATATATATATATCATAAATAGTAAATTTTAGACGCATTATTTTATAAAATTAAAATTTCTATTAATTACAAACAGCCATTTTTGCGATTTTAAAACCTTTACCAGACGCCCCTGTGTTAAAATTAATTTATAGCATATGCAGTGCTGTTGAAACATTTTTTATTTTAATTTAGTACATATCGTGATGTTATTTCCAAATATTAAAATAAATTATTAAATGTATTAAAGATATTTCACTTTATTTAATAGAAATATAATGAAATTATTTGTAAAAGCTTGAAAAGATGCGTGCAAACATGTAACAAAACTTCGATAAATGTTTCTGGATGATAAAATATTGTAATCTGCTTTACAATTTCTTTACATTCATAAACCACATTTCTATAAACTTAGTACAATATTTTGAAAATTTTTAAATATTTTTTCATATGTAGTTCTATTATTTATTTAATTTCTTATAATTTCTATTTAGTTTTTGATAAATTTAAATCGCCTGTTTTAAATTTAAATAAATGATACATGCTAATTCTTTTCTTTTCTTTTCTTTCTTTCTTTCTTTCTTTTTTTCTTTTTGTAATATTAATGCTTTAAATATGTAACTAAACATTTTTCCATAAATTCTTTTTATTTTTTTATACCTTTATTTTATTTTATTTTATTTTTATTTTATTTTATTTTTAACTTTCTAAATGCCGACTAAACAAATTGACTGCATTTAATTTCATCGTCAATTATTATGTAATTCCTTTTTAATAATACATTATATTCATGTCATTTTACATAGGAGAAGATTATTCATTTCTAAGCAATAATAAACAGACGAATATTACAGCACTTTCGATATTAGGTAACATATAAATGAGAAAACAAAATTAATAATCAAGATATACCGAAAATTCATATATACTAATTCATTTATTCTCCACATTTCTCTCTATTGTATGTACATAGAGATAAAATACATCAAATATTTACTAAACTGTAACAGTTGCGGATACCAGTGAAAATATAAGAAGGATATGCATCCTAATTTTATGTTTGTTACTTGTGTTACGTTTTGGTTATGGGCATGTTGCTTACAAAAAATTTTCCAACTTGTTAAATAGAGTTGTTAATATTATTTATAAACATGAAATTAGTTTTATAGTTGTTAAAGAAAGTTCAAATTTAGATTATATTAATAGTTAAAATTTTAAGATATTTTCATTTAATACGTTTGATTTTTAAAATATTTTTTGAAAGCTTCCCTCTTTATGACATTATTATGATTTGTAATAAGATTTATGATGAATTTAGTTCAATTATGGATTGTGAAATCAGTTTAGTTTCATACTTTTAAAAATCTTTTATATGATTGTAATATTTTTATTTATTTATTTATTTATTTATTTATTTTTTTTTTACAAATTAAGGGAATATATATAAGAAACTGTTATTTAAGTGCCTTTGCCAAAGTACATATGTGAAAAGAATAATTAGTTCAGATGTAAAATTTTTCATTTTACTGATGACCTTATAATGTTAAAATGTAGTAATTTCTTAGAGGTTTCTGCTGATATTTATCCGAAGCATTTTATTTTAAAATACATTATTAATGGAGATATAATTTATTTCTTAGATTTAAAAGTTAAGTTAATTTAGTAGTCTTGGATTATTAGTTTGTAGATTAAAAAGTTAGATCTCACTTTTAAAATTATACGTTTAACTGATTGGTTACCAGGTGTAGGTATTAAATTTTTGAAAAATATTTTATTTTTGGAAATTCCTAAGATAATAATAGTATGCAACAAATATGATATGTTTGAAGTTTCTTTTGCAATTTCTCCGACACCGCAATGTTGAATGGATATCCTGCTTATGTTTTCACTGCTTTCGCGCAACTGTTTTTTATTTAGTTTATTATTATTGTTATAATTTTATTAAATGTTTTGGTATTTTTAATGGGTTTTTTTCTTGTCGTGTTTGGCAAGTGTTTTTACAAAATTTATATATATATATATATATATATATATATATATATATATATATATATATATATATATATATATACACTAAGCGAAAAAAAAGCCGCACTTGGATATTTTCCATTTCACCTTCTACAACCGCCAATTCTATTATTTAAAAAGCAAATTTCCGAGCAGATTTTATTATGTTGTCCTCCACATACACTTTAGCATTGCGCCCAGTGTTAAAAACAAAATGCAATTGTCAGGAAAATTGTAATTTTATAAAATATTTCAAAAATGGTAAGAATAAGACAGTAAACGATGCCACAAAAAGTATTAATTTTTGAACGAAAATAAAAAAAAAAATATTTTAATAGGTGAGATGGGAAAATAAATAAATGTTAACGAAATATATGTAAAATGGTTCTTAGCAAGATATTAAATTTTTTGGCCGTTTAAACTGGAAATTTCGCTTTATGCGGCCATGTTGCTCATCCAAGAGAGATGACTGTAAGTTAAAAAGCCATTCTTTAAAAAATCGGTTTGTATTACATTTAGAACATAAAAGAGTTTCAGAAAAAGTGACCGATTAATGAAAATAACACTTTTAAAACAGTGACACATTCTCCGTTCATTATGGTACGGAGTTGCATAACTTTGCAAAGAATTGGGCAAATTTTTATTCTCAAGGGATCAATTAACTCGAAATAAAACACAGTCTTTAGAAAAGAGCTGTGTGGCTGGCTATTTTAGAGGTATCTTGGTCATTTCCGCAAACAGCATTTCAAGATGATAATGCACCTTACTACATGGCGTCTGGGGTAAGTTTATTCACTTCAAATTGTCAAAATTTCCTATACATTCCCATGAGAACCTATAATTCTGTAAGTAACCATATCTTTTTTCACTTTAAGTTAAATCCCACAAAAGATATAGTATAATTTCCACTTTACCAGACATGGAAATGGTCCTAGTAGCGATCCGCTCGAAAATGTTTCGTCTATAAAAAGGCGGGGTAGCGGGGAGAGGATTTGAAATTTGCAGCCTACAACTCTGCCAGAACTAGGAAAAATTATTTGTGATATTTGGCACATTAAAATTTCTGAGATTTATATTAAAAGACTGTATAATACTATGCCATTGTGCATTAAAGCAGTAATTCCATATAAAGGTGCAATTAACCCAATACAGAATACATATTTTTAATAAAAAATTAATTAGATCTAACAAATAAACATTTTTATTTCATATATTAAAATATAACTTGTTTATTTCATATAGTAAATCATAATAGAATACAAAGTGTATGGTTATTGCATTATGTTTAAAACGAAAGTTTTATGCAGATTCATATAAAGTACTTCGTAGAGTGTAATAAAGCGAATTATAAATCGAAAATGCATATAGGTATCATTTCGCCCTTTTGGTATTATGCATACAAGACAGTTTTATCTGTTTCAACCCTTAGTTTTAAAGTTATTGCAAATAAAAAATTATAAGTCATTTTTTCTTCAGTGCGGTTTTTTTTTTTTTTTTTTTTTTTTTTTTGTCGCTTAGTGTATATATATATATATATCTATATATATATATATATATATATATATATAGTACATTATTGTGTAATTTCTTAATTGTTTTCTATTTAAATAATTTACCTTTCGGCAGTGGATAAGTATTTTTTTCTTGGTAAGAAGTAGCGGACAAAATTACGTTTGTTTTTGACAGCTATTAAAATATCTTGCTGTTTTTCCCATCCTCAATTTAGGCGTCTCTCTGATAATGGACTCAGTGTTTTTTGGGTTAGTTACTATTATCTGTCTTTTTTTTTTTTTTTTTCAAAATACTCTTTATTTTACATTATACATGTATATATATAACTACGTATATGTGTGTACGTAGTATGTATGTATGATATTTTTCTTTTATAAAACGTTGTATGGGGACCAGGGTACGCCGATTTAAATCAGCTTGATTATAATCATGATTAAAATCGTGATTAAAATCACTTGATTTTTTTTAAAAAATCATTGATTTAAATCAAAAATAAAATTTTATAATTTTGGAGGATTATGTAGTTTTATATGTCTCAGAACATAAGAAAACTTGAACTTACTTGTTATTTACATCAAATAGCTCCCCTCCCCCCCATGCCAAAAATTTTTTTAAAAAAGTGTTGATTAATTTTAAAAATGATTCTTTTAATTTTCCAACTCTATCTTCTATTCTTATTTTAGATTCAAAATTTTTTTATACAAAGCCATAAGTTTTCTGCCTTAAGTGTTAAATTGATAATAATAAATAAAATATTGTTTTTTATTTTTAACTTTGATATTACTAATTGTAATCCCTATATATTTGAACTGACCAATGCATTCATAAGCAATTTTTCCTATCATTTTTTAATTAGGTTTTTATAAAATTTGAAATGAAATGGTAATGGCCTGCCCAATTATTTCAGTTTTCTTAAATTTTTTTAACTTTAACCTTTTGAAAAAAATCTTGACTTTATGTCTTTTATTACCATGTTTTCATTAACTTGCTTTCTTGTTTGTTTGTTTCTTCAGTACAAATCTTGCAATAAATTTTTAACTAACTTCCCGACTAGCTAGACATTTGAAACTTTTTGAATAGCTCGGAACACATTGACAATGCATTCTTTTTAATACTTTATTCAATTAATAAATGTTTTAATTTAATTAATTAATAAAATGTGAAAATAATAACCCCATAATAGCCATTTAAGTTTTATTTATAATTTAATTGTCGTCAAAACAACATGAACAATAAAAAATTGTAAAAAAGAAAATAAATTATGCATCTCATAAGAATTGACATCATTATCACTTTAAAAATTTAATACACATTGATAAAGCGCTAATATAGTTCTATAGCTATAATTTCCCGGCTAGCTAGACATTTGAAACTTTTAGAATAACTCAGAACGTGAAGACAATGCATTCTTTAATACTTCTATTCAATTAATAAATGTTTGAAAATTTCTTACAATTGTTCTGTTTATTATACATTTGATCATTTTCTTTCAAGTTGATGGAATAATTAATAAAAAACAAAATAATAATAAAAATAAAATAAATGAATAAATAAATAAATAAGAATTTATTAATAAATACAACTATCAAGTTTATACGATTCAACAGAATATTTAAAAACATGGTATATAAAAAGTTTTTTTTTTTTTTAATCTTATAATTATTGATAATAAATTGCACAAACTAATATGTGATATATATATATATATACATACACACACACACACACACACACACACGCATCGGATTTCCTTTAATTGATTGATTCTCCAAAAAGTTTCGCTTCAAAAAATTTCGTAATGTGATATTCAAGATTACAGCTTATTATATTATATGCACATTTTAATAACAACAATAATAATAATAGATCTTATATGCTTTTAAAATATTTTCACTTAAACTATTTATTTTTTTATTTTACTTATTTTTTTTTATAATTTTTTTTTTTTTTTTTTTTTGGGGGGGGGGGGGTACAGTGTATCTATGTTGGCTAATACTACAATTTTTTTTAATCTACTTTTATTATTATTTTTTTAATATCCTCATTTTTTTTTTATTTAGTTTATTTATATTTGTTGCTTCTTATATTTATTCACATTTAAGTTAAAAATTTTTTCATGCTTAATGTCGTAATGTCAGATAATTTAAATTTAAAAAAAATCTGATTTAAATCAAAAAAATCCGATTTTAATCAAAAAAATCCGATTTTTTTGATTTTTTTAAAAAAATCATGATTTTTTCACACCCTGATGGGGACCATTGCGTGAGGAAGAAACATGTGACTAGATAAATAAAATAATATTTCTGCTTATTATTCTTCAAAATATATCAAAAAATATGAGCAACGCATTATTTGAAATATAAATTAAAACTGAATTATATTTGTAAGTTTAAAGGATTTTTTTTTTTTTTTTTTTTTTTTTTTTTTAAGTTAAGGGAAGAAAACTGTTATTATTAAAAGAAAGTCAATTTTCATAAGCAGTTTTTATTTTTATTTCAAAGGATATTTTCCAGATGGAAATTTTTGTTTCTTTAGAAAACCATGATAATACAATATTCATCGGTTTTCGATAACATGTAAATTGATTTCTAAATTTTCTTTCTTTTTGGAGAATAATGGGAATTTAAATGTATATATACATGTACCAGCTGATCCAATAGTCCAAAGTAAAAGTATATTATTCAAAAAATATCGACTTTAGGACTATGTAGATTTTAATGAAATTTACAGAAAAGCATGAATTTAAGAAAAAAGTATTAGTTACATTATTCATCAACATATCTCTCTAATTTCGGAGTATCCTTTGACACTTTAAACAGATTCGTCTGATCGAATAACGTATATTGCGAATACCAAAGCTTTGTTTTAGTAGAATTTCCAATGTGCAAAGTCTGTCCGTCATTCTAATGAATGACAACCGTCACATTGAGCATTCATATTCCTAAACAAGATTTAAATTAATTGTCTAATGTTCTTTAGTTACCTAAAATAATCCCATGCCTTTCTAAGTATTTCATTGAAAATTTCATAGTGCTACGATCAATACTTTTTGAATCATAATACTTTTACTTTTTCTGTGACTTTTGGATCTCCTTGTATATATATTATCTATATAGATACAGGGTGATGTTGACATAATCTTCCAAAAGAAAGGAGGTGATAAAACAGCCCATAGGGAGCATAAAACACCATCGAAACACTGTCCTATCTCTAATCGTTTCCGAGTTATGGTAGATAGAAGAAAAATAATTTTTTTTCCATCCCGTCTGAAAAAATCCAAATTTGTGAGCTTTCTGAAAGACTTACACGCAAAAAAAGCACATATTTGAAAAGAGCAGAAAACCTCCTATCGAGTGACACAATTTGCATCAGGATACCTTAATTTGACAGCGAAATACAAGCGCTAAAACATTGGCGAATTTAATAATCGAGTTGTCACGATATTCTTTAACTGGCAATTCTGCAAACACCGTTCAAGCTGCAAAAAGTAAAATTTACCAAACACTTCTCCATTCCACAAGCTTTAGAATGAGCCCACAATAAACCATGTCGGTGTTGTAGTTCAGGAGAAATTTAGCCTCTTGTCTGAAATACATTCATAAATAAACTCGACAATCGTCGAGTAGGAGACTCACGGGGTCCCATGGTCGTTCCTGATTTCATGTGCGCTTTCAGCCTGTTGTTTTATCAGCTGCAAAAAAGAAAATTTTAAAGACAAACAAAAAAAGTAGCAGTTGTTTTAAGTTTACAAACACAATTGAATTGAAATAAAAGAAGTACGACGTTTCTTACGTTTTTCACAAAGGAATATGCAAAAAAAAAAAAAAAAAAAAAGAAAAAGAAAAATAAAATATGTATCTCACTTTTATGATTAAAGCACATATGCATACGAAAGGATGTGTAAAATTTAATGCCGCGGCTGAAATTGGTCACCCCACACCTGATACAAGCCCTTGCCCGCTTACGAACGGAAATAACTGTACCTCTTAGCGAAAGCTCCTCCCTCAGTTTTATTATTGCATCATCGATCCGGCTGCTTAAATCTTGCAAACTTGCAACTTCTGTGCGGTAAACTGCTTGCATTTGGAAACCACAAACGTAGAAGTCCAATAGAGTGATATTTGGGGATCTAGGTGGCCAGGAATCGGTCCATTACGACCAATCTATCGCGGAACGGCATTGGTAGAATGTGCAGGGGCGTGTTGGAAAATGATTTCCGCTCGTTGGGGTACAAGGATGACATCCAGTAATCCTGGAAGATGATGTTCCAGAAACTCCAAATATGTATTGCTTGTCAGATGACCTTGGAACACATGTGGACCTATCAAGCGATCGCCAGCCACTCCAAGCCAAACATTGAAGCTGAATCGGGTCTGGAACGATGAGTTTCGTGTTACAAATGGATTTTGTTCAGCGTAATGATGCCAATTATGTAAATTTAACATGCCATCCCGAGTGAAAATTGACTCATCTGTCCACGGTATCGTTCTAAGGGAATGGTGTTCCTCAATATATCGCTCTAAAAGCCAGCGGCAGAATCTTACCCGCTTTTGGAAATCTGAGTGGCGTAATTTTCCCACTGGTGTGAAAAGTGGTATAAATGATACTGGTTTTTGCGCAAAACATTCATCACTTTACTTTGGGAGATTCCACCTTCTCTCGCAAGTATGCGTAAACTCAAATTTGGATTTCCCTCCACTCGATCGAGTACGGACTCCTCAGTGGTGGTGGAGCGGCGACCATGGTCCCTTCTCTAACAGCACCAAATGTTCCAGAAATGTAACAATCATATAACATTGAAACATTATAAACATTTCAGGAACGTTTAAAAACGTTCAGATTGCTTTCCGATTAGTTTCAAAAACATAGAAATGTCCGCGATCGTAATAAAAAATCAGATACGTAACAAAAACCTTAAAATCACTTAGCAGATAGAAAAGGAAAAGGAGCAAAGGTTTCAGGAAGATATCAGAGAGCGTACTTAATGTGTTACGTTTTTGAAAGATTGTAAGCTTTTTGCAACATAACTGAAACATTATGTGCTGTATGGGTTTCGTACACCCTACCGAACGACTCCCTAAGCCTTCGATGAATTGCGGCAAATACAGCACGGTTGGGAGCATGACGATTTGGATAACGTAGACTGTGCTCTTCTTCGACTCTCCGAGAGTTAGCATCGCAATATGCATATCCGCGTACTATTCATTTGTAAAACTAGGCATATCTGTTTACAGGTTGGAAAGTATGACAATATGATCCCTGTGATGACTTCAATTAAAAATAAAATTCAGAAGTGTAAACACGGGATAAAATTTCAATATTAATTTACAAAAGTAGAAGAAAAAAAGTGCTATGGAATAAGAACTGACTTGGTTAAATCGTATCAATGTAGGAAAGCATAGTAAGTATGAACTAAGAGAGAGCAGGTAGACGTGAGAGCAGCGTGAAAAGAATCGGCCGAGCTCAGGCGAAGTCCAGAAAATGCTAAATCAATAAGCAGCATAAAACGTAAAAGAAGCTGACGAGCTAATAAGCTGTTACAGATTGACTCGAAATTTTGAACCCGCGATTGGGATGCGCGCACAGGAAGGTTGGAATATATCTGCATATCACTAAGAGTCCATATGCATATAGTCACGAATTTGCATACGTTCCATTTACTCACCATCGTTTCGTTTGCCGAATTTCGACGAACGCCGTTTTCAGTGATGTATTTCAAGCAAAAGACTAAATTTCACCTGAACTAGAACACCGATATGGTTAATTGTGGGCTCATTCTAACGCTTGTGAAAAGGAGAAGTTTTTGGTAAATTTGAAAGATTGCAGCTCGAACGATGTTTTCAGAATTGCCGGTTAAAGAATTTGGTGACAACTCGATTTTAAACTTCGCCAATGTTTTAGCTCTTGTATTTCGCCGTCAAATTAAGGTATCCTGTTGTAAATGGTGTCACCCGATAGGTTTTTTTTCTACTATTTCCAAATATGTGCTTATTTTGCAAGTAAGTCTTTCAGAAAACTCACAAATTTTATTTTTCTCAGACGGTATGGAAAAAAACAGATTTTTTTAAATCTCCCATAACTCGGAAACGTTTAGAGATAGGACAGGGTTTCTATGGTGTTTTATGCTCCGCATGCGCTGTTCTATCACCTCCTTTCGTTTGACAGATTATGTCAAACTCACCCTTTATATACAGGTGATATACAAACGTACAGGGATATATATATGTATGTACATATATATATATGTACATACATATATATATATATATATATATATATATATATATAAACAATTTTCCATAATACGTACCGATGTGTAAACAAACTCCCTAATTCAGTTTCTTTGTTAATTTAAAATTTCAAAATTCAGATCCTTTTAAAGATCTATGTGTGTTTGTAAAATACGAGAAATGTAGAATAGATTTTTTTTTTCTAATGCAGTTTTCGTCTTCGAGGATTTTAATTTGTTAATTAAATATTTTAAAACATACATTGTAGTATATTCAAAGTTTGTATTAAATCTATTTATTATTATTATTATTTATTTATTTACGTAAAAAGAAGAAATTTAATTTGTACATCTATTTGTGAAGCTTATTGTTCTGGGATATCCTTTACACATGCTGTAGATAAGAAAAAATAGAAAATGAAGGAGATTCCATTGTCTGCGTGTTTATATTTATTTCTTATAGTGTAGCTATTTTTTTTAACTTAGTTTTTATATAGTTTTATTTTATTAAGATATCTATTGAACATCTCAGTGACTTTTAAAAGTTAAAACTTTAATTTTATGTTTTTATATGATTAACTCACTCTTTCTTTGAATTCGATTCTTAATAGGGCCAACATTTTTACTGTAATCGTTAGCGTTTTATTTTTAACCCGTTAGTAGTCGCTATATACAGCGCCACCAATTACAGATTGCGCACTTTTTAGTTAATTCCACCAATAATTTTAAGAAGTGATGTGACCGACGTTTCTTTGATTTTATTCGCGTTTTATGTATATCAAATGCCATTTCTAAAAATGTTTGGTGGCTATTGAATAAAAAAATCTGGCAACACTAAAAGATGGGCGGCAAATCGACCAACTAGCGACTACTAACGGGTTAAATAAAAAATGTTTTCTAATGATATGGAACAACTATTCATACCATGAAATTTATAAGGATTATGTATACAAAATACAGAAAAATAACGTTTACGATTATAAAGAATCTTCAATTAGTAAAAAGATCTATTCTTAAAGAATACTGTTAATGAAATTCATATTTTTTAACTTGAAATTTAGTGAGAAGTAAATTACTGAATATTCAGTAATTTACTTTTCTGAAAGTCTTTGCTCTTCTGTCAGGAAAGTAAACGAATAGCAATATATTTTAGCAGCTGTACACAAATTGCTTAAAATTTGTAAATAAAATTCGTTTTATTTTTAATATAAGGTGAGTTTTCTCACAATTGTACAGAATAATAATAATAATAATAATAAATCAAATATTTTTTTTTGTAAAATACTACTCAATAATTTTGAATTAATTCATTTTCTGTGCACTTCCATGACTATTTTGTTTCTATGCTATAATTTAAAGCAACAACTGTAATAAAACTGAAAGAGCTATTTTGTGCAATCTCTCCTTATAAGGTACATGTGATTGCGAACGTGGGTAGGATATATTGCACTAAATTATAACTGTAATTAAATTGTCAACAATAAAAATTGCTCTTAAATGGTATTGTTTTAAAGTTTTTGTAAATGAATATTTTTGTAATAACGGTTGGTAGTTGTATTTAATAATTAATAAATCAGAAATGTAAAAGAAATGCAAAAAATAAATAAATAAATTAATTAATTAATTATTTTAAATAATTAGAAATAATAAAGATAAGATAAGTTTACAAAATAAGATTTAGTTACTAGATAACACGTTTAGCTTAAATTTAGTACTTTTCCTTTTCAGTTTGAATGGTTTCTTGTTTACTAACTTAATCTGTCGTTGTGCAAATTCTTTGCTTTAATTTTCTTAAATGTTGCAGCTTTCGTTCTACCACCTGTGACAACTCCATGCACAAACTCGCTTATTTCGGTAGGAGAGATTACGCAGCATTTTATTCTATATTTATTCGCTTTTTGGTGTTCGTACAGTTAGTCTAGATAGCATAACTTAAAAGAAATCTTTTAAATTAAAAGTATTTTATACCACTGCCTTTCGATAGAAATTAATAGGAAGTAATATGAAAATCCAACAATTTTTTTTTTTTTTAAACAAGACAACATAACCACGTTTTACATTAATCCATCGACACAATCAAAATGCAAATTCAAGTCGGTACTTTTCTCTTACTGTTGTGCTACCTAGAGTAGCAGTACGTACACTCTGCTCCTTCCCACTGATCAACTCAGTGCTCAATTTTTCATATCGCACAATCTCTCCTAGATTAATCTTACATATAATTTTAATGATACTATTTTGTTCTATGAAAATTTACTTCCTTTATTTCAAATTCTTTCCATTTGTAAAAATGTTTCTCTATTTTATAGACTATGCTCAAATAAATGTTTATAAAGAGATGTGATTTTAATCAGCTTTCCGGTGGTAAGAAAATAGTGTAAATCGTTAATGAAATATGAAGCGAGTTTTATTACAGCTAACAAAAGAAAATTTAAAGACTTGGCCAGATTAGTCTGTTAGAATGTTCATTTTCAAAGAGCCTGAAAAAAATGACTTTTGTATTTCGAAGCCTGAGAAAGATAATCATATATTTTTTTAGGAAACAAAATGGGCAAGTATTGACTAGGACTCAAAAATTCTGTAATTCAGAAAATTACAGAAATACCTTATGCAATTACTGTGCATTATATTGCTTAATATATATATATATATCATATTATGCTAATTCACAAAAAAAATAAGCATTACTGTTTGTGGAATCATGTTAAAGTACTGATAAATCTTGATGTTGATACTAACAGTAAATTACAAGCGATGTTTTCTATGTAGCTTTGCATGTATTACAAAACAAAAAGTTTTAATTTTTAATAAAATCACACAATCAACTGTGGAAGGAAATCATATTTATTGAAATTTAATTTTTCCGACTCAGTGAAAATAATGCCTGGACCGGGACTCGAACCACGGATCTTTGACTTACAAGGTCAAGGCTCTACCAACTGAGCTATCCAGGCCGACATCCCGGACAGCATTACTCAATTGATAGACCATATAATTGATAGACCAGATTGTTTCTGCTTATAAGGTTGTCTGAGTGAGTAATGCTGACCGGGATGTCGGCCTGGATAGCTCAGTTGGTAGAGCCTTGACCTTGTAAGTCAAAGATCCGTGGTTCGAGTCCCGGTCCAGGCATTATTTTCACTCAGTCGAAAAAAATTAAATTTCAATAAATATGATTTCCTTCCACAGTTGATTGTGTGATTTTATTAAAAATTGTATTTCTTTCTCCCATTGTTTAATGGTGTTTTCCATTTCCTGCGGCTTAGTTCTGTTGAGCTATCTAATTGATAGACCAGATTGTTTCTGCCTATAAGGTTGTCTGAGTGAGTAATGCTGACCGGGATGTCGGCCTGGATAGCTCAGTTGGTAGAGCCTTGACCTTGTAAGTCGAAGATCCGTGGTTCGAGTCCTGGTCCAGGCATTATTTTCACTCAGTCGGAAAAATTAAATTTCAATAAAAAAGTTTTAAATTATTTACAAATAACATAATTATATATTGTTATGAAAAATGGGAATGTGATGCTGAATAAACTGAATGCGCTGAACGAGTCAGGTGTGACATCACTTAAATCTGAAACGCGCGCTAACGGATCATGACCTAGATTTATTTTTCATAATTTATAGTCAGAATTAATTTATATAATAAACTCAAAAATTACGTTTGAAAAGTTTTTTTTTTTTTTTTTTGCAAATTTTGAAATTTGCTTACATAAATCTACATTGGCTAAAATTCCTATGAAATTTACCTTAAGCATTTAACATTCATTTTCTGATAAATTTGAATTTTTCTGATATGAAAAAACAATATAACTATCCAAAATCCATTTCCCTATCCAATGGCTACTCCATTCATTTCTTTAAATCCGTTTTTCATAGTTAAAAATAATTACATATCTCCATCATTAATAACTGTTTTATCCTGTAAATCTAATTTTTATAGACAAAATATAATTACAAATCTCCGTCATTAACAAATAACACATTTTACTTATACAATTTTGAAGTTTTCTAATTCACGCATAGTTTATTTTATTTTACTTCATTCCTTTATGCAGTCAAATGCAGTCAAAACCCAGCATTTCGTTCAACATAAAAAGGTAAAAGTTGTGTTCAGTACTGGTTGAATACATGAAGAATAATATTTTTTAAATATAATATTAAATTTACAAGCACACCATAAATGATAAACGTAATCTATGTATAATATTTTAATTATTTTAATTATTTTTTAAAAATAATAATAATTATTATTATTTTACAAATTTCAATATGTATATTAATTTAATTTATTTAAATGTAATTATTACTTTCAATGGCAAGTGGAATTTAAAAAAAAATGTTTATTCTCAGTTTATATATTAATTTAATTTAATGTAATGGTAACCTATTTTTTTTTTAAATAGTAATCTAATATAAAACATTATTTTTGCTAAAAAAACATTTTGTAATTTACATAGTAATTTATTTAATTGAACATGAATTATTTTATTTATTAAAATTATTTCATTATTTCATTTTTATTATTAAAATTATTTCATTATTTACATTTTACAATTAGAATTATTCAATAAAATTATACATAGATACACAATGAAATTATATTGAGGCACCACCACAATCAACATTTTAAAATCTTTAATTATTTTATTTATATATACTCATTCATTCATTTATTCATTGACAAAATAATTCTGTTATGCTAAAAATATTAATCCATAATATTTTATTTTAAAAAATCATATTTAAACTGTTTCTAGATTAAAAAAAAAAAAAAAAAAAAAAAACATTAAAAATAATTTTCTGGTTCAATTAATTTTCATGATTTTTTTATATCCTAGTATTGTATATATACATATATATATATGTATATATATATATATATATATATATATATATATATATATATATATATATATATATATATATATATATATATATATATATATATATATAATTTATTTTCTTCTTTACATATTTTACTGCCCCTTTCGTTTGATTTTGTCTAATGTTGATATTTTTTCAATCTACTCATGATATTACTCGATGTTGATCTTTTTGGGCATCGATGGGTTCATATTTTGGTAATTTTCTGTGAATTATGATATATATATATATATATATATATATATATATATATATATACATATAATATGTATTTTTCTAAAACCGTTTGTTAAAAAACTTGAAAAACTATCTTAAAAAATAATATTTCAACACCATAGTAACTAATATGATTTTAAGAAGCATAAATCACTGAATTCGCCATTCTCAGAACAATTAATAATGTATAAAGTTATTAAGACGATGGTGAAATTTTTATTGGATTATTTCTAGATTTAACAAAAGCATTTGAAGTTATTAATTATGGTAAATCTCTGAAAAAATTGAATATTATGGAATAAACGGTACTTAAATTAAATTATTCAGATTAAATTACTTAGATAACATAAAACAATATGTTTAAATTGGTGGATACAATTTTAATAAACAAACAATAAATGAACTAATTTATCCACAAGAGTTGATCACATAGCAATTATTTTTTATTATTTATTTAAATGACATTTTGCTCTCAAATTTCCCGGATATTTTTGTAGCGTCTTATACAAATTATAATTCAATCTCTACAAAAATTAATAAATACCATACACTAATGAGTAATAGTGAAGGTAAATTACTTTTGATATTTAACTGGTTTTGCAAAGAATTACTACTTATAAATTAACATAAAGCTAATATATATATATATATATATATATATATTAATAATGAAAGCAAAAAAATTAATAAAGCTAATATACAAATTACTGGAAATATTATAACGAGATTGTCATATCCTTGGAGTATTGATTCATGAAAAAATTTAATGGAATTATCAGTTGGTGATATGTGTAAGGAATTGCAAGTAACTTTGGAATAAATAAAATTATATTTATCAAGTTTCTTACAATTGTAATTTATGCTTTATGTTATGCTTTCATTTTTTCTATAATTAATTGAGGGGTTTCGGTTTAGGAACAAACAGTTAAAAGTTACACATATAGAATGAATACTTTCTTAAATAGATTTCAGTATATTATTATTTATAAATTCAACACAACATTATTGTAAAATGACCAACAAAAATTGTAATAATATATGAATATAAAACATACTACTACTTCTTAGAATAGAAATCAACAATTATTGTGAAGTAATTAAAATTAGGTTACCTAAACATCAAATTACTACTAGGCATTAAAATAGTTTATTGCCAGAAATGACTAGAACCAATATTGAAATGAGAAGTATAAATACACATTGACATAAATTATGGAAGAAGTTGCATGACAGAATTCAGGATATAAATTCAAAGAAATTGTTTAGGAAATAGATAAGAAAATATTTTTTTTAAGAGACATTGCTACGTAGAATTATTTATTCTTTAGTATGGTATTATAAGTTTATTAATCTTGATAAGATGGTTACACGTGATATTAATGTCGTTTAATGATGCTGAAAGATCCTTTTATTTTTCCTGTGACTTTGTTATGAATTAATCTACACAAAATTTTGGATTATTTATTTCTAAATAAATGGATTAGTTATTCCTAAATTATGTAATAAACTACCTAATAGAATATCTATTTAAATGGACTCTTCTCACCTGACGTCAGAGGTCACATGATAGAGGAAAGACAAATAGCAGACAAAGTCTTGTTTATCTAGAGCGATTGCTGAAATAATATATTTTCTAGCAGACGACGGTGGGAAGAGCCCATTGGTTTATTTCATATGCATTGTTAATCTTTTCTAATTTGTGTAGTGTGATTTTTCACTATATTTTTAATTTAAATAATAACATTAAAAGAGATATTTTATCGTATTTTTTGCTCAAATTCTACTATTCAGTTTCTTTCTTTTTTTTTTTGTAGTGAAAGCCTTCAGGTTAGACATTTAGCATTGCAGCTTTACTTCACTAAGCTTCCAGTGAAAGAGACATGGAATTGTAGATAATGATTAGATGGATTTTTGTATATATGAACTTTGTTGAATGTGCTAGATGTTATTTGTTTCCTGTATAGAAATGCTGTGTTCTTAATTGACTTTAAGATTTATATTAAAAACGTCTTAAAATGTAACATTTATGATTGTGTATTTATATGCATTTTTTTGTCGTTTTCGATTAAATAATAAATTTTATTTGTTTTGATTTGATATATGTCTTAATATATCTGTATTGATAAATATAAAGTATTTAAGTCCAAAAATGTCGATTTTGAGTTAACTACATAGTCAGACTCAGGAAATAAATTCTCTATCGATTGGTATAAAGGATTTAAATCCATGTTATTTAGTCTTTGAGAAAATCCATTGGTAAAAAAAGATTCAAGTCAGAAATTTAGCTTTAATATTTAGTATAAAATATTTAATTCAAAATTTTCCCTTTTATAAATGAAGATTGGCAATCACTGAATGGTATAAAGCGTATAAATCAACCTAATCAGTTTTGCCTAATCGATTCTTCTGATTAGTTTTTAGTTAGTTTAACTTTATTTTTCGTCTCCTGTAAAATCAAGAATAGGGGCTTAAATCCTTTATACTTATCAGTACAGATATACATCATACCGTCACGCATTTGCTAGATTCAATATTACTTCTTGTATTAAAACTCTTCTTATTCAGACATATGAAAGACGTTACGGAAAATCATTCCATAATATATATATATATATATATATATATATATATATATATATATTTAATAAAATAAAATAAAATAAAATAAATAAATAAGATATATATATATATATGAATTAACCTTTTAATGAATACACTTCAGTAAAATTTTATAGAAAAAATTTTTTCGTAAATTTTAACAATTTATGATTTATTCAGAAAACTATTGTACTTTCCAAAACTACAAAATTAATAAAATTTGATGTAGTGTTAATATTTAACATACAATATTTACTTTAGAAAGCTATGCTCTTTTCTGATTATATCAGAATTATATTTACTTAGCATTCCTTCTTTAAATAAAACGTAATTAATATCTTACTCATGCTCCATTAAACCCATCTGAGTGAAATTCGTTAACTCTAACAATTCATAGTGACGTACAATCACTGCATTAATATTAATCGGAGTTATTATTCGATTCCGAATATTACCTTCACATGACTGAATAATTAAATTATGACAGTAAAAACATTATTTTATTGCATTTTCCCAATAATTAATGTCATTCTTATGATTCAAAAATATCGTTGCCATATTGATATAATATTATATTGTACATTATTTAAGTATTTAAATTTATATTCTTTAATTAATAATAAATTTCAGTACTCATGAACCTTGTACTGCAGTTTTAGTTTTGCTTATTCAGATGTTATTGGTCTGTATTAGGCCAAATCCTGTAATACAAAGTAAGCTGTACAACTCATACGGAGGAAGTGTTTACTTGATTGTCACTCATTTGGAGTGGTTAGCAAAAATTTTCAAGGAGAAATTATTGTAAAAAATTAATATAGTATTTATTATTTTATACGGTTAGGCGACTAGATAAGATTTTGGTCTTAAATGTTTCCTTAACTTATCCTGGTTGGTTGGGTTTTACGTCGCACTAGTGCTGCGCAGATGGACAATTGGCGACGGTCTGGGACTCACCTCTAGAGGTGGTCCGGAGACATGCTATTGCAATTTTGATCCTCCACGAAAGGGAGGGCTCTCCCGCTTCGGTGACCCCCAGAGGTATAATTTTTGATGGGAACGTAGAGGAAATTGCTGCCACGACAGATTTTACGTGCACCAGCCACCATTAGTGTACACGACAGTCTTTGGCCGGATCGAGCACCGAACCCGCAATCTTCCAATTGCGAGGCCGGTGCTCTACCGACTGGGCTACCGCGGCCCTAACTTATCCTGAAATTTAAATATTGTGTTTTGTTTAACATTTTATTTTTTTTTAACACATTCTTTATTACCGCCTGTTGATTGTTGCCATTTACCAATTAAAGCAGTTGGAAGTTGAGTTTGCGTCATGCATGGTTCAAGCGAAACGCAAACTCAAAATTCTAAAAAAAAAAAAAAAAAAAAAAAAAAAAAAAAAAAAGAAAAAAAACCCCTATAGGTTATATTCAAGGATAACATTTCAAAATATATATAATTTCAACTTAGATTTATATACAATACATGTAATCCTACATCCTTAATCTACAATCTGTATTTTTAATACTAAAATTCAGGGTGTGCCACATTAGATTAAACTTTTACTCAAAACCTATATTATAAAGAAAGGGAGAAACATATTTCAATTTTTTTTATTCCCTGTGATATCTGTAGGTTATGAAGTTTAATCAAAATTTAAAAGTATTATTATTATTTATTTATTTATTTTTATTTTTGGGAACAATTGTTGGAGTCTACACTTTAACTTTCTGTATGATTGTCGCAGTTTCCCTCATATTTTTTCTGTGCTTGCAGTTACCAGTTTTGTGCGTACATTTAATTAATTTAGAAATTTAGTATTTAAACAAAAAGTCCAGCAAGATTAAAATTGATGTATTTCAAACTGAAACTGTACATTTGTCCGTATTCAAGTTAAACTATTAATAACTTCCCGTCTCTTTGAAACAGTAAAATAACTATCTATTCAACAACGCCTATCAAATTTTCAGTTTTTCTTTTCTTTCTTAAATTTCTTTTTAATTGCTTTGTAAATTTTGAATAATTATCTTTTATCCTTTTTGCATAGAATTCTTATATGTTTTGTACAGCAAACATACTTTTTTTTTCTGGTCGAATAGTTACATATTTAGTTGAAAATTTTACCTTATTTATTATTGTTGAATAACTATTTGCAAAAGTTTAAAAATATCAGTCTCTTAAACGCATCTAAAAAGTTAATATTTGCTCTTAATTTCAAAACACTTCAGGTAGAAAGTAGATAGCAGTAGGAAAAAAAAATTTTTTTTTTTTTTTTTTTTTTTTTTTTTTTTTACAAAACTATAACTTTTTTTTTTTTTCCTGAAGTATATCTTTTTCACAAATTAAAGAAAATCTTCCTCACCAAACTATGTCTGGAATGAAAAAAATATATATATAATAAAGAAATAAAGAAATAAATATTTTTGCCTGAGTATCATACAAAATACATGTTTGGTCCTTAAAGAACTACTGTAATCTTAAAATTTAAAATAATATTTTAACATAGCCCTACTTAATTATAATACGTAATGATCTGATCATATTTCTTTCTGACAGTAGACAGATACATTAGAATGAGAATAGAGAATGAAATTAAGAAGAGAAGTCGCATCGCTCGGTAAATAGCGCTAGATACGGTGTTATGGAGTCTGAGGATTTGCTATCCAAATTTTCATACTATGGGTTACTACCGCATGCTTTCATTAACTATAAAAGAAAAAAATGGCTAGAAATGTAACGAAATATTTAATTCATTAGGTTTTCTGGCAAGCCGTATGTGTTTTTTAAAAAGCACCAAAAAAGTAGAATTTTGGTTAACTTTACCAATCTTTACGGCTTAGGCGCAAACTAAAAACTTTAAAATAATATAAATATTTTTAAAAGTATATGTAAAGAGTGTTAAAAGGAACCATTTGAATGGCATTAGAGCAAAAAAGAATAATATTTGTAAAAGAATATATATATTTTTAACACTTATTTTTCGAATTTTTAAGGTCATGCGTGAACTAGCGACATAAATATTTATTATTTTTATAATATTTCTCAAATTGAGGATACCAAAATACATTTTTATTAAATTTATTTATTTATTTATTTATTTGCTATTAGAAAATGCTTACCGAAAACAACCATTTTAACCCCAAAAAATATTGATAAGTGACTAATTTTTTTTCTTTCGTTAATTAGTGAAAAAGATCTGTAAAAATTAATTAAATTATTTTAAAATATACATAAAACACTTTTAAAGTGTTAGTCGATTTTAATAATAAATGAAAAAAAAAAATGTTCTTCAAAGGTATTTTTATAAATTTCGGTAAGAAAATGAAAGTATAATTAACCTAATTGCTTAATTTCTTTAATTCTTCAAACCAAAGTGTACACAAAACAGATTGCTCAAAGAGAGATTTTATGTTTCATTGAATAGTAACTCTTTTCTAATTAGCTTTCCGAAAAGCAAAATTATCACTTCTAAAATTTAATATTTCAACAAAAGTACATTTCTAGCGAAAATTGGTTAAGAAAAATACATTTACATGATTATTGTGATATTATGTCCTTTTAAATTCATTATGACTAATGAGCCTACAACTTTAAGTAAATGGCTTCTTTTAATAATTCTAGTTACCTTAAACTTGTATCAAACTGCGTTAAGTATATTTGTAATTAGCAAAACATATAATTACAAATAATTCCTTTTGTACATCTGAGAAACAAAAAAGTTTAAAGAAGAAACTTTTAGGTTTTCTGGTTTTTATTCAGTTAAGCAAAGATTGATCAAAGGGTGTATTTTTGCATCATACATATGGTGTTTAATGCCAACGCATTACCACTTGAGTTACTATTAACATAACTTTTTCCGAATATACATATGTAAAGTATTGCAATTACAACAAAAATTGACTTTGACCTTGACCTATTAGTGTATCGTTACGTTTTGATGTTCCCTCAGCTCCTTTTTGCTATTTTTACAGCGATGTACGAATGCGCGGATGAACACGTTAGCGTCTTAACGCTTTATTTGAATGAGCTGAAAGTAAGTACGTATGTTATAGGTCACTGTTGCGAGAATTGCATTTTTTTTTTTTTAAATAAATCAATCTGCATTTTAATAAATCTAGCAGTTATAAAATTTTACAGTTAGCACTTATAGTTTATTAAATTAATTATTATTTCGTGATAATAATCCATTCCTTTAATGTTAATTCCAAAAGCAAAAACACAACTCTTATATATTTGAACGAGACTTAATTTTAACGCAGTGTATTCGAAAAATATAATTATAATTTCATGTTTCAATTAAATCATAAATTTTATACCTCATTCTTTATATCTTATTCTTGTCATCGTAATATTATTTCAAATGTATTTTAAAGCAAGTTTTATTCGTCAATATGCAAATCTTTCTACTCTTCTAAAATATTAGGCGATATCAGTCAACAGTAATATGTGTATGCTGCTTTTTGTTCTGTTTTTCCCATTAAATATTTAAATAACAATATTATGGCAATGATTGTAAAGCGCAAGTACAAAGCACGACTTGAAAAAAATAGGAAAAATATTATTTTGTTGTTGTGTCGAGAATGGCAGTAGCGATGTCAAGAGAGAGAAGTTACGAGATAAACGAATGTTTGCACATTGAAACTTTTAATTAATTTTTTATTAAAGTTTTTATATATAGTGTAATATTATTGAATTAAATATGTGTTCGTCTTCAAAATGGTATTTCCTTTTCTACTGATCCTTAGTGCATAGTATTTTAAACAGTTATTTTACAGGAATCTAACTTAGAAACTAGTTTTACGAATTTGCATAAAAGTGTACGTTTATATACAATAAAAAAATGTATATGAGGAAGTAAAGTATATTTACTTCCCCATTATAAGATTTGTATATGGAACTTGCATATTTTTGAAAAAAAAAAAAAAAAATCTCAGTTTGTTTAAAATTCGTTCATATCTTAAGGTTCTGCAATGTTGAATTCAATCGCAAAATTTATATGTTGTCCGTGTTTATCTCAATCATGTTAGTTAATTTATTTGTTCGTTAGTTCGTTTTTTAGTTTATTTGTACATTCGATGATGCATATATGTATATGTATTGTATATAGACCCCATTTCAAGTACAAATTTTCGGACTGATCGGGCCTATATTAAAATAATGCATATGATATTAACTTGGAATTTATTAGAGTTTCCAATTTTTATTTTAAGAGTTTCGAAAGTTTATTTTTTAAGTACCATAGGAGCCTAAACATGGTAATTATTATTCAGATTAAGGCCATATGTTTGCGCTATGGACATAGGCTAGGGCAAAGTGCCCTCCGTGGGGTTCGTTTTAAGATGTCTCAAACTTTATTCAAGTGAGTTTCGAAGAAAATCACATAAATCTCCGAATGGCTGGGCCGATGATCAAGCGCGGCCTTTTTCGTCTATCAACTTAGATAGCATAGCCCTTTCGCCTTTTGTAGGGTTAAATTTGAGAGCCTCAACATGGAAGAATAAGGCAAAATTTTACAAAAACGTGTAATATGAGGGTCTGGTGCAGAATAAATACTACATTTTCTAAACAAAATCAATTATTTTTTACATTCTTTTATCCACATATACGGTAGGAAAAATATTATTTTTGGGTCAAATATTCGAAATTGAGTTTTTGTTATATGTACACGTTTGAAGGTACCTTGAATCAAAAATCATGTTTAGAGCGGTTGGTCTCTCTGTGTGTGTGTCTATCTTTGTGTGTGTCTATCTTTTATCAACATATTTCAAGAACAAATCATAGCAGACAATCTAAACTTGACATTCTAAATCTTCATCATATAGGGATGCTACACTAAACTTTTCGTTGAGATGAAGCAAATGGTTCGTGCACAGGGAAAGAGAATTCAAATACATTGAGTCTATGGTGGAAATTGCAGTTAAGTAAATTTTAACATCTGCAGACTGCATTTTACCAAATGAAAAGAATATATATTTTTTATATGCATGAAAATATGTTTCATGTAGAATATGGTATGGAAATCTATCACTGTTTGTTTACAGGGCTACACAAAAGAACTAGATTATATTTAAGCCATAACATTCTTTTTCATTGTTAGTGAAATTGCTTTACTATAATATTTTACAATTTCCAGGAAAGCTGCTCAGGAATTGAAATTAATTCCTAATAGCCATATGGTGAAGAATGTAATTTTTTAGCTAAATATTCAATTTTTGTTTTTGTATATTTGCGCGTTTTGTGTCTCCCTGAATACCGAAGTCAAATTTTTAAGGTTTGATCTTTGTTTGTGTCTCTTAGAGTAAATTTAAAACATAATTTCAGGAGATGCAAATGTTGTATTTTGAAGTTAATACGTTTGTTAATAAGGAAGTTTGATCAAGATCGATAAGTTTCATAGAATGGTGCTTATAAAAGTTGTCTGGATAATTTTAAACGGATTTTTATAAATGTGGGTACAACAATGAAACGGGGGTTAGAGGAGGGCGATAGTTCCCCTCATACAGAACTATTTGTAAAATTAAGCTGTTCGGAAGCTTAATGTGAATCGTTTCAACATAAGTTTAGATAACAGTACTCGTTATCTTGCACCTCAGTCTCCAATTTGTATTTATAGTATTAAATTTCATGGTAAGAGAAAGTCGTGTTCTTTATTCTTAAACGTTTATGGTTAAATAAATTTACCCTGTCAGAAAATATATATTTTACTTCATTTTTAACTTAAGAATGTTACCTAATATAATTATTTATAAATTTTACGAGGAATAAGCTTTTCTTAATGCGTGCTGCAACTTTCCTTTTTATTTCAGTTACATATACTGAAATCCTATAGCACTGAATTTAACTGAATGTTTAATGACACGAGTCGTGTAGTTTGATATACATCTATAACTAAAATGCATGAAAGTTTTGTGAAGATTTCGTATTTAAATGCAGTTTTAACTCATCCAATCTTTATAATTAAATAATAATAATAATAAGTTAATGACAAACATAGAAATTAAACGTCTTTATTATTTTTACGTGAGCTTAGTTTACTCAAAAGAAACATGAGTAGCACAATTAAACATTTCTTTAAATAACAGTAAAAATTAGAAACTTAGTTCAATCATGTAAAACGTAATTTGAAACTAACAATAATTCATGTATTATTTGTTTATTTCTGTATTTAAACAACCGACATATTTTAGCTTTTCAAACAGCATTAGAAAATTTGCATCGCATTGTTAAAGAAAAGCCGAATGTATGTTAAATGCATGAAAGTTACATTTGTTTGCTCATCAAAGTTTAAAACTAGAGGAAGTCTACCTTAAATAGAAATTTCATTATTTACACACACACACATATATATATATATATGTATATATATCTATATATATATCTTTTTTTTTTAACAATGCATTGTTTTTATTACTATATATGTTTTTAATAATGCATTTTTTTATAATGTACTGTTAAATTGTTCATTACAATTAAATGAGAAAGTATAGAAAATTAGATAAAATACAAAATGCTCACTTTTTTATTATTTTAGGTGATATTTCAAGACATGCGTTTGAACCACAGCATAAAATTTAAATTTTGAAACTTGATTAAAAAAAAAAAAAATAAATAAATAAATAAAAATAAACATGGAAATTATATTTTTCTATACAGGAAAAACATGTGTGTTAATGAAACTATAGTTATTCATTTATAGATTGCTTTTTAAGTTAGGAGATCCCATGTAGTAGTCATGAGTTTTATCTATACATGGTATCTTTTAATTTCAAGGTGAAATAACTATTGTTTAGACAATTGTAATGTACGTTTAGAGAAAACAACGTTAGAAAAAACAGCGCATATGAATTTTTACCAAGACTCTGAATGAGTTTTAAAAAAATTGTAAATTGAGGTTTTTTCAGAGTTTTGGGATTCTCTCTCTCTATTTATTCATTTTTTTTTTTTTTTTTTTTTTTTTTTTTTCCGATAAAATATCTTAAAAGTAAACAACATATAAATAATTATATTTTTTATAAATCAGTGTAATACAACATTACATTTCTCCTCAGTTTCGAAATAGTAAAAAAAAGAAGAAAATATGCCAATATTCAAAAAGAAAAAAAGAAAAAAGAAAAAAAAAAAAGAAAAAGTAATAATAATAAATAATCATATAAATAACAATCAATGTGAGCATATATGTAGGTTGGTATGTCTTACATCTCAAAAAACACTGAACCGATTTCAAATAAATATTTTTCAGTTATTGCTTGTCACCAGAGTTGAAATATTGTGGGAAGTTGACATTTAATCTCATGCACAATGGGAATGAGTGAGGAAAATCCTTATCCAAATTCACATTTTTGTATGCTTTCTACACTAACAAGGTAGCTAGAAATTCCATATTTGAAATGTAAGCTAATTCTAAAAAATGTATTCCCCCTAAGTTTTTAAAGATTCGAAATTAAAACACGCTTAAATGATTTAAAAAAAAGTTCTAAAATTACACTTTTGTCAAAATTTCATGTATCCTATTTAAATGTTGTATTGTGAATAAGTCAGAATGGCGTAGTGTCTTAATATAATGAAAATTAAAAGCATTTTTAGTAACTGGTTACAATTTGATAGGAAACTTGACTTTTCAAAAATAAACAGGCACGCTTTACTAGTGATAAAATAAGTTGTAAGAAATAGTAACATTTACACCAAATTCTGTCATAAAATCAGAAATCGTTTGCCTGTTACTGATAAATATTTTATTCGTCTGCATTAAAAAAACCAGCTCTTTTCATAGGTTAACGATTTTTCTTTTTCTGATAGTGCTGTCGTTCCAGTGGTTATGCTATGTTTTACAAATGAATTACTTTAGAAATAATTTATAAGAAACATACAGTAATTGTTCGTATGTATTAGGGTATTTCATAAATATAAGAATTAAAATATTGAGGTTCATTATTAAAAAAATCGTTATTTAAATATTTAGAGATTAAGGCTTGAAGTGAGCGTGGATAACCAGCAAATTTACTTTTGGAAGTACTTTAATGGATAATATTACTAAAAATACACAAAATATTTACAGAACAATATAGTAGATATAGTTGAAAAAGATGAAATCAATTCGTCTGAATTTTAGCAGATAACACAGTCTAAGCAATTTTCAGCTACACTATATCAGTTTGAGAGAGGTTGCCTTGTACTTTTTGTCTAAAAAAAAAGAACAATTCTTCATCGAGGCACTGCGTTTCGCCACCTTCCGTCAACATTAAGATTGAAGACCTGAGATCGGCTACAAAGCTCGCCCAACTCTGTCTGAACCGCTTCTTCGTCTTACAAACATCTGTCGTGGAAACGGCTGTATGCGCATTTCGTTGGGAGAGGGTGAAATGACGTTCGACTCACGTCACTATTGTGTCGGTGGCTACCAGCTCACTTCACAAAGAGAGAAAAAGTAATACGGTCTATAGCCCTATATACATTCGGAAGCAAAATTATCCGAACACTAGCAAAAATACCTATATAAAAAAAGTACACTTAATACTGTTTTGTTAAATAAATCCTTGTCGAATCATTTTTTTAGACTGACTAAGAACAGACTAAGATTCGACAAGTATTTGTTTAACAAAACTCTCTTAAGTGTACTTTTTTCTGTAGGAACTTTTGCTAGTACTCGGATACTTTTGCTGCCGACAATTTTAAAATGTGTAAGCAATTATTAATTTTTTAATAGCTAGAGTTTATTATTATTATATATATAATTTTCATATTTACATAATTTTCGAAACTCATATCGTTTTAAGTTATTTTTATGACAATTTCTTTCATTTCTAAATTCATTCTAAAATATGATAATCACTGTAAAATAATTAATGATTTTATAATTAAAAATAAATATACTTTCAACATAAAATCTATTTTTTATATCATTCGTGAGATTTGGGTTATTTAAATCCTTTAATTTATATCGATATTTCACAAAAGTTAAATAACAATTTTATTTTATTTTACTTTGTTTTTATATTATATTTTTGAAACATCGTTCAATTGCGTCTTAAATTTCTGAAAAAATTATGTTTTGTTAAACATTTAACGCGTGTAGCATCTTAGTCTGATCTTTCAAAATCTGTTTACGAAATAGGAGAATACCTCTATAGAAATGGCTTTGTAAGATTTTCAGTTGTGAAAGATTAAAATTCTTGTTGCACAACTTGTTCAGAAATTTCTCCTATCTCTAAACTAAAGGTGTGAACTTATATTTTTATGGATGATATTGAACATGATCTATCCATTTTTTATATAAAATTTTGTTTGGGTATTATAGTTTCAACCTACAGATACAAGCAATTTTAGTTTTTAAAATGTTTTAAATATACTCCTTTTACAGTGATTATTTAAAATATAATATTTACAGGATTTAAACATTTTCGTGATTCTTCAGCTCATATTCTGTTGTCAGTGTTTGTCTAGTTATATGTTAAAGTGAAAACAGTTTTAAGTTATGTGAATATGTTATTTATGATGTTAAGAATTTTAATTTTTAATATTAAATACTGAGTAAATATAAATATTATTATATCTTATACAAATATTATTATATAAATATTATTATTATATAAATATTATATATCTCTGTTTTGTGTAAATTATTAATAATGACATTTAATTTGTTTTCTTTTTATAGATTTTCAATTCAGGAAATATTGTATTTAGACAATAATTGCATTAGAAATTTAGGGGCTTAAGACTAAAATAACGTACTTATTTTGAATATATAAACAAAAGGATTTATTTCCAGAAAAAAAAAAAAAACAGTAATATAAATGTATACAGGGTGTACTTAAATCCATGGGCCAAAATCCAAGATTATGTAAAATGCATATAAAGATCTATTATTTTATACAGCAATATTCTTTGACAACAATATTCTTTAAAACATAATTGTTTGTTTCTTTTTCTTGTACTTTCTGATTGGTGTTATAAGGTTTGTTCACACACTTGTGAGTGTGCTTTTATTTAAATTTTAATGCTATTTTCTATAGATTTTTGACTCCCCCTCTTTTTTTTTCATTCTAAACTTCATTGCATTTCTTGTTTTTCCTCTTACACTTTATATTTTTGACCCATACTGCTATACACACCCATACTGCCAAATGTAAAATTCACAGTGTTTCTGACTGGGTGAAAGGTATGTAGAGTCAATGAAAGCCAGTTTTGCTGTGCGTGGTCTAGCATTGTCTTGAAGAAAGAAAAAAAAATATATAAATTTCCAATACATTACTTTTTTCATTACTCATTAAAGAGGAAATCCAATCATGATTTCCAGAGGAAGAATCTGCCATTTTGATGTTTTTAGTAGGAAAAATAAATAAATAAAAATAAAAATAAAAATAAACTATAAAGGAAATAATTCCAATTGTTAATGTCTCATAAATATGATGACGGTAATGTTTTACTGTGATGCTTTATAACACACACCAGAGTTTCTGCTGCTAGTTTTTTTTACAATTTTTAGACAAAAATTTAAACAGATGACACATACACACACACACTTATGTATTTAAATAGATAACACCGGGAAAAAGTGATTTTGTTGCTTAATAACTTCGACCAGTTTTTGTTATTACTTGTTAATTTCTCCCAAAAATATTTTCAGTTTTTTCCCTTCAGCTCTTTTTTTTTTTTTTTTTTTTTTTTTTTTTAAGATTATTCACTTTATATACCAGTGTAATTTTATTGGTGACGACGTGGAAATTTTTACGCGGGTAGTATAATTTTGTACTCATTTTGCAACCTAGTGCACAAAGAGTAATGAGGATATTCTTCACAAATTTTCATAGTCATAGACTTTATAGTTTCCAATTAGATTCTTCAGTGCCTTATAGAATGACGGCTACGCACTTGCCTCAGTATCATTCATTGAGTTTTTTTTAAATTTTAGTAATAATAATAATGTTAATTGCAAGTATATTTATAATATCTCATTAACTAGAGCTGCTAAATCAAAACGGATAGCATTTCGTAATCAGCAGCACCGAAATATCAGGCACCATAGGTATATATATACACATACGTATATATATATATACCATAAAACCGACGAATGGGCCGAACTCAGTGCTTTATTCAATAGCTACCACTAAAATTTAATTATAATGTTTGCTTAATCACTTCGAAGAGTAGTCTTCTATTACATGTATCAAATGTCAATCTTAAAAATTAATGGTGACCATTGAATAAAAAAATCCCTCAGTCTGGCAGTACTGGCCGCGGCTCATACGCCGGTTTTTACGGTACATTTGTTCCCCAGTGTAATTATAGTTAAAGGCAGACAAATAAATTGATAGCAGGTAGATAGAATAATATGAAGAAATATTTTTAAATAAATGAGATTTTCAAAAATATGTCTCTTTAATAGCTCTTTAAATGTGTATACAAAATGTTTAGTATTTCACGAAAAAATATTTGATTAAATTTAAATAACTAAAAACTAATATTTTGGATTAAATTCTTAATATTTCGCAATTGTCTTGCATATACGCTCCATGCACAAAGAAAATCCTTTGAATTTCATCAGATGGACCTGACGAATAATGAAATTTTGCGATGACCTCTTTTGCCGATCTTAATTTATGAAACTGAATAAAATGGATACGTCAAGATCAGATAGCCATGAAAGCTCTCGTAACCCGTAACAAAGAAGTAAAATTCATTCTATATTTGAAGAAGATATACTTTGAAGAATAAATAATTTTCGCGAAATTTTAAGATTTTAAAGTACTTTTTATATAGTAAATAAGAAATATAATTACATTTCTTTTCCATAAATATATTTAATTTTAAAGTAATATTGCATTTATTTTTTCTCTTGTTGTCGTAAAAGAATTATAATGGCATAAAAATATTTTTTAAAAATATTTTTTAATGAATTTAACCCCTTACCTGCCGAGAAAAATTTACGTAGTTTGCTGCTCAGTGCCACCGTTCTCTCTAAACTCTGAAGTCACTGTGAATATCACTTTAAAGGTTATTTTACTGCATTGTCAAACCGTGTCTGTAATGGTGTCTGATACCGTGTCTGATAGCAGTACAACACAAAGGGTCGCAGTTTGGGAAAACGTATATATACGCCCGGGGCAGTTAAGGGGTTAATATTTACATTTATTTTAGCTTAAAATCATAATATCTAATGTTAAAACAATAATAGCATATTCAAGTGTTATTATTATCATTATGGATTATAAGCAAAGGGGAAAATTTTAGTTAATTATTTTCTTCTAATATTGTTCATAAATTCTAAGTTTTATTTATTTATTTATTTTTTAATGGCAGAAATGACTTTACTTCTCAAAGAATAAAGAGAAAAACTAGAAATTGTTCAATACTTTAGTGGAAGGTAAAATTAATATATATATACATACATTTTTCTTATTTTCTTTTTTATTTAAGAATTCTTCATCAAGTTGAAATGTGTGATACTCATTGATATAACATTCTGAAATAATACTGAAATTTAATAGTCAATTAAATTTAATTTTAAATTTGCTTCACTAAACTCATGCTTAGTAATATGTGATATCACACAGAAGTTTGTATACATAATTTACTAGAAATTATGTATTAAATATTTTAGAAAATCCTGAAAGTGATTTGTTATAAATTATCTCTAGTTGTATAATGTTTAAAAATTAGACGCCTGATTAAAGTAGAGAATCAATAGAAATTCACACTCAATCCAATTTTCTCTATTAAAAGTTCCTAATTTATATAAACGTTTTTGAGACTCGTTCTTTCTGAAGCGTCTTAATTTCCTAGATGCGTAGATCGATAAAGGTGTCAGTGAGGCAGGATATTTCATTAGGTTATCACAACATCTTCTTTGAGAAGTCATCGTTTGTCACCGTTTAAGTAAGAAAGATGTCACATGCATAAGAACCACCCAAGGTTTTATTAATTGAAAGGAAAACATAACGAATATAGCAATGGGATATATTTTGTGTATTAGTAAGAAAAATACCATAAAATTGTATTACCTCAAATTTTTATATACTACTTTTTTTTAAATTAAAAATATTAATTTGCCATTTTTACTGAACTTGTGTGCATTAAAAGTATAGATTAGAGGGATAAATGAATGGAGTGCATCATTTGTATAAAACTGTACCCATCAAAATTTATATATTAATGTTCTGAATCTTGATAAATCCCCACTGGTGACAGAGAGGTTCTGGTCTCAAAGCTGGTAGACGTAAGGTAACGGGATTGATCAGAGGGCAAACTCGTCGGTCTAGCCGTTGAGAAATGTCCATGTTTTTCTCCGAAACTTCCGTAGACACAGGAATACCTTAGAAAAAACTCACGGAGGGAACTTCTTTTAAAGCCTGGGATTCTAGCACAGCAAATCGGCTTTAAATATAAGATCAACACCTGAAGCTATTTTAAATGTTTTCTCTAGTTGTTAAAAGCATTATTTTTACAAGAAACATAAGCACTAATATATATATAAATATATATATATATATATAGTTCTTTTAGAAATAAGTTGATCATTTCTTAGAAATCGACCTGTTGCAGTCGCTTAATTTAGAAGTCAATCATTGCAAGAAGGCAAATCCTTCCCTTAATTTCCCCCTTGCTGCAAAAATTTTAGAATTTTTCACATCTGTAACTCCTCAGAAGATATTTAACAGTTAAAATAATTCTTTTCCTCTCTATAAATCAAGTTTATAGCCATAAAATTACCGAAATATTTTAAAAATTGGGTTGCGTCCCCCCAAAACGGTGGTGGATAGGGCAAAATGTGTATCATATGCAGATTCAGGAGGTCATTTTACTTAAGAAATTGCAAAAATTATGTTATGGCAGATTTTCATGCAGAGCAATAAAATATCTGAAATATCCATTCAATTCGAACTAAAGTTAGATAATAGATTAAACTCAGAAATACCTAGAATTAATTCAATGGGAAACTTTTTTTTTTCTTTTAAGAAGTGGCCACTCTAAATTTCAAAACTCGTATCTTAAAAAACGTATTCATGATCGTATTTACTTAAATGTTGATGCATACATGGATTATAAAAGTTCTCCAACAACTTTATTAATAAACCCGATTACCAATCTTGTTTTAAAATGGCGGCTAGTTGAAATCAAGCGGCTATTTGCCATCAGGCTGCCTCTCAAATTCCAGTTGATGCTTGAAAATTTGTATATTTGAAAGATATTTATATTGTAAAGATTTTTTCACCATATAGTGCACTAAAATTTGCACATTTGCTCATTAAAAAATTGCACAACACACAAAACTTTTTTCCTTCATTTACACTAATAGTCAGAAGTGTATCTGAGTTCTTTTGTTTAAATCTGTTCCAAAATTATCAATGATATTAAACCCATTTTCTACAGAAAACACGTTTTTTTCTTTATAAAAACGAATATTAATAAGATTATGTTTAGTAAATTTTAAGGATGATAATATGGACAGTAAAATTACTCTATAGGTAACTGTTTATTGGAATTTCTCTGCATTTGTGTGTGCAGGAACTCTTAGTACTATATACATATATTTCAATAGAATATACGCTATAATAAACCTAAATAGCATATAGAAATACTAATAATATTTACGAGAACATGGAGATATAGATAAAGAAAAGGACTAAAAAACTGTTGGAGCTTTTTAATTTGACACTAAGTGTCTTTCGTAAGTCATAAACTCGTTTCAGATGTCCTCGGTGGGAATTAACTAAGGAACCCATTACTGTCTTCATGAAAGTTTTGGAGTAAACCGCGAAAAATTCCTATCAAATATGTTGACGAGCTGCATATGTGTTTAAAAACGGAGCTTTTAGTCTATAAGCTTTAAACCCAGACTGGTTGGACAACAGACGCACGAAAAAGCCGAAGTAAAGTTTAAAATTTGCTACATTTGTCTTAAATGTTACTTTTACAGATAAACATTATTAAGACCGCATCCATCATAATACTTTAAAAATACTTAAAGGTGATTATAAAAGTAAAATTTTAACTGTAAAAATTAAAATGGCAACTTCTTGTTTACCGTGTAATTTTTTAAAGACCCATTAATCTCCTACATTTAGTGAAATAGATAAATTTAGGTAATTGTATCTTCTATTTTACCACATATATTTCTCAGCAATTTAAAAAACACTTTTTCTGATCGCAGTTTCAAAAGCTTTTCTTTTTCTTTTTTTTCTTTTATAAACCTGTTCACGGATTTTGCAACATGAATAAGCGTGACGTTAAAAAATGTAAATTTATATTAGCAGAGAATTCTGTTGACCACATCATGTAACTTATTTTTTGAAATAAAAATCCTGTCTTTCAGTCTTTTGTTGATGTCTGTATCAGGGATGGAACACGGGCGCAGAATTCATACAGGAATCCATTTAAGAAATTTCTCTACCTATAATATCGTTGATTTAAGAAGTAGAAAATTTTCTTACATTGATAGTGGTATGAATTCTGCGCCCGTGTTCTATCCCTGCTGTATTTTTATTGTGAGTTTTTATGCACTATTTTTTAAATATTATTTTCTGACCCTGTTCTTTACAATTCATAAGTAGTTGTAATTCTTAAAATATAAATTAAATTGCATAATAATCAATTCCAAACAACTTTATGTTATAAACAGATTTTTTTTAACAAGGAGCTTTCAAGAAATACATTTAACATAATAGATTTCTTTCCTTTAATTAGTGAAAAAATATCTGTCAAAAACAAATAAATTAATTATAAAATTTACACAGCATGAAAAAAGAAAAAACACTTTGAAAAATTATATCTACTTTCACCGAAAATGGCAAACATATCACTCTTCTCAGGTAACATTCGCTAACACAATAAAGCCCTAATTAGCCTAATTGTCTTAATTCATTAAACTTCCTTAAACTAGTGTTTACATAAAACGGAAAGCATAGAAGGGAATTCTCTCTCTCTCTTTTTTTTTTCTATTTTCGGGGTAACCGTTTTCTAATTAGATTTTCTAAAATCACAGTCACTGTTTCAGAAATTCACTATTCAAACGTAGGTACATATCAAGTGTACATAGGTCACGAAAAAGGCCTTCGTAATTATGCGTTTTTCTCTTTTAGAATTTTTTTTATATACCCACAATACCCCTAATATACCCACAATTTCAAACGAAAAATGTTCTTCTTTTAAAAAGTCTATTTACCATATATTTTTGTCTACTTGTGCCAAGTATATTTTTATTAAATTAAGTAAAACATCTAGTTACTAGTTTTTACTAGTAACTATTTTTTGTTTACTTGACAAACAAAATTATTTTTACGAAAGGAACTTTTATAGTTTATAGATTTTCTTTTTGTGAAACGAAAGTTAAATGAATCGTATATATTTTGCATTATGAATATCTCGTCTGATGAGATCCTCATGTCAACATAATTCATTGAAAACATCATTTTTCTTTAAAAAATTTTTGATAAAATAAACGATTTATAAAAATGAATGAAATTTGATTATTTTTTGTTTAAGTTTTTTCTGTTCAGTTATAGTTCAGTTTTGTAAATTAATAACAGTTTGTTGTAAAAAAATAAAAGCGTTTTTATTGCATTAATAAGGAATTATTCATGTTTATATGATTTACAGTAAACGTAAGTATTTGTTGCTAGTTTTACAAAATTATTTGCAATTTAAATTGCCATCTTGTAGTTTTAAAATTTTTGTAATTTTTTTTTTTTATTATTATGTTACATTAGTTTTCATACTTAGTATTTTTACCATTTAATATTTTAAATATATTTTACTATAGAAATTTATTCAAATTATTTTTTTTATTGTTAATAGAAATAACAGATAATGTAATTTAGATTTCCATTGAAGGTTTCGATAAACAAGCAACCATTTTTTGAATGTGTTTCAAAAGAATTCTTTAATGTAATTTTTTGAATGTGAATAAAGTGTTTTAGTTTGACTATTTTTTATAGTCTTGTACATTTGTAAGTCATTAAAAGCTGGAATGAAAGTTCAAATTCTGCAGCACTTGCGATAAGGTATTTTAGTTTAACACCACTTTAAAATAGATGCAATCTTTCAAGTTCTTATTTAAAGAACATATATATATATATATATATATATATATATATATATAAGTAAAAAAATAAAATAAAATAAAATAAAAATAAATTAAACAAAAAGCAGAATTGAGTTTTCAATAAACCAGTGTATTTTGTCTAAAAATAAAACGTTTCCTTTAAGAGTGCGGGATGATGATTAACTTAAAATTTGTCAATAAGTATAAAATTTTACTTCCAAATAAAATCTTTGCTTTTAAGTTTATAATCTGACAAATTGGTTTTCCTGTATTAGTTATACAGTTTTAAAAAATATTATGTTTACCCTAATTATAAGCATTTCAATCTTTCTGAATATATTCTAATTAAAGGTATTTTCTCCATCTCAGGCGACTAATAAGAACTGGTAAGTGGTCTTACCTGCCGGAGAGGGTTATCTCTTTTTCTTGAGAGGAGTGGGGGGGGGGGAGGGTTTATATTGTTATATGTATTGTACTTAATTTTTGAATGAATTGCATAGTTTAATGTTTTGTATTAATTCAATTCTAATCTTGAATCCTTTTGCTTATACTTTTTGTTTTCATCTATGAGATGTCAAGGGCTACAAACGTATTTTTTGGCTAAAAAGAACACGTTTCTTCAGAATAAACTTCTCATTTTCCATTCCCTACATGAGGGGGGGAGGAGGGCTCCCCTGAAGAAGACCCCCCATGTGTTTTGGGATTACTTTTCTTTTATTGTCAGTTTATATATATATATATATATATATATATATGTATGTATGTATTATGCACATGTATATGTATTATGATGAAAAGGAAAAAATAAATTAAGTTTTTCTAAAAAATATATTTTAGCTAAATTAACAATTTAGTAGTACACTAGTCTCTTACGAATATAGTTAAAAACATTAGGACACTCACTTAAATATATTTTAAGAACGTTAGCATAAAATATGTTGAAATTTTCTATTTAAAACTTTCTCTCGTGATTGAAACAATATATCGAGATAAAAGTATCAGGTAAAGAACTTACATTAAATTGGCATCATGTTCTGCAATCTAGGATTAATTAAAGTTCGTCAAAAATGTGTAAAATACAAAATATTACATTTTTTTAAAAATTTATAATTGTTTATATTGGTCAATATATTGTTTTTTCTCGATATATTTTGTGTCATTTTCCTCATGTTCACATTGCGAATTGGTGAAATTTTAATCGATTAATTTAAAGTAAAATAAAATAAAATATGTGTACGTAAAGAAAATATGTACCTAGGAAAATGTTTAGATTTTAGTTTTATCTTTATAAAACAATGAATGTCTCAAAAAAGAAAATAATAATAAAAAATGTGTAAAAAAAAAAAAACAAGCAAAAATCTAATACATATATATATATATATATATATATATATATATATATATATTACAGAATGGCGGTCATATATCAAACGATTTATAGATTGTATTTAATTATATTATCAATATTTTCCACAAAAGTAGATTATTTTATTTTTAAGCAGTAGTACTAAACAGATGAATATTACTACATGTTCGATATCAGGTAAGATAAATCCAAGTGAACTAAATTATTGCTTTTAAAGTGCATCGTATATCTATTTCTTTTTTTCTTTTTTAAATTTCATTGAAAATCACGTAAGTATGAAAAAGTAACTGCACTTCTAATTAGAGAAACAGATGTAGTTTTTTTTTTTTTTTTTTCGAAGAGTAGCTTGCTGCTTATTATTCTCCTAAAAGAGAGCAGAATGTTTCAACTATAAATGAAAACCAAATAATATTTTTAAATTTGAAAATATTTTCATTTTATCTCTTATTACGTTAAATAGAAAAACTGTTATCATGGAAAGAAAAGCAATTTTAATAAACATGTTTCTTTTCTTTTCATAGGATATTTTCCAGATGTGCGTTCTTTCTTCTTTAGAAAACCATGATAATACAAACATTATCTGGTTTTGATAAATTGTAAAATGATTTTCGGTAATCTATTCTAACAGAAAATAATGTCATTTTAAATGCATATTATTATGTATAAATATTAAAATAGAAATACATTTCAAAACTTTTTTGTAATACTTACCGATGTCAAAACAATGAGCCTTATTTATTTATTTTTTTTAATTTAAAATTTATAATTATTACTATGCATATTAATTGAAAAATATTTTGTTTAAAAACTACGTGTGAAAGTTAAATAAACTAATTTAAAACAATCACCATTATATTATAATTTTTTAATAAGATATTTTTCAATATGCGTTATATTTCCTTGTGTATGTATTAAACATAATTTTTTTCATTTTATATTGATGCATTAAAATTAAATTAACATAAAGGATTTTGAAGCATATTACACTGTGATACCCAATACACACTTTGTGGGGAAAACAACAACAACAACAAATTAGATGGTGTATTTGTGCTCGTGGGATAATGTTTATTACGGTCATACGTAATAGAATGAATGAAGTAGTCAAATTCCGATGATACTTGAAATATATATATATATATATATATATATATATATATATATATATTATATTATAGAACAATGTTTTGTGTAAATAGATTGCAACGCTTTAGTGTTTGTATTTATTTATTTCATTAGTGTAATTTTACTTTGATAAATTAATTTTATAATATAATTATATATATATATATATATACAAACTAACCGAGATTAAATGAAAATTAATCCCAAAACACATAAGTGGCTTCTTCAGGGGACCCTCCCCCCCCCCTCCATGTAGGGAATGAAATATGAGAAGTTTGTGACGAAACTTTGTCTATTTAGCGAAAAATAACGCATTTCTAGCACACAACTTCTCATAGATGGAAGCAAGACAGCAAACGAATTTTGTTAATTTGGGAAAAAATATGTTTTAAAACTCTATGGCTGATACAGAAGAACCAATTCGTTAAAGTATAAACTTAAAATTAAAATTTTGTCTTTTATCATAAAATCATAATCTCCAATAAACCAGCCTTGAAATTAAAGCCTTGATTAGCTCAATAATATCTTGAATACTTTAGAGTCGGACGATAATTGCCATATCACTAATAATAACTACCCAATATTAAAACATTTTAATGAAATCTCAAAAGATATATCTACAGTTAATACATATGATTTTGAAATTTTGCTTTTGGTAGTATTCCACATTATTTTGTTCTAGAAATTTTCGAAAAAAATCTACGAGGAGTTTTGTCATGAAATAGATTGCGAAAAACTTTACTGGATTAACCTTATTAAATTTTTTAACTTCGAAAATGTTTTCTGTTAACGGTGTTGATTATGTTTTACAAATTCACGACATCCCGATGGCAACCAGTTACTCGAGTATCTTTGCAAACATTTCTTTGTTTATGTTTTAAAGAAAATTTAAAGATATTAAGTTTTATCGATATATTGATGACGTAATAGATATAATCTGCGAAAATTTTACGAAATATGCAGCAGGAATCTATCTCTCCGACCTTACTTAAACCGGACTGACACTGGAGAATTTTTTTTTTACCTGAATTTAAAAATTAATAATAATAAAAAAAAGTAAAAACTGGTTTATTGCAATTTACGATAAAAGGCAGAATTTTAACATTAAAGTTTGTAATTTAACGAATTGGTTCTCTTGTATCAGTCATAGAATTTTAAATGATATTATGTTTTCCCAAATTAATAGAATTAAAATGATTTGCAATAACCATTTAGACCTGAATTTTGCTCTGGAAAAATCTCAAAAACATATTAATCAGTATTTCTCAATCTACTGACTATTTAAGTTTTTCCTTGTATTAATTTATATTCTTGTATTTTTATATTGATGTATTATATTTTGTACTTTATTTATGAATTTAAATGCTTTTTAATGCTTTGTATTAATTGAATTCGTTTGCTGTATTGTCTTGCTTCCATCTGTAAGATGTCGGGGGCTAGAAACGTGTTTTTTGGTTACATAGCCAACGGTTCGTTAGAAACTTCTCATATTTCATTCCCTATATGTGGAGGGGGCTCCCCGTAAGCAGGTCTTCATGTGTTTTGGGATTAATTTTCGTTATCCTCTGTTAGTTTGCTTGTTTATTATAGTTTTATGTTTTCTTTTGCTGCATTTGCTCATGGATTTGTACATAAATACTCTGTTTCAGTTTTATATATAAAAGTTCAAGTTTTATTTCATCTAAATTTTTTAAGATTTAACAATATATCACTTATGTACATATGTACACTTGTGATATATGTATATATATTACATATATGTGTGTGTTCGTGTACTTATATTACAAAGTGATGTCTTAAGCAGAATTCCTTTAACATAAGTAAAATAGCAAATACCTTTTTTTTTTTTTCTTTTTTTTTTTTTTTTTTTTTTTTTTTTTTTTTTGTAAAAAAGACACTTTAAAACATGTATTTTTAAAAACATATTAAACTAAAATGCATACTTATAGTTAAAATACATTTCAAAACTTTTCGCCCTAATCAAATAGACATTATCAGCAAAATATTTGTAACAATTGTGTTTCTATTGTTTTTAAAGTGCTGCTCTCTCTCTCTCTCTGTATATATATATATATATATATATATATCACATTTTCAAGTTACGAATGCAGTTAAGCATGATTTATAGAAAATTTAAAGATTCTATTCACAGAAGTCCGTTCTGGTCCAAAAACGGGAGTCGACTGGTTGGAACTTTGTTGGGTTACAAGGTAGCAACGTGCAGTGCTAGATGTCTGTAACCCAACAAAGATCCAACCAGTCGAATCCCGAGTATCTACCGGAACGAACTTCTGTGAATACCATCTTCAAAGTTTCATTAAATCAGCCTTAACTGTATTTGTAACTTGAAAATATGATATATATATATATAGAGAGAGAGAGAGAAAGAGAGAGAGAAAGAGCTGCACTTTATCAATACAATTGTTACAAATATTTTCCTGATGATGCTTTGATGATCCGGACGAAAAGCTTTGAAAATGTTTTTTTTAAACTAAAAACATGTCTTTTAGATAAATATGGTTTTAAATATATTTGTTTTATAGTGTGTTTTTAATCAGTATCTTTTTTATAAGATAACTTATAGCAATTACTTTTCTTAGCTCTTATGTAACGGTTGTTTATTAAAAGCTAACGGAAAGAGCAAAAAAAGAGTATGTATCGCCTGTATCTCCTTTTTTTGATTAACTCTGTTTTTCTAAAAACAATTTCGTAAATCTGAATTACATTAGAAAATGTTTATAAAAATTTATTTTTAAAATGGTTTTTAAAGGTATTTTTTTATGTAATAGTGATAGTTTTATTTATGTAATATAACTTTTTGTAAAGTCTCCATTATAAAATGTATCGTATTTCTATACTATATTTATTTATTTATTTATTTTTTACAATTAAAGGCAGTTTCTTTGAAACATTTTAACAAACAAAAGCTTCAAAATTTCCCATAAATGTATTTATATTTTTTCGTTCATATTCTTTATTTAAATAAAAAATAATATTCATTGATGTTGATTTGCAAATGCATTGTAATTATAAAGTATAATTGTTTAAAAATAAAATATTCTTGTGTGTCTTTCACACGACTTTTTCTTATCTAGCATATCAATTCTATAAAAATGGATTTCAAATTAAATTTTAAGATCAATAAGCTAAGGTAATAAAGTTCATTATTTTTGGAAAATAATTAAAATATGTTAAGCAACAGTTTTATTTGACATTTAATTTTGTGAGAGGGGCTGCCGCCCCCTCAACCCCATCGTTCAATTATAATGCGTACATTTAATATATATACAAGTATGTAATTAATTCGATTTAAAACGCTTATCTTGATCAACATTTTTGTAGAATCCTATCATTTTCTTTAAAGTACCAAATTTGAACTTTTTGCACTTATTTGTTTTTAAGTTAGGCTCTTAACAGATATGCATAAAGATCAATATTAAAAATTGGACTTTCGTATTCAAATTACCTCAAAACGTGATATTATTAAAAAAAAATAGATTTGAAAAGTTAACTTCAATTTTTTTTTGTTTACTGTAGGAGTACGAAAAAGGAATTCGTCGACGTAGTAAAATGTAGCAAAACACTTCCTTGAATTTCATTTAATAGAAATGAATGTTTAGCTTAATTTTCCGTAGCGCTTTACATTGTTATAAAGTATTGCATTGTGTACTTAAATTTGGTTTCATATGAAACACACGTAACCGAAACACACTTTTAGCTATTTCGAATAAAACCCGCAATATATGCAGATGCTTTGGGTAGCCGTGTAAATGAATTATGAATGATTTATTTACTAATCTCTATTAAAAAAAATGATTTTATGCTTGTAAAAAAAATATGATCCTTCCATTTTGTTTAGAGCAAATGGATACACATAGTATCTAGGACGGTCAGTGGTGAGGCGTGCATGCGCGCCACCTTACTTACACTGCACTTACCAAATTTTTTTCCTATAGACGTAATGTATTTGAATTCTCTTGGATGTCCCTGTACACGAACCATTTGCTTGATCGTAACGAAATGTTTAGTGTAGCATCATCATTATATGATACAGATTTAGCATACCAAGTTTTGAATTCCTGCTCTACTTGTTATTGAGAAATGCTGATAACAGTCAGATACACAGGCACACACACACACAGGCACACACACACATGTAGACAAACACACACACGTCCCTGAATTCAAAAAGCATTTTTTCTGGATTCAGTGGACCTGATAATTGGCAAATAACACAAACACACAATTTCGGAACTTTGACTCCAAAACAACATTTTCTCTACAATATACTATATGTGTAAGAGAAAGTAAAAACGACTTTAATAAATTGACAAAAAAAAAATCATGTCGTTTTTTATTAATTTGGTTTAATATACAAAAACTATTCTTTTTGTATCATTTTCTATTTAACCACTAGGTTAATTTTATAAATATAATTATTATAATTATGCATAGCTGGAAAATTTCTTAACAGGAAATCAAAATAACAATAGTGCTCTCAAAGCAAAATTTATGTTAATCAACAAAAAAAAAAAAAAAAAAAAAAAAAAAAGAAAAGAATCTGGTGTGTCACTCACACGACTTTCTCTTACCCTGAAATACAATAAATACAGGTTGCAGATTAATAGGTAAGATAACGAGTACTGTTATGGAAACCTATGTTAAAAAATTCATATTAGGCTTCTGAAGAGTTTTATATGATAATAAGTTCTGCGTGAGGGGGGCTACCGCCCCCCTCAACCCCCCGTTTCATTAATGCACCTACATTTATATAGAATTAAATTCGGTTATTAAAAAATAAGTCTGTTTTTAAAAAATAATTTATTAAAATTATTATTTAAAAAAATTATCTTTCATGATAATGCAGACGATTTCCATATTAGAGAAGTAGTATAACACCAAATATCCAAAAAAAAAAGTCCATTTTATTCTCAAAATTTAAGAAAAAAAAAAAGTACGTTTTTTTTTCGTTGGAAGTAAAAAAAATCGATAACTTTGTTTTAAATTATCGCAGATCGATGGTTCAACCATTCGTTTTAAAGGTATTAGCGAGCTCTTTTGAAAGATACCCATCATGAAAATTTACTCCCCTCAAGGGGCGACTTCCCCCCCAGGGGGGGGAGGCGAGGCTCCTACATACACAAAAAACAATTCCCAGTTAACTATCTCTATTACAAAATATATATATTCGTTTCAGTTGGTTTAGTGCAGTCTATAGACGTTAAATTCTATTTTCCTGCAATTTCCGTATATTATTATTACGTAATGTATTAGAATTCTCTTGATTGTCCCTGTACACGAAACATTAGTTTGATCTTAACGAAAAGCTTACTGTAGCATCCCTATATGATTCACATTTAGAATACCAAGTTTGAACTTTCTGCCATAATTTGTTTTTCAGATATGCTGATAACAGACAGACACACAGACAGACACACAGACACACAAACAGACACACAGACAGACACACAGACAGACAGACACACAGACATACACACAGACCATTTTTCTAAAAACATGGTTTTCGTATTCAGGGGACCTCAAAACGTGTAAATATAACAAAATCTCGCGTTCGAAAATTTGACCCAGAAACAATACCTTCTCTACCTTATGGGTAAGAGAAAGTAAAAAGGGAAAACAAGGCGTTTAAAATTTCCGTGCCGATGTTCATAATAACCCCCAACATTTTGTAATTTTATTCTTTTGTTGGGTTTTATAACCACTGTCATTAGTTTCAAATAAAGAATAAAAATTTAATAGGTATTATTGAATAGCTAAATTTGCCCTCTAATTATTAATAAAAATTATTTAATGCGAAACAAATATAAAAAAAAAATCTAAAAATGTTATAAGTGGTCATAATAACATCATCGGATCCTGTATTTATATACATATATATACGTATTAATATAAGTTATATATTTCAAGTTATATATTAATTATATACATTATTAATCCTTATTATTAAAATTCTTCTTATTCATACATATAAAAGACGTTACGAAAATTCCATTGAAAAAAAAAAAAGAAAAAAAAAAAGAAAACTTTACTTTTATTTAAATTTTCATAATTTAAAATTTATTTAAAAATGTAACATTAAAAAAGTATAAAATAATAAACATTGATGTAGAATTAAGATTTAACTTGCAAAATTTCTTCAGAAACTATGCTCTTTTCTAATTAAATCAGAATTATATTTACTTAGTATTCATTCTTTAAATAAAACGTAATTAATTTCTTAATCATGCTCAACTTATTCCATCTAAGCAAACTTCATTAATTCTAAAAATCATATTGAAGTACAATCACTGTATTGTTATTGATCAAAAGTATTATTCAATTCTGTTTATTATTTTCAAATGACTAGATAATTAAATTATTTCTAAAATAAAAATAAAAGCACAATGTCATGCAATATTTAACGGTTAGAATATAATATTTTACAATGAGAATTTATTGTATTTTTCTAGTCATTTTTTTTTTTATTTTTATTAAAATATCTGGTTGCCCAAAACAAATTATTATTATTTTGATTTGTTTTATTGTTATGACAAAAGTATGTAACACAAAGTAAGCAGCACAATCAGTGTTTCAAATTTAAGGACTTTTTTATTCAATATGAAATACTAATTTTTAATTGTAATGTTTATCTAATCGCATCGAAGATTCACCATCTATCACGTATATAAAATATCACTCCTTAACATTATTGGTGTTTCTTGAGTAAAAAAGTCACTATACTTGGTAACACTCAGTGCAAGATATACGGAAATTTGTCTTTTCAATTGCCTGTCATTTGGGGTGGCAAGAATCATGCATAATATTTATTTCATAACGGAAATAATTCAGAAAAAATAGTAGGCTATTATTACTCTATATACATTCAGGGGCATTGAAAATAGTCCGCCAAGAAAGGAGAAAGGTAAGACTGCAAAACTTTGTAAATAATTACAGTCAGATCCGATATGCAAATGATCCAAGTTTAGTACCAATGCGCATGGCCACACACGCTACAGTGGCGCTGCAATCGGTAAGTGGGCCGTATATAAACCGGTGCATAGTCGAAGATTCATAAACGTGATGATCTCATTTCGACTCTAAAGGAACTTTAGTAAGCGACAAATGCCATGTAGACGTGTGAGAATACATTTATCATAGTTAAGCGAGTTTGAGAAAGACCTGATCATTGGATTGAAAACTGCAGGCTGTTTGCCGCGCCGTGTGACTCGCCACGTCATCCGTTCTTATTGTGCCGTTAGAACATGCTGGGAGTAGTGGACACCAGCTAGTACCCACGTGCGGAGAAATAGGTCTGGAGCTATCAGGAAGACGACAAAGCGAGAGGGTGGAAGGATCGTGAGACAAGCGCTCGTTGTCCCCACAGTGATTCGTTCCACGATATAATAAAATGTAGGGTTACCTGTTGTTCCAAAAACCATTTCCAGGCGGTTTGCAGAAGCTAATCTGCAATCCATGCGCTCTTCTCGTGCACTGCTTTTAACATTGAAACATCGGCGGCTTCGTTTACAGTGGTGCGAAGCCAAAGCGACGTGGAATAAAGTTACAAAATGAATGTTACAGATTGGCAAAAACGTTGTGTTTAAATATGAATCCCGATTTGCTTTTGGAACAGATGATAACCGCGGGCGAACGTGGTGACGGATCATTTGCACAAATGTGACAAAAAATAGTTTTAAATGTTTTAAAGCATAATGAAAGAATTCTAAAAAGTGTAGAATTTATTTATTATTGAAAAAATATATTTACAGAAATTGCTAACGTAACTGGCTCTTTCAAAAACGATACAATATATGTGTGCCTACATTTGACACTGGCACATAACTCTTTTTAACACTCTTCTCTGCGAATGTGCTAAGCTAACATTTCATTACAAAAGATGCGTCACTTGAATTTAGTCTGTAACCGTCGTTGATATCCACGTTAATATTATCGTCGTGGTTGATAACAGGAGGGTCACAGTAGTCTGATAAGTCCGATGATGAACCATATCGTTTCATGGGTCGAAATTCCTTTTCTTTAATGATCTTTCACCTTCGCACCCTCGGCCGGTTTTATACCTTACCGGACCCTGGCTGGGGAAAACTGAAGGATATGTTTTCGTGTAAGCCCTTTCGTCAATCGACATAGTCAATTGGTCCTTATATGGTCACAAAATGATGAGGCTGGACTTTGCTGCTGTGCGTCCACTAGTAGTGGTTCTTTTCTCAATGTTGGAGACAGGAGATATATCGTACGCATACACTGCATTTCAAGTTCCTGCGTCCCATATTTATACCAACAAATGGTGCCCATATTTACACCAATATTATCTAAAAACGATGACCCATATCACATATAACTTAAAGACTCACTGACTAAAATCGTGCTTCTAAGAGGGGCTTTGGATCTTCGATTTCCGGATATCACGGGGGAATTATTTTAAACTAACCTTAAGATCATGAAAAGACAACGATTTTAGATAGCTGTTAAAAGTTTGCAATCCAAAATAAATACCAATTTGCACAATAACTCTCACTTCATCCACGCTCTTTTAAATAAAATAGTTCTTACTGCTCTCTAGTATCTTATTTCATCAAGTGGCATCGTCTACAGTCCTTGCCACCAAATGTCACCACTTCTCATAGCCACTTAATGAGGGATGCCCACATTTACACCTATGACCATTTTTACACCTGCTCCTCTATTCTTGTAAGTTTCGAAAAATAAAATTTATCATTTAATTGATACATGAAATTATAATTATATTTTACAAATACACTATGTTGAAATTAAGCCTCGTTTAAATAGATGTATATTTTGTGATTTTGTTACTTAAATCCTTTTTCAAGGAATGGATTATGATCACGGAATACTATTTAATTTTATATCCCATCACCTACATTAAAATAACAAGTAAAAATCATAAATAAATTCTAGAATAACAATGGATTAGTTTGAAATGGAAAAAAAAATATGCTTATGATGTATAAAGATGCTGGGAAATAAAATATAGTTTTTTAATGTTACAGATGCTGTACATGAAAACTATTTTGTAAAAAAGAGACAAGTGACGACTTTCAAGCTTAACCTATCTAAATTTTATAACTAGATCGGATTCAAAAAACGAAAAAGAAAGAAAGAAACTTAGATTAATACGTGTTACTATGTTTTTCAAAAACTCCCACATATATGTATACACTATATTTATTAATACATTGTGTAAAAACTTGGTACGAAATAATGCTGGTGATAAAGATTATAACAAAAGCAAATTTATTCAAAAACAACACTTAAATGAGGTAATAAGAAAACTTACACATTTTGAAATAATATGAATATCTATAAACCAATTATTACATTTATTATGAATAACATGAATATTAAAAATCGCTTTTTAGGCAATAAAGTAACTGTAAACAATAATAGTTTTTATTTTTAAACGATCAAGTGTTGTTAATTATCAAAAAATAATATTTTAAATTCTATGATAATAATAGTGAATTACATTTTTTTTTTAATTACTTATTGTGTCGTAATTAAGAAAAAGTGATATTTGTAGTAACTCCTGCGGCACGGTGATGACAACAAACGGTATATATATAATGAAAATTACTAAATGCAAAACGTTTTTCAATATTTGTACAACTAAATAAAAACCACAATACCATTTTTTTTTCTTTCAAACATTCTTTGTTTACCATATATAAAAATAGTTCATGGTAATTAGATTCTTTACATTACTGAATAAAAATATACTTAACGCAAACAGATACAGATATAAAGTAACGAGGTTTTTTAAAAGAGAATTAGCCTGAAATCATAGGTTCATTAGTCACAAAGAATTTTTAAGGAGATAATATCATAATAACGATATGAATGTTCCTTTCGTAACCAATTTACGCTAGAAATATACTTTCGTTTAAATATTAAATTTTAGAAGTGATAATTGTGCTTTTCGAAAAGCTAATTAGAAGAGAGTTATTCTGAAATAAAATATGAGCTTACATTGTGCAATCTGTTTTATGTACTTTAGTTTCAAGAGTTAAAGGAATTAAGCAATTAGGTTAATTATCGTTTCATTGTCTTACCGAACTTAAAAGTAAAAAAAAAAAAAAAAAATGGAAAATGTATTTTTTCTCCTTTTGCTTTAAAGTCGACGTTAATTTTTAAAAAAGTATGCTTTTCTTTTCTTTCTTTATTTCTTTCTTTCTTTATTTTTTTTTTCAAATTATTTAATTTATTTTTGCAGAAATTTTTAAGTAATTGATCAATAAAATATATATATATGTATATTAATTTAATTTTAGTTTCTCAACAATATTTTTTCTCAAATTCTCTACGGCGAAAAAAATAATATTGTTTTGATAGCTTTATAACGTAAACTGATGTTTAAGTAGGAAACATAACTACTTATGTAGAAAAAAATGAATTTTTGAACTTCTGGAAAAAACACAAGCTTCTCGAAATAAGCTATTGGTTTTTATTACAAAAGCAATTAAAAATAATTATTTGCTAATATATTTTAATTGAATTTTATTTTTTTACTTTTTTTAATGTCACGTTTATTTGTGTAAGAAAACCCAACTATTTTATAAGCAAACAAATTTTGAAATGTTGTGAAACATTTTGAACATTATAGAAGAATTGTTTTTAACTGACTTTTAAGATTGGGTTTATTTAATATTATCAAGACGTTCTTCACCCTTTTCGGTACGATGATAAAGGAAAAAGTATAATGTTAAAAAATAACATAATAATATTGTGCAATATCGTTTTAAAATTTGGAAGAAATACTTTATTCTATACTAATGAAGTATTTTGAATTTTAAAAATGTTATTTATCTTATAGAAATGCTTATATATATATATATATATATATACTAGCCGCCTTCGGCGACCAGCTGGTTCGCGATCCCTGAAAAATCCGACTTTACGAAATTCCCGCTCGGGGGCGCCTGCGGCGCCTTTTTACCGTATCAGGTCTAATAACAGCTTATTGATATATCGTGAAAATAGCTTATCTAAATCGCAGTAAACTCCCGTGCGGTAGCGCCTTCGGCGCTGATATTTCAAATTTCTAACTTTAGCTATATCCCGCTCGGTGGCGCCTGCGGCGCCTTATCCCCGTTTTAGAACTTACAACACCTTCCTCGCTCATTGGAATTTGAAATATTGAAATTTTAAAATATAACAGCGCCATCTGGCGGTAGAAATTTCTGTAATATATTGTTCAATTCTAAATCAACAAAGCTTTCAAATGATGTATTACTTATGAAAATATTTTAATTAGTAGCTGAGATACAAAATAAAACCTAAAAAGGAAACCTTAAAACGTGTAAATCGGGTAAAATCTCGAATAATACTTTCGATAATATAAAAGAACTTTAAAATATCTTTCGAATGATGTATTAAAAATTATATAATCATAATTAGAATTTGAAATATTGAAATTTTAAAATATTTCACCGCCATCTGGCGGTAGAAATTTCTGTAATCTACTGTTCAATTCCAAATCAACAAAGCTTTCAAATGATGTATTACTTATGAAATTATTTTAATTAGAAGCTGGGATAAAAAAGAAAACCAAATACCTTGCCTTAAAATCTTAATATGCCAACCAATTTCAAACGCTGCAACTCTTTTTTTTTTTTTTTTATTGCCTTTTTTCCCTGTTCCTCAAACCCTCCCTAATAATCGTACTCTTTCAAAAATATTCACAATCGAATTATCGGGCATTAAAACTACATACTACGAAATTTCGACTACTGCAAATACTGCAAAAAAATAAAAGAAGACAATCTTTTTCCAATAAATATGTCATTTTTTTAATTATTCATATATTTTCATGAAAATTGAACAGTAGCTTTATAATATGCTGTCTAGGCCGAATATTAATTCAAATGTAACGTGAATGAAAATTTGAAAAAAATTGAAAATTGCAATTTTTCCCCCCAGTATAAAACACATGATATCTTAATTGATTACAACCATTTCCGTTTTCATCACAGACATCACAGACAGTTGTCTCGTATGTGTTTTGTTTCCGATCGAGACCGCTTAGAAAATCGTCTGCCTGTTTCCAACTAAATTTCATAGTTTAGTTAATTTTAAAAAATCTAATTGACGTATCGATAAGCCGCTTGCACTCTTAGATTCAGAAAAAATTCCCCTTTCATTTGGTACCAAATTCGTAATGATCGGACTAATATTTCTAATTTATTTTCCATTTTTTCTGCTTTTAACTCCGTTAAAATATCTACTTTTATGCAATCTCGGTGAATTCTGAGTCATTGAGATCGTTTTTGATTAAGACATAGGTCTACATTTTAATTAATATCTCCGCAACTAATTAAAATTTTTAAATTCTGTTTTGACTATCCCCTCGGGCAGGCTTCTGAGCACCCGTATGTCAAATTTTGTAGTTCTGCGTTCAGTAGGGGCTGAACGTATAGATGCTCAGACAGACAGACAGACAGACAGAGAGACAGAGAGACAGACAGACAGACAGACATATTCTTTTATTATTATAGATATACTTTTCAGAGAGTGATTTTTTTAATAAAAATGATTTGGATTATAATTAAAAATTATATTTTTATATTTTCGATTGAATTTTTGTTTTATACTTAACTTATGCCTCGTTTTCTGGCTATCGGCTCTATAACACAGTTTCCAAAAATTTAACGCATTTTTTAGAAATTTCTTGATGGGGGGGGGATTTGAAATCAATTCGTTCCTCGTTAAGATTTAAAAAATGAAATAACTGTTTTTGGCAAACCTTTAAAATTGTAAGTGTTTAACATAGCCAAATCTAACCTAGTTTATGCGGCTTATATATGTAGAGGATTTTTTTTGGAGGTGGGGGATGGGGGTTCACTTTTTCTGATGCAGTTTTAGATCCTTTACTATAACTTGAGTTTTTAAGACATTGGGTTGTATTTTAGCAACAATGCTTATCGCTTTATCTTGATGAAGAGTGAAAACATTTTCCCCCTGAGCTGGGTAAATCTATGGAACTCCACTTTCTTAATATATGTTTTAAAGTTTCTGAATGGATTACAGAGCATTTGCTTTCAAACATTTTGATATTTCTTTGAATGTTGGTAAGTCTCTATTCCAGTAGTTTTTCCCACGGAAACATGAATTAATTTGGCCAACTTTCGTAACCTTTGTTTATCCAAAGTTCTGGATTCTATTTTTTTTTTTAGTATTCAGTATACAATTGGTATTGTTCAATTACGGTAGTTGAAACAGAAGTGTGACTCTTCAAAAGTAATCTTATATTCGTGTTTATTACCGGCTTTTTGCATATCTTAAACTGAATTTTCTCTCAGTGTTGCCCTCCTGTCTTTCAGTACACCTAAAAGTATTATTGCTCTTTTTACAAGTTTATCTTTAATTTATTTATTAATAATTGTACTTATTGTGAAAATGTACTGTTTTATTTCTCTTTCTGCCTCTTTTTAATTTACTGAGTTGGAATTTCACATTGTGTATTATTTAATTTCTTCTTCCTTTTTTTTTTTTTTTTTTGTTTCTAACTTTTATTATGATTTATTTAGGTAAAGATTTTTTAATTCTTTTTAAAATGTAATTGCCAATCCATCGAAAACTGTTTTCAGTTTTTTCGCTTTTATACAATGAACTGTAGATTGTGGAAAAATTATCCCTAAATTTATCATCTGCTTTACAATGATTTTAGAAGACACTCCATCTTCGGAAAAAACTCTTAATCCGAATTTCACTTTAGCTATATCTATTGCATCCATTGCTATAAAAATTCCCTAATAATAATAATAATAAAAAAATATGCCCATTAAATATTACACTACATGAAAGTGTATAAAAAATGAGCCAATTTTGTGTGTTACACTCATTACGCTTCAATGTATAAATAGGTTTAATAAATTTTCAAGGATTTATTATGTTTCTTATAAAACAATCGTGAAAAATATAAAAAATTTTCATTAAAATTTAATAAATATATATTAAAAACTTGGATCATTAGAGGTAGTTATTTTACTTTCTTGTTTTGAAATAACGTTATACAGTCTATAACATGGAAAACGACTCACCAAGAAGGAATAATGCAAACTGTACACAAATTGACATGCATAAAAGATTCGATGGAAAATTCAAAAATTTAAATTTTCCTGCCATCGAATGAGCGTGAGACTCTGCAGCGCATCTTAACTGCGCAACTGGCAGAATATTTAAAAGGGGAAATTTTGATTCCAGGTCATAAATTCTTTGAGAATTTTACTCTGCCTACTTAGATAGACAGTAACTATGCATCACATACAGGTGCGCAAAAAATATGAGCAGATGTCAGCATTAGAGAGAGGTGTGTAGTTGGACTCAAATAGCCGGTTGATATAATCTGTGAATTGTTTGACAATTATGTAGAAGACAGGCCATTATTACATGATATTGGTAGAAATGGGTGAACCATGACTGAACACAGCGTCAGGGAGGAAGCGGCCGGCGCAGAGAGAGAACAGGATGTGAGGACCGATCAACAGTCAGAATGGTACTCAAAGCCAAAAATTCCTCATTATCACCGATCCTACGTGCAACTGGTACCTCTGTGACTTCAAAGACCATAAATAGTCGGCTCAGAGAAATGTGGTTGAGCTCACGGAGCCCCTTCTGCGGACTGCTATTAATCTTTTTATATCGACAAGCACGTTCGAATTGATATCTGGATTGTTCGAACTGGAATGTCACTCAATGGAGTAGAATTGCCTTCAGTAATGAGTCTCATTCCAATTTGAGCTTCGATGACCAGCGAAGAAGCATCTGGAGACACCCCGAAAAAACTGGAGATTTCAACCTGACTGTCACCAGCCATACGTCCCGACAACCAGGAGTGATGGTCACTGGTGTCATTTAATTTCATAGAAGAACCCCTTTGGTTGTCATCCGTGGAACCTTTATAGCACGGCGGTACGTTTGCGATATTCTACGTCCCATTGTGTTTCCTTCCATATCACACGATCCTGATTGCATAATTCAGCATGATAATACCTACCCGCGCACAGAGATAGTTTCCACTGCTTGTTTTCTGGCAACATTATTTTAGCCAGCAAAGTCACCAGATTTCTCTCCCACTGAGAATGTTTGGAGCATCATGAAAATGGTCCTACAACTACCTAGGGATTTTGCTAATCCAACGCAGCTATTGGACATAATTTTGTACGATATCTTGCAGGAGCACATCTGCCAAATCTATCAATTAATGCCAAGCCAAATAACTGATTACATAAGGGGCAGAAGAGGAGCAACATGTTATTGACTTGTTTACTTTGTGAGGCCCTTTCTCTTGATTAAATCATCCGAATTTTATGAAAATGTAATCATTTATTTTTCACGACATCTACATCACATCTCCCAGTTTTCGTCCCATTTGGATAACTCCTTCTTGGTGCATCTTTTTTCTCTTTCTTTTTGTTATGGAGTATATATACATAATTTACTTCCCCATTACAGGATATGTATGCCTAACTACTATGTATTCGCAAATATTTTTTCACGAACAGATAAGTTTCACATACATATCGTATAATGGTATGTCGAATAAACGTGAATAATTGATACCACCATGAAATAAACGTGAAATAAAAGATAACGTTTAAGTTTATTTAACGTTTATTCACGTTTTGAGGTGTTAAGAATTATAGTGTTGAATTCAGTAACAAAATTCAGTATGCCGATCAGATTGTTAATTTATTTGTTTGTTAATTAATTCATCAGTTTTGGAATATATTCGTCTGTGTAAACCTTATCTCAATGTCTAATGATCGAAAAGAAGTCGGGTTGATTTTAAAAGTCTACGTGTGATAATGGCTTGAACCTAATAGAGTTTCAAGTGACATGACATAGGAAAAGGTGTTAGGATTAAGGCCAATTTTCTGCGTAATGAACCAAGGCTAGGGCTCAGTGTCATCAGAGGGGATCTTTTTAAGATGACAAGACCGTACTTACGCGAGTTTCGGAGAAAATCACGTAAATCTCTGAATGGGCTGGGATGACGATGGCGACATGGGATCGAAACCAGAGCACAACTCCTTGGACACTGGTGGGAACTCCACATGAAATAATAAGGCAAAATTTCGCAGGAAACATGTATTATGAGGATTTGGTGCAAAATAAATAATACATTTCGAAATAAAGTCAATAACTTTTTCAATAAATTTACAAATAACATTACCAAGTAAATGAAAATAAATATTTTACTTCTTTTCTTGAAACTTTAAAGAATTCATGTAGATTTGTTATTTATTTGCAATTTAAGATTTTGAAAACTAAAATAAATAAATAAATAAATAAATAACAAATATAGTAACTAAACATTTTCTTATTTGCACAAGAACTTAGATTCTTTCAATTAAATTTTCATAGTATGATTATACATTTCTTTAAATAACAGTAAAAAATAGAAACATAGTTAAATCTTCCAGAACGCATTTTGCAACTGAATATTTTTCCAATTCGTATTTAGTTATTTATTTATCTACGTAAGCAACCAACATATTTAGCTTTTAAAATTGTGTTAGAAAATTTTGCAACGAATTGTTAACGGAAAACTAAATTTATGAAATATGCATGGAATTTACACTTGTTTGCTCATCAAAAAATTAAAGCTGTACTAATTTGGTCTTAAACATTTTATTGTTTACATTACAGTTTTTAGTAATGTATAGTTATTATTCATGTATATGATTTTAAATATGTATTGTTTTATGATGTATTGTTAAAATTTTATTTACAATTAAATGAGAGAATAATGAAAAATGTATGAATTCCAAAATCCTTAACTTTATCATTTTGTGTGATATTTGAAGACATGCACTTAAAACAGGATATAAAATTTACATTTTGAAACTTTATGTTAAAAAAAAAAATCATGCAATAATATTTTTATTTAAAAGAATTGCATATATTAATGACACTTTAATTACAGATTTTTAGCTTTCTTTTTAAGTTTGAAAATCACACTTGATATTTATGAATACCATTGGATAAATAAATTTATTTTTAATTTAAAGTTGAAATAACTGTTGTTTATTAAATTGTTAAGAACATGCAGTGAAAGAAACATTACAATCGTGTCCTGTATAAAGACGTTGGATTTTAAAATATCGCAAGAACTTTTTTAAAACTATTTCTATGTGTTTATCTAAAGGTATAGCTATATTCTATACTTTTCTCGATAAAACATCTGCGTGATAAACAATGTTTAAATAGTTATGCTTCTATAAATTAGTGTAATACAGCATTGAATTTTTCTCAGTTGCCAAAAGATTGAAGACAAAGAATAAATAAATGTATGAATAAATATACGATGAAAAATATAATATAAAAACAGGGAAATTGTAATAAATAATTGAAAATAAGAATGAAAAAAAAATGTATACATAGATACTTCTCCGTAGCAAACATTATTTTGCCATCAAAAACATCTAAAAAAAATCTGAATTATCTATTTAAAAGTTTCATTAACTAGTGAATTAAAGTTTATTTATTTATTTTATTTTATTTTATTTTATTTTATTTATTTATTTATTATTGTTGCTGTTGTTGTTTCATCCGAAAATATTACATTTTGTATATATGTACTTATCTTTGTAATAAAAAAAAATCCCTTCGTAATATTAAGTTGATTATCAATTTATTGAAAATTTACATTTATACAAAAATCTATTTTTTACTGTAAATTAAGTAATGATTTTCTAATAAAAAATAATTATACCTCTTATAAAATAGCTTTTCGTTTTTTATAAAACCTATTTAAATCATCTATTTTATATTCATACCTCGGAAAAAAGTATAATTGTATTTATTTATTTATTTTCTTTTAATTTATTTATTTTTCATTTATGAGAAAAATGTTCGATCGTGTCTTAAATTTCTAAAAGAAAATATATGTACTATTAAACGGTGTAAACGAAGAACATCTTAGTCTTATCCTTCAAAATTTGTTTAAGAAATTGGAGAATAACCCAGTAGAATTTCTAAATTTCGCAGGAATTTCTACATTCATAGATTATAAAATTCTTTTTACATAAATCGTTCAGAATTTTCACTTACCTTTAAACTAACACCTTGATGTACAACTTATATTTCTATGGATTAATATTGAATTTAATCTTATTTTAAAGTAAAATTTTATTTAGGCATCCTACGTTATCCTTAAGATGTATGAAATTTTAGTTTTGGAACCGTCTTGAATTTGCTCCTTTTACAGTGATTACTTAAAATGTAAAGTACATGATTTATATATCTCAGTGTTTTTGCAGCTCATATTTTCATGTATTATTTTGGTTGTATGTTAGAGTGAAAATAACTTTTAAGTTACACGAAAATTTTATTTTGTTTTACTTTTTGACGTTTAGGAAATTTTATTTTTCATCTTAAACATCGAGTATATGTACACATTTAAAGCCGGATATATGTTTCCATTTTAAATAAATTGCTAATACTCATTTTAAACTTTATATTTTTGTATGTATTATTAATGCAGATAATATCTTATTTAAAAAATACATGTGATATAAATTTAGTAGTTGAAAAATATGTAAGTTATACATTTTTAAAATATAGAAAATAACTATTAAGCTTTTAAAAATAACTATATTTCTTATCAATAAATGTCTTCTTTATGTTGTTTCATTTCTTTAAAAAATAAAAAAATATTATATAAGAACTAATATATAGAACAATTACATTGTGTAATGAATAATTTTAAAAACATTGAAAATAAAATATTGATTTATAGTAGAATAATTTATTAATAATATTAAAAAAAATATGATACATTATTAACTAATATTAATTTAATTTTTTTTTTATATCTACAGTTTCGGATTCATGTATGTACGACACTTAATGGATGATTTTAAACATAAATGCAATAATTTATTTATACTATATTATCGATATTAAGTCTTAGGACAATTAAATGAATCTTGGTAAAACTTCTATAAGGTGTATATATATTTTGTTTTTCAAAGAGGCTTCGTCTGGTTATAAAATGTTAATTTTTTGCATTTCTAGTTTCTTTACGTGTTAAAATAGCTCATTTTTCTTCAAAACTCCGTTAAAAAGCTTCACCATGGCGGGTAATGGCCTGGGTGTCAAATTTGGCGACTTTACCTCCTTGACGAATTTTTTGTGACATTGGCGAGATAATCATTATTATTAATATACCAAATACCTAAGCTCTGACTTGTTTGGTTAGGAAGTTAGTGGAACACTTTCAATTTTGAACGCGGATATATAAGATATCGCTTCGCTGCCATGCCATTTAGTTTCTCACCATCAGCCTTATGGAGAAATTCACCTGACTGGTATCTTGCTACTTTTTTTGCAGCCCCTCTCTGTGCGTTAATGCTATAGAAAAGTTTGTTCTATGAATTTCCTGTTGCCAGCTATTATTTAAGCAGTGTTTTCTGGTGAAACTGAAGTGGATACTTTGTTTATAGAACTGTAATCTTCTAGATTGTTCTGTAAATAAACTTTGAAGCCACTGCCAGATTTGTCTTTCCTTCTCAGACAACTCACAAACCCGGAGTACGCAACAATTGCGCTTAAAATTTAAGAATATTTTATTACTTCAAGTTTGTCAAGAACTTCTATTTCTATAACACAATCATATTTGGCAAATTGTCAAATTTGGCGACGTTACCTCCTTGACGAATTGTTTGTGAACTTGGCGAGATAATCATTATTATCAATATACCAAATACCTAAGCTCTGACTTGACTGGTTAGGAAGTTAGTGGAACAAATTCTGATGCATATAGTACAGAATTATAGTATATAGTAAATGTAGTATAGTAAATTGTATATAGTAAATTGTATACTGTATATAGTAAATTGAAAATATTATAGTAAACAAAATTTTCAATTTTGTACGCGGATATATAAGATATCGCATCGCAGCCATGTCATTTAGATTCTCACCATCAGCCTTATGGAGAAATTCACCTGACTGGTATCTTGCTACTTCTTTTTGCAGCCCCTCTCTGTGCGTTAATGCTATAGTAGAGTTTGTTCTATGAATTTCCTGTTGCTAGCTATTATTTAAGCAGTGTTTTCTGGTGAAACTGAAGTGGATACTTTGTTTATAGAACTGTAATCTTCTAGATTGTACAGTTGTAACTGTTCTACTGTTATAGAAATAGAAGTTTTTGACAAACTTGAAGTAATAAAATATTCTTAAATTTTAAGCGCAATTGTTGCGTACTCCGGGTTTGTGAGTTGTCTGAGAAGGAAAGACAAATCTGGCAGTGGCTTCAAAGTTTATTTACAGAACAATCTAGAAGATTACAGTTCTATAAACAAAGTATCCACTTCATTATAGTAAACAAAATTTTCAATTTTGTACGCGGATATATAAGATATCGCATCGCAGCCATGTCATTTAGATTCTTACCATCAGCCTTATGGAGAAATTCACCTGACTGGTATCTTGCTACTTCTTTTTGCAGCCCCTCTCTGTGTGTTAATGCTATAGTAGAGTTTGTTCTATGAATTTCCTGTTGCCAGCTATTATTTAAGCAGTGTTTTCTGGTGAAACTGAAGTGGATACTTTGTTTATAGAACTGTAATCTTCTAGATTGTTCTGTAAATAAACTTTGAAGCCACAGCCAGATTTGTCTTTCCTTCTCAGACAACTTACAAACCCAGAGTACGCAACAATTGCGCTAAAATTTAAGAATATTTTATTACTTCAAGTTTGTCAAGAACTTCTATTTCTATAATACAATCTGTCATGGATTTAAAAAAAAATGCTGATATATAGAAAGAATTAAAGGGTATGTAACGAGTATAAAATATTCTTCTGTACTATATGCATCAGAATTTACAATGAAAAAGTCAGATTTTTAAAATTGGGAATATATCATGTTCCTTCATTGCTTATTAATTCTGAACACAATCTGAAAGGCTGTTCCTTGATATTCATACCGTAAAATGTAGCATAAAAAATTATTCATTTACATATTTTTTCATTTTAGTTTGTTTTAGGTTAGTTTTGTTTATTTATTTATTTTTGAAATTGATAGAATTTATTGAGGATAGACGTAAAAGTTTGTTTTATTTCAAATATTAATGATTGCAAATTAAGGAGTTATTAAATAGATAAGAATTATCTATTTAAAAAGCTATTTAAAAAAATAAATAAATAAATAAAATAAAATAAAAAATAAAAAAACTTATACTTTTACTTAAAATTTAATATTTATTTTTAGAACTAATGAAGATTTTTATATTACTTAAACATAAGTCATTATAACGTATCTACATTTATTTTTAAAAACTTAATCTGTCGTAACCAGCTTTTATTAAAATTCTTCTTGTATTTTCAGTATAAGGTAAAAACAAAAAAAAAAATGACTTATTTGTTGATAAAATATGTTTCGGCAGTATATGCCATTTAAGTATTTAAAAGAAAAAAAAAAAAAAAAAAAAAAAACCTTCGCTTTTCAACATTATGCAACTTCGCAAAATTTTCATTTTGCGAAGAAATATAAAAACAAGTTCTTCCAGCTCATTCGGAAGGGTAGGTTGATTTCTTTCTTCTTATTAAGTAGCTGCAATTTGAAAAAAAAAAAAATGTCAACTAGAAATTATTAATGGACTTGGTAGAAATATTGATATGGGCTATGTGCATATGGACTTTTACGTATATTGGCTCATAAATACATTTTTCACATGAATTTGAAATTTTCAGTTGACCGGCACTTGGAAACAAGATGGCTGATGAAATTGACAAACAAATGTATCAAATGCATTTGAGAGAAAAATCTATTTTACAAATTTAGGATTTAATACAGGACAAATTTAATTCAGGATATAAAAATTATCAAATATTATGGCTGCCACTTGGATAAAAATGGAGGAGCAATTTTCTCAAGCAACTAATCCAAGATATTTGTAATAAAAGTCCACTGTCCAACTTTGGTTCGAATAAAATCAGTATTTCTAAAGGTATCGTGATAACAAATTCTGAAGTGACAACGTTCAAGTGGCTGCAACTAGGAAAGAAAATTGTGGAAAAACATGGCCATCGAAATCATAGATTTTTAAAAATAAATCTATTGTTCAACTTTGGTTCGAATTGATTATGTATTTAAAAAGTTATCATGATAACAAATTTTGATTTGTCCGCCAGTTGAAAATAATATGGTGGAGTATGTTGCCAAACAAACACATCCAAGGTATTTGAAGTTTAAGTTCACTATACAGTTTTGGTTCGAATAAATGTAGTATTTCAAAAGTTATTGTTATGATAATTTTTCAAAAGTCAGTCTGATTTTAAGTGATCGCAATTTAAAAAGAAATGCTGGAGCAACTTGCCCATTGAAATCTTCCAAGATATTTGTCTGGTAATTTCACTGTTCAACTTTGGTTGGAATTAATTCAATATTTCAAAAGTTATCGTGATAACAACGGGATTTCAAGCGGCCACCACTTTGAAAGAGAAGAACGGAGTGAGATGCCCAGCAAACATATTTGATATGGTTAAAGGATAAATTCAACTCCCAAATTTGATTCAAACGTTGTTGAATATTACAAAATTTATCATAATGACAAATTTGGAAGTGACACTTAGAAATAAAATGGTGCAGCAGATTACCTAGCGAAATTATCCTTGATATTTGCCAAGCGAACAATCCAACTTTGGTTTGAATCAGTTTAGTATTTCAATAGCTATGTTAATTGCACATTTTCAAGTAGCAGCCTGATTTCAAGTAGCCGCAACTTGGAAACAAAATATCTGATAAAGTTTCCTAGTGAACTCATTCAAAATATTAGTATGATAATTTCACTGTCCAACATTGGTTCGAATTGAATCAGTATTTAAAAAGTTATCTTGATTATAAATTTTCAAGTGGTAGCCTGATTTCAAGTTGTCCCGCTTAATTTAAGACATCAGCAACTGGGACATAAGCAAAAGGCATCAGCAAAAAATGGCAAATAAAGTTCATTAATAAACGTGGTTGAAATTCTTTTATTGTTTATGTATACATCAAAATTCAAGCAAATCCTGCCTTAAATACGCTTTTTAGAATGTGAATTTGATATTTTCTAGTGGCCATCACTTGAAAACAAAATGGCTGAGCAACTTGGTTAACAAACTCGTCCGAGGTATTTATGAGGTATATTCGATTTGGACTATTATATCGGAAATTATCGTAATTATACATTTTCAAATGGTAACCGAATTTATTGTGGCCGAACTTATTTTTAAATATCCGTCATTTTGTAACAAAATGGCGGATAAAATTCATTATTAAAATTGGTTTATACCCTTATATGTTCTATGCATACATGAAAATTGAAGAAAATCTGACTCAAATATTATTTTCTTATAATGTGAATTTTGAATTTTCAAGTTTCCTCCAAAAGAAAACAAAATGGTAGTGCAACTTGTTTACGAACTCATCCAAGATATTTACAAGATAAGTTCAATGTCCAAATTTGATTCAATTTGGAATATTATTTTGGAAGTTTTCTTAAATATAAATTTTCACGTGGTAGCCTGATTTCAAGTGGTCTCGCTTAGTTTAAATATCCGCCACTATGATAAAAATGGCGGATAAAATTCATTATTAGTCTTGAATGAGAACTTCATATAGTCTATGCATACATCATAATTCAACCATGCCTGGTCTTATATACGCTTTTTACAATATGAATTTGAAATTTTAAAATCCTCTCCACTTTAAAACAAAATGACGGAGCAACTTGGTTATATATCTCATCAAAAATATTTTTAAAATATGTCCGCTGTTTAAATTTGGTTAGGATTGGAGTATTATTTCGGAAGTTATTGTGATGCCAAAATTTCCATTATATATATAAATAGATACATAGATAAACCAAGTGATTGCAATAGTTTGATTTCTAAAGAAATCAACCTAATAAATAATCTCAAATTGGGTATATGCGTAGGTAGAGGCAATGAACGTTACATTTTTTTTTTCTACAAATATTTTTATGCCAATGTTATTATGTGTTGACTAGAATTGCCATGTAGAAAAAATATATATAAAAATAGTAATTTTAAAAAAATTGAAATTTTGCGATACATTGGTTTTTATTTTACTCAATAAAATAAAATAAAAAAAAAAATCAACCCAACTAAAACAAACAAACAAACAAATATCTGCACATAATTTGAAGGTTTTTGGAACAAAAATCACAAAATTTGCAGAATAACTGCAGTTTAAAAGCAAAAAACTTGCAGTTTCGAAGGAAGTATTTTTTTCCCTCTCAATTTTTTTATTGTTCCAATAATCCAATCTGCAGTTTTGTAAAGTTTTTTTTTTTTTTTTTTTTTTTTTAACTTTTCTGAAAGTTTATTTTTAACTGGAGAACCTTGTCTTCCAGAAGAAGGATCGGTCATTTTGTTTCATTTAGTCTGAAAAAGACAAAAGAATATTTAAATTATGAAGATAATTTTGGAATCGTTTCAATTCTTTATGTCTCGCAAATTCGATAATGATAATGCTTTTCTGTGATGAATTTTTAAAGACCCCACAGAGTTACTATTACAGTGTTGTAGACATTCTTTAGACAACGTCGTATACGGTGGACAAAATCATACATAAATACACACATCGAATAAATGAAACACTAGAAATATTTATGTTTAATTACCCTTAAATAGATTTACTTTATGTTTATATGCTTTACCAAAAATACTTTATTAAATTAAAATTAAAAAATGCATATAGATTAAACTGAAATATTAATATTTCCTAATTTCCTCGCATATACTTTCCATGCACAAAGAAAATCCATTGAATTTTGTCAGATGGACCTGACGAAGAAAGACATTTTGCGATGACCTCTTTTGTAGATCTTAATTTATCAAACTGAATAAAATGAATGTGTCAAGATCAGATAGCCGTGAAGGCAAAAGTAATCTTTAACAATGAAGTAAAACGTATTTTATATTTAAAGAAGATATACTTAAAAGTAAAGATAATTTTAATTTTTTTTTCAAAGTAATTTTTATATAAATCATATTTTTTTTCCTTAAATATCTTTAATTTTAGGATAATGTTGCATTCATTTTTTTTTATTCTTATTTAAAATATAATAACATTAAAATGTTTGTTAAAACTTTTTTAATGGATTAAATATTTTTATTTATTAGCTTCCAATTATAATACCTAATATGAAAACAATAATAGCATACTTAAGTTATTATTATTATAATTATATTATGAAATTTTTTCACACAAATATAATTATTTATATGGATATTTTAGTTTCCTCCCTCAAACATATTAAAGAATAGCATTTTTTTTAAAGTACGTTTTATATAAACCACATTTCTTTTCCATAAAAATGTGTAATTTTAGGGTAATATTGCATTTTTTTTCTGCCTTATTTAAAATATAATAACTTAAAAATGTTTGTTAAAACTTTTTTTTTTTTAATGCATTAAATATTTTTATTTATTAGCTTCCAAGTATAATCTATATAATATTTCTCTAACGTGGACCAGTTTCAATGATTTTTTGTCTAAAACGATACGATACGTGAGGATAAAAAATAATATTTATACATGGACAATATTTAAGCATGCGGACTAATGATTAAAATGGACTAATAATAAAAAAAAGAAAAAAGAAGAAAGAAAAAAAAAGAGGACATTTGTTTTATGAGATTATTTTATGAAAAAATGTATTTTTAACAGTTATTTTTTCAGAATCTTTCAAGCGTCATTTTAAACCTAGCAATATTTTAAACATATATACAGAATATTAACTTTTGTGTCATAAATTGACTAAAAAACACAATCAAAAATATAATCAAAATAGCAATAGTTTATTTTATTTTATTTATTTATTTTATTGTATAATATATTAAGTATTATATATAAATCGCCAAAATGACAACAAAAATTTAAAAGGAGTCGTGGGAGTCCTATATTGAAACTGTATTGCCTGTGGAAGTATGAAATTTGGGTCGTGAACCATGAATTTTATTTGGAAACATTTCTTTCAATGATTTTGGTTTCACTATTCTACAATATTAATTTGGTTTTAATAATAATTTGGCTTCTGATAAATAAATATTTTAATTAGGTGGTGAAATTTGTATAACCTTTATGAGTTTCAAGTATTAAAGGTAAATAAGAGAAGAAATAAAGTGCGAATATTTCACACGGGTTTGCTTGTACCTAATATTAAAACAATGATACCATATTTAAGTTATTACTATTATTACTATTATTTATTTTTTTCATACAAATATAATTTTTATAAGGATATTTTAGGATAAGATATATTTTTTATAAGGATGTTTTAGGATAAGATATATTTTTTATAAGGATATTATATATGTATATATATATATATATATATATATATATATCGCTATGTGGGTAGTAAGAGACATATGTTTCTTTGTTTCTGCTATACAGAATGACTGAAGTACAATGCAACAAAGACTTTAATTTAATAAAATATTTAAACATTTGTAAACAAAATCTTTAACACTCAAAATTTTAATGTTAGATTGTTTATTCTTTTATATTTTTTTTTCTAGAGCCGTAAATTTGCTTTAACAAATGTATTTTTCTGAATGGAAACGACATTTATAAAAGGAAATCCTTTTATGATTTCCTTTTAAATGGTTATCAATTATATTAACTTTTTATTTACAACGTAATTGACTATATAAATAAAAAAGTAAATAAGCACCTAGTTTTTTTTTTTTTTTTTTTTTTTTTGTTTTTTGTTGTTAATTTCGATTTTTTTATATTCAACATAAAAATCATTCTGACGATCGGGTGGATCATTTTATTCATACATATATTCAATATTATAAAGACGATAATAATATACGTTAAATAGTTTTTATTTTATTTTATTTCATTCTCTTCTTTAATTTTAATTCCCAAATATGAAATTACATCAGAGATCGTACAGCCCACCTTTCAGATATTTTACATCAACTTTCACACACACACACGCATATATATATATAATTAGACTTATTTCGAATAAAACCTTTAAAAAAAAAAAAAATGAAATTAGTTGGGATGAGACAGGGAAATACGATCCGTGCTACATAAATATAAAACAGTATAGGAAATTCGTATAGGAAATTAGTATAATGTATGTGCATATATATTTTGTACGCATATAGAACATATTTAAAAAGTGGGGGGGGGGGGATTAAACGAGTGCCTGTTTAACTATTCGAAAAACGATGTGATTTATTATATATCACCTACTTTTAAGCTACAATTTCGAGTTGCAAAAACACGATCCGTAATTTTTTAACAAATATTTAGTTTTATAACTTAGAAGAAAAATTTCACTTTCACTTTCAATTTATTTCTTCTAACTTTGTTTATAAATTCTGGTGGCTTTATTTATTATAAATAAGCAAAATTGCCTTCCCCTTAAAGGGTAAATGAAAATCTAGAGTATTTTCAGTATTTTAGGGAGAGGTAAAATTACATTTATAAAATATTCTCTTTTTTTTTTTTTCTTCATCACGATCAAGCGTATATATAACCATAGATATAATAAAAATGAAATTTTACTGACATTTGTTACTTAATTGAGGGTAATTTTAAATCTGTTTGCCAGAAATTAACTTTTAAGTATTTCAGAAAAGCCTAAAAGTATTTTTTAATAAAGTATTACTTATTGTATATTCTTTAAAAAAAATATCCACCTGATTAAATAAGAATATCAATAACAATTTATTTTCAATCCAATTTTCCTTATAAGAAGTTCCTAAATGATGTACCCATTTTCGAGACTTGAAGTGCCTTAATTTCCTAGATGAGTAAATCGATAAATGTGTCAGTGAGGCGGGATATTTCATTAGGTTTTCACAACATTTTCTTTGAGAAGTCATCGTTTGTCACCGCTCAGATAAGAAAAATGTCAGATACATAAGAACCACCCGAGGTTTTATTAATTGAACAGAATATGAAAAGAAAATATCAATGAGATATTTTGCGTATTAATAAGGAAAATACCACAAAATTGTACAATAGCAGATTTTAGATGCGATTTATTGATTAAATATTTTATTTTGCCATTTTTACTGAATCGCTATTTATATATATATATATATATATATATATATATATATATAATTGTATTTCAAAAAAAAGAAGATTAACGAATAAAAATATAATAAAAATAAAAGAGTGATTCATTAAGAGAAATGTAGTTTACACGTATAAAAGAATGAAGTATAGTAATTGTACATATGTGTATCCACCAAAATGTATGTATTAAGTTTCGTAAGCTTAATTAAACGCATTTTGCACTAGTTAAAATATTTATTTACATGTAGAACGAGTACCAGAAAAAAAAATCTAAGTATAGGTATTTTAGGAATAGGTTGATTATTCTTCCGAATTCAACATATGGCAATCAATAAGTTTAGCAATCTCACATTCATATCTCTATATGTAAATGATGAAACAAATTTTTCTACATAATATTTTCAGAAATAAAATGTCAATTCCAACCAAAGTTAGATAATAAATTAACTTTTAACTACACGCGTTTAATATTTTACACAAGTACACGCGTGGTGTATTTTCTACACCAACAAAATATTAAATCACAAAGAATATACTTGTCCGCCGAACATCCTGAGGAAGTCCATAGTATTTCCCTTCTATCCACAGGGAATCCTAAGAATACCTTTCGGATAAGATGTGTTGTTAGGGAAAAGAAATTAAATAAGAACAAATATGTATGCTACAGTTAGCAGCAAAAGTACCCGAGTACTAGCAATAATCCCCGTCTAAAAAAAGCGCACATAATGCAGTTCTAAGAACATGATTCCACAAGGATTTATTTAACAAAATAGAATTAAGTGTACTTTTTTGATAAAAGAATTATTGGCTAGTGCTCAGATACTGTTGCTGATGACTGTATAAGATTAATTATCTAAACCTTTTATAAAAACTAATGAAAAATCTTCGAATGAATACTTAAATGATAGGTTAGATGTACACGTGAGGATAAGGATCCTAAAGTCATTTATATTCCGTTTATTATAAATGGTGCATTTTTACACCAGCGCATGTAATTAAGGGTTAACCTTAGCAAATATCTTGAATGAAATCGGTTGCTCCCTATTTGTTTTCGAAGTTGTGGCCCCCTCTAAGTTTCTAAATTTTCATCTTAAGAAAATGTATCCAAGATCGGAATTTTGTTAAATGTCGGTGTATACATGTATTATCTGAGTTTCTCCAACAACTTCATTAATGAATTTTATTCGCTATCTTATATTAAAATAGTGTTTCTTTGAGATCGGGCTGCCTCTTCCCAAGCAGCACCGAAACGTTCTCTGAACGTTCAAAAATTGTTCTGCAAACACGTTCTAAGAACGTTCCCTTTGAACGTGTTATAGTCCCTTTGAACGTCTATTTGTCCATCTTGAAGACGTACAATAGTACAGTTCAGGGAACGTTCAATGAACGTGTAGCTATCACCATCGGTGTTATAGAAGCGTTCAGAGAACGTTCTATGTATACGGTCTCAGAACGTTCTAAACGTTTTTAGAACGTTTTCAAAACGTTAACCACATTTTCAGAACGTTCTAGAAAACGTACTGTAAACGTTCTAAAATAGTGTAGAAGCGTTCTGAAAACGTTCTATACACACGTTCTCACAACGTTATGTAAACAATTTTTGAACGTTCTTTGAACGTGCTAAAAATGTATTTCATGTATAATAAAACGGAAGAACTCACAACAATTGTTTCGGGTCTAAAGAAGACACGACCCTTCGTCAGACGAACATAATAGGCACGAGTGCTGCAAATACAAGAGCTACAATGCAGATTTTTTGCAGCACTCGTGCCTACTTTGTTCGGTTGATGAAGGGTTGTGTCTTTTCTCGACCCGGAACAATTGCTTCGAGTTCTTGAATTTTATAGTGTCAGTTCAAAGTTTTGCACTTGTTATTTTATTTACTTATTTTTTTTTCTTTTTTTCCTTCCTTTCCTTGTTTATCGTTTCTTTTCTTTTTTCTTTTTTGTGTAGATTTTATTCTATCTTTTTATTTATTTATTTTTTTTTTTCGTAAATAATTGTCTTAGTATTATAAAATTTTACATACATGATTTGAAATATAATATAACAAAAGATCAAGTATTTTGAATATTCAAGATAAATATTTGAATTCAAAAACAAATAAATAAATAAATTCAAGTTCTGGAATATTTTGAAAAATTTTAAGATAATATGCCCCTGATAACTAATTATTATTCCCCCTAGATTTTGCATCATTATAATTTAACAATAGAATATAACCATATTTGGATATTAATTTTAATAAGTTAACGGCCCTCTTCACTTACCGTCACCGGTAGCCCGAGCCAATGTTATTCTATGGGAAAATTTTCTTTACAAATAACTTATTAACTAATACATATTTTTAAATTCTGTTTTCACATTCAGAAAATTCCCAACTGTTAAATTGACGGACCTTTTTGGAAAAAGTATTTTTTTTTTTTTTAATATTTTATTTTGAAATTGCAAAATGAAAAAAATTCAAATATTGAAAATTCGTATTTTGCAGCTTCGAAGTAAAATATAGAAAATTTAAAAAAATATATTTTTTAAAAAGGTCCGTCAATTTAACAGCTGGGAATTTTCATAATGTGAAAACAGAATTTTAAAATATGTATTACTTAATAAGTTATTTGTAAAGAAATATTTCCCATTGAATAACATTAGCTTCGGCTTCCAGCGGCGGTGAGTGAAGAGGGGCCCTTAAGCAAAAAAATTTAAAAATATTTATGTCTAAATTTTGAAACTTACTGCAAACTTTTAGCATTCAAACACAAAAGTATTTTATTAAATTTTTAATTATCAATGAAATCTCAAATTAATGCCCAGATATGTTACATATTCTATTTTGAAGTATAATAATGCACAATCAATGGAAAACAAAAAATGAAAATTAGTTAAAAGAAGTAGACAAGTGTACAAAATTTAAACAATAAACTGTTTTCTCGTTTTCTTTTCTTTTTTCCACATAATTCTTAAACAAATAAACACAGAAGTACAAAATTTGGATAGTATGTTTTTTAAAATACCATAAATCGAATTTTATATAACTTTAGCATAAGTAATAATTTTTAAACTAAATATCAGTAAATTTTTCTCAAAAGTAAATATTGAAAAAATGAAAAATGTCAGCAATTTTAGAAAAGAAAACTTAATGAAAAATGGTCATGAAGATGCATTACAGATAGGTTAAAGATGTACGCGCATCCATGCGTTAGTTTAAAACCGTATATTTCTTTATGTAGTCACTTTTTTGTTCCTTCTTTTTTCTTCATTTTTTGGCGTGTGAATAATTTTTTAAAAATTTTACATAGAAATATGAAAATTGGATAAGGCGTTCATTATTAAATTATTTATCGACGTTTTTATTATTTTGGTGATGATCACAGTTTATACAAATTAGTATTTTTTTTTTTTTTTTTCAAAAATTCCGTTATTAAAAAAAGGAAAAGTGAACACAGAAATTAAAACCATGAATTTGTTTAACATTTGAGGGCATGTGCGTCTTCACTTGTCTATAATGCATCATTAACACAATTTTTCATTAAGTTTTCTTCGCTAAAATTGTTGAAATTTTTAATTTTTTCCAAAGCTTACTTTTGAGAAAAATTAATAATTATTACTTTAAAATTATTACTTATTCTAAAGTTATATAGAATTCGATTAATGATATGATAACAAACATGACATCCAAATTTTATGTCCATGTGTTTATTTGTTTAAAAGTTATGCATAAAAGAAGAAAATGGGAAAGCAGGTTTCTTCCTTTAATTTTGAACAGTGGTGTATTTTAAATACGTTTAAAAATATAAAAAATAAAAATTATTATTATTGTTTTGTTTTTTTTATTTAAATAGATTACGTGAAATTTACTTAATATTTTCATATTTCAAATCATGCGTATGCGAAATTTATTTAAATTATTGATTTTGAGTTTATAAATTTTACATACACATGCAGTGAAATATAACAGTAAAAAATGTGGTGAAACATTTTGAAAAATAAATAAATAAATACTTAAAAGTTTATTCTGTAAACAAATAAATAAATAAAAATAAATAAATAAACTTCAAAATTTAAAACATTTAGCAATATTAAGATTCACCTTAGTAACTATTCTTTTTAATACTTCTCCCTGCTTTTACATTTCTACAGTGTAATGTAAAATGTAAACATACATGATCAAATCTATCTATATATTTCTTTAACGTGGATCAGTTGCAATTAATTTTTGCCGAAACGATATAGTAGTGTAATTATTGAAATACGCGAGGATAAAAAATAACATTTAAAAATGAACAATATTTAAGCATCCGGACTCAACTCAATGAACTAATAAGAAAAAATTACGAAATTTGTCTGCTTACATTATTTTATGGAAAACTGTATTTTTAAAAATTGTTTCTTCAATATTTATAAGCGTCATTTTAAACATACAAATACTTTAAAGATTATACAGAATATGAATAATTGTCATAAATTGACTAAAAATCATAAACGTAAAAATGTAATCAAAATAAGAATTATTATTATTTTTTTTAACAAAATATTATACCAAAATAAATAAAAAGTCATCACCAACATCGCGACAAAAATTTAAAAGGCATCATGGAAATCCTATACTATAACTGTACTGCCTGCGAAAGTATGAAACTGGGCCTTCAACCATGAATTTTATTTTGAAACCTTTCTTTGAATAACCTTGGTCTCACTATTGCACAATAATTATTTGGTACTAATAATAATTTGGCTTCTGGTAAATTAAAATTTTGATTAGATGCGGAATTCGGTATAATATTTATGATTTTCAAATTTTAAAAGTAAATAAGAAAAGTGCGAAAAATTCGCATGGGTTTGTTAGTTTAGACTACAACGTTGAACTGTAATAATAAAATATAGAACGAAATAAATTTAGGAGTTAGCGTGAAAGATGTAAAAAATTTAAAAATTTAAAATTTTCAAATTTATTTTAAAAATATTACATGTTCTTTTGATAAATTTTAATAAAATAAATTTTGTAAGATTTCAATGCACACGTATGAAAATTTTATAAAGAGGAAAAGTAAGTGAACGAACTTATCTGTATCTTGTTCTTGAAGCTGTTGTGGCGTATCCGAAAGTTATATTCAAATCTGAATATAAATACAAAATATGATGAGTAAGCAAGCAGTAGTCAGAAGCTTTGGACTCTGGATCTCACAGGCCACGCCAAGAAATACCAACTTCCTGTGCAACAACAGAGCAGATGGCATTTACACGCGGCGAAACTTTCTGTCGATCAAGCAACTTATTCAATAACACCCGTTTCTAATAAAGATTTTTCATACTGTTCAAAACTTAACCTTTTTAAAAATTATAATACTGAGGCCATCCTAAAACTTTCTTGTATATTTTCCTGCGCAGGTCGATGTCATAAATATTATTTGCTAAATTAATCTATCAAAATTATTTTCCATGGTAAATGTATACGATTTTCATCTCAAACAAGTATAACACTAAATATCCAAAAAAATCAATTTTATAGTACACAAAATATGTATCTTAAGAAATGTATTTTACATAATGAAAAAGTGTGAAAAGTCGATAACTTTGTTTTAAATTATCACAGATTTAGGGTTCATCCTTTCGCTTTAAAAGTATAGACGATTTTTCTGGCAAGAATATTGAAAATTTTAATACAATAGCGAAAGCGATGAACTATACAAATTGCCCATACTTTTTTTTTAATAAAATATTACTAATATAAATATATATATACGAAAATTTAATTTAATTGGAAAAATTAAAAACAATGCTCACTCATGTACATTTATACGAAATTTTGACCTATTATGACATATTAAAAATTCTGAAAATAATGTTATGACAGCGCCACCTATTGAACGATTTATTAACAAATATAATCGCCACCAGTTTAGGTCTTAGTCCATGTAAACCAAGTTTGAATAAATTACGTTCATTAGTTCGTGAGATACGGCATCCATAAAATTTTAAAATTTATTAATTTAATCATAAAATATTAATCAACACAGGTTTTAATAATTAACATTTTTATATATGAAATTTTGTACATTTTTCACCAAAAAATGCTGGAATACAGATATCTGAAAAATCGCAGAAAGCAATAACAGCACCATCCGTCGGTGGATATATACGGAAACTGAAGCAGCACATTTTGTCATTATGTATATGTCTCACATACAAGGTTTGATAAGTATTCGTATTGTAGAAGGTGAGGTACAGGCTTCCCGTAAGTTGAAACGTAACAGCGTCGACTGCCATTTTATATGTATCCGAAGTGAATCAGTAAAATTTACGTAATATCTATTTCACGTACTAAATTTAGAGCATTTATAAATCATAGAAAATGAGCTATTGCGTTCCGTTCCCTTGAATAAAATTAAATTGCAGCATACCAGTGCCTCCAGTTGTCCGATATGCACGCAAAAATATTCTGCAATGTTTTATATGATATTAATTTTACATACCAAAATCAGTGTATTTATAATTATTTATATCACAAAAACTGAATAATTGTCATTACGTTCACGGGATTAAATTGCAGAAGAGCAGCACCACCAGTTGGTCAATATATGCACCCGAATTAAATCAGCATATTGTTACATAATATCTGTTTCACATATTAAGTTTGGTGAATTTGTGCACTGTAGAAGCTGAGATATACCCATAAAAGGGAGAATTTACAGAATAGAAGCGAACCCTATCTGGTAATACATTCCGGAGGCTAATTAGCACCAAAGCTGATATTTAAGTCAATATCTAATTAAATATTCCTGATATTTAGCAAATTAGTTTAAAGTCTAACTAAACATCAAGTTTGGTTAAATTCCGTCTATTGGTTTGTGAGACACAGAGTCCACAAAACTTTGATAACACACACACACACACACACACACAAAAAAAAAAAAAAAAAAAAAAAAACAGACAGACTGGCATTTTGAAAGAATGGTAGAATTGTGTTCTGGACATCTCAAGAGTGTATAAACCCACGGAAAACCGGAGATAAAAAATTCCCAATTGGTATATACAAAATAATATTAATATTAATAATAATAATAATTAATGAATAAATAAAATAAATTAATTTTTCGTAACTTAATTTATTAACAATTTAAGAAGCAAATAATAATGAATATCTGCGAAAGTAATGTGTAGTAATGTGTTTGATAGAATTCAACAACATAAAACTTAAATAAAATTAAAAATAATTATAATGATTATAACATATAATTAAAGTTTAGAATTTTGTAATTTTTTCTCACCTCATCTCTATTACATTTCAATGATTATTCTACATGTCAACAAAATTTGAAACTGAAAATAAGGAAAAAAAACTGAAAGAAAAAAAAAAAAAAAACATTTTCTCATATTCGTTATAATCACACTGTGACAGAACGTATTACGACGGTGATACACTTGAACGTTTTTCATAGAACTAGACTTGTACGTTTTATAGACGGTACAAAGCAAACCTTTTCAGAACGTTCTAAAAAATACTATTTTTGAACGTCTAATCGAACGTTCTCTTGACACGAAACTCGGTGTTTGAACGACTGTAATCGTTATTAGACGTTCACAGAACGTTTCCGTGCTACTTGGGTTGAAATCAGGTTGCAACTTGAATATTTGTAATTATGATAACTTTCGAAATTCTGAATGAAATTGCACGTAAGTTGTAGAGTAGACTCTCTTTAAAAAATCTTAGAGATGTTTGTTCGATAATTTTATTCGCCATTTAAATTCCATGTGACTATCATTTTTTGAAAAAAAAAATATTTTGCCCTTTTTACCGAACCGTCAGTTTTATTATTATTATTTCAGTTAAAAAAAAAAAAAAAAACTAAATATGAAAATTCTAATAAAAGGAGAAGAGTTATTGATCACGAAAAATACAGTTTACATGGATAAAAGAATGGAGTACAATTGTCGTACATATGTGTATCTATCAAAATTTATATATTAAGGTTTTGGAGCTTAATTATATGTTTTGTGCACTAGTTAAAGAGGAAAAGAGGACCAATACAAAATTAAACAAAAATTTAAATGTTTTGGATTAACCTGTAAAAAGTAATACTTAAAATGTGTTTTTGCGAAATATGCGATTATGAGGCTTCTTCGGGTTACATGTCTAAATTTTTATGAGGCCCACCAGCGGCCGAGCGGTTCTGCGCTCAAAGCTGGTAGATGGGAGGTGCCGGGTTCGATCCCAGGTCGCGCTCATCGACCTAGCCGTTCGGAGTTTTCCGTGGTTTCCTCCGAAACTCGCGTAAATACGGGCTAGGACCCCTTAGAAAGACCCCCACGGAGGGCATTCCCCCTATAGGCCTAGGACACATAAGGAGTCAATCGGCCTTAATCCTCCAACCAACCAACCAACTAAATTTTTATGAGGCTACGACAAAGGAATGATTATTATTATTATTATTAAATAGTTGTTACACAATGTGTAAATTACACTGGAAAATAAAGTATTATTAGATTGTTTATTAAATTATTTTAAAATGAAAAAAAAAATAGTTAAAATAAATTTCAAAATAAATTTTAAAATGTAAAACTCTGACTGCTTATTTCAATTTAAGGTTTTTTTTTTTTTTTTTTCTCGATGCACTTGTATTTTATCATTATATAATTATTATTGTTATTATTATTATTATTTCATATGGCCACAATATTTGACATCCAATTGTAATATTTATCCTGAAATGCTTAGTTAGACTTTAAAATAAATGTAAAATAACCTTTACTTTAGTATGTTGTAAAAAACAGAGAGAAGAATATATTGCAATTTTCACTATCTTTGGCGTTAAATGCTATTATCTTTGAATTTTCCTTTATAATACATATTTCATTCGAATAGTCATCTAGATTTTAACGGTGAAATTCAAATTTACATTTTTTTTTTTCTAGAAAACTCATTATCTTAGCAATATCATCCTATTTTGTATATTTCGATATTCATAAGTGTTTTGTAACTCATATATATTAATCATTTTTTTCAGTGGTACTTATTTTTAAAAGTAAACAAATTTTCTTTCTTTTAGATATATTTTCTATAAATTATTTCTCGATTTTGCTTACTATTGGGAACTTCAAATTTTTAGTAAACAATGATATATGTCAAATAAAATTAATTTTAATCTTATTTAAAATAAATAGTGATAAACTTAACAATAGTCATGAATATAATATAAATATAAAAAAAGTATAACAGTGATAAACAAATTGTAAACATATTTCTACGTTTCAATAGCTATTGTAAATACTAAATTCTTTCTCATTATTCACATTTTCAAAATAAATGTACTTGACATTATATCTCCAATCATACATTGAATACTTAATGAATATGAATATTGCAACTTATACATCAACAAATTATGCCCCATGTTTCAGCACTTCTGTATCATCAGACCTGTCAGTGAAAATGTGATAAAGGAGTTAAATGATTATCTTCAGCGCAGCTTTCTACTTAAATTATATATTTAGCCTCGAAATGAAATAAATAAACAATGTCTTTTGAAGTTAGAAATGCAGGCATATATGTATGAAATATATTTTAGCTGATATTGTGGAAGTTCTGAACGCTTGAGAATTTCTGATATTTTGTTTACATAATAAGACAGAATCAAAGACAAATTAATGTTAATAGAAATTAATCTTATAAAAGATTCTAGCTGTAGTATGTAAGTAATTTTGAATTTAAATGTAAAATTCATTGTCATTAATTTGATTATTCATATTTATTTTGAAATCTTAATAATTTTTATCCCAGAATAGCTACTTTTACTTTCTCTTACCCATATATATGGTAGAGAAAGGTACTGCCTTTGGGCAAAATTTTCGAAATTCATTTATTTTATGTTTACAAGTTTTAGGTTCCCCTGAATAATCACCATTTAGAGGTTGATTGTGTATATATGTGTGTGCGTCTTTTATCACCATAATTCAAGATCAAATATGAGAAAAAATTCTAACTCGGTTATCTATATCTGTATCATATAATGATACTACACTAAGCTGTTCCTTGAGATCAAACAAAAGAGTCCTGTACAGGGCCATCCAAGAGAATTCAATTATATTACTTCTGTGGGTGAAAGTGCAGATAAGTAGAGTTTAGTATCTATAGGCTGTTCGAAACAGAATAAATATATTATTTTATATGCTTAAAAGCATATTTTGTGTAGATTGGTTTTTGGATATCATTCATCATTCGTTTACTGGGCTACCCAAATGATATAGTGATGCTACACTAAACTTCCCTTTAAAATCAAGAAAATGGTTCGTGTGCAGGTACACTCAAGAGAATTCAGATACATTACGTCTACGTGAATAAGTACAATGTAACATCAATAAGTTATTCTAAACAAATGAAATAAACATATTTTTTATACGCAGAAAGCACGGTTTGTGTAGATTGTGTTATGGAAATTATTTGCCATCCGTTTACAGGAAAAAGTATTTGAATATATTGGGGCTATATATGGAAATTGCTGAAAGTGTATTTTATTTTCTGGTAGGTATTTTTTCATATCAGACTAAATTTAAACACACAGTGTTATTTGAATATACTTAATAGACAATGTATAGCGCTACCCAAGCTAAAGCTAAACGTTTAATTTATTTTTCTATTCAATGTTATTGATGGAAGTGTTTTGCTAAATTTTAGCATTATTTGTGAACACCGCTCTTGAAGTAAAATTCACTTTTCTTACCCATACTGCAAAAATGCTTTTTTTTTTTTTTTTTTTTCTTTCAAGATTAATTTTCATCTCACCTTTTTTGTGTAATATCACATTTTGACACTGAATAAAAAATCAAATTTTTAGCGGTTGATCTTGCATGTAAATATGGTATCAGCATAACTTAAGAACAAATAACTGATTCAAATTTGGTATTTTGAAGTTCATATTATGTTGTCACATGAAACATTGGATTAAGATTGGCATGTCATTAGATAAAATAATAACATCGTTTTTAAATAAATACAGTCACTATAATAAAGCGGGGTTTTAGGGAAGTGGTAGACCCTTTAAACACAGATAATTATAATATTTTTATTTTACATTATGTGTCACACAGAATTATTTTCACAATGAAACTGTTCCTTTATCTATTTTAGATCATTTTAAAAATAGATTGAACTTTATTATCGTATCTTATTAATATTAGGACTTAATCTGCAATTTATCTTCATAGTATTGAAAGTTAGGGTAAGAGAAAGTAGTGGGAGTGACGCATCAGATTAGTTAACGTAAATAAAGCAGAGGTCAATATGTATTTTTATACATTGTTCTGTAAACACAATTTAAACCCTTTTATTTCACATTGTGTATGTAAAATGGCGATTAAATTAACGAGACTTTTACATGATTTATAAATAATCTATAGCTGTTTTTTTTTTTTTTTTTTTGGCCACTGTTAATATTTCTTTCAACGGTTGCAAAACTCGCCTGAAACCGGTTTTACTCAGAAATGGATGTAATGATTTAGATGAATGTTTGGAATGAAGCGTTTTTTGGAGTGAAAAAATGATTGAACTTATTTTTAGTTTTAGGAAAATTCACATTCACTGTTTATTCACCGGCTGAAAAATATTTCAGAAATTGTATTTATGTAGATAAAGATGGATAGATGTTAATAAAAATCATACAGTTAAAGTTTTTCTAAGAAGATACCCATCGGTCTCAACCTGATCTTTAGTAATAGTAGCGCTTATTACTAACCCTTTTTCCGCCCTCTGCAGAATATGACAAAAACCTAGATTTCATAAAATAGATAAAATGATAATTTGAAAACTTGAAATTAAGTAAGTATTGAGCTCACATTTTCATATGACTTCTTTTCATTTTCACAAAAATTAGCCACATTGTTAACTCTTACTGTACCCGTTGAAAAATATGGCAGGAACTAGATTTTTTCGAGAATATTCAAACAGTTTTTATAAAAACTTAGGAATAGGTATTTTAAGACGACTAACCCAGAGCCTTACCTTCATCCTCCATAAAAATTGATGACCGTTGTTAACTTTTACTACGCCAATTGCAAAACATATACACTGAAATGGTTGTTACGAAATTTATAAAATTTTGGAGTTGAAGGATTTATGAGGACACATAACCACTTCACATATTCTTATCTTCAGGAAAATTAGCGTTCACTGTTAACCCTCAATACCCACCTTCCAAAATCTGGCATAAACTTCATTCTCAGGAAAATGGTTCAAACAATTTTGATAAAATGTTTGGGTTAACTTCGTTAAAATTAGCTTTCACAGTTGACCTTTACATCAACACAATGTTTGCAACCTTTTTTAAAAAAAATGGGTTTACATGATAATGTTTCTTAATGATTTTAATAAAACAGAATTAAGGGTTCTTGTTTTCTCCAGATAATAAAAAGATCTAATTTATTTTTAAGAAAATTGTATATCTGTTGCAAGTTTCGATACCACTTGTTGTAAATTCTAGTAAAACTTGATTTTCGGAATTAGGTCTAATGATATTTATGAAAGTATAGTGGTAGGAAAAAACGAGAAACTAATCCAACCTTTCCTCATCTTCTTCAAAATTGGCCTTCACCGTTAATCTTCGGCTCCGCTCGTGAAAAATTGTCAAAGACTTAATTTTCTTAGAAAATACTTGAGTGTTTTTGCTAAAAAAGTTACAGTTTTTGGCTTTTTTGAGTTTACAACACAATTTGGTTTCTACACCTCTTCAGCACAATTTTGGAACAAAGGTAACCCTCAGTTTGCCCTTGGTAAAAATGGCACAAATTTCGTTTTCTTCGAAAATATTTGAATGTTTTTAATACAAATTTAGAATTTGTACATTTGAATCTACAGTTCGATCTGACATATTCTCATCTTCAAGATATTTAGGTTTCACTTGTAACTCGCACTTCTTAACTTGTAAAATAAAGTAGAAACATTGTTTTTTAGCTGTCATTTAAAAGTTTTAAAAACAAATTATGTTTAGTGGTTATTTTGATATGGAAAATTTATGTATATTTTCTTCATTTTCAGGAAATTTAACAGTCGCTGGTGGCTCGTGTTTTGCCTCGAATAAAAATAGAAAAAAACTTGATTTTCTAGGAAGCTGGTTAGACAATTTTGAAAAAAAAAATCAGGTGATGGAGAAGATAATACAGTTTGATTTATCCTTATAGCCAAGAAAATAAAATTTCAACAGTAACTCGTGCTGCTACCGGGAACAACAAATAAGAAACACATTTTCAAAAACAAATCACATTATTTAAACTACGAATAATTTTTACTATAAAACCTTGTGAACTGGGTAATCCAGGTAACACATACAAGAAGAACTTTATTTTATAAAATTAACATATAAAATTACATAAGTATTTAAAAAAAAAAAAAAAAAAAAAAAAAGATTATTTAATTAAAAGTATTTAGTAAGTTTATTATTTATAGATATTGGAGATCAGAACATCCTGCCTTTTTAAACACCATTACTTTTAATTAATAAACTTTTATCAATTTTATTAACAGTCATATTTGTGCGAAGAAATATCATCTTAAAACAGAAAAGGTAAATCGGATCGATTTGAGCCATATTTCTCTTATGCATCGTAATGAACGCGTTAAATTAAAAAAAAATTCTGTGTCTATGCAGTATTTTAATTTGAGTGTCAAATAAACACTCAAATTGAAATGTTCAGTTAAGGCACAAATGGAAGCAATGGGGACCCGAAACAGATGCAGCCAAAGCTAACGGCGTCATGAAATGGGGTTTTAATTAATTTTAATTGAGTTTTTTAGTGTTTATTTATAATGTCATTTCAAATATAGTGAATATATATATAGATATATTTATATATATATATTTAATCCTTTAATTATACTATATAGGGAAGCAGACAAAGCCCGATAGTACTAAATATAAGGTGTCTATCTATGTAAGGTAGTTCGATTTTTACCAAAGAAACTCGTAAATTAATATGTAGTATTTTAACAATTTTGTAGCATTGTAAATCATATAAATATTTTAATAAAAAATTTCACATTTACAATGGCTTTAAATTTTAAATTTGTTGAATAAATTAATGGAAGATACAATATAAGAAATCATGAGATTAAATATTATGTATACGAAATGAATTATTCTATAAATGTCTGTTGCCTAAATCATTATAAAATGTTTAAAATTAGCTAAGATTTTTGGTTTAGTTTTTAGATTCCACGTTTATTCTAATAATGTGCAATATCCTATTTAATCACAGAAAGCTGATAAATTTTCCCCCGTAGAAATCCCTCCATATTTAAGTAATCATTATAAGTAACTTATTTTTCTACTTAAAAATGAAACATATACAATACATGTCGTGCTTATCAATTCTGAAACATTCTATGGTCGTATAACATTTTATTATCTATAATTTAGTGCATTTTAGAGTGTGAGCACATAACATGTGACATGCAGTTACCAATGTATCTTAATGTGAATGTGAATATAGAATAACTGTTAAACGTTTACTATTAAGACTCATGGATACATCATTTAATACTCTGTAATAGAACTTCCAATGATCCCATAACTGTTAATGAAATCTGTTTAGACCGCTTAGTGTTTTAACAAATATATTGAGTTTGGTAGGTTGGTTTAAACGTAACATAAGAATGAATTATATCAGGGAATAGATTACAGAAAATACTCCAACAAAACTGGTATTGTATTATATAGAATAAAGACTTTCTAAATATATGCCTTATTTAGTAGACAAAAAAAAAAAAGAAATAATATATATATTTTTAAAGAATAAAAATATAAATTACTATTATTAGGGTGAAGAGGAATGAAAGAAAAGTGTTTTGTATTGCATACATAAATATGATATGGCAAATATTGTAGAATCCAACAAAACAGCATATATATATATATATATATATATATATGTGTGTGTGTGTGTGTGTGTGTTTCCAACTTTCTAATTTATTTTGTAATTGTTAGTATCTACCAATTTCCATGCAAAATTTTTAGAATACTAGTTTTTTTTCCCAATATGTAACTACGGTTAAATAAAATAAAAATTACACTTTAAAATACTAGTGCGATATACACTAAGCGATAAAAAAAAAAAAAAAAAAAAAAAAAAAGCCGCACTGCAGAAAAATTGACTTATACCTTTTTTATTTGTAATAACTTTAAAAGTAATGGTTGAAACGAATAAAACTGCAATGTTTGCATAATACTAAAACAATGAAATGATACCTATGCACATTTTTGATTTAATAATAATTTCGATAAAATAAATTTATTTCATTGTAAAAATTAAATACAACAATCACAGGAAAATTATTTTTAACAATGAAATCAATCATGCATAGTAAAATTAATAAAATTATTGAACAGAATATTTTAAATATCTATATTTCCATGTTCTAAATTTACTTCTAAAAGAATAATACTTGATATAAATGCTCTTTTCACAATATAACATTAACATATAATGTCTTACAAATAAATATTTTTCCCCTTTAGACAGATTTTATTAATTATTATTTTTTTTAGATCCTTAGAGTAATTTTACTGGAGGTAACTTATTAAATCAAAAATAATATTTGTTTATTTATTTTTATTTATGCGAAGAAAATTTATAGCTCGAATCTGAGTAAAGTACAACGCTATGTTTTCTCACTTTTCGGTATTGCCTAAACAATTTCCTGAAAAAAAAAATCAAGTTTACCATACTTTTATTCACTTATAAATATTTATGTAATACCTAATAAATTATGAATAAACAGCGTTTTCTTAAATACAAAAATAGACATATGTCCAACGAAATACCAATATGAAATAACTAGTTACGTTTGAACCAAGGAATTTACAATTAAAACTTTTGAATCACAATTTTTACGAGTTTCCACGTGCGCGGTTTAATATAAATATTTGAACTTTATTTATAAATATAAACTCACCAAAAAGTACATACCATGTCTATAAGAAAAATATCTATTCGGAAAATTATTTTAGAAAATTTAGTCATTTTAATTCTCTCTGGTCATTCAGTAATTCATAACTTTTCCTTCATCTTGCCTTTATTAAGACAACTATTCTCTCTGGATTCCAACACAATGTTTCACTTTCTCTTGTTGAGCACGTAAATCTTTATTATACAATTATCTAGTTTACAAGGTTCTAACCCATTTCACAACGGTTTTAGATGTTGATTTTTAAAGATAAACTAAAAATAACAAAAAAACTAATATTTTTGTAAATAATTTAGGTACCTATACCATATTATTTTCAATGAAACATACTTAAATTAATTAGCTTATATATAAATTTCAAAAATTGTTCCCTAGTTCCACTTCTGAACACTTTGACTTTAAAAAAAAATTCCAAATTAAGAGATTACATTATAGAAACATAAATTGAAATAAATAATTTTAGTGATAAATGAAAAATTTAGCTGTCTATCGAATAGAGTCATGGCTAATCATGGAATAATTTACACTAACTTTTGTGGGGGGTGCCTTGGCTATCATTTTTGATACCCAGGAGGAAAATCTTCCCATGTGTTACAAAATGAGTCAGATTGAAAAAATATTGTTTTTATATACAGGTTTATGTTGAAAAAAAAAAAAAGTTACACACACACACACACACAAAAAAAAAAAAAAAGAATGGTCCCGTGGTGGACATTTGCAATTTTTCCTTGGCAGTCAAAGTGTTATATATATATTTTATTATTATTATTATTATTGTTTATCATTAAATGTAATTAATTTGAATTTTTAATTCAAATTGTTACACGTTAGTCAATGTAGACAATGTATGACATAATACATACTAAACATAGAAAAATAAAGAATTCAGAATTTTTCTAGTTAAATTATATTGTTATCAAGCAACAATTATGTATAAAAGCGTTTTAAAAGACAAAAAAAAAAAAAAAAAAAAGAGAGAGAGAGAGAATATACATTCATGTTCTAGTATCTCATTGTATTTGGAAAAAAAAATAATAATTTAATTTGGCATATTTACTTAGCAGCATATTTTAGATATATTTTCTCTTTATAAGTCACTTAGAAACTTCTAAATAAGAAAGAATCATTAATTATTGTTGCGTTTAATAATGCTTTGATATGAATTTTTTGTTTTATTTTGTTTTATTTTTTAATTTATTTATTAGCAATACATCCTGCATAGAAGAATTCTTACGCATAGATTTTTTGTTTCACTAAAACTTCATACACTACAGTTTTATTATTATTTACATTTTATCGGAAATTAGAAAATGTTATATCATCCAACACTAAATAAAAATAAATTTGTTTTATCTTAATGACTAAAAAAGAAACGGAAGATATATTTAAAAGAAATACTTGTTTATTTGCGATAACAATTTTTACACTTATCGTAATCACAAACGAATGTAAAATCTGGAAAACAAAAGAACCTAATCCAATTTCTATTTATCTTTCAAAAAGGCATATGTGCGCATTTTATTAAATATTTCAAAGGAAGAAAAGAAACAGGAAGAACTTTTTTGAAAGAAATTGTGTATCTGGTTTATCTGACGAAGACCATTACTTTCTAACCCATATATTTGTAAATAGTATAAAAGGAAAATGAAACAAATTAAAAACTGAATAAGAAAGAAAAAAAAAAAAAAAAAAAAAAAAGAAGCACAAATTTGCTACTCTATAAATTCAAGTTACTTTATATATCATATATATATATATATATATATATATATTTTAAAACATTACACCAAATAGAAAAACAATTTTTTTTTTTTTTTTTTTTTTTTTGAATAATAATAATATAATACTGTTATATCATATATAAAGACAGTTTAAAATATTGAGCTTAATTTTGAAATACATAATAAAATTGTAGAAGATATTTTAGCTTACTATAACGGCACTTTTACAATGATATGAGTTATAAGGTATAGTATACATAAAAAATTATATTATAATTTTATGTCAAAAAATAAGCATTTTTTTTCGAATTACTTTTATAATAATAATAATAATAATGTTAATAATAATAATAATTATTATTATTATTATTATTATTTTACGAGACATTTCCAAAGAGTTACTTTTAGCGGTTAAATATAAATTTCATAAAAAATAAAAAAAAAATAAAAACATTATTTTAAGTGTGTTTTAAATAAATATATGGTATTATTTTAACAGATTTTTAATTTATTTTCAATATATAATTTTTTTTATAGAATTTTAAACTTAGGCAATGAAAATAATAATAATATTAATAATAACACATTTTGTACCTTTTTATTTATATAAAATATTACCGGTAATCTGACTTCAAAGGTGAAATTAATATACACTATCTACCGATAAGTATTTGACCACATTCAAATTTAGATGTTTTGTCAAATATGTAGAAAAATTCCGCAGGAATTATCTCGAAATATTGGGAGTAGAAAAAACCTGTTATATCTCATATATTTCACCAATTTTTTTGTCCTGGATAGAAAAAGATGACAAGTATAAAATTAAACAAGTGTCAAAATGTTTTGAATCACCATGTAAAAAGTAATGCTTAAAGTGAGTCCTGTCTGTAGCCTGAAATTATGTGGATTATTTTAATTAAAAAAAAAAAAATACATTTTTAAACTATAACCCGTATAGTATTACACCCAGGGTAAAGCTATGTTAAAGACACCTGGCGTACTACCACAGGCACAGCATACTGCTATAAGAATACAAAAATGTTGAATATCTTAAGAAACAGGAGATTATTTACTAAATAACTTTTAACTACGCATGCGTAAACTTTAAATTTTTAGCAAGCCAAAATTATATATAATGCAAAAACGCGTTTTCGAGTTAGCTTTTCCTGTAAAATTCAGCTACCTACTATAATAATTCTGATAAAAATGTTAATGAAAATTCTGATTCCATTTAACTATCTACAGTTTGCAAAAAAATGGTTTAATTCGATTTAAAAAAAATATGCTCTTTATGTTAAAAAATATATATTAAATAAAAATTAATTAATTAAAATGAATAAATTAATCCCTCTCCCTTTTTTAGTGTTTCTTTCTACTGTGCCTCGTTTTTCTGTCTGTATCCCCTACGGATTAGTTTTTTGCAAGTTGCTTTCCTATTAGTTGGTTGTTCCTTCTCCCACTGCGTATTTGGCCGTGCTTTCAGCCTTGCTTTACCTTCCAAAGTAATAAGAATGGATTTTTTGCACCTAAAGAAGAAAAACCGCGCTCTTTTTGAAACCGGTAATGCTTTCATTAATTTTGTGGTGGGTGTAGAAGTTTTAAAGCATAATCAAGATAAATTTATTATCTAATATTGCGTAGTAAAAAAAAATATATATATTAAATACAATGTAATATTAAGTTCTGTTTTTGGCTATTTAAGTAAGAAAAAAATATTAAATTAATGAATTTATTATTAAAATTAAAAATTAGGAAATTTATTTTAAAAAGAAATTGCGTGTAAAATGTAACACTTAAATAAAATTTCTTAGTTTTGATGTATCTAATTCTCATTTTCCTCTTTTTTTTTTTTCATATTTTCTCTCTCTCTGAATACAATTTTCTAGAAATATTTAACATATGACGATATGTTTTAACGATAGTTAAAAATAATAATAATAATAATTTTCATTTTTTATAGTCGCCATACATTTACATAGTCTGTAATTCTACATTTCGCTATGACCCTTTCCAATTGTTACCGAACTATCATTAATTAAAAATATTTTATGCTAATTAAATAATATGCATAAAGAATATGCATTTGAATTAAACTCTATTGTATTTGAGTTTTGTTTTGACCGGTATCAGACAATATTTTAATGTTTCTCATAATTATATCAAGTTTCTTTGTACATGCGTTCCTATATTCTGCATTTTCAATTAATTAACGTACTAGCTCACGTTTCAGACTCTGCATATATTTAGGATTCACGATAATTTCTATATGTGTTTACACGATCCTTTATCTTATAATAGGGTACTGTGCTGTTGATTGAAAACTTTAATTACTGGTGGTAGGTACAAAGTAACGATATTGCACATTCTGCTTACTATAATCACAGCGAAAATAATTAGAATAGTTCTACCAATTAAACCTGATTATTAATGATTTCGGCTATCAAAATTCTTGCTGCACGAATTCTAATATCATGTGTAAATATGAAATGATTTTGCATTAAAATTAAATTCTAGAATAGTTTTATTTTAAAAATTATATTTATTTTTATTTTTATTTTTTTCCTTGAAAGAAAGATTGTTGTAACTAGTGTTTCAAATTGATTTAACGGAGGACAATATTTTTTAATGATTTCTAACTACCTTTTATTGCTTACATTTTAAAAAGTGAAGAGTATGTTTCTTCCTTAAATTTATTTTTTATGTTGATGTTTGCAATATACATATACATTAGCTTCTAATGTAATTTAAGTATACAATAACTCTTATGTACGTCCCAGAGATATGTTTCGAGCTTTTAAAACGTTTTCTTCTTCTTCTTCTTTTTTTTTTTTTTTTTCGCATGCAATGTTTTAAATGAATATTTAGGCAGAACGTATTATAATAAACTCCTCAAAGGATAAATATCATACTCACACGAAAGAATCCAGTCGGAAAATTATTCTGGAAGATTTATTCCTCTTAATTCTCTCTGGACATTCAGTAGATCATTACTCTGCCTTCTTCTTATATTGCCAAGACAATAATTCTCTCTGGAGTACAACTTAACGTTCGACTTTCTGTCTTCCAGTAGTCAATTCCTTTTTGAACTAGTATTTTGATTAACAAGGTTCTTAACCCTTTTACAACGATCTGTAGGTGCCTATATAGATAGATAGACAGATATAGATATATGGATAAGATAAAATTTTAATATGTCTAAATAATCTAGTGTGTCACTCACACGACTTCCTCTTACCCTGCATTTCAATAAATGATAGATTGCATATTAAGTCTTAAGATCAATTGCGTAAGATAATAAAATTCAATGTACTTTTAAAATAATCTAAAATAGGTTTAGGAACAGTTTTATTTTATATCTAATTCTGTGTGAGGGGGACTGCCGTAGCCTTCAACTGCAGCCTTTAATTGAATGCTGAGATTTATTTTAAAAAAAGAAATCAAGGTTGTTTATAATTTGCCTTAAATTTTGCCATTCTTCACCCATATTTTAAAGGGTAAACTATTACGAAGATTAAAATACCAAATTTGAGTGTTTTTAAGTTATACTGATGACAGATATAGATACAGACCAAGCAGTAAAAATTTGACTTTCGTAATCAGGGCACAGGAAAACGTGATATAATAATAATAGTAATAAAAGCAAAGTTGAAAATGGAACTACAAAAAAAAATTGTTTGTAGAATGGTATAAAAAATTAATTTTTTTTCTGAGCACTGTTGGTTGACATTGTAAAATGTAGTAATGCACTGCGATCAATTACATTCAATAGAGAAGAATGTTTGGCTCAAATTTTGATAGCACTGAATATTACCTATAAAAATATGCACTTTAAATAATTTTGTGTTCTGAAATTTAATCTTCCATAAATATATATATATAACACAAAATGAATAAGAATTCCAGCTATTGCTGTGAAGGTGTTCACATATATTGTTAAAATTTAATTGAATTTTTAAATAAAACAAAAAAACTGAATAATAAATTAATGCATTATCAAAAAAAAATAATAATAATTAAATTTCAAATTAGATATTGTATTATTCAATTAGAACAACATATTATTAAGAACAAATATTATTCAACCCCATAAAAGAGAAAGAACTAGAGGAAGCATTGAAAGCTGTAAAATATCGAGAAGCCACATGAATAGATACAATAAATTTTGAATTATTGAAATATGCAGACTATACATTTAAGACACGACTGCTACATTTAATCAATTTATGCAGGAAACAATGCAAAATTCCTGATGACTGGAGTATCTCTAAAATTATCTCCTTATTTAAAAAAGGAAATCGTAATATATGTGATAACTACAGTGGTATTAGTCTATTGAACACTGGATACAGAATCTTTTCAAGAATTATAGGCAACAGACTAAAAGACATTTCACATGCACTATTATTAGAAGAACAAAATGGTTTTCGAAAGGGAAGATCCTGCATAGACAGTGTATTTACCCTGAAACAAGTCTTTGAAAAACGCTGTGAATTTAATTTAGAAACACATGTTGCTTTCATAGATTTTAAAAAAACCTTTGACCGAGTAGATCGAGGAAAATTGTGGAAGATCACGGAGTATATGGGATACCCACCTTATCTCATTAAAAGTATTAAAAGCCTATATAAAGACACTTCTATTGTTTTAGACCTAGGTTTTAAATTTCGGATAAAATAATAAAAAATCAAGGTGTGCGACAGGGATGCAGTTTATCGCCAGACCTATCTAACATCTATATTGACTATGTCATCAGAATCTGGAAAAACAAAATCAAAACAGGTATAGGTCTCGGAAAAATTTTGTTTAACAATATATTATTTGCAGACGACTTATGTCTGTTTCAAGACAATGAAGATGATTTCCAACGTGCAATTTTTACTTTAGACAAAATTGGAAGTGAATATAACTTAAAGATTTCAAAGAGTAAAACGAAGATGATGGGTTTTGAAGGTAAAAAACCTATTAGAATAAAGATTATCTTAGAAAATAAACCAATTGAACAAATTTCCTGTTTTAATTATCTAGGATGTGACATATCTTACAATTACAACAATGATATACAAAACAAGCTAAATAAGTTCCAATACATCTGCGGGACTATAAGAAGAACATAAAGAAATACATAAAAGATACCAGAATAAAATTTTTCAAAACAATGGCGATACCAACTCTTCTATATGGAAGCGAGACATGGACGCTCAAAAAGAGTGATGAAAGAGAAATACAATCTTCAGCGATGAAATTTCTAAAGAGTATGATGACATCAGGAAGGAACTAAAAACTAAGCCAATAATACATAATATAATAAACTATAGAAATAAGTGGAGAGAACATTTAGAACGAATGCCAAATGACCGTATACCAAGGGCAGATCTAAAATATAGGCCAAGGGGAAGAAGAGATAGAGGAAGACCGCGTAAAAGGTCGATTGAAGCCGGAACAGGCTTATTGCCTTCATCCGTGTTGGACATGATGATGATGATGATTATTCAAATAATATGTTCTCAGGCATTTGAAGAAAGAATTGTTTTTAAATGTCATCGGAAATTACACAATTTTAATGATACATACGTCCCACACTATATATTAACATAAAACGGTAACAGACATCATTCAGAGATCTAAATTTTATATGTTTTATAACTGAAAATCTAAAATTATAAATAAAGATGTTTATATTTTTGGAATAGAAATGTACTTCCTTTAATAAGATAAAAAAATTAAATAAAGAAATAAAATGTAACAGAAATTCTGACATTAGATATAATTATAAAAAAATAATAATAATAATAAAAATAAAAAAAAAATAAAAAAGTTTTCTCAAATATTTCTAAACAAGAAAACTCATTGTCAGAATTAATGTGATTCAATAGCGGATGTTATAATTTATTTGAAATTGCGCAATATTAATGATATTTCAATTTCCCACCTGCTATCATGTCGTCAGTCAGGCGCTTGGCAAAAGCCAGCCAACTACAGGGTTATTGTTTTTTATAAACCGTCTTTGATAATTAAAAAAAAAAAAAAAAAAAAAAAAAAAAAAAAAAAACTAACATTAGTTTATACTTAGAAACAAAGAATTGAAATTGGCATGCATTTGGCGTAAAACACTGATAACGGAGGCTGATGGTTCCCCTGATGATGATGCTTCGCTGACATCTCCGTGTGATTAGAACGTGAATCCCCAGATTTGCTCTTTTTCTAGTGACTAAACACTTAATTTTTTTTGTTCCCCCCTCTCTCTCTCTTCCGGGCTACTCGAAATAACTTTGAAACTATTCAAATATTTTACGTTTAATTTTGAACCTGCTAAAATAAATTAAAAATGTGACTTTTTCTAGAAATAAATAAAAACTGTTTGTATTTTTCAAAACTTTTGATTCTGGTTATTATGATACAACGCATGTATGATCAAGTACTTACGTCGCAATGATCGAAAATTATTATTTGTTGGACTTCAATACCATAATTGCCATGTTCAGCCTCCAATATATCAAAATTTTTGGGAAACCTTGTAAAGGAATGATAAATGATTTCCATATTACAATCTACGCAAAACATGCTTTTATACATCTAAAAAAATTGTTATTTTCATCTTGTTTAAGGCAGCCTATAGATCTTAAAATGCACTTACCTGCAATTTCCCTCATATACGTAATGTATTTAAATATCTTGAATAGCCCTTTACACGAACTATCTCCTGGAAAATTTAGTGCAGCATCCCTATATGATACATATTTAGAATATCGAGTTTGTACTTTCTGCTGCTATTTGTTCTTAATATATGCTGATAAAAGTCAGACACACACACAGACACACAGATCAACTGCAATAAACATGAATTTTAGATTCAGTGTATCTCAAAACATAAAAATATAAGAAAAACTCATTTTCGAAAATTTGACCCAAAAACAATATTTTCTCTACCATATATACCATATATTATGGGTAAGAGAAAGTAATAATGTATAATTTATGCGTTAATACATTTTAAATTTCATTAAATAAACTTAATTTAATTCACTTCTACGTAAAAGTTTGAAAACTATTTAGAATAAGACTGCTTGTTAAAAATACCTACATTATTTATTTATAATTAAACATAATTAATCAGACATAATTATTGAATGGTTAAACGCTATTCAATGTAGACCATATATAACATAATAAAATAAATACATAAAATAAAAGATTCAGAAATTTTCTGATTCATTTAAATTTTAAACAATAAATGAAGAGTAAATAATAATTATGATGAAATATATCATGCTTTCAGGTTTTAATAACTTGTTGTAGGGGAAAAAAGAAAGAGAGAGATTATTGTTAAGATTATTGTTATTCAACCCTGTTCCATTCAAATTCATATGTAAAATTTGTAAGTTATTGATTTCAAAGTTTCTTTTTTATCATATAGACAAGATTTGATAATCGGCAGAGTTTGCTGTTTTATAAAGCTGATTCATGAAACTGGATATTATGTCACTACACTTCAATAAAATTTCAGCCTTTATTCAAAACAAGGAATTGTTTCGCTGTTATTCAATAAAATTTTGATTATCTTTTTTTTTCTTTTAAAAAATTCGTTAAATTCGTGTGTCCTAATTCTACAAGAAAATTCCATAGAGGCTCTAATATATTTTCGTTGATTTTTCTAAAAGGTCTTGTTTTTATTGTAGATTTTTTTTTTTTTTTTTGAAGAATTCGCATTTTGACTACACATTTCCCTAAATAGATCCTTAAAATGATTTTATTTGCTTCAACATTATTAAACTAAATCAGTTTTTGAAGAATTCTCTGGTAAACCTTTGTTTCCATAAAATATATGTGCTGCTCTTTTCATTTCATCGTAAAAAAAAAAAAAAAAATAGAAAAGGGGATTTTTTTTTTTTCAAAAGCAAATGATTTGCCATAGGCGGGATTTTTAAGTTTTGTACGTCAATTTTACTATCCCAACAAGAACATTAAAATTTCGAAAAAGTTTAAACATTATTATTATTATTATTATTAATTTACTTATTAATTTATTTTATTTTATTTTATTTTATTTATTTTTATTTTTATTTTTATTATTTATTTATTTATTTATTTATTTATTTATTGGGGGGAGGGGGTAGTTTTAGAAGGAATCCCATAAATGTGCTAGTTCTTAAATTATCAACAGCTATTGAAATTTTCACATTTTCGTTAATTTCGTTAATATTTAATTTAAAAAAATGTTTCTTTTCTTTCTTTCTTTTTTTTTTTTTTTCAAAATAAAATGTATTTTTTTATACGACTTTTAAATTTCCCTGTCGCAATGTAAAATCCTGGTCTTCTACGCTTGAAAATTTAGATTGTCCAAATTCTTTATGTTATGTAGGGAAAACGCACTACCTATGGATGTCAGTTAAAGTATATGTATGAAAAAAAAATACTGCCAAGTTTTAACTGGCGACGCTTCTGTTAGTTATCCATAAGCTGAGTTTATAATTATATGAAACAAATAGACAGACATACACACACACAAGATGTCGCCAATTTTGAAATTTTATTTGCCTGGTGACCAATGTTGCCAGATCTGACGGATTTTTCATTCAATAATTTTCAGAAATGATATTTGATAAACATAATAGACTACCAATCTTCCAAGTAATTAGGGAAACGTTACAATTAAAATTTATTGGTTATTATTGAATAAAAACTCCGACAGATCTGGCAACACTGTTTGTGACCTTGCGACAGTGATTTTTCCGCCTCTGCTGTAGAACACGAATATTATTCTAGATTTCTATAACTTCTGTTGTTTTCTCTTTTACTTCTTTTTTCTAATGCATAGAATGTAAAGCACGAAGACACCAAAAAATATTAATTACAACAGAAATTGTGTTAAAATAATATTAATAAAAGTACTATTGTTTATTTTTTTATAAGTGGAAAGTAATGGCACAGAGTGGTGAAAAAAAAAATGCTCTTGACTTATTCTAAGTAACTATGTGATATAACAAGACTTCCTCAGTGGAAATATCAAAACATATTTCATTGAATAGCAAATACTCTTTATTCAAACTACTCAAAATAAATCAATATATATGAAGATATAATAACAAAGTAATCGAAATTATTTTTAGTCATTAAAGGAACTGGTATGCAAATATATTAAGATTTGGATGATCCAAAAAGTTCTGTTATGATCAGGACGATCAAATTCTAATATATAGATTCAAAACACTAGAGAGTATTTATTTGATGCTGATGATCAGTATATTTCTTCAAAAGTTAAATCATTATCCCATGGTACGAAGACTAAAAGCTTTAAGTTCTCGTTTCAAATTTACTTTAAAACGAACATTAAAATTACTTATTCACATCACATACTTTATATCACATTAGTCGTACAATCTCACGTTGGACGCCAGATTATGTAGAAGTCTTCAGTCTTTAAATAAGCTTTTTTTAGATTCATTTAAAAAATGAAGGTAATATATTGGCAAAACAATAAAGCAGATTTTTTTTTAAAGACATCAAATATTATTATGCAAATGAAGAAAGCAGATCAATGATACGGGAATTCATTTACACAAATATTGAGACACTACTGACATATTTTGTAGCTGCCAAATTTAAAATCTGATATATCATTATTACAAAATATCTCTTTTAATTTCCTATGAAACGTCACATGACCTATCAGATGCAGTGAAGGCATTATTTTATTTAAGTATTTCGTAATTGAAAAGTGTGAATTCGTACTGACTGAAAAACAGATGCACTAAATATATTTTATTATTTTAAAAATGTCATATAAATATGATAAAAATGCTAATCAATAATGATAAATAAAAAAAAAATATTACAAGGTAGCAGCACTTATTTGTTGAAACAAAAATAAAATGTTTTAAAACTTGAGAAAACTTGTCAACTTTTAACAACTTTTAACAACAATTATTTTGAATTTATAAGTATTGAACTATAACTGTTAAAACGGTTAAATCTAAATTACTATTAAATATTCTTTACATTATTTCCATTAATTTGCTCTGTATGAAGTTCATGTGTGTATGAATATATCCTAGCTATTATTATTATTATTATTTCTATTATTATAATTGTTTTTGCCATTCTTACATACACTTTAAAGAAATGCAAAATTAAATTTTTCATATATATATATATATATATATATATATATATATGTATATGTATGTATGTTATTTGCTGCTTGTATTAACATTATTTTTTCTTTTACTTCAATTAATAGTACGCCAATGTTATTTTAAAAGATGATTTTACAATTTTTGAATACCACAAATATGGAGTTAAAAAAATATTTAAGATAAATAATTATCTGTAAACTACATCTATTGCGCAGAACAGATGAAAAAAAAAAAAAAATCACTTACGCCAATATGCGCCTCAGAGGACGTGCGCGTTGATTCTATTGCTACAGCTTTTGTACTTTAAGCAAAAGTCCTCAGATTCAGATTCTGGCTTGGTTATTTTTGTTCATGTTAAAAGGATTTGGACATTGTTTCTGTACTATATAAATAGATAGATCGATTGATAGATAGATAGATAAAACTATATCAGTTGTACCAAGATGATGTACTTTAAAATTATTTCATATTTCAAGACATATTATAGCGTGTTCTATTTCTAGTAGATATATTATTAAATAAACTAATATTAGTTATTATGTAAAATAAAAATAAATAAATTATCTCTAGAACAGATCATGTTGGATATCACGTGTCATTGATAGTTTATAATGAAAACACTTTGAAAACACGTTAATTAAAATTATATTTAACAAAAATAATCTTCACCAATTATAACGGCCTTCCATAATTCCTGAAGATACTTTGTATATGAAAGCAGAAAAACTTTGAATCTGCATGTAATTTTAAAAATGTTTTTAATTAAATATAATTTTAATTAACGTGTTTTAAAGTTTTTTATTATTAAAATAATAATAATAATCTGGTGTGTCACTCACACGACTTTCCCATACCCTGAAATTTAAAGCTATAAGTACGGATTGGAGACTAAGGGTTAAGATGACGAGTACTGTTATGGTAACCTATGTTAGAAAAATTCAACTCAGGCTTCGGAACAGCTTTATTTGACAACTAATTCTATGCAAGGGGAGGGGGCGCACCCCCCCCTCAACACCTCGTTTCATTATTGTACCTACATTTATAGAGAATTCAAATCTGTTATTAAGTTCAAAAGTTCATTAAAAATTATTTACACAACTTTCCCACGTATCATTTATTGCAACTTATCAATCTTGAACAAACTTTCCTAGTAACAAACCTATTCACTTATAAGTACATCATTTGGATCGCCTGAAATTATTTCTTTTCAATTTACTCTAACATACACAGGCAAAGATCAAACTATAAAACTGGACTTCGGTATTCAGGAAGGTTCAAAACGTGTAAATGTACAAAAAACAATCGATGAATATTTAGCTTAAAAAAAAAAAAGTAATTTACATGTAGCTATTAGGAATTAATTTCAATTGCAGAACAGCTTTCCTGGACATAGTAAAATATTATGTGTTATAGTATATCATAATAAAAAACTTCCACTATCAAATACAAAAGAATGTTATGGATTAAATATTGGCAGCTCTGTACATCTTCTGAAAGTTATGTACACATCACATGGTGCACATAAATATAATCCTATATTAACAGCACATAGAACAACCTGAAATACACTTCCATGAATTTTCAAGTATTGTCGCATTATAATCTAGTTCTTTTGTGTGGCCCTGTGAACGAACAGTGAATGATTTCTATACCATATTCTATATTAAACACGTTTTTACTCATATAAAAATATATATTCGTTTCATTTTGTTTAGAACAGTCTATAGATGCTAAACTCTCCTTACCTGCAATTTCCCCCATGGACCCAAAGTATTTGATTTCTCTGGGTTGTACACGAACCATTTACTTGATCTAAACGAAAAGCTTAGTGCAGCATCCCTATCTGATACGCATTTTGAATACCAAGTTTGGACTTTCTGCTGTAATTTGTTTTTTAGATATGCTGATAACGGACATACACACAGAGAGACACACATACAGACACACACACAAACGAACCGCTAAAAACATGATTTTCGGATTCAGGGGACCTGAAAACGTGTAAATATAACAAAAACTCACGTTCGAAAATTAAACCCTAAAACAATACTTTCTCTACCTTATGGGTAAGAGGAAATAAAAAAGAATGAATGAAGATAACATTTTATTAATATTTAATTTCGATGTAATATTTATCAGGTTTATATTTAATGTTTGTAAAAATTTTGATTAATAGAAGATAAAATAATATCAACAAATTGAATTTATTTGAATTGGCATATGATGTAATTTATCGATTAATAAATGTGCATGACAAAAAAAAAAGGATAATCATTCAAAAGTATGTAGTTCTTATAAACGTAAATGACTGTTAATTGCACTTATTATTTATATATATAAATTAAAAATATTGTTTATAGTTAATATACAAATTAAAATATTTCATAAAATATATATTACAGTTATACTATTAAAATATGTTATAATATATTTGTAACATAAAAATTTTGAAATGTAAAATTCACATATTTAAAACCACATAAATGCATTTTTATTATTTATTTATTCATTATTTATTTATTTGTTTTTTTATTAATTAAATATATATATATATATATATATATATATATTTTCTTTTACTTCCTTTTTTTTTTAATATATATATATATATATAAAACGTAATGGCACGGAGACAGTAAAAATATTGTTCTCAATATTAATTGTGTATTAATAATATTAATGAAAAAAAAAATACTCTTATTTATTTTTATTTTTTTTATAAGTGGAAAGTAATGGCACTAAAGGGTCAAAACTATTGTTTTTAATTTATTCTAAGTAGCTGAGTGATTCAATATGATTTCTTTATTGGAAATATTAAAATATATTTTATTAAATAGCTAATACTATTATTTTAAAATACTTGAAATTAATCGATATGTACGAGGATATAATAACAAAATAATCAAAATTATTTTCAGTCACTAAAGGAACAGATATGCAAATATATTAAGATTTGTACAATCCAAAAGAAAAAAATTAAATTCTAACATATACATTAAATACACTAGAAAGAATTTATTTATTGCCGATGACATAAAATTCCGATGATATAAAATTCACATATTTAAAACCACATAAATGTATTTTTTTTATTATTATTTAAATAATGCATACATTGATTTTTCTTTACACTTGTAAATGTTAATTAAAAAAATTTGTAGAAATTCTTAGAAATGAATTTATATTTATAAAAAATATATTATTCTTAAATTAACAATTTTCAATCTCACCAGCATTCTGTAAAATTTATAATGGAGATAATTTATATATAATCATAAAATTTTAGAAAACGTATATTCATCGTTGAAATTTCGTTGTAATTTTTTTTTTTAAATAACACTTTTAAAAAAATGAGATTACCTCATAATAAAAATGAAATTTATTCCTTAAATATTCTGCATTATTAAAGCATTATTCATTACGTACTATAAATTTGAATATAATACAATTGCATTTATAATTTAGTTCCTTCTTATATAAATTAACAAATTTTTCATTTTAATCAAATCTATTAATTAATAGTCTAGAATGTTCATATTGATCTAATTATATCAAAAGGATTTTATGATAACCCTTTTAAAAATCAATATCTGATATAGAATGTTCATGCTCGAATTATTTTACTTAATCTTGTTATCAATTCATAGGAGTGATTTACAATCTAATGAGTATAATGTTATTTTCTTCACTTTCCATCTCCATAATAGCAATGATAATAATTATCAAACCACTAGAAATCCAGTAACAGTATTAAAATAATTAAACCCAAATCTAGCTCTTACTTTAAGATGGTTTGAAGTTCTAGGGAATGGCAAGTTAATTCCATTAACGATGCTTATGTTTATACAATGCATCTAGGGTAATTATTAAGTCCATTATCGAGCATTGAAAATTACTTAATCTAATAAAAACTATACATAATACGTAGAAAATTGCATAAATCCGAATACAAAATGTAAACTGATGCATAAAAGTAAAGTTTTTAAATCCTACATGCAAGAAAAGTACGTGATGGTTTAAAAGTAATTTTAAAACGTAAAGTTATTACAAGTATATATATTTTTATTGATACTATACTTCTTTTTCCAAAAAATATTTTTTTAATTTATTTAAAATGAAAATTTAATATATCTTATTTTAAGGTATGCTTTAAACAACTCACCTTAGTTTGATATTTTGTGATGTATGTTATAGTAAATCGGGGTTTGTAAAAAGTAACAAAAAATATGTAATCATACAACTTAATTTCATCCAAAAACAATTTATGTATATATATATATATATATAGACAGATATAGATAGATAGATTGTTCTGTTTATAATTAATTTAAATGTATTTTATTTACAGGGTGTTTAAGAAACAAGACTCTCCAAATTTAAATGATATGACTTCGATTAGTGAGAAACGTCATGGTGAAAAAAGTGGTATGTTGTGCGTATAGGTCTAGAATTTCTTATATTCAGGTTTTCAGAAACAATTTCAACATTGTATAATAGATGGCGAAACAGTAACATGAAGATTTAAATGGTACTCAGAAGTACAGAAAATTTGTTTGAATGTCTATTTCATTGCTGATCCGTGGCGTCGATTTTGTTATTACTTGAAATTGAGAAACAACATATCCTATTCCTAGGAGCAACATGTTTTTATTGTACTGGAAGTCCACAGTCTCAATGTGAAGCTTTAAACAAGCATTTAATGTTAGAAAAGGAACATGTCAGAAAAATGTTCATAATTTATTCAAATAGAAAATTCCTGACATGACTGTCCAAGAAACCATTTGTTCCATCTTTCTGTCTCGTGGTTTTGCAGTATGTCATTTCAAAGTTGAAGAGTACATATTGAAAAATCCTGTATATAATGCAGTGTTTTAATGGTTAATAACTTGTTTTTAATACCTCATCCATCATATGAAATTCTTTAATAAAATAATCCTTTTTTTTTTTTTTTTTTTTTTTTTTTTTTAATTTCGAAATAAAGTTTTAAACACACCGCTTACGCGACAAAAAATCGAAAAATAAATTTACTTTCTGGTTTGCCGTCGTATATATATATATATATTGTTGCGTACTTGGGGGTTCGTGAGTTGTCCGAGAATGAAAGGCCAAATGTACAAAAATTCAGTAATTTATTCACAGAAAGTTCCAGAAAAATACAGGTCTATGAACCAAGTATCAGCTTCAATTCGACCAGTAAACACAGCTTAAACAACAGCTGTCAATAGCAAATCCACAGTACAAACTGTATAGCAATAACACTTAAAGCAAGTCTCTTTGGAAGAGGCTCAATGCAAGCTGACCGACTCTGATCACAGACTAAACTGAACTGACTGCCTTGGCGAAAAAGCGCTTCCTTATATGCTGTTCCACGGAACACAGATTTTTCGAGAAAACTCTAGAAAGTGGTCAACCAATCAACTTACAGCTTCCATATTTGGTATATCCCATATAAGGATTTTCTCGCCAAGGTCGCCAAAAAAAATCGCGAAGGTGGGAAAAAGTCACCAAATTTGGCGCCAAATCCATTACCTGCATTACTGGGGCTTTTTAATGCGTTTTTAAGGGGAAATAAGGCTATTTCAACGCTAAAACGACTAGAAATGCATAAAATTACCACTTTATCAACTTACTAAGCCTCTTTGAAAGAATTTATACAGAATTAAACACAATTATTTACAATTTTGTAACAATATATATATATATATATATATATATATATATATACATATACACTGGCATTGAATTAGAAACCTGTAAGCGTTTCTACAAATGCTCGCTTTTAACGAAGGTATTCAAAACCTGTTCCAAACATTTGGGGAATATTCTGCTTTTATGGAAGTGGTCCCCTGGTGTTACTTGAGGATAATCAAAAAACCATGCAGAACCTGAATATATTGAGTGATTAAGTACATCCCTCAATGTTACATTTTTACTCTGAAGTTAACGAATATTTTGTGTTCGATAATGCAACCATACATCGTGGCAGAATCGTTCGACATCGGTTCAGTGATGATGAATCTGATTTCTAACAGTTTCCCTAGATGCCGCAAAGCCCGGATCTTAATCCAATCGAAACTGCTTGCGGCATGTTGGAAAGGAGTATCCGTCAGCAAGCTCCTCCTCTATCCAATTTACAAGATCATAAAGAGATAAAAAAATTATATTTAGGAGATAATTTCACCGCGTCGTTTGTCGAAATTTATTTATTTTAAGAAATTCCAAAATAAGTAAGAAATTTTAAATAAAAGTTTTATTTGAAGTGGCAAATCATTTCTGAAAATTGATAAAACTAACAGAAAATATAAACGTGTAAAATAAACATTCCTGTTTCAGATAGTTTTTTTATAACTATCTTAAACGCACAATAACTATACAGTCTTAATGACGGCCACTTATACGTAGTGAACAATGTATTTGTAGATAATTTGTGAGGTCTGCGCTGTGACATCTACAGCAGATCCCATCGTAATAACTACTTAGGAAATAATCAAAGAGACTCTTGTTTAAAAACTAAATTATTTTATTCTGATTTCGGATAACAGTAAGGGTGGCGTTATAAAAGAAACTCACAGTATATTAAATAAGTAAATTAAAGTTATTATGGATAATTATGTTCAAATCTGATAGCTATGATAACTGACTTTAGAAGATTGACTTAACCTTTTAGTCGCTCGAAGAATAACTCCAAAGCTCACACAACGTCGACGAACAACTTGACACTCCAGCTGAATCTCGTGCATCACTAAACATTATAACTCTTTGTAGCACGAAATAGTTATTAAGCCATGAACTCCACCATAAATTCACTAATAAATTAACAATCGCTTTAGACTCCACTATACCCCAACACCAACAAACTTTCATTCAAACATCTCGCTGTTTGACTCCATGACGACCTAAAATCTTCCCAAATCGACAACTTCAATGTATCGATTTCCCCACTACCATCGCGAACTATGCTGAATACAGCTAATACTTTCCGAATCTCTGATCAGCATCTTACTGATTACTTACGCCAACCTTCATTTACCTCAACTCGTTGCTATATCTCACCTAACAAGTTTTAAGTTCATAAAATCAATAAAAAAAACCCAGCTTACTATCTACGATGAATTAATATGTTTAATCATCAAAACCCCATATATTTTGAAGAGAATATTTAACCTTATCCCTCTTTAGCTGATATGTACTTGAGTTCAATCACCATAATCTCTCAAAATAAGTATGACATATATAAAATTTGGTTCACTTATACACAATACAAGCAGAACTTTAGCTTTCCTGTAAATGGGAGAATTTAAAACACAACAGTGCCATCTGTTTATCGATGCGTACCTAAATTAAATTACCAGATTTCCTTACATTTAAAATTTTCTGTACCTATGCGTAATATATAGTTAGATATATCCTTCCAATAAACGAATAAAAATAAAACTAGCAGCATCGCAAATTTTAAAAGAACTTAAGTACATAAACATTTCATTTATCTCATTCTTTCAAGTAGATTTTAAAGATCTCTTCTTTTTAAAAAATGATTTTTTTATTTGTTTCTTTGTGTACTTATTTGATACTGTTCTTTTTAAAGGATGCGGAATTTTTAAAATTTTATTGTTACACGTGGCATTTGTTTCGTACCACTATTCGTATAATATAAAATGTATATTAATTTTATCCAGGCAAAGTACAGATTTACCTGAAAATAAATGAAGTTATGCTACGAAAATAAATAATTTCGCCTGTGGCAACCCTTTTGTTATTGTATGCAAAATAATTCCAAATTCATTATTTTATACGCTTGTTATGCGCTTGTTATGCGCGATTTTCTTCATACTTTTTTTCAACGTCACAAAGAATTGAAAGCTAGGGCAAATCACTTAAAATATTTCATTATATAATATACAGCTTATTTCTTAATTAATAAACTTATGCATCGAGTTATCAAGTATTTATGGATCTGAAAGGTCATAAAATGTTTTATTAAAAAGTAGTTTAAATATTCTAGGGAAATTGTTTACAATTAAAATCTAATTTATTGAAAATTATTAACTATTAATATGAAATATTTTTGTAGAGAATGAAATCCTTTAAAAATAGTTTCTAAAAAGAAGTGTAAAGATATTTCTATTGTATTTGTAAATGTTTTTATGTAATGTATGTAAAAAAAAATAATAATTTTTTTAACAAATTATTTACACACACACACACACACATATATATATACATATATATTGACAATGATAAACTATATAAATATTCATAAATGTAATACATTGTATTAGAGTTAAATTGTCACAAAAAAGTATAATTTAAATATATAGCACTACTGTAAACATATTCATAATATTATTTTTGCGGTCCAAGTATAATCTGCATTTCAATATCAGTATATTTTTCTTTTAAACATTCATCTTTAGATAATAGATTTTTCTTCATTAAAAAGATATGATACTAATATTATCGATTATTAGGAAGTAAATATCTTCTTCAAATGGAGTGTATATAAGAAAGATAATTATGTTTTTATTTCAGTCAATATCAATCCATTAAATGGATAAAGGTACTTATATCGTCTGTATATGTTTTAATGATCATGGAATAAAAATTTTCACTATTAAATTAGGGTTTACTCTTTATTTGCTTTAAACATTTATATGTATATATATATATATATATATATATATATATATATAATATACAACGGGTTTTGGACAAAGTAATTGGAAAAAAAAAATTTTTTTCTTTCAATTAATTCATTATTCTTTTATTTTATGGATATACTAGCAAAGCCCCGGTTCGGGAACGAACCGAATTCCGAATGCGAGAAAAATTTCAAAACAAAACTTGAAATGTACAAATCTCGGCCTGGTGTTGCCTGCGTGCCAATAGATCAAAGTTTGTTAACGAAACCATTTTTTAATTCATGAAATCAATGAAAGTATTGAATCAACGAAGGTTTTTCTCTCTTCGTTGGTCACTATATTTAAAGTAAACTCTTTTTTATATCGCTTTACGAACAAAAATAAAAATTAAAGAAATCATGAAATTGTTTTAAAGCCCGGGGTGTAATTTCAATTTAAAACTTAAATCGCGTTTTTCTCGAAACTCTATCTTGGAAGACGATTGTCATGATTTCTCAAAACGTTATCAACCGATCTTGTTCAAATGTTGCATATTTCTTCAACATAACATTATCTAGTGCTACAACGAAGGATTTTTTTTTCTTATGACAACTAATGCATCTGGTGCAAATTTTAACACATGCAAATTTAACTGGTGCAAATTTAATCACAACTTGTGTAAATTTTACCAAAAAATGCGACTTTTTGTACACAACTCTGCAAAAAGTTAAAATTTTATTTTTTTTTCCTTCTTCCAAGCACGATGTATACATATCTACTGACAGAGAGTATTTTTTATTTATTTTTTTTTTTCAGATGAATCTGTCATGAGTTATCCTGACAACACCGAGAGATTTTTTTTCTGAGGGTTCAAGGAAAATGCGGTCCCAAAATTTCTAAATGAAAATTTCACAAAGAACTTGTCAAATATATATATTTGATAGGTTAAATTGTTTGAATAAAGATTTCATTTGATATATTAGAAAAAAAAATAGTAAAAATATGCTTTTCTTGAGCCTTTGAAACCCGCCTAACCACTTAACTACAATCAATCCATTTTTCCCAAATAGTCCAGTCAAAATAGGAAAAATAGAAAAACAAAAATCGTGTAGTTTTGAAATTTTGCATACTTGTAGCCGAAAGGGTCCTGAACAACATATTAAAAGTCCCCGCCCGTGGTGGGTGAGCGGGGGGCAGGGGGACATTTAAGGGGGGCACTTTTTTAGTTTTTATTAAATATCTTTAAAGCTATCGCCTTTAAAGACAAAAAGGCCAATTACAAAATTAATCTACGTGAAATTTCCTACAAAATGCATATTACATTTTGTTTGCATAATCAATAGTTTAGAAGATATAGGGGGATGAAATAACGCATTTTCATGAAAAATTCTTTTTTGCAATAGTAAAATCAACCAAAGTGAGCAATCAAAAGGGTTCTTGTCAAATATTTTCTAATGTACAAAACAAATATATACATACGGAATATGCAAGGATAATACAGCATGTTTTGTAAGTTTTAAGTATTTTTAAGGCTAGTAGGCGCAAGTGGCGGTTTGAGTAAAGATCCAGATAACGAAGACCCAAAACCGATCAATATTAAAAAAAAATAATCGTGTAGTTCTGAAATTTTGCATACTCATAGCCAAGAGGGTCCTGAACAACATACTAAAAATCCCCGCCCGTGGTGGGTGAGCGGGGGCAGGGGGGCATTTAAGCGGGGCACTTTTTAGTTTTTATTAAATATCTTAAAAACTATCGCATTTAGAGAAAAATGTTAATTACAAAATTAATCTACGTAAAATTTCCTACAAAAATGCATATTACATTTTGTTTGCATGATCAGTAGTTTAGAAGATATAGGGGAACGAAGTAATACATTTTCTTGAAAAATTCTTTTTTTCAATAGGAAAATCAACTAAAGTGTGTAATTAACTGGGTTCTGGTCAAATATTTTCTAATGTACAAAACCAATATATGCATAGGGAATATGTAGGATAATACAGAATGTTTTGTATATTTTAAATAATTTAAAGGTTAGTAGGCGCAAGTGGTGGTTTAGGTAAAAATACAGATAACGAAGACCCAAATCCGATTAACATAAAAAAAAAAAAAAAATCGTATAGCTTTGAAACTGAGCACAGTTATAAGTTTAAGTGTCCTGTCCAGAACAACATACTAAAAGTCCCCAGCCGTGGCGGGAGAGCGGGGGGGACAGAGGGCATTTAAAGGAAGCACTTTTCAGTTTTTATTAATATCTTGAAAACTATCGCATTTAGATAAAAAAATGTCAATCACAAAATTAAACTACGTAAAATTTCCCATGCAAATGCCTATTACATTTGTTAGTATGATCAATAGTTAAGAAAATATAAAGATTGCTTTGTATCTTACGGATATCTTACAGAAAAGTGGAGTTTTTCGATTTGTATATTTTGACTTCCACTCTTTAAACTTGGCGCATTGCGCGCGCACATGCACTTATGGATATTTATTTGTATGAGTAGAAAATATTTAACCCGAATCCTTTTAATTACGACCTATAGTGTATGTTACTATTGTAAATAACTAAAATGTTTAAAAATAAATAAATAAATAAATAAAAATAAAAACAAAGAGTAGATTTGCCTATAAAACGTATAGTTAAGATTTTAAAGACTGATTTTATATGACAATTTTTCTTTTTTATATATTGACATAGTTTTAGAATATTTCCTTTGCAGTGTTTTAAATTTCTGAAAAATAATTATTTTTAACAATAAAAAAGGTTATTTATGAATCAAAAGCATTTCTCTTGCACTGCCTGAAATGTCTCCCCAGAAAAAAAAAAAATGTTAAAATGAAATGACTACAAGTATAAAGACAAGCAAATTCTTCAAATTTATAACACCCCTCTTTTAAGTCAGGGATTAAAAAGCAATTTTACCTAAACCACAACTTGTGCCTACTAACCATAAAATTATTTAAAATGTACAAAACATGCTGTATTATCCTTATATATACCCTATGCATATATTTGTTTTGTACATTAGAAAATATTTGACCAGAACCCATTTAATTACACACTTTAGTTGATTTTACTATTGAAAAAAAGAATTTTTCAAGAAAATGTATTACTTCGTTCCCCTATATCTTCTAAACTATTGATCATACAAACAAAATGTAATATACATTTTTCTAGTAAATTTTACGTAGATATTGATATTTCTTCTCTAAATGCGATAGTTTTTAAGATATTTAATAAAAACTCAAAAGTGCCCCCTTAAATGCCCCCTTAAATGCCCCCCGCCCCCCGCTCACCCATCACGGGTGGGAACTTTTAGTATGTTGTTCAGGACCCTCTTGGCTTTGAGTATGCAAAATTTCAAAACTACGCGATTTTTTTTTTTTTTATGTTGATCGGTTTGGGTCTTCGTTATCTAGGTTTTTACTCAAACCGAGACTTGCGCCTACTAGCCTTAAAATTAGTTAAAACCTACAAATCATGCTGTATTATCCTTGCATATTCCCTATGTATATATTTGTTTTGTACATTATAAAATATTTGACAAGAACCTTTTTAATTACACACTTTGGTTGATTTTACTATTGCAAAAAAATTTTTTGAACAAAATACGTTATTTCATTCAACTATATCTTCTAAAATATTGATCATACAAACAAAATGTAATATGCATTTTTGTAGGAAATTTCACTTAAATTAATTTTGTAATTGAAATTTTTTCTCTAAATGCGATAGTGTGTAAGATATTTAATAAAAACTGAAAAGTGCCTCTCTCAAATGCCCCCTGCCCCCCGCTCACCCACCACGGGCGGTGACTTTTAGTATGTTGTTCAGGACCATCTCGGCTATGAGTATGCAAAATTTCAAAACTACACGATTGTTTTTTTTCTATTCGTCAAATTTTGGCCTTCGTTGCCTGGACTAAAAATTTTGCCCATTGTTTAAAATTTAGTAGCAGCTTATATGAAGTTATCTAGTCATATCAGTTGTCTAGTTCAAAAGAAATAAAAAAAAAATGAGTGCGGTAGATAATTTAATTTCCAGTTTCTTGAAAAATAGACTCCGCCTATCGTATCACCATTTAATTTTTAATTAAGCATCAGATTGTATTTTACATATTACATAGATAATAATTGTGAGTTAATTTCTCCCTTATTTTTGTGATATGTATTCGATTGTACTTTGATTTAAAATAATAATAATTATAATAATAATAATAATATATTTTTTTTCCTAGAAGAAAATTGTAATTAAAAATTGACAAGTTTTTCTTGTAAAAAACTCTCAACTAATTAAAAAATATTTCGTTTATGTAATAAGTGTTTTGCGTAATTTCGTTTTTCCTACACATTTAACTTTTATATCAAAATATACACACACACACACACACATATATATATATATATTTAAAACTTATATTATCTTTAAAATAAATATATTCTATTGCGTAGTATTTGATATTCCAATTCTTAAGGGATTTCTCATATTTATTTAAATTTTAGTTTTATAACGTTATCAACTAATATACTTATAATTTTTAACTAAGACATAATCTTACTCTTATTTAAAATAAAATTTGTGCGTTAGAAAATCTGATTTATAAACAGAATTTATTTTCACTTAAAATAGAAACTAAGGACTAAGACTAATAAGGCCTTTTGTGAGAAATAAGGGTTAAGCTCAAAATGCAATAAGAAAGACGTAAAGCCCTATATTCCAAACGGGAGGATTCAGTTGATAAATTGTTCCAGTAGGCAACATTATATCATTTTGGATACTGTTAGTTCCATTGCGGTTTTATTGCGGTAGTGTAACAAATTTAAATTCAATTTATATATGTCCCGTGGGAACCATTTGCGGAGTTATTGAAATAGAATATTCATTTTGTTTGTTATAATGACTAATTTTCTAAGCTAATTTTTAAAATAAAATTCATTGTAATTTATACTATACTAGATATTATTGGAATAATAATAATTATATAATATTTTATAAACGTAATAATGCATTATGAAATATTTTGAATTGATTTTTATTGATACTAATTGGTAAAAATGCACATGTAACGTTTCTTTTACAAAATTCTTCAGTTTGTAAAGTTAAAAATTTCATTGTAATTTTGTTTCTTGAAATTTAAAAGTGAACTGTTATTATAAATCGAATTACGTTTTGCCTATGTAGGATTAAAAAATAAATAAATAAATAAATAAATAAATAAATAAATAAATAAATAAAAAGGCTTTTGTTGAGTAGGGTGTGTTAATAGACACATTGTTCTGTTGGAATTTCCCGTCCTTCCCCTCCCACCCCCAGGTATTTTCCAATTGGAATTAGATTGTTTTTGAATAATCCTCAGAGCAATGTAGACCATTACGAAAAGCAATATCCGTAGTTTCTTTGCGACAGAACGCAACCCACACCATGAGGGAATCTTTTTTTTTTTTTTTTTTTTTTTCAAACAAAGAGCTTTTCGTTGTCTGATGGGTGTATGGTTCTTCAGTGGCGAAGATTGTTCCATTTCTTTTTCTCTAGTGATTGGGTATACTATTTTATGATCTATGACGATAAATTGTTGAGTTCTGCAGTCGACAAAAAGGTGGAGTTTCTTTCATGTTGTAGGATACGTTATGTGTCAACGGAACAGCGGATATTGCTGCAATTGCTTTTCTTAAGGGTCAACATTGCTCTGGGTATTATTAAAATGTTCTCAAAAGCAATATATTTCTGTTTGGAGATATAATAGATGTGGGAACTGAATATTCCAACAGGACGATGCCTAGATTCAAACCTCTTACTCAACAAATACTTGGTTTATGCAGCATCAAGTTATTAGTACAGAATGTCTAGCCCTCAGTCCAGACCTAAATCCAATTGAAGACTTTTGGGAAGTTTTTGCTCGAGAGGTGTATGACCATGGTCTTCAATTTTTAACTATTTAGAAGTTAAAGCAACAAGTCAGCAGACTTGGTACACATTACAGCAGCACATTCTCCAAAGTCTAGTTCTAAGCACGCTTGATAGGATTTTCAAAATAATTCAAAGAAATGGATCCAAAATTTGAATTTAAAGACTAAATACTCGAACAGACTTCATATTTTTGAGACAGCATATGTTGTTTTTCACTTTTTTACAAAAATTCTGTAAAACCTATACTATATTTTTTTTTGTTGTAATACACATATATTCTGATTTCATATGCTTATAATTTTTTCGTGCATATTTCTTCATTTTTGAACTGTTATTTCAAATCACATGTCTCTATATTTATGAGACCCACTGCACATATTGGTACGATCTCACCATTTAACTGCTGAAACTATTGGTTGGCTGGAGATACAGTTCTAAAAGTGGTGTTTCTGTATAGCAGAATGGCTATGGGGTACTATATGAGACCGCTTAGAGCTCCGTGGAAATCGGCCGGGTTAGAGTTTTTATCCGAATAATTGTACAAGATAGAGGAAAAAAAGAATTTAGAGCGTCACCGACTTAGTATGAAACGACGCACAGTGGATCGAACAATGTTAAAATACGAACATAGGCCCAAAAATCAATCTCCAAATAACTGATATTTTGCAGTGAAATAATCTAAAAGAGTGTCTAAAAAATACAAATATATGGTTATTTCTTCAATTACAGGAAGTTTTATTATATATAAATAAGTTCAAAACGAAAACTTTCAGAAATAAGATTTTTCGATGTATTTCAGTGACTTTATTTGAATAGCCATCAATTGGCACTTAAGATAACTATGAAAAAATACGAAATAAAAATACTTTTAATAATGTCCTAATATATGTTTAAGGTACTTCTGCCAACATTTTGTTGTTGTTTTTTTTACGTTGTGATTCACGCATGAAATGTGAACATAAAATTAACAACAAAATTAAATTTATAAGATGTGTAACTTTTTTTGTCCAAAATTGTCCAAAACTTCAAACACATTTTACTACTTCCAAAAGTATAAATTTTTATCTGTGAAAAGCAGTTTCGCCACAAATCGCCACTTTTAGAGAAAATAATTTTTTATTATGTTTACCCCCAAATTTTCAATCGACAAATTTATCCGAATAACTGTATTCATTAATGACAGAAAATGTATTAAAATTTTTATAGTGAAAATATTATAGAAATTGGATGATTAAAATAGATTTGATAAATCCGAAATTAATTCTTATTTTTTAAATATTTAATAAAATAAATAATTTTACTTTAAAGGTACTGAAAAGTACCGTTGGACCCAAAAAAGGGTGGAAATGTAAATGGTTGCTGTGATATGTCATAAAATGTTAAAATTAAATAAATGTTTAATGTTAAATTTCTAAATGTAAACATTAAATATTAAAATCCAATATTACAATTTAAAGTGTAAGTTTTTGTGCAATAAAAGTAAAGACAAATGTGAATTTTTTACAGAGTGTTTCAGTAAATGCTTGCATGAGTTTTCTATTGAAATACTACATAAAAAAAAATAAAGAAAAATGAAGCAGTAATGTGATGATATATCTAACATTGTGCGCTAAATTAATTGTGTAATAAATATAGATTTTCTTCACGCAATTTTTATTTATTTCCTTTTATTCTCTTCTTTCTTGCAACATTTGTTTCTTTATCAGGTATGTTTCTAAATACCTGTTTGCAGCAGAAAAATATGATACCGTTTAATCCCTTTATAATGCCAATTTTTCCTCAAATGGCACATTAAAGTAATTTCAAGAATAAAAATTGATGTAAAGAAAAAAAATTCAGTTAGCTTATTAGAAATAATTAATTTTAATTTTGACACATTATTCTGTTTGTTAATCGCAAACTTCTCACAACCCATTATATTAGCATAAGCAGAATTGCCACATATGACTATTTTTGTTTTATTTTATTTTATTTTATTCTTATTTCACATCAGTATTAAACTGATATTTATACTGATATTTTTCTAGAGAAACCATGCACAGGAATCATTATTATATATGTATTTTTTTAAATGGTGCCAGTTGAATAAAATGAAAACGAATTTGGTGGGGAAAATATTCCTGTGGCCTTATAAAGGGTTAAAAAAAACATAGAATCGATTTTAGTATCATACAAATATACATATTTAAATCGAAATGTGATAAAAAACATCGTATATAGATAATAATAAAACCATAACCTTCCTGTGTTCTCCACTGCCTACACTTCGATCTACTGTGCGACGCCTAAAGAGAAGACATAAATACTAAATACAATACGCTCTAATGCGCATTTGTTTGTTTGCATTTTCCTACATAGTGACGCACCGACAGATCACAGAAAGAAAAAGACAACATTTACTCACGAAATACCTTAATAAAAATCATTTTCCATTTAATCAAATATTACTTTTTTATAAATTGTGCAGTTTACTATTTGAAGAAAACTAGCTAGCATTATCAGCCTTGAAGTTAACAAAAAAAAAAAAAAAAAAAAAAAAAAAAAAGATACTTCTTTGAAGTCTCTAAATTCGAGAACCACTATTTTTTTAGAATTTAACAGAATTTAGATACTTTTGTACTGAGCACCTATAATTATTGTTTATAGCCCATTTTCATTTTTTGTTAAAATTTGTCTATAGTTGGAGTTTTTATGCACTCCAATCCACATGAAAGATTTGCAGCTCACAAAATAAATAAAATGCCAACGCATGTCCTGACTGCAATTTAATTAAATGAACTTCTATTATGAAAATGCTAATTATTAACCAAATGCTAAGATTTTTGAAATGTAAACATAAATTCATTATTTATAGTCAAATTCGTTGTTAAAATATCTTAAAAATAGAGGCTTTTTTTTTTTTTTTTTTTTTAACACGAAACCAAAAACCATTCATGTCATCATCTAACATAATTTTGAGATTGCAAGGTTGATAAATTGTAAATTTTAAAATATGAATGCAAAGTGACTTAAAAAAGTTTGCATTTTGATTAAATAATATATACATATATATATATATATATATATATATCAAGTGCATTTTGATATATATATATATATGTGCTTGATATATATATATAAGTGCTTGTATATATACAAGTGCTTGATATATATATATATATATATATATATATATATATATCAAGTGCATCAAACTCAGCTAAAGTCCATCCCGATTAAAACAGCGTCCTAAAGAGAGAGAAAAAAAACATTAAAATTGATTTAATTATTTGTAAAATACAGTGACATACACGCATACATACACAGATTAAAAAAAAAAAAAAAAGTTAAATCTTATAAAATAACTTTTTATAACCGGAGAACTATTTATTTCAGACAGAAAAAACAGTTACTATTTACAACACGTGACCTTGCTAAGCTGCCAGCTCTTCATATTTTCTAACATCATTTGTGAATCTTAGTTATCTACTGCATAATGAAATCTGTCTGGCTTTGAAAGCTGGAACTTCCGAATACGAAAACGTGGCTAGGAAAATCTACATTATGTAATTGAGATTAAATTTTTTGGTCCGCTTTATATTGTTTTATAATTATATAGCTCCTACAAGCTACAGCTAGAAACAATAATTTAAATCGTCTTCTGCATTTTTGGAAAGTAACAAGCATCTTGGGGCCCTGTGTAAGTTTTCCTAATGCTAGGATGCTTTGAAATAGGAAAGTGGAAATCAGGAAACTGGTAAAGGATTGCTTTTTACAAAGATTGAGTATTTCAACTCGTTCATTAGAGTATAATTGTTTAGAATAGAATAAAATACGAACGATTAAAAAATCTGATTGGGACAAGTTCACTCAAACTGAGACAGCAATTTTAGGAACTGCATCGGAGTCTTCCAAATATCTATATAATTTACCAAATGCAGAATAATTAGCTTTTCTTGAATTAGCTCCTCCCGACAGTGTACTGTATATTGTACTGTAGAAATTTGTTCTTCAGCGGTTTAGGAAAGAGAATCTGCCCCTTTATTTGCATGAGATTATTATATAGTCCAGCCGTATCAAATGAGGCAAAAAAAAAGTTCGCGATTACTGTGAGAGGAAGTTCATTAAAGTATGTCCACAGTAGAGGTCTGCACGGGCCGGACATTCGACACGATCCCGAGGCCGGCCCGGCCCTCGGGTCGGGTTTGGGACAAAATTTTCAATTTGCTCTCGGGCCGGGCTGGGCTGGTCTTGGGCTGGGCCGGGCTCGGGCTCGGGCTCAATGTTTTTGTGTGAACTCGGGCCGGGGCGGGCCTGCAGAAAATTTTAAGCCCGAGTCCGGCCGGGCCCGAATCTTATTCTAGATTCCTCGTTAATCAAAGAAAAAGGAAAATGATAAAACACTTTTTCAGTCATTTATTTTACATAATTTTACAGTCTGGGATGTCACATAAAATTTTATTTTGTTAAAAGATGTCTGTAACTTCAATTTCATTGTCTATCAGCTTGTGTGTTCGTGATCTGATTTTCCCCAAATATTTTAAACATGTCTCGAAATTAATATACTTTATTTAAAGTAATATTAGATGGTTTCCATTTAAAAATAATATGCATGTTATTACCAGTTTGCGCATATGTAACAAACAAAAATAATTTGATACGTTACTGTAAGGCTTTGTTTTCTATGGTCTGCAGTTTTTAGGTGGTATGAAGGCTATAAAAATCCTTCAGCCGGCTTAGTGTTTTTCTTTATATTTTTTTTCGGAAATTAACCTAAAAAGCGTGCTTGAACGTAACCATCATAATAATCTCAGCTTTCATCATTTTAACTACGTTAAAGTCAATAAAACTTTGTATGGTTTAGTCACAGTGATGTAATTTTCTAATTACTGGGTTATAATCTTCCGTTTCAAATTCGTAATATGCTACATGAATAAGGACACGCGGGTTAGAAAAAACGATTCTAAAACTATTCAATAATTATTTTAAATTCATGTTTTTTTTTTTCTTTTTAATCTTCTGAATGAGAGCTATCACGTAAATTACTTAATAATTTAACACATTAAATTTGACTGAACCTTCAATTTTATTTAAATCAAAATATTCATTAAGTTAATTAAAAATTCATTTATATCGCTTAACCACTTAACATAGAGTTTTGAGAGTTATGGAAATGTATCAGATGTTACTGTGAGGTTAGTTTTAACTTGAACCTATTGATTCACGAATGTGGAAAACAAAATCTGTATATTATGCACCAAGAATAATGAGAAATAAAACTTCAATGGTTTTTACTATGTTTTAATAAAGAAGTGCATGACTATCCTGAAGTACTAAATGTGGAGCTATAATGGAAGTTATGAAGAAACGTAAAAACAGTGTACATGTCCATGATAATCGGCGAAAAATGAAATTTAATTTTATAAAATAATTTACCTTTTTGCTTGATGTAACTTGCTTGCAGAAAGGCATCTCATCTGAACTCTCTTATTTTGAAAGTTTCACTGCTTAAATAGGTCATTATACCGAATCATTTTAAGTATCTGCTATAACAAACTTACTTAAAAAGTTCCTTCCGATCTAATGAAACACGAAAATTTCCCCAAAAGCTAGACTTCGTAACTCCCTAATATCGTAACCTTTTCCAGTACGATCAAATTTCAACTAATGCGTAGATTGGATGGATTGAATCATCTAATCTAATTAACGCATTCTCAAAATTTTGCAGTGTTTGACATATTCCTGTGAATCAATGCCTGTGACTAGCCACAGACGTTTACGCTTATTCTTACATAACAGCTCATTTGATTTATAATATTTCTTCTGGAAGATTTATAATATTAAATTTTGAACTTATTTGAGAACGTATATTGAATAAAATTATAAAAGAACTTAAAAACACATAACTGTCAAGTATTTTGACTTTCTATACACTTTTATTACACAATCTGCCCTAGTTGAGAAACTGGATAGATTTAAGCAAATCCAGAACTAATTTAGATACGTAAATGATTGCGTTCTAAATATCCAGGCAAGGATGATTTAGATGTGTAAATTAAATTTTTGGATTCCATTCTATATATATATGTATAATCTTCTTTGATTCTTCATTAAAAAATTCATTCACTGTAGTTGCAAGTTGAAAACCATTGAGAAAATTCAATTTTTTAAAGGGATATAATGGCTCGCACTATGCAGTTTTAGAATATTGTTGTTTAGAATATTTTTGTTATTTAGAAAATTTTGCCTAGGAAATATCTGAAGTGCATTTTTAATCTCTATATATAAAAGAACACTTCCTGAGTGAGTGAGTGAGGGGGTGATCTATCAACGCCCAGACCAAACCCCTGGACCTAGAAGCATGAAATTTCGTGACAATGTTCTTTCTATGACGTAGGCATCCACTAAGAAGCGATTTTACAAAATTCGCCCCCCAAGGGGGGGAGGGGGGGCAAAACGTGATTTCACAAAATCCTTCATATCTCAAACAAAAAAACAGATATCCGTAAAATTTTTGCTTTAAAATATAGCTAATACAAATGTCTAAAAACCAATTTCTGGAATTTTCAAAATTCAGTCCCCAAGGGGGGCGGGGGGGCAAAACGTGATTTCACATGCATAAAACGTGATTTCGCATAATCCTATATATCTGAAACAAAAAAATAGATATACGTGAAATTTTTGCTCTAAAATATAGCTAATGCAAATATCTAAAAACCAATTTCTGGAATTTTAGAAATTCAGCCCCCAGGTGGGGCAGCAGGAGGGGGGGGGCGGGGGGCTATGGGGTAAAAACAAATAGAAATACAGTTAGGGCGTTCAAAATTGATACAGATAGGTTTTAGAGGCCTGCAAGTCAAATGAGGATATTTTCGATTGTGTAAAGTTATTAGGAGGGGAAGGAAGGGGGGGGGTAGGGGAGAGGGGGGGGCAAAAAATAAAAATAGAGTTAGATCGTTCAAAACTGAAAAATAGAGGTTTTCGATACCTACAAATCGATTGCGGATATTTTCGAAGTTGTAAAATTATTAGGAGGGGCGGGAAGGGGGGGCTATGGGGCAAAAACAAATAGAAATGCAGTTAGGCCGTTCAAATTTTTACAGATAGGTTTTCGAGGCCTGCAAGTCGAATGGGGATATTTTCGAAAGTGTAAAATTATTAGGAGGGCCGGGAAGGTGGGGGGGAGAGGGGGGGCAAAAAAAATAAAAATAGAGTTAGATCGTTCAAATTTGGTATATAGAGGTTTTCGATACGCACAAATCGATTGCGGATATTTTCGAAGTTGTAAAATTATTTGGTGGGGCGGGAAGGGGGGGTGGAGCGGTAAGGGGGGGCTATGGGCAAAAACAAATAGAAATACAGTTAGGCCGTTCAAAATTGGTACAGATAGGTTTTAGAGGCCTGCAAGTCGAATGGGGATATTTTCGAAAGTGTAAAGTTATTAGGAGGGCCGGAGGGGCAAAAAAAGTAAAATAGAGTTAGATCATTAAAAATTGGTACATAGATGTTTTCGATACCTACAAATCGATTGCGGATATTTTCGAATTTTTTAAATTATTGGGAGGGGCGGGAAGGGGGGGGGAACGGAGGGCCAAAAAATAAAAATAGAGATAGATAGTTCAAAACTGGTACATAGGGGTTTTTGATACCTACAAATCGATTGCGGATATTTTCGAATTTGTAAAATTATTAGGATAGACGGGAGGGGGGGCGAAGGGGGAAAATAATAGAAATAAGAGTTAGAGCATTTTGGGAATTTTTTCCGAAGGCAGTGAGAACCCGGCGCGACATTTTTCCTATTCAGATTTTGTTTCTCTTTTCTTTTCACGTGATAAAAATGAATGCAATTTTGAGAATTCAGTAATTAGAGTGATTCATTTAAAAATAGGGACCAGCGAAGCGGGCGTTGCCTGCTAGTTCTTATATATATAAGGTGTCTGCTTCAATCGTCCTTAATTTGGAGAGTCTATTATAAATATCAGAAAGCTAAAAAGTATAAGGATGTGTGAAATTAGATAAAAAAATTAAAAATTAAAATTAAAAACGGTAAATTTCAATATATTTCCATTATATTTTCTTTACTCTTCGATTAAACTTTCTCTACCCTTCAAATTAACTTTCTGTACTCTTCAAATAAACTTTCTGTATCTCCTAGTTTCGAAAAAAAAGTTTTCTTCTACTCTTTGCATCAGGTGGAACTTTTAAAAGTTAGTTTAAAAATTTCTTTGCATTGTTTTGAGGATTCGTAGTCTGCATACCTTCGGCTCTTGTCCGGAGTTAACATTAAGTTTTTGTCTGTTAGTTCAGTGCATGTGCATGTGCTCAGTAAACCAATTCTTGCGCCATAAGAGAAAAATAAGATATTGTCTTTAAAATCGAAGAATTCATGAAACTTTTTTACCTAATAAAGATAAGGTATCACTGATAGATTTTTTACTGATTATTGAGATTAGGGACATTGAGTTCGGATACGTTAAATATTAAGTTTTTTCACGAAAAAACTTTTTTGTTTTTTTTTTTAATTCAAAACTTCAAGTTCAAAAAAGCTGTTATAGTGATTGCATAATTACCCACCACCACCACCACCACCAAAGAAAAAAAATTTAGGCAAATTGAAAAACTTTTAAGTCTCCGGAATGGGTCTAATGTTCAATATTTTTGGGATAAAACGTAGATTTAAAAAAATTGTATATATATATATATATATATATATATATATATAAAGCAAATTTTTACTTTCAAGTACAAAAAAAATCCAAATTTTAGAATGTTAATTGACAGTATAAAAAATATTCTATTTTTAATTTTCACAAAACTAATGAATATTGCTGATTAGATTCATTTACTTCTAATCCACGTTTTTCACAAAAACTGTTCTTATAACCGTGCAGATATGAAATATATTAAAATTAACACCCATTCACTATTACTACTTTAGTACTACTACTTTTTTTTTTTTTTTTTTTACTTTATGAAATTAAACCTATTAAACTCTAGAATTGAACCTTATCTTTTAGACACGAATCCAAAGTTCTTGAAAATGATTCAATGTTAGACAGTTCAAGTAATGAAAGTATATTTTTTTGGTACAATACTTCACCATATTGGAAAAGCTAGAAAATTCAAGGTCTTCAAAATCTACCCCCCCCCCCCCCCTTTTTGTTTTTCACTCTCAAGGTTTGAATGTAAAGCTATTTCCAATGAAACGGGATCTTAACTAACGAGTGTTGCAATATTAACACCAGAAAACAAGGCAGAGCAGCGGTAACAAGGACATCGACTTTTTGTTTTGAAATGGTGAAACAACTTCAAGTCATCAGCTCACCTTGCAATTCAGAAATTATTTCAAACAAATTTGGTGGTTCAAAAAATTAATTAGTAAATAAATTGAAAGATTTAAATATATACAGAAAACTATACAAGAAAAAGAGTATATCTTTGGTTGAAGAACCAGATTCAACATATATTGAACAAGTAACTGTAAAGAGTGGCTCTTAAAAAGACATACTAATACCAAACTAAAATTTGGGAAAGAAAATCTCCTTTGAAGAAACAAAATAATAATAATAATAATAATTATAATAATAATAATAATAATAAAGCTGTTGACTGTGATGGTGCCGCGAAATTATTGGAGTTTTTGGTGCATCACATTTATTATTGTAAAATGCTTTAAAATATCCAGCATAAACAGTGGTTTGTTTGCTACATTTAAATGAATTGCTGCTACTGTTCACCTCGATGGTTCAAATTCTAGACCTGTTTCTTATAGTGGTCCTATAGAAAAACTTTAACAAATTGTTGAGATTTATAAGTTATTTATTACATTAACAAATTTTTCCGGATGTAGATTTTAAAGATTTGAGTTCCGATCAGAAATATATATGTCATATATGTCAGGCTTTAATATTAGGAGACTGGCCTCAAGAATTGGCAAGCAAAACACCTGGATATTGTTGTGAAATATAATTATCGTATGCCCAATATATGTGTTTTCACGGACAATCAAAACATTCTCCTTTCAATTCGAACTGTGAAAAGAAACAAATGAGGCATCTGCGCATGCCTACGAAACCGCTCGCACCTGCATCAATGTACTTTTTTATTTTCTTCAGTTGTCATGTAGACCTTTAAGTATTCGGAGTGTGTTTAGCAGCTCCGTAATTCAATTTAATCTTTATGTTCTTTTCTTTCTTAATTCTTTTATTAAATATATAAAGGCCACAAAATCATCTCGTTATTGAGTGAATCTAATTGAGTGAATCTCTAAATTAATTGAATCTAATTAATGTTTTCTTTATAGAAGAATTGATAAATGATTTAGCTTTCAAAACCGAAACAGGAACATAAAGATCGGATGCTCATTAGAAGAATACAGGTAAGAAGATTTCCTTAATATTATAATTACCTGTAAAATTATTCTATATAAAATATATATAATTATAATAGATATGTGTAACATCTCCGCAAATAGAAAATAACATTCTGTGCTACTGAGGCAATTAAAAGAACAGATTATGAGCACAGAACAAAAAATGATGTCACACTTTCTATATATATAAATTCATTTATATAAATATAAAAAAGTATAATATTCTATTTTAAGATAATATGAATGGAATGTATTAAAAATAGAAAAATAATAAATGAATTGAAATAAATTTCGATTTAAAAGGCATCCGATCTCGAATTAGAACTGAAACCAAAAGTTTTGGTTTGAAAAATATACGTTCTAGAAACAAAAAGAAAAAAGGGAAATAAAACTCAATTGAATTGTTATTAAGTATAATAAGAAAAGAAATATTATATAATCAAAATATTTGCAGTGATCAAATAATAAAGTTAAAATGGCCTTTTCAAAAGATATATCGATGATAGATAAATTGAATTCCACGAATTATGATTTGTGGAAATTCAAAATAGAAATGATGTTATGCAAGGAAAATTTGTTTGAATTAATAACGAACGAACCTCCCAATCCTATCACAAATGAATGGACAATTAAGGATCGTAAAGCCAAAGCGATCATTAATTTATCGATAGAAGACGACCAGATCGTACATATTAAAAATCTCGCGACTGCTAGGCAAACGTGGGACACTTTAAAAAGAATTCACGAGCGATCGAACTTATCCAGTAAATTATTTCTATTGAGAAAGTTATATTCTGCTAAACTAGCAGAGGGTGGAAATCTATCTCAACATCTAACGCACATATATCAGATCCGTGATAGATTGACCGCTATAGGTGAGGTGATAAATGATGAGCACATGTCAGCTCTTATGCTATGCTCACTTCCTCCAAGCTTCGATACCTTGATTACTGCAATTGAATCTAGAGATCAGGAAGACTTGACCCCAGAATTCATCAGGGGAAAGTTACTTGATGAAGATCTAAAAAGATCAGAAAACAATCAAACAAATAATGAGAGCGCATATAAAATGCACATTAAAAATAAAACACCACCACGAAAGTTTTGCAATTATTGCAAAAAGAGTTCGCATAATAAAAGCGATTGTTGGCATTTAAAAAATAAAGAAAGCAATGAATATAAACACAAAGAGAATAATGACTATAAAAATCCAAACTATCAAAGCACCTTCTACAATCGCAATAAATATAAAAACAAACAAAGATCAAACATGATGCAAGAAACTGAAAATAAAATGAAAAATCTGACTTTTGTGGTAGGAAATTCAAACAGAAACTCGTTCATCGCAGATAGCGGGAGTTCAAGCCATGTGTGCAATAATATGGAAAGGTTCATATCATTTAAAAACAATGATAAAACACAAGTTATGTTAGCCAATGGTCAATCTGTAACCTCACAAGGTTGTGGAGATGTAAAAATAGAAGTGAGAAATTCTAAAAACGAAATCAAACACATCACACTTAAAGACACACTCTTCATTCCTGAAATTGCCACAAATTTAATTTCAATAAAAAAGGCAACTGAGAATGGTTGTCAAGCAATATTTAAAGAGAACACTTGTGAAATTAAATTTCAAAACGAAGAATATATTTTTGCAACAGTAGCTGACAATTTGTATGAAGTTAGAACAAATGAAAAAACAGAAGAAAAAATAAACATGACACAAACTTGCGATAATAAGAATTGTGTTAAACTATGGCACAATAGATTAGGACACAAAAATATATCACAAATAAAAGAACTCGTCAGTAAGGAAATGGCAACGGGAATTAAATTGAACAATTGTAAACACGATAATAACTGTGAAATATGTATTATGTCAAAATTAGAAAATGATTCATACCCCAAAGTAGCTACACACAAGACAAAACAAACATTAGAAATAATACATTCCGACCTCTGTGGCCCATTCCAGACACCTACGGTGGGTGGAAAAAGTTATTTTCTCACTTTCATCGACGACCACAGCCGCTACACTTATATATATCTGTTGAAAAATAAATATGAAGCCTTAGAAGCTTTCAAAAATTACCATGCACTCACTTCCAATATATTTGGAAGAAAAATTAAAATTTTGCATTCTGACAATGGTGGTGAATATATGAATAAAGAATTTGAAAAATTTCTTCAAAGTGAGGGTATACAACACCAACTCATTGTGCCCCATTGTTCTCAACAGAACGGCGTAGCGGAAAGGAAAAACCGTACTTTGGTCGAAATGACCAGATGCATGTTAAATGAAAGTCAATTAAATAAAAAATTTTGGGGAGAAGCTTTAATGACGGCAAATTATTTACAAAACAGACTACCAACAAGTGCCCGTGAAAAGACACCATATGAGCTTTGGACTGGTATGAAACCAGACCTCTCAAAAATAAGAACATTTGGCTGCAAAGCTTATGTTTATGTGAACAAAACTGATAGAAAAAGGTTAGATGATAAAGCGAAACCAGGAATTTTCATGGGTTATGATCTAAAAAGTAAAGGATATAGGATTTATATAAACAACAACATAAAAATCTGCAGAACGGTAAAATTTCTCGAAGAGCATGAAACTCACGAACATTCTCGAAACATTGATCAAAATGCAATTAATGAGGAATCTAAAATTTCTATTATTTTAAACAATGAAAATGACGTAACAGAAGAACACAATGAAATTCAGAATACACAAACCCTAAGGAGATCAGATAGAATAAACAAAGGGGTACCACCTGATCGTTTCGTTTTTCTCTCAACTAATACAAGTTATATTGAACCGAAAACATTTGATGATATAGTAAACATGAAAAATCATATTGAAAAAGAAAAATGGTTAGAAGCAGCAGAAGAAGAAATAAAATCATTAAATAAAAATGAAACTTGGGATCTTGTTGATCCTCCACCTAATACACACATTGTTGGCTCTAAATGGGCTTTTAAAGCAAAATACAATGACTCTGGAAAAATTGAAAAATACAAAGCACGTCTCGTGGCAAGAGGTTTTAGTCAAAAGTATGGAACTGATTATGATGAGACTTTTGCCCCAGTGGCTTCACATACAACAATCAGAACCTTTTTGATAAATGCATTATACAAAAATTTGCAGTTAACTCACGTTGATGTAAAAACCGCTTTCCTACACGGAGAACTAGAAGAAGACATTTTTATGAGCCAGCCAGAAGGCTTCATAACACCAGGACAAGAGAATAAGGTGTGCAAATTACGAAAAGCCATATATGGCCTCAAACAAGCAGCCAGGTCTTGGAATACTAAAATCAATGATACACTGATCAAATTAAATTTCACTGCCTGTGAATCAGACAAGTGTTTATACAAAAGGTCAAAGGACAATAATACAGTTTACTTACTTATTTATGTCGACGATATATTATTGGCAGGAAACAAAAATGAAATACAAGAAGTAATAAAGGAACTTGAAAAAGAATTCGAAATCACAAATCTAGGTCAAGTAAATAAATACTTAGGAATACAAATAGAGAGAGGTGATAATGGGACATTAGCTATACATCAGAAAAATAAAATAAATGAACTGGTTAGGAAATTTAATTTGCAAGAATCCAAACCAATCAACACACCACTTGATCCAGGATACCAGAAAGATGATAAAATAGAAAATATTCTACCAAATAACACCAAATATCCGCAAGCTGTAGGAGCTTTGTTGTATATAGCAACGTTAAGCATACCGGACATCTCGGCAGCAGTTAATATACTTAGTCGTAGAAATGAACAACCTAGAGAAAAGGATTGGCAAGCCGCAAAAAGGGTAATCAAATACTTAAAAACAACTAAAGATTACAAATTAAAATATAATGTTGATCAAGAACCTATTTTAAAAGTTTTTGCTGATGCTGACTGGGCAAATGACACACTTGATAGAAAATCTACGAGCGGTAATGTTTACTTTGTTGGGAAAAACCCGATTAACTGGACATCCAAAAAACAAAACTGCATAGCACTGTCAACAGCTGAAGCTGAGTATATCTCGGCTGGAAATGCAGCAAAAGAAACTATATCAATATTAAAACTACTAAAAGATCTTGATATGGAACAGAAACAACCAATCGTTATTTATGAAGACAACCAAGCCTGCATTAAACTCGCTGAATCTGATAAGTACCAAAGTCGCACAAAGCACATAGATGTGAAATACCATCTAATTAAACAGTTGTGTGAACAAGGAATTATTAAATTGAAATATATCTCAAGCAAGGATAAGACTGCCGATGTGCTTACTAAGGCACTTCCTAAAGCGGCATTCATTAAACACAGAGATAAACTGCAACATATAAAAACTTAATATATATTGTGCAAGGTGGAGTGTTGTGAAATATAATTATTGTAAGCCCAATATATGTGTTTTCACGGACAATCAAAACATTCTCCTTTCAATTCGAACTGTGAAAAGAAACAAATGAGGCATCTGCGCATGCCTACGAAACCGTTCGCACCTGCATCAATGTACTTTTTTATTTTCTTCAGTTGTCATGTAGACCTTTAAGTATTCGGAGTGTGTTTAGCAGCTCCGTAATTCAATTTAATCTTTATGTTCTTTTCTTTCTTAATTCTTTTATTAAATATATAAAGGCCACAAAATCATCTCGTTATTGAGTGAATCTAATTGAGTGAATCTCTTAATTAATTGAATCTAATTAATGTTTTCTTTATAGAAGAATTGATAAATGATTTAGCTTTCAAAACCGAAACAGGAACATAAAGATCGGATGCTCATTAGAAGAATACAGGTAAGAAGATTTCCTTAATATTATAATTACCTGTAAAATTATTCTATATAAAATATATATAATTATAATAGATATGTGTAACATCTCCGCAAATAGAAAATAACATTCTGTGCTACTGAGGCAATTAAAAGAACAGATATATCTTCCCTTATCAAAGAGTGACTTGTAGGAGAGACTAGTTTAAAATTTCTTCGCGAAGTAGTAGAAATATCTGAAAAAGTAGTTACAGAAGCTTCTAAGCACGTTTTTTGTTTCAAATTGCAAGATCAGAATAGCTAGACAGATAACTCATTCAAAAATTTGAAATGAATTCCTTATTCAATTTTATAACTATAACAATCCTGGAATACAAGTGAAGAAATACTTTATTTTCTATAATAATAAAATATATGATATATTTCAAACAAAAATGAAAATAATCCATTTTTATAAGTATACTGAACAAACTCTTTCCTATTACTATTCGAAAGGTATCTTCGTTTATTTAATTACAGATTTTTCGATGATAAAGAAAATATTTCCACAAAAATATATATATATATATATATATATTGGTATGGAATAATCCGGAGGGTTGGCACCTCTGTACATTTTTAATGAAATGTTGCAAAACATTTTTAATTTACATTTTTAATTAAATGTTATGTTATAACCAGCCTAACCAAAAATAATTGTTCATAGTTTGAGAAATCTGCTTATAACTCTGATGCTCGTAAATGTGGAAAAAATCTATTACAAAATGACAATACCTTTTTGTAGTTTCATAGTTCATAACAACAACAGATAATGTAACCAAAAAATCAAATTAAACTATTTTCCAAAGTTTACAATTTAATATTTGTAAACATTATTATTATTATTACTATTATTATTATTATTATTTAATTTTCTATTTCTCTAAAAACAAGTTTAATTCATTTCATAAAATAGTGAGGGAAAATGTGTAGAAAGCATATTTTATATTAAAGTTTAGTTTAATTGTACTTTGCATGATTGCAAGAAAAATTTAAATAAAATTACAATAAATAGAAACCGTGAGCAATATGCCTTTGTTTTGTGAAAAATTGATAAATATACAGTCCGTAACAAAAGTCTCCGAACACTAGCAAAAATTCCTAAGTAAAAAGAAAAAAAAAAAAAAAAAGTACGCTTAATACATTTTGTTCAATAAATCCTTGTCGAATGCTTTTCTTAGTCAGTCTAAAAACAGGATTCGACAAGGATTTATTAAAAAAAAACTGTATTAAGTGTACTTTTTTTACATAGGAATTTTTTCTAGTGTTCGGAGACCTTAGTTACCGATCTAATCTGGGAGACCTAAACGTTACATTTAATGCATAATTTTTGTTTTACTGTTAATTGACATTTTTCGTACTTAGAAATAATAATTTGCTTTTAATATATATACATATTATATATATATATATATATATATATATATATATATATATAATTATTAAAAATCTACGTTTTTGACCAAAAATAATATCAAACTTCAGGCGCATTCCGGGAGACCTAAATGTCCTTAAATTCCTCTACAAATTGGTAGTTACGTGACCACAGTGAAAACATTTCATCAAATTTAAATTTTGAATTTAAGAAAAAAAATGTTTCATTATACAACCTACTATATATGTATATTATTTATTCACACATTTCGTTTGGTTTATTCCTGCACCTATAACCTGTAATGTTGGAAAATGTTTTTACAATATATGGATAATATGTTTTCATGCTTGAATGATAAAAAAAATAATAATAACAAGCTTTTTTTTAAGTTTGAAGGAGCTCGTAGTAGAGAACTTTTTTTTTAATATATATATATATATATATATATATATATATATATTTATATTTATATATATTAATTCTTTTCTGGATTTAAAAATTAAAAAATTATATGATAACTGGTTAATTGGGATTTATGATAAAAGACAAGATTTTAACTTTAAAGTTTGTAACTTAACAAATTGGTTCTCTTGTTTTAGTCACAAAGTTAAAAAAAAAATATTATGTTCACCCAAATAGATAGAATTAAAATGATTTGCAATAACAATTTAGACCTGAATCTGGCTATGAAAAATCTCAAAAATATACTAACTGTTAACCGCTATCCTGTTATTTTAATCAATAAAAATATCAGTATTCTTGATGACAATCCCATTTAAGGTTTATTGTTCCATTTTGGGCGACATTTAAGTACTGGTAAGTGGCCCTACTAGTTGAAAAGGGTTCTATGTTTATAAAGAGGGGTGGTTTTCAATTTTCCATTTTCTGACTATTCCAGTTTGTCCACGTATGTATTTATATATTCTTGTTTTATTTAATTTTTTGTATTTTATATTTGATGTATTATATTTCTTGAATTTTATATTTGATGTAATATATTTTGTGCTTTATTTCTGAATTTAATTGCTTTTTATGCAATGTATTGATTGATATTCGTTTGCTGTATGGTCGTGCTTCCATCTGTGAGAAGTTGGGGGCTAGAAACGTGTTTTTTGGTTAATACCAGCGTTTCGTCAGAAACTTCTCATATTCCTTTCCCTACATGGGGGATCTCCCCTGATGAAGGCCCTCGTGTGTTTTGGGATTAAATTTTCATCTGGTTTTGATTATTTTGCTTATTTATTATAGTTTTATATTTCTTTTTGCTGCTTTTCCGCATTGCTTTATAAAACTTTGTTCTAGTTCTATTTATTTAATAATTCTATTTATTTAATAATTTGCTTTTATCCATAATATATTATGGATAAGAGCAAACTGGAATTTATTAACTTTAATGGTAAGTATTGGATGCGATGTGTGATAAAATAAGCGCTGAGTGATTTAAAAAAAAAAAATTGAAAATGTTATTTCTTTAATTTTTTGATGAATATTTTTTTTCAATCTTTTGTAACTTTGAAAACAATATCTATTACGTTTTTATGAAACCATTTTAATTGCATTTTCAAATATTTCTCTTAAACTTGAAGCAGATTTATAACGTATCATTTTATTCAATATTTTTTTCCTTATAAAATAAACATTTTCTCAAAGGAAAGTAATGCATTTTAGATTTAAAATAATAATAATAATAAATTCTTGGAATTTTTGTATGAGTAAAGGTTTAATTAAGTATATAACATTTGCATTTTATTAATAATCTTCTACAGAATCAGTTACTATTCTGAATTTTTTGCGATTGTTTCTTCATTACTTAAGAATTACAAGAAAGAAATTCATATATTTATATATTTTTACTTCTAGCTAACACTCAGAAAATGATTAGGGTAATACGTGAACTGGTTGCTAAAGTTTCACTTAGAAAAAAGAAATATAGAATGAAAGTAATAATAATAGCAACCAGTGCTAATTAGAAATGAAAATAACAAAGTTAGATACCTATTACACAGAAAACAATTTTCTTATGCGAGTATTTGAAGTAGGAAATTCTTAGCAGAACATTGTAAAAATGTCTGATTTTTCTGATAATTAAATGTTTCATAAAAATGTTTTCCCAGAGATTTTAGATTTATTTACTCACACCTGTATTTCGTTGTGAACACCTTTTACAGAATACCCCATTATTTAATTTTAAGTTTTATCTATATCTTTTTTTTCTTTTTCTTTCTTTTTCTTTTTTCATTTTTTTTAAACACTGGATATATATATGTAATTTTTTTTTATTTCTATTTTCTAATTTGGTTATCAAAACTAGATATTTGGACAAAAATACTTAGGTTTACGCATGCGTGTTATCTTTATATTATAAAATTTGAATTATTTTGTCAACCGTTTCACAGAAGAAACATATAACAAAATATAAGCTGCATACACTTGCACTAACTATCCCAATTTGATTTGATGGAAATCTCAAAAGAATAGAATTCCCAGTAATTCCACATTCGTCTGATTTAGTTTCAGATTTACGGATTATTATTTTTTTTCTGAAAATGTATGTATATTTAAAATCGTTATAGTCTTTTGTTGTATTAGTCAGTGCGTTCAATATGTAACTTTGACTGTAAATGTATGATGTATCGTTTCCATTTACTTCTTAAAGGGAAACATTTTTTTTTTTTTTAATCAATATTTAAATTAAATTTTTACATTTTTTTTTCTATAAAAATATTGATTATGCCCACAAGTAAGGGTATACGAATTACGTAATTCCTTTTGTTGAAAATTTGCATCCTATATTTACAAATTTACATTAAATATAGTGTTTCATTAACTACGACTTGAATAGCAACAAAACAAAACTATTGATATACAAATATTACAAGAATAAGCACTAAATAAATATTTATACTGTTTCTGTTAATGAAATTAAATTAAGTGACTTTTTTTAATCTATGAAGAAATCTTAACTGCCAAGGCAGAGTTCATACATCTGAGAAGATTTATGTCAACGGTTAATTAAAATGCCAAAAGTGAAAATACAGATTTTAAATTTCATTAATATAATGCTTTATTATTCAAAAAATTAATCATTGGACAAACAAACTACCTGATAAATATTTCAGAGCATACAAAGAAGTTTTAATTATGCGGTTAGATTAATTTTACTCTTTTATGAAAATTTTGGAAAACTGTGTAAATCTATACGATCAGAAAGATTTTCAAAATGGTTTCTCAAAATTTCTTACGCAGATGCGTTATTTGCTCGTAATTAAAGTCATATTTGATTATTTCAAAGCTTCGCGTGCGTGCGAAAAAAAAAGTTATTATTAAAACAATTTTATAAAAATATATTTATTATCTGGAGAAACTCTTTTATATATTTTTTTAACTGGACAGATAAATGATAAGGAACTAATTTTCGTCTTAATAAATTCACAAAACAATACATTTTACTTTGTTGTTTTGTTGTTGTTAATGTAAAAAATAAAAAATAAATAAATAAATAAATAAAAATAAAATAATAATAATAATAATAACAGAAATATATATATATATATATATATATAAATGATAGAAAAACAAATAATAAATATAAATAAATTATCTAGCATTTTAAGTTTTTTTTTTCCTGCATTTTAAACGTTTCCGTTTATTTCTTGTTAATAAACTTTAAAGAAATATACCATTTTGCATTATTTTTTTTTATAACTCAAAATTTAAATTATACCATCGTTTTGTCCAGTGAAATTATATTACTATTAGTATATTTTGACACAAGTGATATTAGGTTTAATAAAGAAAATTCTACAATGGAATGCTAGTTAAAACTTATTTGGAATATATTTAGTGATAAAATATTATGATATTGATTTCTTATAGACTGCGGATATGTTTGTATAATTGAAGTAAATAATTATAGTAGGTCTTTCATAAAAAATAGAAAAACTTTCAAGTACTTTAAAATTTTATAAAACATTATTTTTCATAAACGAAGTATGACCTAACATTATAAATTTTGCATATCAAAGGGGTTCGTAGTCACCGCCTTTGTTTCTGGACACTTTTAAAAATGAAGATTTCATACCTTTTTTGCTACTATTATTTTTATACAACAATTTCTACTCAGTTTAATCATGACAATCATCATGAGACAGCAATCCTGTTTAGTCTTTAAAAGTACAAGAAAAATTTCTGTAAGAATAAAAGTGGTGACAAAACTAGAGGAAATTTATCAACACTGAAAGTGTCCTGAAAAAAAGACAGAGACTACGACACGTGTATCATATATATATATATATATATATATGTGTGTGTGTGTGTGTGTGTGTGTGTATAATTTGTCTTCAGGGAATATTACATATCTGACGGCTTTTTTTTTTATTCATAAAACTATATTAATATTCCATCAAAAGTTTAATAATTTATATAGTATTTGAACAATATAAAGTTAATGATGTTAGAACTTCATAGAGAAATCAGTATATTAAAGAAAATACATTATATTTAAATAGGTTTAACAAAACATAATATATTTGAAATTTTAGGTCTTTTAAAAATTTGAAAAGAAAAAACCTCGACATTATTTAACAATATTAAACAGTAATATTGTTAAATAATGCTATGTATAATTGCTTAATAATGCTATATATAATTGCTTAATAATGCTATATTTTTCCCTTGAAATGGCATATATATATCACCTAAAAGAAAGATGTTATAATTCAATGAAAAGTTATTTTTCATATAAAATTAGATTCCAATAGTGAATTAAAAATATATATTTAATGTACACTATCTACCAATTTGGACACTTTCGAATTTAGACGTTTTGTCAAATATCTAGAAAAGTTCTTTAGGAATCATCTTGAAACTTTGGTAGTGTAAAGAACATGTTACACCTCATATATATTTCAGGAAAAGTTGTGTCCTGAAGATAAAAAAAGGACCAGTAAAAATTAAATTAAAGTCAAAATGTTTTGGATCACCCTATCAAAAGCAATGCTATTTCAAAGCGGTTTGACTGTTGTTTGTGATTATGAGGACATTTCTCATTATCTGTAAAATTTTTTATGAAGCTACTGCATATAAGGTATACACGTAAGGTATTAAACACATTGTAAAGCCATTTTTAGTAAACTTGGCATGACACATTATACACAGCATACTGCAATCGTGATGCAAAAACGTTAGATATATTGCGAAATATGAGGAGTTTTACTAAATAATTTTTAACTGCGCATGTAGTAGCTTTAAAAAAAATCGTTCGTAATTATTAAAAGAAATAAATAAAAAAATTTAAAAAATACTGTTAAATAACATTTTACATGCATTTAGCAACTAAAAGAAAAATAATTTAAAATGTAAAATACTAACTATTCAAGATTTTTTTTTTTTTATGCCGAGATTATTATCTACATAAAAGGATATTCAAGTTACGCTGCATAACTAGTATATGTCTAAAGTTTAGATACTGAAGAAGTAAACAAACACGTGCATATTGCTACAATAAAATCTAACTTTGTTTCTTACAGTTAGCATCTTAAAAAATAAAGTAAAATAAATAATTAATTAATTAATTAAAAATAATAATAATCATGATAATAAAAATAATAATGCTCGTGCGCATCTTCACACTCAGATGCACGCACACAAAAAAGCTTATATGTTACATGAAACGCATTGCTGTTAGCGTAACCCGAGAAACACCACGAGGAGGTCGCCATGCATCGTTTCTCATGGGGAGTTTTGATAAGGCAGGCCCCCTTGCCTACTGCCAGAGGAGTTTTGATATTCCAGGCCCCATGCGTACTGCAATCAAACATCCCATATGGTTTTAATTCTTTACACTAGGAATGCAACAACAGCAACACCATGTTTTAAAAAAATTCCTTAATTTTTGGAATTTCTTTTTCTTTTTTTTACCAAGTCGTTCTGAAATATACGCTTGTTCATTTTCATTTAGTGTTCCCATTGCCTGAGAAAGAACTGAGTCCCCTTCGATTTGAAACAAAGGTTCGTCAGTATCAAATCCAGGCAATGAAACAGAAACATGGTTATTTTTACTGGTTGCGTCCACTGTCTGCGAAAGAACTGATTTCCCTTTGATTTCAAACGGTTCGTCATTGTCAGTCTCAGACAGTGATTCAAAAATAGTGGGCAGACTTCTAACTTTTGGCAGTCTTTTTATTTTGGAATACTTGAAAGTACCTTATTTAAAGCTGAAATATACATTTTTTCTTTCTTTATAAAACCCAATTTTTATTAGTATATTTTTTATTAATGATTTCGGAAATGCAATTTGGATCTTCAATCATTGGATTGAGTTGATTTTCATTTTGATCAAGAATATCAGTACTTTTAAAAGAAACATTGGCCGAAAAATTTGATTTAGAAAAGGATGGATGAATAGTTTTCTGACCTGGAATATCATCAAACTCCAACAATCCAGCATAAAAGACTGGACATATGTAAATTTTGCGAGCATCAATATCAGTATGCTCGAAAAATTGAAAAAAAAAAGCCTTATGAGAAACTTTTTAAAAAAGTAAATCATAAAAAGAACTTCTAAGAATGCATACGCCATCTCAGATAATAGTCTAAGATCCCGCTGCAAAATTGCTACATTCATCGAGTATGTAATCAAAATCAGATTTTTATATTCAATTATAAAAGGGACAATGTGTTTTGGCCGGGTTGCCTAATAAAATGTGGCCGCTAGTATTTTTAATTAAATTAATATTAATTGACTTTTTGGAGAGAAATTTCATTCATTTGTTATTGAAATAAACTGTACTCCACATCACAGACATATACATAGTGAACTTGAAAAGTAATGGTTGCCGTTGCGCGTTTGGCCGCTACCTCTTCGCAGCCAGGTGCAAACAGGTAGTTTTTTGGGGCGTTTATACGTTCATGGCGTATATTCATCATTTATATATCAAATTAAAGCTAATTCTTTTTTGCACACGGTAAACTTCGTCTGCCAATGTAAAAGTGGCCGCAAGTAGGGGTTGCCAGCTGTTAAAGATTGCTTAGAATGAAAATTAGCGCGCTACATCGTTCGTCAGACAAGGATGGCGATAGCTAATTGTACGGGTTTTTGAAGCTTTTGCGCATGCGTCGATTGATAGTGTTCTCCACCAATGGCACAAACAGTTGTAGAAAATAATTTCAGAACTCCAAAAGAAATATAAATAATAAATTTTTGTGTGGTTACATTTAAAATTCCCTATAAATATAAAACATTTATTTCTCAATAAATAATCAAATTGTCTTTTCTCTATATAATTAGAACATATAATAAATATTTGTGAAAAATAATAACCCTGGTTATTCATGTAGACGAAGTTTATATTATACCTGTAATGTTTTAGGAAATATTTGATTTTTTTTAGTGCTAGAGGCCTATTTCAGTCGGTACAGTTGTCGAATTTTTATACGTCACTCTTAATAGTGCTAAGGGCCTATTTCAGTCGGTTTATTGAATGGGGATTTATTGAATGAAGTCCCCCCAAGGCATAACTTTGACATGAGTCCCCCCCAAGGCACAACTTTGACATGAGTCCCCCCCAGGCCCAACTTTGACATGTCCCCCCAAGGCCCAACTTTGACATGAGTCCCCCCCAAGGTACAACTTTGACATGAGTCCCCCCCAAGGCACACCTTTGACATGAGTCCCCCCCCAAGGCACACCTCCCCCTCATTGGGAAAAAGAGAAAAAACGTTGTTTTGCGGCTATAAGACAGTTTGGACTTCCAACGTTATTTGTTACAGTATCTGAAGCTGAAACACATTGGTTTGATTTAATGAAAACTTTATCATGGAATTTAGATCGTCACGAATTAACTAAAGAAGAATTTGTCGATATTAACAAGTTTAGCAGTAGGCCTCTGGCACTAAGTTAAAATCTGTCAATGTCAGATTTTCATGTTTTAAACAATGAAATAATATCGTGTCTGTATATATATATATATATATATATATATATATATATATATATATTTTTTTTTTTTTTTTTTTAAGATTACATATTAATTAAATATTCAGTAAATAGGACAGATTACATGAGGTATACAAATTAAACGGATCATTGAAAAAAGGATTAAATATTTAATGAAACTTATATTACATTTTTCTATAATTTATTCAAAATCTGAATCATCGCTACTCTCACTTTCAATTGCAGCCATCACTTTCATCGTCGCATATATCAAAATCCTCTTCATTATCAGTACGAATGATAATAGAATTATATAGCACACTTTCAACTAGCATTGGCGCTGAATCTCCTAAGAACCATATTGGTTTGAGAAAACCATCTAGGATCCACCCATTATTTCCTGCGTTAAACTTAATACAATTTGGCTCAGTAGCATTTAGCCACATCGAATTAACAAAGATCGTCCGCAACAATTTTTGTTTTTAAGATTTCCAGCAAGGTAGAATATGAGTTGAGTTGAAGCCCTTAAGTTTTTTCAAAAACTTTTCATTTTTTTTTGTTTTTTTTTTTTTTTTTGTAGCATACGTCTTATTGAACAAAATGAATCTTCCAGTATTAACATTTTGGCAATCAACGATACCATACATAAGGCACGCAAACTCTTCGGACTACAGCAGTTTTACTTTCGTCAAAAATGTCATTAGGGTCAGTCAAAGATGCGAAAACTTGTTGAATTCTCGGGTGTTTAACAAAAATGTTATAGGGCCTTACTTTCCCTTTATTGAAGAATGCAGTCGTATAGTCACATCCTGTGAATGCGTGAAACGCTGGCAACGCAATACATAAAGTTGGGCTCAATTATTTTGACAATTCCGTACAATTTATACATATTTCGTCTTTACTATTCTTTTTTTCGGATGTACTATTTGCCAACCAAATTTGTAAATGAGGAAATTTGTGCAGATTACCTAGTAGAATTATTAAAATATCAGTGTCACTTGCTTTTACCAATATTTTAGACTCTTTACCTACTTTGCTTATATGAAATACTATTCTCGTATCTGCTTCCTCATGTTGGCATTCTAATTCAGTTTCCTCTTGTTTCACAACGCAATTTCCAGAAGAGCAATATGAAAAACATTGTTCTCCAACAGTAATAAAAAAATTTTTGTTTCCTAATACTGAAAGAAAAGAGTTGTTATCCCAGTGAGAAGATAAAAATTTAATTAGAGCTTCTTTAAAACGAAAATTCTTTAAGCTTTTTGTAAAATCACTGGGTCTCGTTTGTAACGGACCATTAATTGTATATGGAATATCAATTTCCTGTCGATCTTGTCTTTCACAATCTTTGATTGAAGGCGTTAAATATCTATCAAATATGATATGTACTTCGCGAGAGCTTTTTGAACAAAGCTTCACCAATATCGATTCAGCTAGCTTTCCAAATGTTTGCGGCAAAGTAGAGCCAATCTGATACAAATAGTAAAAACATCAATAATTTCTATATCAATTTGTCCGGGATTGGCTGATACAATCTGTGATGTTAATTGTTTACTTAAAGCAAACTTGTCCGTTTTGAGCATGTAGCCTGAACAATGGAATAGTGCAGGCGGTATAAATAAAATCAAATATTTCCTAAAACATTACAGGTATAATATAAACTTCGTCTACATGAATAACCAGGTTTATTATTTTTCACAAATATTTATTATATGTTCTAATTATATAGAGAAAAGACAATTTGATTATTAATTGAGAAATAAATGTTTTATATTTATAGGGAATTTTAAATGTAACCACACAAAAATTTATTATTTATATTTCTTTTGGAGTTCTGAAATTATTTTCTACAACTGTTTGTGCCATTGGTGGAGAACACTATCAATCGACGCATGCGCAAAAGCTACAAAAACCCGTACAATTGGCTATCGCCATCCTTGTCTGACGAACGATGTAGCGCGCTAATTTTCATTCTAAGCAATCTTTAACAGCTGGCAACCCCTACTTGCGGCCACTTTTACATTGGCAGACGAAGTTTACCGTGTGCAGAAAAGAATTAGCTTTAATTTGATATATAAATGATGAATATACGCCATGAACGTATAAACGCCCCAAAAAACTACCTGTTTGCACCTGGCTGCGAAGAGGTAGCGGCCAAACGCGCAACGGCAACCATTACTTTTCAAGTTCACTATGTATATGTCTGTGATGTGGAGTACAGTTTATTTCAATAACAAATGAATGAAATTTCTCTCCAAAAAGTCAATTAATATTAATTTAATTAAAAATACTAGCGGCCACATTTTATTAGGCAACCCGGCCAAAACATATTGTCCCTTTTATAATTGAATATAAAAATCTGATTTTGATTACATACTCGATGAATGTAGCAATTTTGCAGCCGGATCTCGGACTATAAGGTCTATAATTAGACTGAAGGGTAATGCTAAAAAGATAAGCATTTGATTGTTGAAAGAAATAAAATTTCGTGCATTGTTCACATTATATATACGCAATTGTTGCAGGTGTTCGTACAATTGTCGAATTGCAATAATGAGTGCATTGTTCAAAAATGCTATTTATGATAAAATTAAAAAAAAGAAATAATAATTATTATTTTTCTTATCATCATGCACAGAAAAGCTGTGTGTACCTTTTACTTAAAATAAAGCTATCTATTGTTAAACTAGTACGTTGTGGCCACACAGCACGTAATTTCCTATACAAACTAACGCAGTAAAACCTTATTATTATTTTTATTATTATTATTATTTATTGAATCTATTTTTCATGACGAATGCAGACAAATTGCACTCAGAAAAGTATAACAATACTCAATGACCAGTCAATTTCGTACCAACATTGGAAGATTATTATTGCTATTATTATTTATTTTTATTTATTTTTTATTGAAAAAAAAAATAATAATAAAAAAAAAAAAAAAAAAAAAAAAAAAAACTTTACTGGAAACCCCTATCTCAAGATGCATGAATCTGAAACATATGCACAAGTTTGTACTGCAGCAGCCAGTATTTCGAACGTCTGTACGCTTTGCGTACATGAAAACAACAACAACAAAAAAAAAAAAAAAAAAAAAAACTTCACTGGATACCCCTATCTCAAGATGCACAAATCTGAAACATATGCACAATTTTGTACCGCAGCAGCCAGTATTTCGAACGTCTGTACGCTTTGCGTTCATGAAACAAAATCACTGTGGGTACTCCTATCTCAAAGTGCATGTGTCTAAGAAATATGCAAAATTTTGTGCTGCTGCACTGCTAAAATAACCGGTAAATGTGGTAAATATTGAATAATATAATCACATTCCCCAAAATTTAGCGGGGATTATTCATAATCATTTCATACTTTAACGATCAAGTAATCGTTATTCTATAGAATACCTAGTTAAATCGTAGAATTCAATATTATTATATTCTTTAACTGACTCTTCTAGTTATTTCATGAAAGACCTAGTTATTCTATGAAATAACGGATTTCATGTTTTAACGGTAACATATACAATAAACACACTATATGTTTCTTAGTACATGTAATCAAAAATACAGCAGTGAACTTAAAAAAAAAACAAAAGAGAATAAATATAGGAAAATATTTAAATGGGACTAATGTGCAATTTGCACCTGACGGGACTAAAGTGAAAGTTGTACCTCGAGGGACTAATGTGAAAGTTGTACCTCACGGGACTAATGTGCAAGTTGCATCGAACGAACAAACTATTTCTTTCAACGAAACTGCCTACTAACCCTGGACGATAGGTCTAAAATATCGTATCATATTATCTATCGTATTTATCGTAATATAACTCAATACTTATTTCGCTTCCTTCTTCGACTCGTTTTAATACGCATTTTTTATATGCATGAGCAGCCCCCGAAAAAAAAAAAAAAAAAAAAGCATTAAATTCATTTTTTTACTTATTTTTATTTCATATTATTTCACGCGCACTTTTTATTTCCTAATTCAAAATTATTAAAAAAAGAACTTTTTCGATATCGCTTGTAACGATACTGATTATTATTAATTTTCTTTTCTTTTTCTGTCAATAATAATAATAATAATAATAATAAAGAATTTGATGAAATTCTGGCAAAAGCAAAATTTAGTTTTGGACGGAGGACTATTAGTTTTTTTTTTTTTTTTTTTTCAAATTATATCATTGCTTTCAAATTATACAATTACATTTTCGATAAATTTTAGATTTCGAGAAATTTTCAACTATCGAAATCGACAACGCAAAAATTCCAGATTGAGACTAATAGGCCAAAAAAAAAAAAGAAAAAGCATATAATTTATATTTAAATAAAACATCGTGTAAATAAATATTTACTTATATTCAAAAATTTCATAAAAAAAATATTTAAAATTTTAAATATAATGAAAATATTATCTATTCAAGATACGCTGCATAACTGATATATGCTTAAAATTTAGACACTAAAGAAGTAAACAGACACATACACATTGCTACAATAAATTCTAACTTTGTTTCTAAAAATTAACATCTTAGAAAAATATATACATAAATAAAAATCATATAATTTATATTTAAATAAAACAGCGTGTAAGTAAATATCTACTTACTTTCAAATATTTAAAATTTTAAATATAATGAAAAAGGTTTAATTGAAAATATAAATTCATTGTAAAAGAAGATAAACAAATATCGTAACTAGTACGCGCATTAAACTTAGATATGAAATAAAAATAAAGATTAACAATCCTATTCATATATTCTTTCTTGTTTAATTTATTTTAAAGAAGATTTATCTTTATCGAAATCATGACAAGAAAGCTAGTAACACAGATGAAAATATCTGCATTGTTGTGATACTGTAAGTAAAATATTGCGAAAAATGTATTCAGATAGATACAGGCCCACATCATTATAATAAATATACTTTTACAAATGCTCCTGTGTAAACATATAAAACATAAATGACATTTTTGTAGATGTTTTTATTGTTGATGTACATAAATATGGGGATTGTAAGAACATTTATTTAAGAAATCGGACTTCTATATTTATGGTATTAGATTTAAACATTTCATATATATGTAGCATTGAGTTATATCGTTGATACTACGGAAATAAAATGTAATAGAAAAAAAAAATATCGTAATGAAATTAAAACATTATATAAATATCGATCATGATCCTGAAAATAAAAGGTTAATATTTATTCACATTTATTTGTTATTGAATTAAATATTATAAACTTCTAAGAAAAAATCCCTAAAATGGATTTTTCCCCTCAGTAACTTATCGAAAGCTATTACTTATTAGCAATTTATTATTTTATTCATATTTCCTTCAAGAATTTAAATACTAGTAAAACTTCAATAAGTTAAAAAAAAATATCTTCAATAAGATTTTTTTTTTTTTAATACAGGATAAGTCAAAATGGATATAGCGATTACAAACAGCTATAACTATTTAATGGAAAACAATTTATAGATAAGATTAACACAGAGTGTAGACGGAACTCCGAAATTTTGTATACATACATCAAAGAGATGTTCACATAGATGTTCTATGTCACTTCCCTTGGTCACACGGACAACATCTAGACGGTTGTCCATTTCACACCATACATTCTGAAGCATGTGTGCAGTCACCGACGTTAGCGTATTACAAATGCGTACTTTGAGACACTGCGATTTTTTTCTATGGGTTTATGGGTTTATGTGTATGTGTTTCCCATGCCCAAAATAATTATAGAACTAAGTACGCGTTTGTAATGCGCTTGCGTCGGTGACTGAACAAATGCTTCAAAACGTATGGCGCGAAATGGACTACCGCTTAGATGTTGTCCGTGTGACCAAAGCAAGTCACATAGAACACCTATGACGTATGTATACAAAATTTTGAAGTTCCATCTACATTATCTGTTAATGTTATCGATAAATTCTTTTCCATTAAATAGTTATAGCCGTTTGTAATCGCTGTATTTATTTTGACTTACCCTGTATTTTTTATTTGACTTTTTATTCTTTTTTATGGAAGAGTATCAGAAGTTTTTAAAAATAAAAACGTCTTTAATTTTGCAATGAAAATCTAATATTATTTCACATTCCATTTAAAATAATGAAAAGTTTAAAATATTTTCAGAAATTGATAATAAAATATAATATTATTAGAATAAATACATTTAAAGATTTAAACAAGAAAGAAAAATCATGCAGTACGCATTGATTAGTAACACTTTCCAACTGTACGTAATTGTTGTATCGAATAACTTTCAATATTCTTTGCCTAAATTATCACACATCAGACAGAAGGACTGAAAAATATACAAATAGATTAATTGATTTTAAAATTATTCTTAGGAATTTTGGAAAGTGTTAAAAAGGCTTAACGTAAAATAAAATGTAGCCATTAGATTATAATTACAGTTTTTGACCTCTCTCAATATTTTAGTGTAGCCCTGTAAATCAGAAAGTTATTCATATCATATTCTATACAAAACATTATTTTAGAGTATTAACAATAAATTTGAATATTTTTATGATTTTTACAGTAGAAAGACTTTTAAATATAACTTTCAAAAAAAATTTTCCTAAAACGTAATGCAATGGCATTTTTTTTTTTTTTTTTTTTTTTTTTTTTTTTTTTTTTTGTTGTTGTTGTTGTTGTTGTTGTTGTCCTTGTAAACAAACTAGTTGTACAGGACCTATTAATGTAATTTTAAATGGGGAAAATTCTATAGGGATAATGTTTATAAAAATAACACTCATAGAACACAATGCTTTCGAATGCTTTTGGGTGCCCCTGTACACAAACTAGAAGAGATATTCACTCCATTTTCAATATGGAACATCCGATAGTAAACATCAATAAAATATATCAGTTTCGAGAAATTCCATAAATATTTACAGGAGTTAGAGCGCGGACAGACAGATGGATAGATACACAAACTGAAATCATATTCACACTTAAAAATGTTAGAAAGCGTTAAAAACGCTTAACGTAAACGAAAGTACAATTCTAGCATTTTTTTATTAATAACTCTTAATATAAATGATATTTTTGGGTCACCCTGTAAATTTAATGCTAATCATGCTACATTCTATGCAAATAATTTTTTTGTGCATTTAAATAACATATTTCAGTTTCCTAAAACTTCGTGGAAAGTAAAGTTATTAAAATTTGATTTATAGAAATATCTCTCATAGAACGCAATGCTTTGGAATAATTTTGAGTGTCCCTGTACATAAATCGCTGGTGGTATTTCCTCCATTTTATACAGGGCACATCCAATAGGGAATTTGAAAAACGTATTTCAATATCATTAAGATATGTCTACAGAAAAGGTATGAAAATATGGTTTATAGAAATAAATCGCATAGAACACAATGCTTTTTAAATAGTTTCGGGTGTCCCTGTACACAAAACTGTAGAGGTATAAACTCCATTTTCAATAGGGAACATCCGATAGTGAACTTGTATAACATATATCAGTTTCAAGAAATTACATAAATATTTACGGGAGTTAAAGATCGGAGAGACAGACAGACAGACGGACGGACAGGCAGATACACAAAACTGAAATCATATTCACACTTAAAAAATGCTAGAAAGTGTTAAAAACGCTTAACGTAAACGAAAGTACAATTCTAGCAATTTTTTATTAATACCTCTTAATATCAATCGATATTTTTGTGTCACCCTGTAAATCTAATGCTAATCATTCTACATTCTATGCAAAGCATTCTTTTGTGCATGAAAAAAACATATTTCAATTTCCTAAAATTTCGTGGATAGTAAAGTTATTAAAATTTGATTTATAGAAATATCTCTCTTAGAACGCAATGCTTTAGAATACTTTTGAGTGTCCGTGTACATAAACCGATGGTGGTATTTCCTCCATTTGATACAGGAAACATCCAATTGTGAGCTTGAATAACATATTTCAATTTCATTATGATATGCCTACAGTAAAGATATGAAAATATGGTTTATATTAAGGCCTCTCATAGAACACAATGCTTTGAAATACTTTTGGGTGTCCCTGTATACAAATCAGTAGAGGTATAAACTCCATTTTCAATAGGGAACGTCCGATAGTGAACTTGAATAACATATTTCAATTTCATTAAGATATGTCTTGAGTAAAGGCATGAAAATATGGTTTATAGAAATTCCTCTCATAGAACACAATGCTTTGAAATACTTTCGTGTCTCTCTGTACACAAACCAGTAGAGGTATAATCTCCATTTTCAATAGGGAACGTCAAATAGTGAACTTGAATAACATATTTTAATTTCATGAAGGTATGTCTACAGTAAAGGTATAAAATTATGGTTTATAGAAATACCTCTCATAGAACGCAATGCTTTGAAATACTTTCGGGTGTCCCTGTACACAAACCAGTAGAGGTATAAACTCCATTTTTAATAGAGAATATCAGATCGTAAACTAGAATAACATATATCAGTTTCAAGAAATTCCATAAATATTTACGGTAGTTAGAGCGCGGACAGACAGACAGACAGACAGACGGACAGACAGACAGACAGACAGACAAACCGAAGTCATAAACACTTTTCAACCTTGTTGGAAAGTGTTAAAAATATGTAAATTGAGGCAAAGTACTATTAAATGCGTAACTTCAATGACTGGAAATGGCTTGATCATTTTTTTTGTTCTAGACAATCTGCAATTTCCATGCACAGTGGGTTATTCATTATGCTATGTAACGAAGTTGAGCCTATATTTTCAATAATTTATTTGTTTATTTATGAGAAAGTTTAGTCTTTAAACCTTCCCAATTGTCAGAAATAAATGTCTAAAAACAAGGAATCTACATTTTAATGTTTCTTTAAAAGTTTAGAGTTATTTTCAAGAAAATATCTGGGCTTATTCATGTAGTATATCACCAGAGAGTAACCAGTGATCATGGTCATGTTTTTAGGAAACCATATCATGTATGATCCAGTAAAGGGGAAAATGATTGATTGACATTTAGAAAAATTGCTCAATGATGGAATTATAATGCCGGTTACTTGTCCGTATGCACTCTCGTAAGAAGAGAAAAACAGAAATCTGGACGATGCTACAGAATCTTGTCGTTTTGCAATTGATTATATAAATTTAAAAGCCATTGTAACCTATCATAATACTAAATTCCAATTGTAGAAAACCTATTGGACAACATCATTATGGCAACATTTATGTCGACTTTCGATTTAAATTTCTAGATTTCTACAAATCCTGTGTATCTGAAGAAAACTGTATTGGTACAAAGAAGAGGTCATTTTGCTTTAAAATATTGCAGATTGAATGTTCAGGGTCTGTGACAATATTTCAAAAAGATGGAGCAAATACATAAACCATTGATCGGGAATTTAGCCTAAGTCGATCTAAACGATATATTAATATCATCATTTTCACTCAAAGAGCACTTTACACTTAAAAAAAATAGTTTTTTAGTTTTATGGAATGGAGACTGTGCGTTAAATTTAACATAATTTCATTTTGGAAGAAGGGAAATTAAATATATAGCCGCATGCTTGTAAGTAATGAAAAGATAAATTTAGTTTTTGGTGAAAGGTATTGTATTAAAAAAAAAAAAAAAAAGACTATTCTTAAACAATCAAAAATGTTTGTTATATTGGCGGAGAGGGTCGTTAGAATATGCGGCCGCACACTTTAAAACTCGTGCAGAAATGTCATATGTTGGGAAGTATTTTAAATGTTCGGTAACAAAGTCCAGGTGTCTCCAATATATTTCAAGTATTTTTATGAAAATAGCTTAAGATAAGGTTTCGAAGTAATACTCCAGTCCTCAACTATACGCTATTTAAATATTCCCCAACCAATGCTTTGGTATGCTTATGAAAGATTCCAAAGCACTTTGAAGGTGTTTCGTTTGAAGGTTAACCAAACTTATACTTCAGATAAAGGCAGATTAAAGTAAGGATTAAAAAAAAAATTAAAAAAGCACTTAAGACATTAAAATGTCTTAAAATAGAGCTCAAGCGTAAAAGATATAATTTAAGACACTTGTGTGTCTTAATGGATTCACATTAAATAGAAATAGAAACCTTTTCAATTCAGACAGAAATGTGTCTAAAAGACTAATCCAGGCTCAAAAATATCTAAGATACGCAAATATGCCAAATTTAAAACAGCAAACATGCTTGAATTTTCAGACACTTTATACATTTAGACACTTGCATTACTTACCAGATTTTGACATGGAATCTATTTTAAGCAACATGTTTATCCTGTTTAAACGTTTTTTCGCATATAATAAGTATAATATTATTTATGAAGTAGTTAAGCTACATAAACTACGTTAGCTTTTTAAAATTAAATTTTCAAAGAATAATTTTCAAGTGATATGTATGATATTTGAAGGAATTATCCATATTAATAAAATCATACTTTTGTCTTTAAATTTCTCAGAATCAAACAAAAATTGCGATATCTTCACGTTTCACACATCGTGAAAGCAAAAAATGACTTCAGAAAAATATCTGTGTGTGGTAGGGTGGAATGGATATGTGTATATGACTGTAACGTTAAATTTGTCCGGGTATCACATAACAAAAGCAAAACGGAATTCAACGATACTTGGTGAGGACTTAGATCTGTACGCAACTTAGAATTATATCTATCGAACATTTCAAAATTTTCTTTCGATTTAGAAGCTTAGGTAAGTAAACGAATGCGCATGCGCCATAAGGTTTCTTATCAGTAAATTGCTTTGAATATGAAAAAAAAAATGCTTTAACTTTAAGCTTTAGACATCAGGGAACTCCAAAAGGATTTACGTAATATAAAACGTTTATTATTCTACCGGGTATCACGTGAAAACGGCTGGACGGAATTCAATGACACTTGGTGATGGTGTACATCTATCCCAACTTAATATTATGTCCATTGAATATTTCAAAATTTTTATTAGATTTATAGATATGAGCAAAATGAGGCTTCTGTAACCAATTAAATGTTATAACTAGGTATTTAAAAGCGTTAAATGAGTATATGACTTTGCTGCAAGTCGTGCCTTTACTACGGACGATCTTATCGCAATAGAAAAGAAGATGAAAGAGATTGTAAAAAGTAACCACAGATTTGTTCGAGAGGTCTGGACTCGCAAACAGACAATTGATTTCTTTATTTGACATAAAATTAGATTTTTTATTTGATGTTGTTTTCTATATTGATGTAAAGTCTGCGATCTCTGCCGCAGTCGATATCTTTCCTTATCTTTGAAATTTTTTTTTTAATTATTTATATTTCCCTTTAAAAGTTACACTGTTTTGAATATAAAAAATATATTTTTTTTTTTTCAAGAACCAGTGTTTAGGTAATCTGTAAAAACTGTAAATGAAGCATAACTTCAGTCTAATTTACCTGAAACACGCCATGCGAATGAAAACAAAAAACGAATTCTTAAATTAAATAAATACAGCTTGACAATGCATTATAGTTTTGAAATGTACTAGTTTTAGTTGTAGTTTTAGTTTTAGTTTTTAATGTACTAGTATAGTTTTGAAATATTTTAATATATACTTATTTGAGTATGAGCTTTTGTACCCGTTTTTTAAAAATGTAAATGAAAATAGAAAATATGCTTTTTAGCGCTGAGAAAAACCTATGTTTAAATCAGTGCAGAAACAATTATGCAAATTAAAAGCTACACACACACACACACACACACACACATATATATATACATATATATATATAAGTGGAAATTCTTATACTACAATCAATTCTATAATTCCATTGTGCTATAATCTTCATCAGCATAGTAAGCTTCAATTAAGATTTTTCTTTTTTTGTGTGTAATGTATTGTGAGTAATAATTAAATTACAGCGCAAAGAGCATTAACAATAGCTAGTGCTGAATATAATTAATAAAAGAACATATTTATAGGCGAAAATTATGTGGGTTTGAAAAAAAAATTGTATTTAAAACTTTCTCATATTAAAATAAAAAGAATTAAGAGGAACATAGCAAGTAAATTATAGGGAAGGAAACGAGTTTATAACTGAACAATCTTGAATAGTTTAATGATAAGAACTTTTACATTATTTAATTTAATTTTAAAAACTTATTTTCTTTTATATAACTATCTCACCTAAATTTAAAACAACAAATTTTCATAATTTGTTATCTTTTAAATATTAGTTTAAAGAAAGAATCAAAAACACAAGGACAGCAGTTTTCCCATATTTGTTTTGCAATTTACGAAGTTCGAAAACTTGTGCGTATAAAATTTAAGAAAATAATTTGTATTAAACTTTGAATATATTATCGATAGCTTTATGAAAAAAAAAAAAAAAAAAAAAGAAGATTGAAAAATAAAAGTGTGGAATTTTCCTGATTATTGGAGCATGTATTATCATACAAAAAAAAACATTGCCGTATGCCATAGTAGCATAGTGGGTAGGACACTGGGATTTGATACGTTTCGTAGGCTGTTTGGCTCTAGGATCGGGGGGATTTTTTTCTACGATCGACCCTCTTAATGATTTCTATTTTCGAGGCTATCATTTAATTCTGAAAACTCTGAATGTTACCCTCTTTGGCTTGTTTCATTCTGAAAATATATTTTAATGATTTTTGCATTATTAATAGAGCTAAGAATTTGTTCATAGAAAACAAAGCACTCCAAAGCATTCAAGTTCTTGTTGAGAATTTATCCACTTCTCTTTCTAGAAATTTTCCTCAAAAATCTAAAATATGTGCTATAAGAAAGTTTTATCACTATACTAGAAAAAATACGAGAAATATTATGAATACGAGAAATATTGACTGATAAATTACAAATTAAAATAATTATTTTTAATTATACGTTATTATCAAATACATTTTTTTAAATTATTTAAAACTCAAATATATATAGGACAGTATATATAAAAAATAAATATTGGTAGTTTCTAAATTTTGCATGACTTACTTATGTATTATAGAGCAGACGTAATTGATTATAAATACATATTCTACTAGATCTTAAATTAGTGTCACACAAAAATATTTTTAATTTCCAAACGTACTTTCTCTGAAGTAGTTAAACCCTATTCCCTTGTTTTGCACGTGGAAAACATAGATAAATATTACCTCATGATACGGCAACTGCAGCAGTATGAACTCCGTACACAACAGTAAGCCGCCAAGCCTGCATGGAAAATATGCTGACAAAAAACATATAAGCATTATACGAATCATGGAATTAAAAAAAAAAAAAAAAAAGGCTTAAAAATTTTAATCTGGTATCCAGGACTTGAAAGATCAACGAAATATGGTTAGATATAGCACTGTGAATCCAACAAGTTTTAAACAATAAAATAAATATAACCGTGGAAGCACGTCAACGGCTAGTAACTACCGATATCGAAAACAATCATTGTTCGAAATCTGCATATTCTGGAAGTGAAAATGTGAAGGTGCTGAGACGTCCCAGAGGAATTGACACCAATATAGACTATGTAAATAGGGGAAATATATATCTGATATTGCTTGCGAACCCATCCTATTACCATCTCTTTAAATATATCGTAATATCAGATAAGAAAAGGTCAAGTTGTGTAATACAAATGCCCATATTCATTCGTTAGAACTTTTCTAGGAAAATAAATTTGATCACAATAAAGGAAGATTTGGCCAATATATATATGTATACATATATATATATATATTGATGCGACTGTATTCTGATGGTGTTATCCGCAACAATTTTGTACTCAATGGTCTAAGTGTCAAAGCATCCATCCACAATCAACGAAATTGAATTTATATGAATATATTGAATTAACCTGAGACAAACATTTTTATATTGTTTTAGTTACGGTAGCGTACGCTGAATCCATGTTGCAGCTAAATTAAAACTAAGCAAGTACAGATAAAACTAAAGCGTTTATTTATTTATTTTTATTTATTTATTTTTTTTTTTTTTGCAATTTATGGTTGGATTTAGATCAAGTTCTGTTATTTATCATAATTTGTTTTAAATTGTATTAATTTTTAAATCTACATACAGTGCTCAAATTTCAAATTTATATATATAAAATAAGCTTTGCTATTGTTTTGCCTTATTAAAAAAAAAAAAAAAAAAAAAAAAAAAAGAAGGAAATGATTTGATAAATTGATTTTCACAGAGACTTACTAGCCTATGTCATTAAAATGATTTTTTTATTTAGCTCAAGTTAACAGTTTGAGAAAATTTAATCAAAATGGTAATCTCCGTGAATAGTCAGATAGTAATTATCCAAATGAGTCGTTATTATTCTGATCAGCGTTTCTTTCGAGTAAGAAAAGCGTTAAGCTCTAATAAATCCAAGTGAATCAAATATATTTTTTTTCTTTTAATTGCAAAAGAGAAACAACTGAAAGTTTTTATTATTTTTTTTACAAGGATTTAAATATAATGAGATTAAAAAATTAATCACAAAATATTTAAAAGGAATAACTAACCATTAAGAACCCAAATAAAGAACAATGAAACCAAAGCCGGTTTAAACTTTACAGAATGTTAATGGAAGACTTGGCGAGGGATTATAAAACAAGGCACATAAAAACGTCTATAACGCCAAAAAGAAATAATAGGAAAGCAGACAGATATTTCGGTAGCATTTAGCGTATCGTCTTCAGTTCATAAATATATGAGGATAAGTGCTCTTAGGTATAAGAAAGGGATCGAATTCAGCTCAAGATGATCAGCCAGTAGAATTACGCGGAATGTGGGCGATTACCCTATATGAAATTACGAAGCACTAGTTAATATGAAATTTGGAAAAAAATATGAAATTATCGACTGAATCTAAAATTTCCAACAATCAGACAAATGCGGTACAGGAAAATAACAATTAAAAATACTTTTAAGATTTTTATAAATATAAAAAGCAGTTCAAGAGTAGATTTAGGCTTGCAAATTATTTTAGCTGAATCAAATTAAAAATTATAAAGTGGTACATAAAGAATTAAATGATATATTTTTATGCATTTATCCTGAGTGAAGCTGAATGTTGTTTGAATTCTGCACACGATCTATGAAATTTTGCATAAAATAAATTATATTATCATTATACATTCCTTGCACGAGACATTTAAACGTCTTCTTATCACATTTTTAATTTAAACTCATCAACTCCGCCACATTTGCAATAAATTACACATAATGTCAAACGCCCTTGGCACGATTTTGAATAGTTTGTTCAAACAATTTGTATTGAATGTCAAATAAATCATGAAATATTCATAAAAGCGTCCACCTTCGTTTTAATTACAAATAAAGCTTAGGTTTATTCCACAAATATGCTTGTTTACAAATATATTGCTTCAAAAATTAAAGTAAATGCTTTTATATTGATTTAATGTTGCTAGATCTCTTTACAATGGAAAATTGTTTTGTAAGAAATTATAATATTAAATAATAAAATGGATTTTCATCTATGATAAGAAACATGTCGTAAAGGAAGATTTATATAGCATTTCCTATTATTTTTTCTTTATAATATAAAACTTTTATTGTGATTATATATATATTATTGTGATTATATATATATATATATATATATATATATATATATATATATATATATATATATATATATTTAAAGAGAAAACTAAAATTTCTATATTTTACTAATTAATGTGTTTTACTGAGTGACAAGATTTTTTTTAAATGTTTTAAATGTATTTTTATTGTTCACATCGGTTACAATTAAATAAATAAATTTAAAAAAATAAACAAATAGTTATTTTTTAGCGGATTTATTGAAACAGATTTAATTATTTTTTTAAACACGTTATGTAAAACTGTATAAATTGAAAGACAAAAAATTAGTTTTTTCGCAATGTCATATTTATGTACTAAACTAGATGATCTGACCTAAGTCAATTATAATAGACATTTGGTAAATTTTTGCTATGGGTCATTAAATAATGAATAGCTGTTTGGGAAAGAAAACTTAAGTTTTCTTTTAAAATTCTTACCTCATTTACGAATATCATGAATGTAAAAATATTTTCTACGCTGATACCTAATTTTCATTATTAATAAAAAACACTTTATAAATTCCATACTTGCAAATTTCGACATCAACTTAAATTTTAAAGGAAATTTGTCCTCTTTTATACAAAACATTTTATATTTTTTAGTGCGTATATATATATGTTTAATATGTTTTTACATACATAAGATTACTCGCAATCTTTAAAAGAAAAACTTTGTAAGCTTTCAATGAAAACTATGTAATCCTTTTCAAAAATCCATCATATAGAAAATTTAATTTCTCACCTTTGAAATATTCACCCACGTCTGTTGACATTTCAAGCTATGAAACGAGTGAGATCGTATGTATAACTTAATTCAATCAATATAATATATATATATATATTACTTAATTGAATATTGTGTTAAAATGAATACTTATATATCTTAACAACAAATTTGAACTTTTTCTTTTCTTCACATAAAACTATGTGATTCTGTATAAACTAAAGGTGCTTCATTCACATGTCAAAACAAAAATAGTTCATCACGTTCCATTTCGGTAGGAGACACTCTTCTCATATGCATATAAATTGGTTACAGTGAAATGTAACACAGCATTAAAAGCATGAATACTAAATGATTTTTTTTTCTGTTTCTTCCTGTATGCATGTTGGTGTGTTTCTGATAAGAGAGTGGCAATGTTCAATTGCAATATTTCCAAAATATCGTCTAATAAAATGCTTTAAAAACCTATAAATATGTTGGTAAAACTTTTCTTTATCCGCATAACTGATTGGAGAAAAAAAGTCCAATTGGTTGGTTTCTTGGTTAGGTTTTATGTCGCACTTGCGCTGCGAAATCAGCAATTTTCGACTGTGGTCCGGAGACATGCCATCACAATTTTAACCCTCGACAGAAAAAGAAATACTAAAGTGAGTTTTAAACGTATAGTTTTGAAAAGGTACTGAAACCTAGAACTGGAAAGCATTTCACCGTGTCACCAGGAAGATATCCATATTTTAAATCTTCTGAAATGTTTGATTTTTGAGAAAATAGCGCATAGTAAATAAAAAAATAATAACATTAATAAAACCAAAGCCCGTTTAAACTTTACAGAATGTTAATTGAAGACTTGGCGCAGGAAACAAGGCAAATAAAAACGTCTATAACTATTCATTATTTTCAGCAGAAAGTATACAATAAAACACATTTTTTTCATGTAAAAGACATTTTTCAACATGTTGTACAGTTTAACAAGTTTTACAAAAACTGTGTAAGATTGTATTTGTTTAATTAAATAATAAATAAATTCCAAGTCTTTTAATTTGCGATAATGATCTATCTACCACTGTAAATTTATGTAAAATTTTAATTTAAAAATTATGTATATATATATATATGGAAATTTCATTAAAATTTTAATGCATTTTAATTACTTAAAAAAATTATTATAAAATTAATATATGATTAATATATGATATTTTGTAGTCCGAGATAATTATACATGTTATGTTTCGGTTTTGTTTAGTTGATAATATGAAAAGGTTAAATAATTATATGTAAAAGCACTATCTCTTTTTATTTTACCCACTAATTACAATGCAAATTTTAATCCATGACAGAATTTACAGTTACATACAATTAAGTATTTAGAACAAAAATGCAGTAAAAAAAAAAAAAAGAAAAAAGTTTATCAAACTACAATCTTTTTACGATCGAAAAACTGAGAATCTAATCAAACAAGCAAACAAGTCGAATTTTAATTACACTGTCTTCCCACAAGATTATCCAAATAGCAACGACAGTTTTGTCTACATCTTAGAAAAGATACATAACATAAGTATAATTTTGATTCCTCATTAAATACTATAATATTCTTTCAGAATTTATTTAAATATATTAATAAAAAATTATATTTAGTAAGTACGATTGTTAAAAATTTTTCTAGTTTATAGTTTTGATAGAAGTTAATAATAAGCCATGCAGTTTTAATATTATATTTTATGGCACTAATTAATATATAATCTTAACATAGGGAAGGATTAGGAAAACTGAACATAGATAACAGAAAATAATAATATTAGTAATATTAATAATCTTTTTTTTTTTCCCCTATGAAAATTTTATACCTTAACTAGATCTGAATACAAGTTTTTTTTTTTTTAGTTATTTATTATTTAATCCTTTGCATTGTTAGTATTCACCTATTATTCTTCACAACACTTTTTCAGAAGAATAATTTTCATCTTACTTAACAGTAATTATGTTGCTGAAAATTACTGTACAAAGAATATTATGTGAAAAAAGGCTGTTACTAACCATGGTAAAATTTTGTGAGCTTTGTCTTAATAAGTCAAACATCGTGTTTCATTACGTGTGTCCCGTTTTATCGTGCCGCTAAAGTCAGCTATAATATGTTATACAAATTAACTTTCTATTAAAATAAACATATGAAAAATCCTCTTTATAATCGCAATAAAAAAAAAAAAGAAGAAAAAAAAAGAGAGAAATCAAGGCTTTACCGATTATACTGCGGTATTTCTATTATGAAATATAAATAAATAAATAAATAAAACTTGATAGCGCTCCATTACATAATCAGTAGGTAAAATATTGTCTTTTTTAGTAATATTAAGGAATGGCAACCCTAAATTTTTAATTTTAAGTATGGTGAAATACAAAACATTATTCAACAAAAATTTCATCAGGCAAAATAAAAGTATGAATAAGCATTGAAGAAAAAACTGTGATAATTGTAGATAAAGAAATGGGAATTTCGGTAAACTTAATTCTTCAGGATTATAATCTACAGAAATATAACGTTTGAATTAATATGTGAATTAACAGCTAGTGTATAACTTTATCTCATGGCTAAATCACTTTCTATATATATTTAAAACTTTTTTTTTATGTACAAGATTATTATTATTATTTTTTGTATAATATTGAAAGTGTTCATAAAGGATGAGGTATTGAAAAAAATATATACATAAAAAATATCTATTTAAATAACATTTATTACAGTGAAAATTTTAATGCCGTTTTGCTCTAGCTTTAACGTTTGTGACTATACTTTATTGAATTAAGCGGAATTTCTTTTCTAAACAAAATCAAACTGATATTTTTATTATTAAAAATTGTGATCTTTAAAGGTGCCTGAAAATTTTATTTATTTATTTATTTTTCTTCCTTCAATTAAAATTTGTATTGTGTAAAAGGAAAAAAAAAAGATAAGATTTCAAAGCTTATAATTAGCGTTGCATCGTTATTTAACATATTATTTCTTTTGCTGATTGTTGTTTTAAATAAATATATATATATATAAGAAATTATTTAAAAAGTTTTTTCGAAGTTATTTTAATACATAAGGTCTTTAATAAAAGCAACATTTTTTTTTCAAGAAAAAAGTAAATGAAATTAAAATACGAAATCACTTTAATAAATAAGGACCTTTTAAAATTATCCACACACGGGGGGATCAATTTAAAAGAGTAGGCGTTGATTTTTCTTATTACCCTTAAATATGACGGAATGTGGCAAATGTGAAACTGAACTATAATTGTTTGAACCTTGACTGAATGCTTTTGCCTATTAAATTATGCAAATGAAATTTTTTAAAAGCTTGCGCATGCGTTGTTAAAAATTAGTTTAAAAAAGTGCTCATATTTTGTAAGATAAATAATATGTTTTCATTCTGTTTGCATTATGCTGTGTTTTTGAAAGAAAGTGTTATATCTCCATGGACATATGTGGTAGCCTCACAAAATTTTATACAGGTAATTAGAAGACACATTCTCTAGCGAAAACGGATTTCAAACATTACTTTTTACAGGGTTATACAAAACATTTTCATTATTTTTAGTTTTTTATTGGTCCTCTTTTTCTCCTCAGGAAAAACATTTTTTCTCAGAAATACATAAGGTGTAACATGTTCTTTATACTCCTAAAGATTCAAGACAATTCCTAAAGAATTTGTTTCGATATTTAACAGAACTTCTATATTCGAGAAGGAAAAACGCGCTTTTTTTTTTAGTTTTTTTTTTTTTTTTTTTTTTTTCAATTTTATATTCAAAAGAATAGATTAAAAATTAAAGAGATACATCCAAAAATTTTTCTACTACAGCGACATATCTTTTACTGCTTTGCTTTATTTTATTTTATTTTTTATTTATTTATTATATATATATATATATATATATATATATATATTTTGGAGTTAATATTCATTATTATATAAGTCCCAATTTCTATTAAAAACAAAAATAAAATAACCAAACTGACATTTTTATAATTGAAAATTGTAATCTTTAAAATAGTCTGAAATTATTTTTTTTTTTTCCTTCTTTTAATTATAATTTGTATTTTGCAAAAGAAAAAGAAAATAAGATTGGAAAGACTATATTTAGCGGTTCATCGTTATTTAACATTTTATTTCTTTTGCTAATTACCGTTTGAAACAATTATATAAAAATAAAATACAAGTAATCGTTTAGAAATTTCTTTCTTTGTTACTTTATACATAAGGATTAAAAAAAAAAAAAAAAAAAAAAAAATTTTTTTTTACAAAAAGAAATAATTAAAATAAAGTACAAAATCCCTTTGATAAAAAAAAAAGAAAAGTGGAATTAAAATTTCCACTTAAAAAATATATCAATATAAAATAAAAGCATCTTGACTTAAAATAATCATCTTAAATTCTATTTCAATTACGTAATTTTATAAATTATACTACACACACACACACTTAAATATATACATAAATTATCCTCCAGTTTGTAGGCTTTCTAAAAAAAAAAAATTACAAAAATTGATTCGGTAAAGAAATTTAAAGATTTATCTCATTTGTATTTATTCCCATATAAATATATTCTAATTTTCCTCATTTATATCAATCAATGAGCTAATAAAATATTTTTGTAAAAAAACAGAACCGACTTCAAAAAGCAACTACTATTCAGTTAACTAAAAAAAAAAAAAAAAAAAAAACATTATATGAAATGAAACTGTAATTGCGCCTAAAAGTATAAAATAATTTCCTTCTCTAAACAACCTATAACACTACAATTAATCATAACTTTTGAAGTCGGCGCAAAATTAAATTAAATTAAATTAGTTTTTAAAGGTTTGTTTTTAGATCGGTAGCAACAAATGCTGTTGTCTCGAATGATCCATTTTCATGTTTCATTTATTATTTTATCACTGTATACAATTGGTCCATTAGTAGCATCTACAGAGAACGGTGAACATTCTTCACAATGCAGTATTTATGTTTCTACGAAGTTAGAGTTTCCTTTGCAAATTTGGTATAACTTTTAAAACTATCATCCTTGGTGGCTTTTGGATTTGGCGATCTAAATGCAATGTAAAAATATACACGCAAGATAATATTTTCCTAATATATTATATACTGTACGAAGTATTGTTTCATATTCTTGATTACTCTCTTAATATACCTTATCAAAATAACCATGATATCCTAAAATTTAAATATGTTTGCCACATAATTTTGCGATTTCTCTTTCACCAAGGAGGTCAGATACCAGCATCTTCGCCAATTTTTACTGCTTACGAAATCTTATTTTTTTTCTTGAATCAAAGTAGTTTTCGGCTGCGTTTTCTAAGTGACAATGTGAGATGTGTATTTTGAATAGGATTTGATTTTTGTATTGAATAAAAGTATCAATTTTTATTTAATTTTGCGCCGACTTGAAAAGTTATGATTAATTGTTGTGTTATAGGTTGTTTGGCGAAGGAAATTATTTTATACTTTTAGGCGCAATTACAGTTTCACTTCATACATTTTTTTTTTTAGTTGTTTGAATAGTATTTGCTTTTTGGATCGGTTCTATTTTTTTACAAAAATATTTTATTTTTCTCTTTTCAGTGAAAACTTATTAGAACATCAAAAGACATTCGACGGCAGTTTCACAGATCGCAACTTCCAAGAAAAGTGACATAACTCAAAAAATGGTTTATGTCACTTAAAAATGCATGAAATGCACACAATGTGAACAAAAACGTTACATCTCCATCTAGAAATTTATCCACTTGAGAGACAGTTGTGCCAGTTTTATTCTAGTCAAGTTATTTTTCAGTTGATTTTTCTCAAATGCTCCATTTTTAAGTTATGTCACTTTTCTTGCCTTTATCGGATATGAGCAAAAAACTATCTATTGAATGAACATACGTTAAGTTAACAAGTCTTTAGAAATGTAAAGAACGGATACGCTGTATTCGTAACCAAAAATTCCGTTAGGCATGTATATTGAACTTTACAGTGAATACGTGTCACACGCCTCATTGGAAATTGCGCAGCATAAAATTCAAACAAAGAGCAAAATATGCATTGCAGCTGACGGACAGAAGTTTCAACATCGATACTTACATACTGCTTTTACTAGTGTAGCTGCATGCGTTAAGCAGTTAGAGTGAGAACAAACTTTTGTGAGTATCCTGTAATTTGTTTATATTTTAATTAAATCCTAATGAAACCTATTTCAGGCCAAGATTATTGCGACAACAAAAAAAGTATTAAAATTAAATCATCTTTTACGAAGTTATAAGCTAACCAATTTCAACAACAACAACAATGAGAAACATGGTTTGTATTGAGAACCTCTTCCTATATGAAGTCGGTTTAAAACGTCTATGCGTTAATCGATGTGACCGCTTACAATAACCATACTTTGAATTTTACATAGCATAAATGTCACCCGTTACGCTACAACATATGCAATGCCGTTTAAGTGTGCACAAAATAGGAAATTGTGAACAAACAAATGCACGTTTTAAGCGTTCTGATTTTAGCATTAATGTCTAAACTTTCTTTTCGCACTAAATCGATGATGCTATGCAATTTTATAATTCACTTTTTTCCCCTGTCTTGAACCGTTTCCAAGTTAGGAACGCTAACTCCACTGCTTTCCATCAGGTGGCGCTGTAGGCGGTTGAATCGCGTAGCACATGCCCATTTTACTATATCTACATACCACTTTTATGACAGTGGAGTTAAAAGAGCAACAGTTAAAAGAGTTGGGACTGAGTTTTTGGGGTACCCTGTGTTTTCTTTTGATCGTAAAGATATTACAATGGGACCTATTTCAGACCAAGACATTTACAATAAAATAAAAAGTATCAAAATCGGATCATCCGTTTAGAAGTTATGAGCTAACAAACAAAAACAAAAACGAAAAAACATACGCTTTAAATTGAGAACCTCTTCCTTTTTCAAGTCGGTTAATTAGAGCGTCTCATACGAAGTTATAAGCTTACATACACCAACAACAAATTAAGAACACCCTCCTTTCTGAAGTTGGTTGTAAACAACTTTGCGCTAATCGATGTGACCGCTTACAGTAACAGTACTTTGAACCACAGAGTATACGTGTCATCCGCTACGCTGCAAAGTGTACAACGTAGTTTAAGTGTGCACAGTGTAGTAAAATGCGGACAAACAACTGCACGTTTTAAGCGTTCTATTTTTAACAATAATGTCTAAAAACTGTCTTTTTGTAGTAAATCGATGATGCTCTACAACTTCGTAATCAACTTTTCTTCCATCTTGAACCGTTTTTGAGATAGGAGCGCTAATTCCGCTGTTTTACACCAGATGGCGTTTTATTTTCTTCAGACTGTAAAGATATTACAATGGGACCTACTTCAGACCAAGATCTTTACAACAAAACAAAAAGTATCAAGTAACCGTATTTTGAACTTTATAGCGTATTAATAACAATTTTAATATATATAATTGAGACGGTGTGATGTCTGTGTACGTTAAATATATAGCGTATGTCTCACCAGCTACGCTACAACGTGTGGAATGTAGCTCAAGTGTGCATAGTGTAAGAAATTGCGAACAAACAAATGCACGTTTTTAGCATTGTATTTTCAGCATCAATGTCTAAACCATCTTTTCGTACTAAATGGATGATGCTCTGCAATTTTTATAATTCACTTTTCCCCTTGTCTTGAACCGTTTCCGAAATAGGAATGCTAGCATGAATGTCTGAACTATCATTTTGTACTAAATCGATAATACTCTTCAACTTTGTAATTCACTTTTTTCTCTAGAACCATTTTCAAGATAGGAAAACTAACTCCGCTATTTTACACCAGGTGGCGTTGCAGGCGGTTTAACCTTGTACTGCATGGTCATTTTGATATACTTACATAAAATTTTTATCACTATGGCTGCAAAAGAGTTGGGACTGATTTTTTTGAGCAACCTCTATTTTCTTTAGATCGTAAAGATATTACAATGGGACCTATTTCAGACCAAGACCTTTTCAACAAAATAAAGTATCAAAATCGGAGCATCCGTTCAGAAGTTATGAGCTAACAAACATAAAAAAAACATACGGTTTGAATTGAGAACCTTTGAACTTTTGAATTTTGAAGTCGGTTAATAAAAATATATTTCTTTACAGAGAAATTAATTTATTATCATAATATAAGATAAAGAATTTGTAAAAAAGAATATGAAAGTAAAATAAAGGATAATCTGTACTTGAAATCTATTCTAATGAAAACCATCGTAAAATTACTTTCATTTTTCACTTAAACTTTTTTCGCTTATATTAACCATATTTTACTCATATTTTAAAATAAACTAAATAATGATTTATTTTGGCACACTTTTAACAGTGATTCTCTTATATAATAATAATAATAATAATAATAATAAAAGAATTATCATAAATTTCAATAAGCTTAAAGTAAACTCATATTTTAACTAGAATAATTTCATATTCCTTGATACAGAATATAAGAAAAAAAAAATAATTTTATACAAAATTTATATTTCATCAATATTGTGATAAAAGTATATTTTGTTTTTTTAATTTGCACTGAAAATATAAAATGAATATTTACAAATATATTATATTTAAATAAATATATAAATATACATACTAGCGGTGAAAATTGGAAAATTGTACAAATAATGTTTTTCATTAACAATGTAATGTAATGAATGCGTTTCTTGCAATTATGCTATTATTACGATAAAATATAGTTATAGGATTTATCTCAATTATATTTTACAAGGACTAACACATTATGTACACTTATTTATTTCAAAAAATGAAAAAAAAAAAAAAAAAAGGTAAAACATGCATTTCTTTTTAAGATGTGGAATAATGCAATAGGTACACAGGTGCTGTAATTAGTGTAAGTTCTATATAACTGCAGTCATATTTCACAGATGTGTATACATGCATGAGGATCTCTTCAATATTTAGTAGGTCTTCCACGAGCTGCGGTGGCAGCCTTACAACAGTCTGTCATAGAATATATAAACATCTTATTGTAATCCTGTCTAATTTTGGAGAACCAGGTCCTAATAATGATTTCCTGCATTTTTATCTTTGTAGCCGGCTTCTTAGAAGAACTTTCGTGCCCATTATTTCCCAGCAATTTTTAGTGGGATTTAGATTAGAACTAATCATCCGTGGCCATTTCGAAATTTTAATGAAAGATTTTTTGTTCAGATTACCCTGCACCTATAGGGAAGAAATTGAGACAAATTTACTTTTTCTAGCCAATATATATATATATATATATATATATATATATATATATATATATATATATATATATATATATATATATTTGGAGAGGAAACGTTTTAAATAAGACAACAAAATTATTCATGAATAAGTGGGATTGTATACGTACCGTTTCACTGTATAAAAATACGCAGAGTTCTGTTGAAATGTGAAAATGCAAGCACCTTTCAAATAATCCTAAACAGCTGGCTTTAAACACTCCTACAAGATCTTGGTATATACGGATGGGACTGTGGACGACAAATTCTAAATGTGCTATATTTTATTTCTTGTTCATCTTTTAACTGACTTATCGTCATTAAACTTATTCAACAAACACAAACATAAATCTATACATGTCTATCACACATGTCAAGAAATCGTTTTAAAAACTATTTAAATTAGAAGAATAAACTGGTATATGTTTTTTCTTTTGTATGAAAGTGATCAAATTCTTAACAAATTTCTTTATCGTTATGTTATTTTATCTTTTTTTTTTTTTTTTTTTTTTTTTTTTTTTACAAAATTAATAGTAAAAACATGTTTTCAGTAATTCCAAAGTATTTTAAACGAGTCTCGTTATAAGAATCTTTTTTTTTTTTTTTTCATATCGACTATTATTAATTTCATACCTCATCTACCGTTTATAATCATACAATGATGGAAAAAAATTTAATACAGGAATGGAAAATGATAAATATTTTTCATATTGGTAAGATTCGCTTAATCAATGCACTTTGATAGTAAATCTTTTTAGAAATTCAATATAAGCGAAACATTTTATTAATAAACCCCTAAATTGAAGAATTTCAGAGTTCAGTTCTTTACAGAACGGTGAATTCACACACTATACTGGTAATAATATTACCATAATTAAAAAATGCGCTAAAAAATAATAAACGTTTGCAAAGACAAAAGAGTAATTATTAGGACTGTGAATAAGTTCTCGCCGTTTCCTAACAGATTGCATTACCAAGACTACATGCATTTAATTTTATATGATAACGCATCCATAAAGAAGTGCTGTTGTTAAGTTTGAACTACAGCGATTGTTAGTTCACCTCAGTGTAAACAACTTTTTTTTCCCCTCTTAGTTCTAAAAATGTCAAGATTTGTGCCACGTAAAGAGTATTTGTGGGGAATTTCATTCCACTATTTCATTAAAAAGGAATCATCTTCTCAAGCACAAATAATTCTTGTTGAGATCTGATCTGTCGTAAACGACATGCAGAGACTGGTATCAAAAATAACAATTTTTATCTTTGAGATTAAGAACGTTCTGGCGTACCGAAAAAGTTTGAAGATGGATAATTGGAGGAATTACATAATGAAGGCCCATATGTCAGACGCTAACTGAACTTGTAAAATCATTACGAGTAGAAGACACAACAGTTTTGAAACGTATAAAAGCATTATGAATGTTCCAGAAGCAAGGACACGGAATTCCGTAAAAGGAAAAAAACAGAATAGAAAAAAAAAAAAAAAAAAAGGACTTTCTCAAGGTTCTAATAAATAGCATTCTATTAATAGCATGCTACTGAATTATTTTCTTTGGAGTTTAACACGTTGAATATTTTTATGTGTCTATTTAGCGCCAAGTCTCCTTTTAATAAGAATGCACATTGTTGAGCATTTAAAAATATATCTGTAAATTAAAATTTTTATTCCAATTTTACATTCTAAATATGTTAATATTTATTTAAGCATATATTTCAAATACATATTACGCGATACTAATTAATACATTGATATTTCTTTCAGTAATTTTCTTTTTTCTTTTTTTTTATGTAACTATAAAGTTAAAATTGATACAAAATTTTGTATTTCTATTTAAAATATAAAAGGACTTAAGGATATAAAACATAATATATTTTTTTATATAAATAATAAAATATAATCTTAAATTATTTAAAAATATTATCTTAAATTGTATTTTTAAATACGTATATCATAAATATCATACATGTATTAACTTATAAGTATTTATGTAACAAGTATGAGTATTTAAATAGCAATATTTCGATTACACTGCACTGTAAAAAATATGTTCTTAAAAATAAGTATATATTGTCTCAAAATAGCCCCGAAACAATATATACTTAAATTTGAAAACCCATTTACTCATTATTGAGTACATTGGCCTGTCAAACATGGAGATATTAGAATTATTATTGGTCAACCTCATTTTGAGCATGTCAATATACTCAAAAATGAGTACATTGGTTTTCAAATTTAAGTATATATTGTTTCGGGGCTAGTTTGAGGCAATATATACTTATTTTTAAGAACCTATTTTTTACAGTGTGATAAATTTATTTGCAGTGCAATTTAAATATACACTAACTAGTTATGTGTATGAGAAAAATTAATATATAAAATTTTTAAAACGTATTTTTACGATTATTCATGTACGTTGTTTAATATTAATATTTAACCAGTAAGTATAATATTAAGATTTTCAAATTATTCATAGCACGCTCATAGGATATAAGTTAGTCGTAAATCATTCTCGAAAATTTATTCATTTCAATTCTCTGGTCATCCAGAATTTCATTACATTGACCGCATCTTGTCTTCTAATGCAAACATTCTCCCTGGAGTACAAGTTAACTTCCTATTTTCTCTCATTCAGTATTATTATTTTTTTTCTGGCTATAATTTTATTAACAAACATCTGAGGGAATTACAACGTTTTGTGTTAATTTAAATGTTTTTTTACAAAATAAATTAGATGCAATAAAGGTGCTAATATTTTTATTAAATAATATATTTTTTCAATACAAATAGTGCACTATTATTTGCATTAAAATGTTCTTAATTTAGTTACCTATATATAAAATTTCGAAATGCAAAACGGCACTCTGATTATATATATAACAATAAATGGCATGATAAATAAATATATAATATAAACAGTTACGGAATTTACTAATTCACTCAGGTATTTTTTAAAAAATTATTAGTTATGTAAGAGAGTTAATAATTATAATAATAATAAAAAAGATTTGATCATACTTAATTGTTTTATTTCCTTTTTTATGTTAAAAGTAATAAAAAAAAACTGTTTAACTTAATTAATTATATTTTCTTATGCGTCATTTTATATTAGTAGCATATTTTACACATGCTGTTAATTTATGAAACGATTACAGATATATATTAAGAAAATGTCATATAAAAAAAAATTAATAAATAAATAAATAAAAATAGTTACTACTATTCATATTAACATACACATTGACAGAAATGTTTAATTTTCATTCACTTTATTAGAAATACATTTTACATTAAAAAAAATCTTTCACATCAAATTTTTTCTTCATTAAAGTTCTATATAAAATTGCGTAGCTATTTATTTTTATTATATTTTTAATTATTTTCTTTCTTTATTTGCATTTTATCGTTAGAAAGGATTACGATATTCTACGCTCAAAAAAATGAAAAGTGTTTCATTTAAAAGTGTTCTGAAGAAACGAAAAATAAATAAATAAAATTAATAGAATAAAATAAATAATAATTAAAAAATAACTTACTTTTCACGATAGCAAATTTTTCATTTTAACATAGTTACAAATAAAAGTAAAAACTAAAAAAAAAAAAAAAAAAAAAAAAAAAAAAAATCCAATTTCCATTTTATTTTAAAACATGCATTTCTACATATATTCAAAACTATTTTTAAGAAGTATGATAAACAGAAAGAACTTTTTTGAGAAAAAAATTTGTATTTGGTTTAACTGATGAAGACTACTATATTATAATCTATACATACGTAAACAGTTATCAGATTCCAACAACGCCGAGATGTTTATGAGAAAATTTTAATCTGATAAATAAAACTAATTTACACACTCTATTACTTTAAGTTATTTTATTGTAATATACTTCTAAAATGTAATGAAAAAAAAAATGGTTTCACATTATTGTTATATTACAGATAAAATCAGTTTAAAATATGGATCTTAATTTTGCAATACGTAGTAAATTATATAATTTGTTTTAGATTACTGTAATGACATTTTTTTTAAGGTATGAATTACACAGTCCTGCAACTCAAAATCTATTTAGAAAACAATAGCTGATATTGAGATATTTTTAAACGCTAATTTCAGCAGAAAAAAAAAAAAAAAAAAAAAAAAAAAATTCAATGGGGTACTGGTTTAAAAAAAAAATTAAAAAAAGTAAAAAGAGATGGGGCATAGATACCAAAGTAGATGGTGGACGCTACTGTTGGATGCTTCCTACTGCCTACAACAGATAAGTCTAAAAAAAAAAAATTCAGGGCAAAAGGGAATGGAAGCATTGAGGATATATAAATTCAGGATGTATTAAAGAATACTTACGAATGTAAAATTTCGTTTCATTTTGAATGTAATTTTTTGGTGAGCTAATTTTTATGGCATTGAGTGTATTATACATGTACTTATATATATCTAAGGATATTTCGGCATAAAACGATCATTTATCTTAAACTGAAACAGCCGCGTCTAAAAGATAACCGCATAATGGGATGATTAATAGTTGTTCAACATACAACGGGAAATTTACAATAAAGATGGTTTATCTGAATAGACTGAATGTATAGACTTAGTGACAGCATTTCAAATCTAAGCTTACCTAACATTAATTGGCTTCAAAATATATTTAAATACGTATTAGTGTCATATTAATACAGAAGCCAATATATTTTATTTTTTACAAATGTAATTTATTAAATGTAATTTTCAAGTGTAATTTTGCAGATGTAATTTATTATTTTTTACAAATATAATTAGATAAAATCTTAAAATTTTATATCTTAGTTTTCTTAATTAATAATTTAACTATTATACTCATTGCTCATATACACCACTCAATAAATATGTGAAGAAATCTTTTGTGTAATTATGACACTGAACCTTAGAAACTATGTATAATACAGCACAAAATGGATAAGATGAATTATTTTATAAAATTAATTTTACAATATACAAATATATTCTTTGCTTCTTATCTAATATATTGCATAAAATATAGTTTCGACAGACAAATATGTAAATTGAAGAAAAAATACATAACTTTGTCATCAGAAAAATCTGTGATATAAAATATATAAAAATTCTTTTAAGATAATTTCAGTTATCCTCTCAAATCATTTAGTTTAGATAAATAGAAAATAAAACCTTCAAATTTTAATACGTAACAAAAATTTTAAACTCATTATCAAATATTAATTAAATGAATTAATCTTTGATTAATTAATATTAAAATAGGAAGATTAATTATTTGTATTTCAGTATTTTCAGCATTTTTATCATTATGTTTAATTTTAATGCATTGATACTAAATGTTCCTCGAGTAAAAAACAACATAACCATGAGAACAAATTTTAATAGTTAAAAAATAAATAAATAAATAAATAAAATAAAAAATCTGAGCATTCATGTATATATATATATATATATATATATATATATATATATATCAATATTTTAGTAAAAAATGGTATAGCATCATATTCCATATATTAAGATTTATCATTTCATTTTATTATAACTTATATACCAAAGTTAACAATTTAATGTCATCTTTTGATATAAGATAATTACATAGTTCAATAAACGATATAAAATGAAAATTGTTAGGAAAAGTAATTTTAACGTTAATCAATTTTTTTATTACAGTCAACAGCAAAATTATTGAAGCACTAACAATAATTCCAACTTAAAAGGTGGACATCTAATAGTTTTGTTAAGTAAATATTTGTTGATTAGCTGATAAATCTGATTATCTGTTGATTATCTGATAAATCTTAGTCTTACACCGTTTATAAAAAAAAGTAATTTGATGATAAAAATTAGCGAAAAAAAAAAAAAACATAAAAATTGTGGATGTGTGCTTCAATAACTTTGCTGTCAACTGTATATGTAATGTAACAAGTATACACACAAGAAATTGTATTTTATATTTGTTTTAATGATATAAAAAAAAAAACCAACAAAATAAAATGAACCACATTCTTTAAAATAAATATATTTCAAGTAAAGCATGCTCTTGTTTAATAACACCGCTCTTTATAAAAATCGGCTATAACACCATTTTTGCAAATTCTTATGTAAAATGACATAATGAATCAGAATTTAACGCTTATTTTGCCTTATCGCCCGTCGTTTTTGGGTGAAACCCCTCCCCTCATTTTTATGAATTTTTGGTAATTTTATGGCGATAAATTTGATTTTTAGGGGAGGAAATGATTATTGAAACTCTTAACTATCTTCTGAGGACCTACAGAAGTGAGAAATCCTAAAATATGAACATTTTCAGCAAGAAGATAATTTAGGGAGGATTTTGTCACTGAAATTATAAATTAAATTTATTATATATTATTAATCGATTAAATTATTTATTATACATTATTTTTTTTCTGTTTTGAAGTATTAAAATAATACTTTTCCTTTCTCCAAATCAAATTCATGGTCATACAATTACCGAACAGTGATAAAAGTTCGGGAAAAGGGGGGCGACCCGAGGAAACGGTGAGTAATTGGTCTACATGAAGGTCATATTCAGATTCAAGAGATCATTTTACAGAAGAATCAGCAGGAATGGTTTTTTTTTTCTTTTTGGAGCACAGTGTAGTTGTTAAAGTTTATGACTAATAACAATATAAAAATCCTAAAAAAATAAAAAAATAAAAAAAGTATTAAATATATATATATGTTACTTTGTGTCATATTATCCAAATTAATTGAAAATGTACGTAAATAGCTGGTGTGCTGCAAAAAAAGCATTTACGAAAATTATATTTGCAGTTTTGGATACCGTGATGCAAAGCATAAAATAATTTATTGAAACAAATAAATTGCTATACATAATATAAGCTTAAGGAAATTAATATTTTTGACAGCATATTTAAAAATTAAAAGCTGCGTCTCAATTGGCAGACATACTTTATTACAGAAAACAAAATGATTGCAATGGAATTTAAAAATAAATCATTCAACGTAACACCGCTGCGTTACAGTAATTTCGATATCGTTGCTTTTAAAAGACGTTTTTTGATATTGTAAAAGGTAATAATGGAAAATATGAGGAAATCAATGTTATATATATATTTTATGTTGAAAATAATGTTTACACTGTGAATAAATACAAAAAAAAAAATGGTCAAATAAGAAAATCAGTGTTTATTTCAATTACGAGCAAAACTTCACTCAAAATTTTTTATCATTTATTTAAGACCAATATTTCACCTCCTTATAGCTTTAAAGTATAGTGCTGCCTCTGAAACGTTTAACCCGTTAAGGGTTTTATAATTAGCACTTATACCGATAACTAATGTCATAAAACATCCATAATTTTCTTACCTCATGCTTTAAACTATGTATGTTTTATTTGGAATTAGTTATTGCTATAAGTATTTTGGTAACTTTGTTAAAAGTATGCTCTCTGCTAAATTTTTTGAGAAGTACCTTATAATAATATATATAAACTTAACATATCCAGCCGGAAAAATTCACATACGGACTACATAAATGTATTTTAACCCAGAATCACATGTGCAAGGAATACGCACAGGATTACACGCTCGGTAGGTACGATTTCTTCCAATTTTCTGTCATCAAACCTACACAAAACATAAAACATAAAACAAGGAAACTGAGTTAATAAAAACAGTTTCAAAACCTGTTATCTGTACATTTCCTGCAGATATATTCCATATGTTCCGTTGATATGTGTGTTATCCACATCTCATTAGATGCTATTTTAATCAAAAACTTTTAACACCGGTACATTGTTCTTCATTATCCGGCTATTCTTTATTTGGAAACTCTTTATCTTATACAATCTCCTTTATCCGAAAAAACAGTATTAAGCAAGGAAAGAAAGTACTTACTTTTCACGATAACAAATTTTCCAATTTAACATAATCACAAGTGAAAGTAAAATCTAATATATATATATATATATACTAATCCATTTTCCTTTTACCTTTCAAAAATGCATTTCTGCATATTTTTAGAAGTATTTCTAAGAAGTTAGATAAACAGAAAGAACTTTTTTGAGAGAAAATTTCTATTTCGTTTATCTGATGAAGACTACTATACTATAACGCATATATACGTAAACAGTTTTTAGATTTTTAGATTCCAATAACGACGGGAATTTTGTGAGAAAATTTAAAACATATATATATATATATATATATATGATGTATAGGGCTAATTTACACACTATGTTACTTATGTCGTAAAAGTGTAAGAAAAAACACAAATAATTTGTGTTTTAATATTCCGCTATTAAATAAAAAAGGAACTATAATGCGAATATAATGATGGATGGAAAATTGGAAAATAATACTTAACACAATTTAATAATTTTCTCCACACACACAGCTTATTTTTCAGATGCAGACTGATGACGTCTTATTGGTGTCTCTGGACTGGTGAGAAAGTGAGTACAAATTCTTGCCTTCATTTCTATAATCATTAACTTTTAAGTTGTTTATAAAAGCATCAGCTCTCTAACAAAAACCCAATATTAAATAAAATATTATTTATATAACTGTATTGGAATTTGTGTGCGCTATGTGCTATCTAATCTATTAAATTTGACTATAAACAAGAGATATATGAGACTGAGAGTCTCAGTTCTATTCAGTTTAAACAAATAGCCCTATAGGCAATTTGAACAAAAAAAAGAGAGCTAAATTATATAAACAGAAATATATGATTATAAAAGAAGAAATGAAAATAAAGAAAGTGTGTGTAGTAACGATAAATATATATATATAATTGGTGTATTAAAATATTATAAAGGTATCATAAAATATATATATAGAAATAAAAAAATAAATAAAATAAATATACATATCTGTTTAACAGTCATCCATATTGATTAAATATATACACAAATATTTTTGAATATAAATAAATAAATTAAACTTCAGTTGTGAAAAGAAAAATAATACAAATAAAAGTAAAAATGACGTCATCTATGAAGGACATAACATTAGTTGAAAAACTAAATGAGAACAATTATGATTTATGGTGTTTTAAGATTGAAATGCTCCTCATAAAAGAGGAATTATATAATGTTATAACTGATCAACCCCCAAATCCTCTGACTGCTGAATGGCAGGCAAAAGATAAAAAAGCAAGGGCCTTAATAAATTTATGGATTGATGACAGTCAGATAATAAATGTGCGTCATTTGACCACCGCCAAAGCAACCTGGGAGAATCTCCAGAACATTCATCAGAGATCGAATCTAACAAATAAATTATTCTTGCTTAGGAAATTATTCTCAGCTAAATTGGCTGAGAATGGGAACCTCATTGACCACATCACAAATATTTATCAAATAAGAGATAAACTGTTAGCAATAGGAGAAGAGATACATGACCAACATTTGGCGGCACTTATGTTGTGTTCTCTCCCCCTCTCATACGATACATTCATAACTGCTATTGAGAGCGGAAATGAACAGGAATTGACAGCCGAATTTATACGAAACAAATTAACAGATGAATATATTAAAAGATCACAAAACAAAAACACTCAGGGAGAAAACGCATACAAAATGCAGGTTAAAAACAAAACACAGACAGGCAAATATTGCACTTACTGCAAAAAATCCTCACATACCCGTAATGAGTGTTGGCACTTAAAAACCAGAGGAGGTAATCCACACCGCAGTAACAATAATTTCAATAACAGTAGTGGGAACAGTACTAAATATAGAGGTAAACAAAAAACACAGTTAATTAAAGAGACAGAAAACAAACTGAAAAATTTAACTTTTATTATAGACAAAACTGAAAATGATAGTTTCGTTGTCGATAGTGGAAGCAGTGCGCATGTCTGCAACGATTTACGTAAATTTACATGTTTAAGAAGCGACGAAAAGGTAAATGTGATGTTAGCAAACGGACAGACCGTAGTTTCTCAGGGATATGGGGACATAAATATAGATGTAGTTAACTCCGATAGAGAAACGAACAGTATTACATTAAAGGATGTATTATATATACCTGATATGGCTACTAATTTGATCTCCATAAAGAAAGCAACTGAGAATGGCTGTGTTGCCATATTCAAAGACAAAAAATGTCAAATTAAATACAACAACAAAACATACATTGAGGCTAACTTAACCGATAATTTATATGAGATAAAAACACATAAAAATTTATCGGAAAGTATAAACATTGCAGAAACATGCAGTGATAAAAATTGTATTAGAGTATGGCATCAGCGGTTAGGTCACAAAAATTATCAACAGATCAGGGAGCTCACCGAGAAGAACATGGCGACAGGAATAAATTTAAATAAGTGTAAACATAATGAGGAATGCGAAATATGTATAATCTCGAAACTAGAAGATGACTCATACCCAAAAAAGGCTAATTACCGAGCGAACAGACCCCTAGATCTAGTCCATTCGGATATATGCGGACCTTTTCAAACGTCGACCGTAGGTGGTAAAAATTACTTCTTAACGTTTATTGACGATTTCAGTCGATATACGTTTACTTATCTATTGAAGTATAAAAGTGAAGCATTCGAAAAATTTAAAGAATATCATGCGTTAACTGCGAATAGGTTTGGAAGGAAAATAAAAATACTCCGCACTGACAATGGTGGGGAATATACGAGTAAAGAATTCAAAGAATTTCTCACCAATGAGGGAATAGAACATCAACTTATTGTACCTCACTGTTCACCTCAAAATGCCGTTGCAGAAAGAAAAAATAGAACCTTAGTTGAAATGACTAGGTGTTTACTAAAACAAAGCGGATTACCAAATAAATTTTGGGGCGAAGCAGTCATGACTGCAACTTATCTGCAAAACAGATTACCCACGAGAGCTTGCGACGTAACACCGTATGAAAGATGGACAGGAAACAAACCAGATCTTTCAAATATTAAAACTTTTGGTTGTAAAGCATACACATATACTCATAAAATAAATAGAAGGAAACTAGACATCAAGGCTAAATTGGGTACATTTGTGGGGACCTCAGAAGCAAGGGATATAGAATTTACATAGATGATAATGTAAAAATATGTAGAACGGTCAAATTCATCGAAACAGATCAAATGCGCGAAATAAGCAATAGCAATGACGATAATCAGTTACTAACATATGAAAATGAAAATGAAGCCGGTACTGGTGAAATAAATAGTAAATCATCCTTTCCGGTAGTTTTAACTGAACATAATCAGGAATTAGATCACATTGAGGAACCAAATTCACAGAATGAGGAAATTTCAGATCAAAATATTCCCAGAAGATCAGAAAGAGCCCAACAAAGGCGTTCCACCTGATAGATTCGCTTTATTAACAGATACCTTGAAAGTTGTCGAACCTAAGACCTTTCGTGAAATATTAGAATTTTAAAACCCTGTAGAAAAAGAAAATTGGCTAAAAGCAGCCAAAGATGAGATTAATTCACTCAAAGAGAATAATACATGGACATTAGTAGACCCTCCACCCAACGCACATATAGTAGGTTCTAAATGGGCGTTCAAAGCCAAATACAATCATATGGGAGAAATTCAAAAATATAAAGCGAGGTTAGTGGCGAAAGGATTTAGCCAAAAATACGGAGTGGATTACGATGAGACATTTGCCCCGGTGGCGTCTCACACAACTATCAGATCATTTTTAGTCATAGCTCTATACAATAATCTAGAATTAAATCATTTAGATGTAAAAACCGCGTTTTTGCATGGGGAATTGGAAGAAACAATTTACATGTCACAACCAGAAGGATTTATAAATCCCGGGGATGAGAAAAAGGTCTGTTGATTAAAAAAGGCAATCTATGGTCTCAAGCAGGCAGCCAGAGCCTGGAACTTGAAAATAAATGAGACATTAATTAATCTAAATTTTACACAAAGTCAAGCTGATAAATGTCTATATAAAAGAAATATTAACGGTAGAAAAGTCTACGTGCTAGTGTACGTAGATGATATTTTAATCGCTGGAACTAAGAGCGACATAAAAGAAATTACTGAAAAACTCAGCCGCGAATATAAAATTACTAACCTAGGGAATGTAGTTAATTATTTAGGCATAAACATTACTAGACCGGATAACAATACATTGTTATTAGATCAAACCAATAAGATTAAACAATTAATAGACAAGTTTAACTTAACAGATTCAAAACCTACTAATATCCCAATGGATACAAATTATTTAAAAAATAATAATATCGATAATTTTTTGCCAAACAATACAGACTATAGAAAAGCAGTAGGGGCATTATTGTACATTTCCACAACATGTAGACCAGATATAAGTGCGGCTATCAACTTTCTGTCCCGACATAATGAAAATCCCAGGAAATGCGACTGGGAAGCTGTAAAAAAGGTCATGAAATATCTCAAATGTACGATAAACCTAAAATTAGCGTATAATAAAAACGCAGCACCAGTTTTAACAGTATATGCAGACTCAGACTATGCAAATGATCCAGGTGACAGAAAATCTGTCACAGGTAATATTTTCTTCATTGGAGAGAACCCAATATACTGGGTGTCCAAAAAACAAGGCAATATTACATTATCTACCGCTGAGGCAGAATACGTTTCTGCCAGCAATGCAGCTCAAGAAACTGTGTGGCTGTTGCAACTGCTAAATGACTTAGACATGAAACAAGAAAAACCTATCGTGATTTTCGAAGACAATCAAGCATGCATCAAACAAATCGAGAGCAACAAATACCAATCACGAACAAAACACGTGGACTTGAAATATCATTATATAAAAGAACTGTACGAAAATAAGATAATAAAATTGCAATATATCGATAGCAGCAACATGACTGCCGACATCATGATGAAACCATTACCAAAGACAAGTCTACTTAAACTTAGAAAGAATCTGAACTTACTAGATTACAGCGAAATATAAAACAAGTAGGGGTGTCGTAAAAGTGTAAGAAAAAACTCAAATAATTTGTGTTTTAATATTCCGCTATTAAATAAAAAATGAACTGTAATGCGAATAAACTTTTTTAGTTAAGAGAGACGATTTCAATTAATGTACGGGTAGCTAACAAAAATGTATCACTCCTAACTTTCAAACTGTTTAGTCATCAATTTCTAATCTCTTTCTCCCGCGTGCTGTGAAATGTAGATGTATCTTCACTGATAAAAATGTAATCGACATGTTCGGAGCTCTGTTAAAATGCTCCGAGATGTTAGTTATTATAATTAATCTTCTATTATAAATCATATATCGCTTATAATCAAGAAATAAAATTTTGTATCAACTAGAAGCTAATTTAATGATGGATGGAAAATTGGAAAATAATACTTAACACAATTTAATAATTTTCTCCACACACACAGCTTATTTTTCAGATGCAGACTGATGACGTCTTATTGGTGTCTCTGGACTGGTGAGAAAGTGAGTACAAATTCTTGCCTTCATTTCTATAATCATTAACTTTTAAGTTGTTTATAAAAGCATCAGCTCTCTAACAAAAACCCAATATTAAATAAAATAATATTTATATAACTGTATTGGAATTTGTGTGCGCTATGTGCTATCTAATCTATTAAATTTGACTATAAGCAAGAGATATATGAGACTGAGAGTCTCAGTTCTATTCAGTTTAAACAAATAGCCCTATAGGCAATTTGAACAAAAAAAAGAGAGCTAAATTATATAAACAGAAATATATGATTATAAAAGAAGAAATGAAAATAAAGAAAGTGTGTGTAGTAACGATAAATATATATATATAATTGGTGTATTAAAATATTATAAAGGTATCATAAAATATATATATAGAAATAAAAAAAATAAATAAAATAAATATACATATCTGTTTAACAGTCATCCATATTGATTAAATATATACACAAATATTTTTGAATATAAATAAATAAATTAAACTTCAGTTGTGAAAAGAAAAATAATACAAATAAAAGTAAAAATGACGTCATCTATGAAGGACATAACATTAGTTGAAAAACTAAATGAGAACAATTATGATTTATGGTGTTTTAAGATTGAAATGCTCCTCATAAAAGAGGAATTATATAATGTTATAACTGATCAACCCCCAAATCCTCTGACTGCTGAATGGCAGGCAAAAGATAAAAAAGCAAGGGCCTTAATAAATTTATGGATTGATGACAGTCAGATAATAAATGTGCGTCATTTGACCACCGCCAAAGCAACCTGGGAGAATCTCCAGAACATTCATCAGAGATCGAATCTAACAAATAAATTATTCTTGCTTAGGAAATTATTCTCAGCTAAATTGGCTGAGAATGGGAACCTCATTGACCACATCACAAATATTTATCAAATAAGAGATAAACTGTTAGCAATAGGAGAAGAGATACATGACCAACATTTGGCGGCACTTATGTTGTGTTCTCTCCCCCTCTCATACGATACATTCATAACTGCTATTGAGAGCGGAAATGAACAGGAATTGACAGCCGAATTTATACGAAACAAATTAACAGATGAATATATTAAAAGATCACAAAACAAAAACACTCAGGGAGAAAACGCATACAAAATGCAGGTTAAAAACAAAACACAGACAGGCAAATATTGCACTTACTGCAAAAAATCCTCACATACCCGTAATGAGTGTTGGCACTTAAAAACCAGAGGAGGTAATCCACACCGCAGTAACAATAATTTCAATAACAGTAGTGGGAACAGTACTAAATATAGAGGTAAACAAAAAACACAGTTAATTAAAGAGACAGAAAACAAACTGAAAAATTTAACTTTTATTATAGACAAAACTGAAAATGATAGTTTCGTTGTCGATAGTGGAAGCAGTGCGCATGTCTGCAACGATTTACGTAAATTTACATGTTTAAGAAGCGACGAAAAGGTAAATGTGATGTTAGCAAACGGACAGACCGTAGTTTCTCAGGGATATGGGGACATAAATATAGATGTAGTTAACTCCGATAGAGAAACGAACAGTATTACATTAAAGGATGTATTATATATACCTGATATGGCTACTAATTTGATCTCCATAAAGAAAGCAACTGAGAATGGCTGTGTTGCCATATTCAAAGACAAAAAATGTCAAATTAAATACAACAACAAAACATACATTGAGGCTAACTTAACCGATAATTTATATGAGATAAAAACACATAAAAATTTATCGGAAAGTATAAACATTGCAGAAACATGCAGTGATAAAAATTGTATTAGAGTATGGCATCAGCGGTTAGGTCACAAAAATTATCAACAGATCAGGGAGCTCACCGAGAAGAACATGGCGACAGGAATAAATTTAAATAAGTGTAAACATAATGAGGAATGCGAAATATGTATAATCTCGAAACTAGAAGATGACTCATACCCAAAAAAGGCTAATTACCGAGCGAACAGACCCCTAGATCTAGTCCATTCGGATATATGCGGACCTTTTCAAACGTTGACCGTAGGTGGTAAAAATTACTTCTTAACGTTTATTGACGATTTCAGTCGATATACGTTTACTTATCTATTGAAGTATAAAAGTGAAGCATTCGAAAAATTTAAAGAATATCATGCGTTAACTGCGAATAGGTTTGGAAGGAAAATAAAAATACTCCGCACTGACAATGGTGGGGAATATACGAGTAAAGAATTCAAAGAATTTCTCACCAATGAGTGAATAGAACATCAACTTATTGTACCTCACTGTTCACCTCAAAATGCCGTTGCAGAAAGAAAAAATAGAACCTTAGTTGAAATGACTAGGTGTTTACTAAAACAAAGCGGATTACCAAATAAATTTTGGGGCGAAGCAGTCATGACTGCAACTTATCTGCAAAACAGATTACCCACGAGAGCTTGCGACGTAACACCGTATGAAAGATGGACAGGAAACAAACCAGATCTTTCAAATATTAAAACTTTTGGTTGTAAAGCATACACATATACTCATAAAATAAATAGAAGGAAACTAGACATCAAGGCTAAATTGGGTACATTTGTGGGGACCTCAGAAGCAAGGGATATAGAATTTACATAGATGATAATGTAAAAATATGTAGAACGGTCAAATTCATCGAAACAGATCAAATGCGCGAAATAAGCAATAGCAATGACGATAATCAGTTACTAACATATGAAAATGAAAATGAAGCCGGTACTGGTGAAATAAATAGTAAATCATCCTTTCCGGTAGTTTTAACTGAACATAATCAGGAATTAGATCACATTGAGGAACCAAATTCACAGAATGAGGAAATTTCAGATCAAAATATTCCCAGAAGATCAGAAAGAGCCCAACAAAGGCGTTCCACCTGATAGATTCGCTTTATTAACAGATACCTTGAAAGTTGTCGAACCTAAGACCTTTCGTGAAATATTAGAATTTTAAAACCCTGTAGAAAAAGAAAATTGGCTAAAAGCAGCCAAAGATGAGATTAATTCACTCAAAGAGAATAATACATGGACATTAGTAGACCCTCCACCCAACGCACATATAGTAGGTTCTAAATGGGCGTTCAAAGCCAAATACAATCATATGGGAGAAATTCAAAAATATAAAGCGAGGTTAGTGGCGAGAGGATTTTGCCAAAAATACGGAGTGGATTACGATGAGACATTTGCCCCGGTGGCGTCTCACACAACTATCAGATCATTTTTAGTCATAGCTCTATACAATAATCTAGAATTAAATCATTTAGATGTAAAAACCGCGTTTTTGCATGGGGAATTGGAAGAAACAATTTACATGTCACAACCAGAAGGATTTATAAATCCCGGGGATGAGAAAAAGGTCTGTAGATTAAAAAAGGCAATCTATGGTCTCAAGCAGGCAGCCAGAGCCTGGAACTTGAAAATAAATGAGACATTAATTAATCTAAATTTTACACAAAGTCAAGCTGATAAATGTCTATATAAAAGAAATATTAACGGTAGAAAAGTCTACGTGCTAGTGTACGTAGATGATATTTTAATCGCTGGAATTAAGAGCGACATAAAAGAAATTACTGAAAAACTCAGCCGCGAATATAAAATTACTAACCTAGGGAATGTAGTTAATTATTTAGGCATAAACATTACTAGACCGGATAACAATACATTGTTATTAGATCAAACCAATAAGATTAAACAATTAATAGACAAGTTTAACTTAACAGATTCAAAACCTACTAATATCCCAATGGATACAAATTATTTAAAAAATAATAATAACGATAATTTTTTGCCAAACAATACAGACTATAGAAAAGCAGTAGGGGCATTATTGTACATTTCCACAACATGTAGACCAGATATAAGTGCGGCTATCAACTTTCTGTCCCGACATAATGAAAATCCCAGGAAATGCGACTGGGAAGCTGTAAAAAAGGTCATGAAATATCTCAAATGTACGATAAACCTAAAATTAGCGTATAATAAAAACGCAGCACCAGTTTTAACAGTATATGCAGACTCAGACTATGCGAATGATCCAGGTGACAGAAAATCTGTCACAGGTAATATTTTCTTCATTGGAGAGAACCCAATATACTGGGTGTCCAAAAAACAAGGCAATATTACATTATCTACCGCTGAGGCAGAATACGTTTCTGCCAGCAATGCAGCTCAAGAAACTGTGTGGCTGTTGCAACTGCTAAATGACTTAGACATGAAACAAGAAAAACCTATCGTGATTTTCGAAGACAATCAAGCATGCATCAAACAAATCGAGAGCAACAAATACCAATCACGAACAAAACACGTGGACTTGAAATATCATTATATAAAAGAACTGTACGAAAATAAGATAATAAAATTGCAATATATCGATAGCAGCAACATGACTGCCGACATCATGACGAAACCATTACCAAAGACAAGTCTACTTAAACTTAGAAAGAATCTGAACTTACTAGATTACAGCGAAATATAAAACAAGTAGGGGTGTCGTAAAAGTGTAAGAAAAAACTCAAATAATTTGTGTTTTAATATTCCGCTATTAAATAAAAAATGAACTGTAATGCGAATAAACTTTTTTAGTTAAGAGAGACGATTTCAATAATGTACGGGTAGCTAACAAAAATGTATCACTCCTAACTTTCAAACTGTTTAGTCATCAATTTCTAATCTCTTTCTCCCGCGTGCTGTGAAATGTAGATGTATCTTCACTGATAAAAATGTAATCGACATGTTCGGAGCTCTGTTAAAATGCTCCGAGATGTTAGTTATTATAATTAATCTTCTATTATAAATCATATATCGCTTATAATCAAGAAATAAAATTTTGTATCAACTAGAAGCTAATTTAATGATGGATGGAAAATTGGAAAATAATACTTAACACAATTTAATAATTTTCTCCACACACACAGCTTATTTTTCAGATGCAGACTGATGACGTCTTATTGGTGTCTCTGGACTGGTGAGAAAGTGAGTACAAGTTCTTGCCTTCATTTCTATAATCATTAACTTTTAAGTTGTTTATAAAAGCATCAGCTCTCTAACAAAAACCCAATATTAAATAAAATAATATTTATATAACTGTATTGGAATTTGTGTGCGCTATGTGCTATCTAATCTATTAAATTTGACTATAAGCAAGAGATATATGAGACTGAGAGTCTCAGTTCTATTCAGTTTAAACAAATAGCCCTATAGGCAATTTGAACAAAAAAAAGAGAGCTAAATTATATAAACAGAAATATATGATTATAAAAGAAGAAATGAAAATAAAGAAAGTGTGTGTAGTAACGATAAATATATATATATATAATTGGTGTATTAAAATATTATAAAAGTATCATAAAATATATATATAGAAATAAAAAAAATAAATAAAATAAATATACATATCTGTTTAACAGTCATCCATATTGATTAAATATATACACAAATATTTTTGAATATAAATAAATAAATTAAACTTCAGTTGTGAAAAGAAAAATAATACAAATAAAAGTAAAAATGACGTCATCTATGAAGGACATAACATTAGTTGAAAAACTAAATGAGAACAATTATGATTTATGGTGTTTTAAGATTGAAATGCTCCTCATAAAAGAGGAATTATATAATGTTATAACTGATCAACCCCCAAATCCTCTGACTGCTGAATGGCAGGCAAAAGATAAAAAAGCAAGGGCCTTAATAAATTTATCGATTGATGACAGTCAGATAATAAATGTGCGTCATTTGACCACCGCCAAAGCAACCTGGGAGAATCTCCAGAACATTCATCAGAGATCGAATCTAACAAATAAATTATTCTTGCTTAGGAAATTATTCTCAGCTAAATTGGCTGAGAATGGGAACCTCATTGACCACATCACAAATATTTATCAAATAAGAGATAAACTGTTAGCAATAGGAGAAGAGATACATGACCAACATTTGGCGGCACTTATGTTGTGTTCTCTCCCCCCCTCATACGATACATTCATAACTGCTATTGAGAGCGGAAATGAACAGGAATTGACAGCCGAATTTATACGAAACAAATTAACAGATGAATATATTAAAAGATCACAAAACAAAAACACTCAGGGAGAAAACGCATACAAAATGCAGGTTAAAAACAAAACACAGACAGGCAAATATTGCACTTACTGCAAAAAATCCTCACATACCCGTAATGAGTGTTGGCACTTAAAAACCAGAGGAGGTAATCCACACCGCAGTAACAATAATTTCAATAACAGTAGTGGGAACAGTACTAAATATAGAGGTAAACACAAAACACAGTTAATTAACGAGAAAGAAAACAAACTGAAAAATTTAACTTTTATTATAGACAAAACTGAAAATGATAGTTTCGTTGTCGATAGTGGAAGCAGTGCGCATGTCTGCAACGATTTACGTAAATTTACATGTTTAAGAAGCGACGAAAAGGTAAATGTGATGTTAGCAAACGGACAGACCGTAGTTTCTCAGGGATATGGGGACATAAATATAGATGTAGTTAACTCCGATAGAGAAACGAACAGTATTACATTAAAGGATGTATTATATATACCTGATATGGCTACTAATTTGATCTCCATAAAGAAAGCAACTGAGAATGGCTGTGTTGCCATATTCAAAGACAAAAAAATGTCAAATTAAATACAACAACAAAACATACATTGAGGCTAACTTAACCGATAATTTATATGAGATAAAAACACATAAAAATTTATCGGAAAGTATAAACATTGCAGAAACATGCAGTGATAAAAATTGTATTAGAGTATGGCATCAGCGGATAGGTCACAAAAATTATCAACAGATCAGGGAGCTCACCGAGAAGAACATGGCGACAGGAATAAATTTAAATAAGTGTAAACATAATGAGGAATGCGAAATATGTATAATCTCGAAACTAGAAGATGACTCATACCCAAAAAAGGCTAATTACCGAGCGAACAGACCCCTAGATCTAGTCCATTCGGATATATGCGGACCTTTTCAAACGTCGACCGTAGGTGGTAAAAATTACTTCTTAACGTTTATTGACGATTTCAGTCGATATACGTTTACTTATCTATTGAAGTATAAAAGTGAAGCATTCGAAAAATTTAAAGAATATCATGCGTTAACTGCGAATAGGTTTGGAAGGAAAATAAAAATACTCCGCACTGACAATGGTGGGGAATATACGAGTAAAGAATTCGAAGAATTTCTCACCAATGAGGGAATAGAACATCAACTTATTGTACCTCACTGTTCACCTCAAAATGCCGTTGCAGAAAGAAAAAACAGAACCTTAGTTGAAATGACTAGGTGTTTACTAAAACAAAGCGGATTACCAAATAAATTTTGGGGCGAAGCAGTCATGACTGCAACTTATCTGCAAAACAGATTACCCACGAGAGCTTGCGACGTAAAACCGTATGAAAGATGGACAGGAAACAAACCAGATCTTTCAAATATTAAAACTTTTGGTTGTAAAGCATACACATATACTCATAAAATAAATAGAAGGAAACTAGACAGCAAGGCTAAATTGGGTACATTTGTGGGATATGACCTCAGAAGCAAGGGATATAGAATTTACATAGATGATAATGTAAAAATATGTAGAACGGTCAAATTCATCGAAACAGATCAAATGCGCGAAATAAGCAATAGCAATGACGATAATCAGTTACTAACATATGAAAATGAAAATGAAGCCGGTACTGGTGAAATAAATAGTAAATCATCCTTTCCGGTAGTTTTAACTGAACATAATCAGGAATTAGATCACATTGAGGAACCAAATTCACAGAATGAGGAAATTTCAGATCAAAATATTCCCAGAAGATCAGAAAGAGCCAACAAAGGCGTTCCACCTGATAGATTCGCTTTATTAACAGATACCTTGAAAGTAGTCGAACCTAAGACCTTTCGTGAAATATTAGAATTGCAAAACCCTGTAGAAAAAGAAAATTGGCTAAAAGCAGCCAAAGATGAGATTAATTCACTCAAAGAGAATAATACATGGACATTAGTAGACCCTCCACCCAACGCAAATATAGTAGGTTCTAAATGGGCGTTCAAAGCCAAATACAATCATATGGGAGAAATTCAAAAATATAAAGCGAGGTTAGTGGCGAAAGGATTTAGCCAAAAATACGGAGTGGATTACGATGAGACATTTGCCCCGGTGGCGTCTCACACAACTATCAGATCATTTTTAGTCATGGCTCTATACAATAATCTAGAATTAAATCATTTAGATGTAAAAACCGCGTTTTTGCATGGGGAATTGGAAGAAACAATTTACATGTCACAACCAGAAGGATTTATAAATCCCGGGGATGAGAAAAAGGTCTGTAGATTAAAAAAGGCAATCTATGGTCTCAAGCAGGCAGCCAGAGCCTGGAACTTGAAAATAAATGAGACATTAATTAATCTAAATTTTACACAAAGTCAAGCTGATAAATGTCTATATAAAAGAAATATTAACGGTAGAAAAGTCTACGTGCTAGTGTACGTAGATGATATTTTAATCGCTGGAACTAAGAGCGACATAAAAGAAATTACTGAAAAACTCAGCCGCGAATATAAAATTACTAACCTAGGGAATGTAGTTAATTATTTAGGCATAAACATTACTAGACCGGATAACAATACATTGTTATTAGATCAAACCAATAAGATTAAACAATTAATAGACAAGTTTAACTTAACAGATTCAAAACCTACTAATATCCCAATGGATACAAATTATTTAAAAAATAATAATAACGATAATTTTTTGCCAAACAATACAGACTATAGAAAAGCAGTAGGGGCATTATTGTACATTTCCACAACATGTAGACCAGATATAAGTGCGGCTGTCAACTTTCTGTCCCGACACAATGAAAATCCCAGGAAATGCGACTGGGAAGCTGTTAAAAAAGTCATGAAATATCTTAAATGTACGATAAATTTAAAATTAGCGTATAATAAAAATGCAGCTCCAGTTTTAACAGTATATGCAGACTCAGACTATGCAAATGATCCAGGTGACAGAAAATCTGTCACAGGTAATATTTTCTTCATTGGAGAGAACCCAATATACTGGGTGTCCAAAAAACAAGGCAATTTTACATTATCTACCGCTGAGGCAGAATACGTTTCTGCCAGCAATGCAGCTCAAGAAACTGTGTGGCTGTTGCAACTGCTAAATGACTTAGACATGAAACAAGAAAAACCTATCGTGATTTTCGAAGACAATCAAGCATGCATCAAACAAATCGAGAGCAACAAATACCAATCACGAAAAAAACACGTGGACTTGAAATATCATTATATAAAAGAACTGTACGAAAATAAGATAATAAAATTGCAATATGTCGATAGCAGCAACATGACTGCCGACATCATGACGAAACCATTACCAAAGACAAGTCTACTTAAACTTAGAAAGAATCTGAACTTACTAGATTACAGCGAAATATAAAACAAGTAGGGGTGTCGTAAAAGTGTAAGAAAAAACTCAAATAATTTGTGTTTTAATATTCCGCTATTAAATAAAAAATGAACTATAATGCGAATAAACTTTTTTAGTTAAGAGAGACGATTTCAATTAATGTACGGGTAGCTAACAAAAATGTATCACTCCTAACTTTCAAACTGTTTAGTCATCAATTTCTAATCTCTTTCTCCCGCGTGCTGTGAAATGTAGATGTATCTTCACTGATAAAAATGTAATCGACATGTTCGGAGCTCTGTTAAAATGCTCCGAGATGTTAGTTATTATAATTAATCTTCTATTATAAATCATATATCGCTTATAATCAAGAAATAAAATTTTGTATCAACTAGAAGCTAATTTAATGATGGATGGAAAATTGGAAAATAATACTTAACACAATTTAATAATTTTCTCCACACACACAGCTTATTTTTCAGATGCAGACTGATGAAGTCTTATTGGTGTCTCTGGACTGGTGAGAAAGTGAGTACAAATTCTTGCCTTCATTTCTATATTCATTAACTTTTAAGTTGTTTATAAAAGCATCAGCTCTCTAACAAAAACCCAATATTAAATAAAATATTATTTATATAACTGTATTGGAATTTGTGTGCGCTATGTGCTATCTAATCTATTAAATTTGACTATAAACAAGAACTTACTTGTAATATATTTCTAAAATGGAATACTAAAAAAAAAAAAAAAAAAAAAAAAAAAAAAAAAAAAACTTTTATTCCACAGTAGTGTTATATCATATGTAAAATCAGTTTAAAATATGGACTTTACTTTTGCAATACATAATAAATTATACATATATATGTATATATTTAGATTACTATAATGACAATTTCATTAGGATATGAATTACACAGCTGTGCAAATAAAAAAAGAGGGTTTAAAACCAATAGCTGATACTGATAGATTTTAGACGCTTATTTCAGTAAAGAAAATTGTCAAAAAATCCCGTGACGTACCTGTTTTTAAAAAAATTCAAAATTAGGTAGGTTGTGCACTGCTGTTGGTAGCTGTGTTATCTACAATATTTATTTATTTTTTCTTTTTTAGTTCTACATTCAGCACACATTTTATATGTGTCACTATTTCATATGTTTGTACAGTTGATCCATTTAATTATTTTTTTATGAGTTATAAGAGGATTCCAACATTTCAAATACAAAATTACATATTTTGTAATATACGTATTTCCCAATATAAAATGTGTTTCGAAGAAAGGTTTATAGAAGAAGTACTTGCATTAGCAGGGAATTTCTTTAAGTACATTTTTTTTATATTATTCTTTCCTAATACACAACTATTTTAGTTTGAATAAGAAACATCTCATTCGATGCTATTTCAATGAAAATTTCTTAACACCGGTATATTGTTCTTCATCATCCGGCATTCTTTATTTGGAACATATTTATCATATACAATCTCCATTATCCGAAAAAACGGAAATAATCAAATTTCGTAATTGTCACATTTCGTCATCATAACTGCGATAACACCCATAACGACAGAGTGATTTAAATTAATCTACTCAGAATTAAAGTACTCAAATTTGTAACAGAAATGTTCGCACGGTATGTGACTGAGCCGAATTTGAGAGATGTATATATATATATATATATATATATATATAATTTTTTTTTTACCAGTTCTATCCTTTTAATGTTATGTCCCATAATGCTGTTACACAGAGAGTAATCCTCTTTCTGATTATGCTTGAGAAGAAACAAGGCACAAAATAGAGACGTTGAGTGTCAAACATAAAACAATCAATTTCGGAATAATATAATTCTTTTAATAATGCATATTTTATATTCACATATAGTTAAAATTATATATATATATATATATATTAGACCATATTTTACAAGTGACATCCTAATTAAAAAAAAAAAAAAAGTCTTAGTATAATAATTGTATTTTTTTCAAAATTCATTAAAAAGTAATGCATGTCTACAAAGGGTAATTTTAAAAATATTATGTAATTCGGTTAAATTTTAGTTATGAAATTTCAAAACTGATATTCTTTAATTATGAGATTAGACCAAAATATAAATCTAAAATTTATTCCAGAAATATTTTGCACTATTAAAAAATGCTCCATAAAAATGAATTAAAAAAAATAAATAAAATTTTGAATTTAATGCATTTTATAGGTTTAACAACTTTTTATTTTAATCAGTTCAATTACGCAACAGTTGTGAATATTCATACTAATAAAATTATAACTAAAGGATTTTATTATAAGCCTTTTTGAAATCAATATCTGATATAGAATGTTCATGCTCGAATTATTTCATTTAATCCTGTTATCAATTCATAGGAGTGATTTACATTCTAATCAGTATGATGTTATTTTATTCACTTTCATTGTCATAATAAAAATTAAAATAATTATGAAACCACTAGAAATCGAGTAACAATATTAGAATGTTTAAACTCAAATCTAGCTTTCACATTAAGATGATTTGGAGTTCGGTGGAATGACAAGTTAATTCCATTACCGATGCTTATGTTTATACACAGTCTCTGTGGAAATTTTAAGCCCATTATTGTTCATGGAAGGTTACTTAATTTAATAAAAACAATATTTATTATCAGTAGAATTGCATAAAATGGAATACATAATGCATATTAATGAATAAAAGTACGTTCTATCTGTAAATTTCAAACGTGATGTTGAAAGATAATTTTCATATATAAAGCTATCCCATATAATTTTTATATTTTTATAGCATATTTTTAATTTTATATTTCTCGTGATATATTTTTTCCCTTTGCGAAATTTTTAATTTTTATAACTTTACAATCTGATATGATGTATCTTTATAAATAATTAAAAAAAAACACACGCTTTATTTCTTAAAAATTTCTTTTTTAGATGGTAAAGTGAATTAAAAAAAAAAAAAAAAAAAAAAAAAAAAACAGGAAGTAAAAGAACATTAAACTTAAACTAATTAACCAAAAATTTAAAAATATATTTATATCATGCTGTATTTCCAAGTCTTAATAATATTATATTTGTTCACAAATTAATTAAAAACTGAATTTCTGTATGTAAGTAAATTCATAATTATTGAATAATAAAAAGTAGCTGAATTTATATAAGCAAAGTTCTATACCTTTTTTTAATATAACTTCGTAACTTTGCAACTGTAATATGTAATTCTTTGAAAAATTAAATGTTATTTCCCCAGAAAACAGATATTTCAGATAAGAATATAATGTTTTTGACAGGCATTTTACCGTTGAGCACTACACTATTATAATGCAGCTGTAATGATTGTATAATTTGGCTATCATCATTATGTTTTAATACATACGTTTGTAATACATTTTATTATAGTGTGGCAAAATAAATATTGTTTCATTTTTAGTTTTGTATACCGTAAAAAAAAAAAAAATATATATATATATATATATATATATATATATATATATATATTTAAAATTTTTACTTGATTACAATTTAATTAAAACAATTTTTTTACTAAGAAAAAATAATCTGGTGTGTCACTCACACGACTTTCTCTTACCCTTAAATTTAATACTATAAATACAGCTTGCAGATTAATAGGTAAGATAACGAGTACTGTTATGTAAACCTATGTTAAACAATTCATATTAGGCTTCTGAAGAGTTTTATATGATGATTAGTTCTGTGTGAGGGGGGCTACCGCCCCCCTCAACCCCCCGTTTCATTAATGCACCTACATTTATATAGAATTTAATTCGGTTATTAAAAAATAATTATCTTTTTAAAAAATAATTTATTAAAATTATTATTAAAAAAAATTATCTTTTATGATAAGGCAGACGATTTCCATATTAGAGAAGTAGTATAACAGCAAATATCCGAAAAAAGTCCATTTTATTCTCAATATTAAAAAAAAAAAAAAAAAAAAAAAGAAAAAGAAAAAAAAAAGAAAAAGAAAAAGTACGATTTTTTTTCTAAGTTTTTTTTTTCGTTAAAAGTAAAAAAAAAATCGATAACTTTGCTTTAAATTATCGCAGATCGATGGTTCAACCATTCGTTTTAAAGGTATTGGCAAGCTCTTTTGAAAGATATCCATCATGAGAATTTACTCTCCTCGAGGGGGGACTTCCCACCCAGGGGGGGAGGCGAGGCTCCTACATACACAATTTTTTTTACCAGTTAACTATCTCTATTACAAAAAAATATATATTCGTTTCATTTGGTTTAGTGCAGTCTATATACGTTAAACTCTACTTTCCTGCAATTTCCCCCCATAGACGTAATGTATTAGAATTCTCTTGATTGTCCCTGTACACGAACCATTTGCTTGAACTTAACGAAAAGCTTACTCTAGCGTCCCTATATGATACACATTTAGAATACCAAGTTTGAACTTTCTGCCATAATTTGTTTTTGAGATATGCTGATAACAGACAGACACACAGACCATTTGCTAAAAACATGATTTTCGTACTCAGGGGACCTCAAAACGTGTAAATATAACAAAATATCGCGTTCGAAAATTTGACCCAAGAACAATACTTTCTCTACCTTATGGGTAAGAGAAAGTAATTATGTAACAGATTTTAACTTCTGCTGCGGTTAATTATGATAACTCATCATTGCTAAAAATTTATACTCGAGTACACTGTTAAAAAAATGCAGAAAAAATACAGAAATTCTCTGTAATTTCAGAAAAAAAGTCGTAAATTACGGAAAAATTACGTAGACAAAACGTATTTTACGACTTTTTTTCTGAAATTACAGAGAATTTCTGTATTTTTTCTGCATTTTTTTAACAGTGCAATTTATTCTACAAGTTTTGAAAAAAAAAAAAAAAAAAAAAAAAAAAAGTGAAAATACCTAAAACATAATGGTTTTCACCTTTAAACTACTTCTCTATATTTAACAGAAATTCATTTACTTGTAATTTTTTTAAATAAAATTTGCAAACTTTTTTTCATTATTAAGCCTAAGAGTATGATAGAAATGTGACAAGACGAGTGTTACCTGTTAAATTTAATATACTCAAGAGAACTATTATTTCGAAAGATTAACTGCATTTTTATTCCTCAAATAACTTTAATTGTGTTCTAATTTCTTTATTCATATTGTTTTCTTTTTAGTACTGATTATAAAAAATTTTAAATTTCCATTTATGATGAAATATCTATTAATATACATATATGTATTTTACTCTTAATTAAAGAACATTTCTTCACATTTGTCATAAGCTGCTTAAGTTAAATTTGTAAATTATTTTTTTTTCAACTTAGAATAAATTAAACTTGTTAATAAAATTGCGAAGCCATATTTACAATTATTTATGACGAAATTTTCTTTTGTACGATTTTATTTGTAATTACGTATGCTGATACATTGAGCGTGCTTTCACCACCAGTGCTTTTGGTGTATAATATACAAAAATACACTTCCAGTTGCGTACAATTTCTAAAACTTCAATATGCATTCTTTTGAAAGGAATTAATATAAAATGTTCATTCTAATAATCGAAAATAAGTAAATAAATAAATAAAAACATTCTTTTATTTCTTAGACTTTAAAGGATTTGGTTAGTAAAAGTTTAAATATACCCTTCCATGTAATAATAATAATAATAAATAAATAAATAAATAAATAAATAAATAAAATAAATCGCAGTTTAATATTTCATGTCTATCACATCTTTATTCCAAATTATTCCAATAAGTTTATTTGTCCAAAAAGTCTTAAAAATGGCTGTTGAAGAGCGATAGTGGTCCACCGAAATTTAACTAATTATTTCATTATAGTTATTTATGACACCATTTGCAAAAAAAAAAGTTAAAGAAGTTTTGTGTATTTATACATTAGCAGTGCGATAGCCTTTTCGAAAATATTGAAAGTTTCATCAAGACCGTTCCGCTTCTCTGCAGATGAGCACCCCAATTTAATCATAAGATTGTTTCTTTATAACAACTTTTTTACTCATAAAATTAGAGTATTTATTCATAATAAAAACTCAGATAAATCCTTCCCGCAAATGGGTTAAAATATAGAATTTCAGAGCCACCTCTTAGCAGATAAATAAACAAATTCAATCAATGTAATTTATAAATTTAATCACACAAATTATTTAATTGAAAAGAAAATATATACATACATTGACTTTAAAAAATATTCTTATCATAAATAGAGAAAATTGCTGTTCGGCGATATATGCATAAATCTACTCAGCAATAATTTATGTTTAGGCACGATGAAATATAGATTTTCATAAAATTTCGTGTAATATTTCAAGTGATACTCTTGAATCCATCGAGAACTGGAAGGAGGAAAATATCACATAAAAATATCACTTCACATAAAATATCACATAAAATCACATCAAATTCACATAAAATAAAGGTGTGAGAATTATAGATATTGCCGCGTTTTAAAACGAGAAATAGACTTTAATAGAAAACGCATTAAAGAAACCAGTACTTTCATATTTTTACGTGATTCAATAATTTAAGTAATCCAAGAAAACTATTTGTTTGAAGAGCCGTATTTTTTTTTCAGGATATTGGTAAGTGAGCAATTAAAATCAACAAAAGGCACTTTGAATTTTAATATTCATATAAATTTGAATAAATATATAAATAAAAAACAAATAAACGAATAGTAGTGATAATATTATACGCACAGGAGCGGACGTCAGGAAGCTTATTTATAAATTGACGAATTTTCATCACGAAAGAGCGTTTTTCTGTTTGAAATCTGATGAAAAAGTTCTCTTATATAACTCATAGAATCAAGAAGCCATAAAAATATATTGAAGCCATAAAAATATGCTTAATTAAAAAAAATCTATTAATCTCGTTCTAAGAGATATTCATATATATATATATATATATATATATATATATATATATATATTAATATAAAGCATTTTACAACTGAAATGTATTTCTCTAAGACTTATATAATAAATTAATTTGTATGAAAATGTCATTGACAACTGCAGCGCGCAAATCCCTGCATAACACAATAGTAACGTATTTCATTTATCGTTGAAAGGATTTATCTTGAATTAACATATAACTCTTTATAAAAATATATTTGAAGTGATTTTTTATAAAAAGTATTAACTTTGTTAAAAATGGTAAAACTTTCTGATGACTAATAAATAAAAATAATTACTTATTTTACAAAAATTATTTTACTTATTTATTAAATAACATAAAACAAAAAGAAAATAGTCAAATTTTATAACTCATTTTATATCATGAATAATTAAAAGAAAAAAAAAGAATATGAAATAAAAATTATTTTATTTTGCCATTTCATACATTAATATTAATATTCTGTACATATATGTCAAGTTTCATTTTATTTTTAAATTTTCTCTGTGATATCTGGAGCGAAATTTCTTATTTAACAAATGTATAATTTCAGGAAACATCCTTGGATTTCTACACTATCTAGCTACACTCACCTGCTCGATTCATTCTATCTCTTAACTTATTGATAAACATAGAGGATATTCAAGATTACACATGCCACTGATAGTTAATAAAACAAAAATATTGTTGTTTAATGTTAACAAAAGTATATACAAGCAAATTGCCGTATAAAAAATTACAAAAATATTTTTATAATTATTATCAGGGGTAGATTTATGGTACTATACTTGACCTATCTCCTTTTTACATTAACTCAAAACTTTCATTTTTGTCATTTTATGCATTTATTTGATTCTGTGCCAAACACAGTCTGCATATTCCATAACTTACGCGATTTTAAATATTTCGTGTTATTGTTCCTCCAAGAGATGAAATTTCTCTGTAAGTTACCTTATTTTTACCAAATGAGCATCCAAGTCACTTAGACCGTGACCTCGATTCAAATATATATTATTTTCAATGTGTCATCATTAGACGTACAGGTTATTTAACGCATTCACGTAAATTAACACACAAAATGTAAATTTGCGTTTCTCGGTTTGCGAGGACGTGATTTATTTTACTTGTAAGAATGTGGTTAACTTCAAATGTTGTCACCTCCGATCACAAATAAAATATTTTCCTGCATTTAATTGTACAAAATTATTCTTAAATATAAGTTATTCAAATATACTTCTTTTCTGCAACCTCCTGTTCTGAAATTATTTTGCTGTGATTAACTTAAAACAAAAAAATTGATCCGTGATATTAATATTAAATCAAATGTGGATTTATTGAATTTGAAAAATGGGTACTAGCTATGGGTACTAGCTATTAATTGAATTCATATGTTTAAATTAACATAATTTCATCGTTTAGTTATGAAATCAAATTATCATATTACCTATACCTGTGTTTTAACATTAATAACGGCCGATATCGCCCAGCTTCTTGCTGTAACCAACTCCTTAAATTTGTCTTCGCTTAAATACTATTACTGGAAAGCTATTCTGAATATTTTCACACCTCAAATCTTTATGAAAATTTACTCAAATCAAGCAATATTCGCATTCCATTATGTCTTGAAACTTATAAATATAATACCATTTAATCAAGTCAACAAAGCTAGTAGATACCCATTCGACAGTTTTTCCAACTTTTTTAAAAATTCCTTCTTATACAAATATACATACATACTTGGCGATATGTAGCTAAACTATGTCTGTAGTTTTAAAGTAAAGATTCCTTCTTCTCGCTGTTTAGTAACTTTTTCTAGTTTATTTTATGTACATTTTCTGGCTGGTTTTAGTTGTCTTTTTCCCTCACGTATATATATATATATATAATTTTTAATAAATTTTTGACTCCCACCACTTTTCTTCCACTAATGTGCGATGGTGTATTTTCACCCTTTGTTAAAATCGAATTCTAACTTATAGTAAAGCGCCTTGGAAAACCGTAATTATTCCAACCCCATATTTTTATCTTACAAAAATATCCCTGATTTAATATAAAAATTAGCTTGATATGAAATTTAAACAGATATAGATCTAAAAAAGACATTAAAAATTTGAGGAAATTTATGATTCAAATATAACTGATCAAAAATTAAAATATAGGCTAAATTTTACGAAATTGATTTAAGAAAATGTAATTATTTTGGAGAAAAAAAAAAGAGTATTTTATCAAGTTATTTCAAAATTAATTTTTAATCGACAATAAAATCTGTACAGATTCACATTATTTTTAGATTTTATTTTAGTTAAATTTAAATACTAAATTTATAACTTTAATAAAAAGCATTATTAAATTATATATTATCAAAAAACTTATTTCCAATCTCGACGCAAATTCAACATTTCAGTCATAAAAATATATTTTTAACATTTAGCATCAGCGAAAAAAAAAAAAAAAAAAAAAAAAAAACTTTGTTATTGAGATACATTTTTTTTTCATCCAATAACATCCCCCATGGTAACAATATTATCAAACATTAAGAAGATTTAAATATTTTCTTTAAATCTAAGAAAACATAAAAAAAAAATAATTGTGTTTTTATTTCAGTCAATATTAGTTCATTAAATAGGATAAAGCTACTTATTTATTATTATTATTTTTTTAATGGTCTGGGCATAATACTTCTTACTAAAAAAATATTGTTTATTATTTCTAACAATTTATATTACTTCCAATTAAAATATATTTCGAAAATAATAAGCATATATCAGTACTTGGAAAAGTAAATTATAAACACGAAGGTCAAATTATTTTTATTTAAATAATTTATAAATATTCTAAGCGTAGTTTATAAGTATTGTGATAATACATTAAATCTTAAAATAAAATCTTAAGTTCAGTACTAATAATAAACGAAAAGCGTGCTTTTTTTTTTTTTTTTTACTTTCTCTTACCCATATGATGTGGTAGAGAAAGTAGTTTTTGGGTCAAATTTTCTAAATTGAGTTTTTTTATATTTACATGTTTCAAGGTCCCCCGAATCAAAATCTATGTTTTTAGTGATTTGTCTATGTGTCTGAGTCTGAGTCACTGCGTGTGTGTGTGTGTTATCAGCATACCTAAAGAACAAATAGTAGCAGAAAGATCAAACTCGCTAATATAAATGTACATCATATAGGGATTCTACACTAAATTTTTTCGTTGAAATCAAGAAAATGATTAGTGTACAGGACCATCTAAGAGAATTCCGATACATTTCGTTTATTGGGAAATTTCTGGTAAGTACAGTGTAACATCTATGGGCTAACTTAAACAAAACAGATTGAACATTATATATATATATATATATATATATATATATATATATATACATAAAAGTATGTTTTGTGTGGATTATGGTTTCTAAATCATTTATGAATCGTTTAAAGAGGCACCCAAAATATTTCAAAATATTGGGGCTATACATAGAATTTGCCGGAATTGTGATTCATTTTATGTTAGATGTTTTTTTAAACAAGACAAAATTTAAGAATGCAATATTGTTTATAGTGCGTATTATTTATAGACAATATATAAACCTACCCAAAATTGAGCTTTATTTATTTATTTATTTATTTTTTTTTTTGCCATTGGATGTGATTGATGGAATTTCTATATTTTACTATGTCGGCGAACACTGCTCAGAAATTTTTCATATCCATACTGTAAACAAATAATTTTTTAAAGTTCCCTTTTTAACTATGTTTTTTTTTTTTTTTTTTCCTATAAAATATCACGTTTTGAGGTGCTTTCATTACGAAAGTCCATCTTTTAGCGGTTGATCTACATATGTATCTGTTATCAGCATAATATAAAGACAATAAATTGCAGGAAATTCAAATTAATATTTTGAAATTAGATTGCCACTTAAAAATTTAATCAAGACTGGGAAGCTTGAAAGCAAATTAATAACAGTCTTGATTATTATTATTATTATTTTTAATACACTGCAAATGAATGAGGGGCTGTTGGGGGGCGAGACCCCTCAAGGAAAATTATATATAAAATAAAACTGTTTTTAAACCTTTTTAAGATTATTTTTAAAGTAATTTAAAGTTTATTATCTTACCTTATTAATCGTAAGATTTAATATACAATCTATCATTATAGTATTAAAATGCAGGGTAAAAGAAAGTTGTTTGAGTGACACATTAAATTATTTACCATAAATAAAGAAATTACACTATAATGAAGACAGTAGTTAGTGAAATAGTTTTTAAGAAAGTCGTTTGAGTGACACATTAAATTATTTACTATAAATAAAGAAATTACACTATAATGAAGATAGTTAGCGAAATAGATTTTTTTTCTTTCAAGCTATCAATAAAAGAAAGAATTTACGTTTATAATGTTGTTTATTTATATGTGTATGTGAAATGTATAAATTAAAATATTACCTACTTCCGGTTGATCTTAAATTTTTTATACATGTATGACTGCAATAACAATGTATGTTTAAGTAGTAGCGGGTTTGCGGATAGGGGGTCGTGGAATTCTGAATTCCAGGTATATTCATTTCTCTAATTTTAATCATTTTCCTATTATCCGATTGTTGCGAAATTTCGCTTAAATTTGTTTTAACCACATCCACTGAATTAGAGGTTTTAGTACATTTTGAAATAAAAATGTGATTTTCTAATTCTTTAAATTTATGTATTAATTTAAAAAATACACTGGACGAACATCTATGAAATTTCTCTTCTTACAGCCTTTTAACGTATTTATATTTTACTTAAAATTTCGTCTTCAAAATTTTTGTTTTGTTAATCATTTATATACTCTCCTATACAATATTATTTTTTCTTTAAAACTCTATATAGACCATTTATTTATTTAATGAAAAAAGCACACCAAAACTGGCGTTGTAAAAAATATTACTTAAAAACTTTGAAAAAACACCATAAAAAGCAGTAAACTAGCGAGTTTATTGCAATTTATGGAGTTTTTCAAAGTATGTAAGTAATATCATTTATTTATTTATTTATTTATTTTTAATCATAATGATGTTAAAAAATGTGTTAAATTCGAAATATTTTCTAATTAATGATGCACTGTAAAGCAAGTGCCAAGTACATATTTTTTAATGTGATTTAGTCAACAAAGAATAACATTCAATATTTTTCATTAATTAACAATTGTAAAATCGTTTTACAGCAATTAGAATTTAATATATTCAAATATTTGTCTAAATATAAGTAATAATAAAGATAAAAATTAAACAGGATTCTACCTTTATTTATTTATTTATTTATTTATTTTTTATCATTAAGCTAATGTATTTCTCTTAGAAATATTAAAATTTCAAGCAGATTTATGTGTAATTCAAATCGATTTCAAGGATAAATCAATCGAAGACTTTAAACACATCCACGTAATTAAAAATAATCTTGAACTTTTACTATTAATATTACAGATTTTGTTTTCTCAATGTCGTTCAATTCTATCAATTTCTTCAAAAGTTATGAGTTTTTTATGTCTAAAGACTTATGGGACACCCCGTAAATGATATTGTATTGAAAAGTATAGACTAACCAATGTATCCCTAACAGCACATATTCTTCCCAGGAGACATTCAAGATGTCTTCAGGATGAAAAGACATCCCAGAAACCTACTGAAGATGTACTGTGGATAAGTATGCTGTTAGGGTATCATGCATCCAATATTTCTTCAAAAGTGAATCTGTATTCCAACTCTCTTAAAAAAAAAAAAAAAAAAAACTGATAACTAAATGTTAAAAAGAAATATTTGTTTTAAACGGAATTATCTGTTTACCAATAAATATATTTCTATTTAAGATTACAAATTAGTCTTTTAGAATATTTCTGCTTCTCAAAATCCCTTCGATGCAAGCACGAATTACTCCGTTCTTCAAAATGACAGGGTGATATTTGCTTTTGACAAGTCTCGAGACAGTGACATTTATGGCCTCTGCGCACGTTATTTTAGAAATTTGAAGCGTTCTAAAATGACATATTATTATTATTAAATTCAGTAACCTCTGATTTATTTTTATTTAATTATATTATTCCTGATGACAGCACCATCATAATACATTTATAATGTCAGGTAATTGATTTGCTTAAAACAAAATATAAGCATTATAGAACATTTTGCCAGTTTTGTTGAATAAAAATTAGTCAATTTTATGTCAGTTTCTTTGACATATATTGAATTGGTATGGATAAAATACAAAATTTCCACAAATGTGGTGCAAAATTTTACCTTGTGTAATAATTCTTTCTTTATACCTGCTGTACAATTAGGTAAAAAAGTCCAAAAAAATAAAATAAAATAAACAAATATATATATTTTTTTAACATTCAAATGGAGGGAAGGGATGCGTGAAAGTTTTTGTGCGAATAATCTTTAGTTATTGTGTTCTATTTAGCGGTTACATTTGAAGTTATTGAAACATATATATGAACATATGTATTAATTTTGCTTAATTTTAATGAAAAATTACATATATAATCAAAAAGGATCCTTGGCGTAATATGTAAATTAAATGTAATTTTATATATTATATATACATATACCTGCATTCAAGGACTAGAAAACCATTAAAGTAAAATTACTTTAAAAAAAAAAAAAAAAAAAAAAAAAAAAAAAAAAACATTTTTTTAGACAAAAGGCACAGCACTGCTTCTTGAACAATCGGGGATATTAGAGATGGAATTTCTCCATGATTTTTCTTTCGTACGTTCTTTTAATAATGACATATGCGTTATCTTAAGTGCTTGGTAGATCATTGACGTGGCGGACATATAGCTAACCAGGTTACATGAGGCTTGATTAACAAAACAACCTTTTTTGGCCAGCTCATCCGCGTTTTCGTTACCGGAGATACCACAATAATTTATTATATATAAGCAGACAGATAATCTCAATGAAGATAAAATTATCTAGTATGTCTAAATTCTTGTAGAGATTAAATTCATCGCTGTTGATCCGCACGCAAAATACATGTTTATCCTATACGATTACTTAGAAAAATCTTTTAAAAACACACGGATTTTCTCCTGTATGTCTGCGTAAAGTTATTTTTCTTTTCCTCTTTTTTTTTTTAAATCCACTTTCCTCCACCAGGGTCGCAGATCACCAATTGCCTATACGAACATCACCAATTGCCTTGAATTTCCAAGACCTTTCATATAAGGTGTCACATGGTGGTGTCAACTGCAAAATCCTTTAGTTGCACTTTCCACCGCCAGGTGACACAGTGTGTTCTATACGAACTGCACCAACGGTCAGGAAATACCAAGACCTTTAAAATAAGGTGTAACATGATAGGGTCTACTGTAAAATCACCTAGTTCCATTTTTAACCACCAGGGGGCGCACTATATTGTATACAAACATTCCCAATCAACATGAAATTTTAAGAACTTTATCACCAATCGCCTTGAATTTCCAAGACCTTTCAAATAAGGTGTCACATGGTGGTGTCAACTGCAAAATCCTTTAGTTGCACTTTCCACCACCAGGAGGCACAGTGTGTTCTGTACGAACATCACCAACGGTCAGGAAATACCAAGACCTTTAAAATAAGGTGTAACATGATAAGGCCTACTGCAAAATCACCTAGTTTCATTTTTCACCACCAGGGGGCGCACTATATTGTATACAAACATCTCCAATCAACATGAATTTTCAAGACCTTTAAAATGAGGTGCTACATGTGTGGGTCTAGAAAGGATTTCCCTCTCAAACTAATTTCCCCCTTCCCCCCTCCCCCCCTCCCCCCCCTTCAAATCTACTTTCCCCCTTTTTCCCCTTTAAAATCGAAAATTCCAAATTCGCAGAAAGCGATTTTTTAGTATTTGGCTCCAGTCCCCATATACAATTTCTTCACCGTGAAGTAATATGGAGCTTAGTTAAGCTCGTAAACGTGTTTTTAACCCGTTGGGGGGGAAGCCATTCGACTTTTTTTTATTTTTCTCTTTTCATAGCACATCTACAGACCTTTTTTTAGACACCTCAACCAAATTTTTGCACCAAGTAGTTCTCTCAATATAGTGGAGACAGACAAAACATGTTTCAAATTAATATATAGATACTAACATTCAGATATATTATCGATAGTTTTATGGCAAAAGATACCAATTAAAACATAAATGTGTGGTTTTTTGTGAATACTGAAGCATATATTTTCACACAAAAATATTTGCCCTATGTCGTGATAGCATAATGGATAAGACACTGGGCTTCAATACCTTTGATAAGAATACAAGAAAAATGAAGTTTTTTTTTTTTTTTTTTTACAGTAATTGATATTTTATTCACGTTGAGAAAATTCTAAGATATATTTTTAACAGAATAACAGAATCACGTGGAAATTTTGTTTATTTATTTATAAAAAAGCTTTAGAAATGTCGTAGTTTTAAGGTGAAAAATAGATGGTGTTTTAGGAATGTTCCAATGTTTTAATTCATTTTCACCCATTTTTAATTTAACGCATGAATACAAGTAAAATTCTTTTAAATTATGTTTAAAACATTAATAATAAGCTACCGCAGAGAAAAAAAAAGTAAGAGGCGTTTTTTGATGTAAGAATGCTTCAACACTTGACAGGAAAGTGCAAAATAGAAAGATTGGAAAGTTATTTGTTTACATATGAAAAAAAAATATATATATCCTATAAGTAAAGCGCTGGCTCTAACTGGTCAATTTCAGATACAAAAAGTCGTCTTAAAAAGTAGGCATTTTTGTTATTGCTTAAAATATAACTATCCGATTAATACTTTTTTTTTTTTTAAACTGAAATAAGACATTTGCATTTAGAGAGGTATTAAACGCAGATTGTACCTTATTATTATTATTTTTTTCATTGTGAGTTTACCAGCTTATACCGAGACTGCTTACACTGGATTAGACATACACTTGTATCAAACCAAGTAGCAGCTAAATGAATTCTAGTGGTTAGTCAAATGCCCCTCTCCCGATTAAAAAAAAAAAAAAAAAAAAAAAAGAAAAGAAAAGAAAGAATGAATGAAAATCAAACAAAATATTCGTTTATCAATTCTTGCTTTTTTATTTAGCTTTTCTGCATTTCTAGCAGATAAATTTAACTAATTTTATGCTTTTTAAAATAAAAAGGAAAATTGTGTATGGCCCTAAATACTACTTTTTCCATGAATTAGAGTTTATTACCTCTTTTGAGCTTTCCCCCCCTCTTTTTTTTTTTTTTTTTTTTTTTTTTTGGAGGGATGGGAGGGAGATTTTAGCTTTAGCCCTAGATATTTTTGTGCAGCCGAGGCACGTCTAGACAAAGCATGCGACAGTTATTCCTAGGAATATCAACATGGATTTCTTAGTAAGCATTTTCCTTATTTTTTTTTCCTCTTATGCTTCTGGTCTTCCCTTTTAAAGATTTCTACTTTTGAGGAGCTCATTTAACTCTGAAAATTCTAAGTGTTATCTTCTTTTCGTTTATTTATTTTTTTTCTGAAAATTTGCGTTAATGATTTCTGCACTGTTGATAGGGCTAAGAATTGGTTTATACCACATGAAGCACTCCAAAGCACACGATTCCATGTTCTGAATTTATCCACTTTAATTCTCCAATTTAATTTATCAAATTTCATTTTCCACAAAAAACGAAAATACTTGTATAAAAATTTAGCATTGCATTTTTATGAATGGGAGTTTACAAAACAAAATGTTTGACTAATAAATTACAAATTAAAATTAGTATTTTTATGTATACGCTTTTTTTTTTTTTTTTTTTTTTTTTGACCCTGAAATTGCGCATGACTTCTAAAACGTAATGTATTTCTATTTTATATTAGAACTCCTACCGACACGCTGAAAATTGTTTTAAGTAAACTTTATTTGACTTGTAATACTTTTATAATGCACCATTAAAATTTTGTACAAGAATTTATTAGGCGTTAAACATATTTTACTCACTGAATATGAATTTGAATTAGTGTAATAAAATTTCAAAGAATGTAACTGCTGAAAATGGACACTTTAAGTTTTTTAATTGATTCATAAAAGTTCATCATCATTTATTAAAACAGAAAAAAAGTGAATTTTGCTATAAATTTCAGCAGTAAATTTCGTATATCCTATTTCAGGAATTATATGCAAGATAATCATAATATTTTAAGGTATTTCATTAAAAAAATAGTAAGAGCCAATTATGCATCAGTTAACCTTTTTTTTTTTTGGTATTTGTATAACAATTTTAATAAATAACACTTTGCTGAAAAAAAAAAAAAAAAATCTTTCCGTTTTGTAAAATGAAACTTACTTATTTTACGTGTTAGGTTTTATAGATGAAAACAATTGTTATGCATTTTATAAACGTAAATATAATATCTATGCAAACTAAATCAAAAACATATATATATATATATATATATTTTTTTTTTTTTTTTTTTTTTTAGAAACTCAAACATATATAGGATAGTAATAAGAAATAATTATTGGTAAGTTCTAAATTTTGAATGACTTATTTACGCACTATAAATCATACGTAAATAATTTTAAATATATATACATATTTTACTAAATATTAAATTAGTGTGACACAAAATTATTTATACTTTCTAGATGCCTTTTCTCTGACGTTTATAAGCCCGATTTTTGTACTTTGCAGGTCCAAAACACGGATAAATTGTACATCATAATACGGCAACTACTGCTGCATGAATGCTAAATACAGCATCAGGTCGCCAAGCCAGCATGGAATATATGCCGAGAAGAAACATGAATATTTTATGACTTATGTAACGAAAAAAAAAATATGGCTTAAAAATTCTAATCTGATATCCTGGACTTAGAGGATCAACAAAATACGGTTAGATGTAGCACCGGGAATCCTAAAAGCCCCCCAAAAATCTGTAGAAGCATGTTAGTGAATCAACGACTAGTAACCACCAATATTGAAAACTATCATTGTTCGGAATGCATATGCTCTTTAAAGGACGACTTGAATGTGCCGAGAAGTCCCAGAGGAATTAGCATCGACAGAGTCTATATAAAAGGGAAATATCTAACTTCAATTGCTTACGAGCCTCCCGATTACCATCTCTTTAAATGTATCGTAACATGGGATAAGAAAAGGGCAAGTTTTGCAATGAACAATATTCCTGTGACGTCACAGTAGGTAAAATCGCCGAACACGTTGCCGATATTTTGTAAACAAATTAGATTCAAGATGCCATTTTATTGTTACGCATAACATTTTCCTAAATATTTATCCAGTGAAACTTAATAATCCGATATCTGTTCAAACAAGAACAAAAGAGAAATGTAAACAACTGAATCGAATGATAAAGTTAAGACTATTCCATATTGCAGAACATTTTATGTATACACACACACACACACATATATATATATATACATAATGAATAAAAGAGTAATAAGAATATTTTATACACACACATATATAGAGAGAGACATCAAAGCTTAAATAATTAGAATTTCAATCACTTTGATACAGGAATTTATTAAATGGAACATCCATTTAAATTTGTTAACATCGCCACAGTTCACATGGCAACTTTTAATATTGCATATGTTGATTAATATTAAAGTTTATTACTAAAACTGGATTAAAAACAAAACAAAGGTATCACTATATCACTCTTACTTCAATTTCATATAATCTGTAATTCTTATAAATAATATTGCAAGATAAAAATTTGCAAGCCCCAATGCTTTGCTGTGGTAGAGTTGAGGATTGTTTGCCTAACCAGCTGATATTCTTCTAGCCTCGAACCCAAAGTGGGAAAATGGTCCATACATATGCCGAGATTCATTCGTTAAAACTCATTTTCAGACAAACAAATCTGATCAAAAAAAGGAAATTTCGACAAAAGTAATATTATTGATGTTACGGAATTGTATGATTTTTTCTTCAGAGATTTTGTAGTCAATAGTCAATCAGCGTTTCACAATCAACTAAATTAAAGGTATCTGAATATATTGAAATAATCTGAGACAAAAATTTTGAAACATTTTTAGCCGTGGTTGTCTCGCGAAATTCATGTTGCATCTAAATTAAAATTAATAAAGACGAAACTAAAACAAAAATGTATTTCATTTAGTAGAATTGGGGGGTTAATGTTACACGCTACTATTTAGAAAAGTGTATTTAAACTGGATAAAGTACGTCAACATTATATATCAGTGGTATAATTCCGTGAAAAGAACACTACTTTTGTTAAAACATAGCTTCAAGAGGTAGAATTATCTCTTTTGATCTGTTACTGTCTCCAACAGACAGGAATTTGAAATTAACTTTTGCTCAAGAACTTTCACTGAAGAAGCAATTTTGTATATTATCTTACTTTCACGAAGTCCATTCCAATTCAATCATATCCCAAAACGTCGCAGGCTATAACATCCTCATCCATAATTGCTAAAGTTTTCTTTAAATAAACCTATTTTTTCTATAAATTAAATCCTCATTCCAAACTTTAATCAAATTTCCCAACTGTTCTTAGTTGTACTAAAAGTCCTCGCAAATATCTGGTTTATCACTCGTAAGCGGATTTCTACTCACAGGATTACGAACTGTCGCATGCTAAATGTTCCGTTAGGTTTATAACTTATAGCATAGACGTAATTACTCACTCATGATATATTTTGTATATAGCTCAAATAGATTACCACATTTTTCATTTCATGAACTACATTCTTAAAAGAAGAAACTTTAAAAATCTATGTTTCCGGTTAAGACGATAAATATGTTCGCCTGTATTTAACGTATTGAAATGGGTTATTTTTTTTTTTCTTTTTTTGGTCTATGCTTATATTTAGATCAAATTCTGTTGTTTATCATAATTTATTTTAATTTTTTATATATTTTATAAAATTATTTGCTGCGTTCATTTGTTTTTTAATATAAATTGATTTGTGGCATTGTTTTATCTTATTTATATTAATTTGCTTTGTAAAAAAAAAAAAAAAAAAAAAAAAAAACTGATAAAAAATTTTGCGTTGAACAAGAAATATAGATTTACAAACTCATATCATTAAATGATTTTTCATTCAGATCAAATCAATAGTCTGAGAAAATTTAATAAATTTGTTATTTCCCGTTAACAGTTATATAGTAATTATCCAAACAGGTCATTAATATTCTGATCAGTATTTATTTCGTTAAAGGAAAGCGTTAAGCTCAAAGAAATCCAAATTAATTAAATATATGTTTTTTAAAAAATAGCATATTATTATTTTGCAAATGACAAGGTAGCTGAAAATTACAATTTTACATTATTTAGCGAGGCAATCGAATTTTTTGCTCGAATCGTAGTGATTGCATAAGATTTGATTGGGTTTTCCCTGTTTCGTCTGCTCATTCACGAGATCTAAGCACATAAAATAACAAATAAATGCATTAGTTTAGGTTTTTCAACAAATAAACGCGATCGCACTGACCTTTGGTTGGATACTTAATAGGGCTTTTTGGATACTTAATAGGGTACTTTTAGGGCACTCATTTGCTGGTCGCTTTCCACATTATATATTGTAAGAAGTGTAGCACGGTTTCTGCAGTTTGAAGGGGGTTTCTTGGCGTGAAAGCTATTGGAGTTAATGCTCCTTAGTATATTTGAAGAATAGGCAAGTTTGATATCTACTAAGTTGCATTTAAGGAATATATAATATGAATTCATTTACTATTTCGTAGCTTAATGAAAGTATCATCGAGTGACATTTATTGAATTGTTTAGAACATTTATCGTTTATATTTAAGTGAAAAAGAATATTTATATTTCGTAAGTCATATAGGAAGGTAAGGCCATTTATCCTCTCAGTCAAGAGTTTCAATTAAAGAATTTATTTTAAGTTTTAATACAGTTTTTGGAAATTTATTTATTTTACCACACAGAATAAAATGGAGAGGAACGAAGATGGCGCTCAAGGTTTATCATCACGATAGCGCTCATCCTCATATTTCTTCAAAAGGAAAAATGTAATCTTGCAATAAACATTGTACTTCTTTTCAAAAATCCTTCATGAGGAAAATTTAATTTTCTTCTCGATAATTTATGCGGATACCTGTTGATATCTCAGGCTGTAAAACAAGTGAGACTGTATACGCACATTATTCCAACCACTATAAATGCTTGTCAATTGTTTAGCATGTACAACACTGTACGACAAATTTTAAGTTTTTTTATGCACTTTATATGAAATTATGTGATTCTGTATAAATAAAAGGAGTTATAGCATATATAAACACAAAAATGGTCCATTACGTGACGTTTTTTTGGAAACACACTACTCATATGTATAAAAATATGTTATAGAGAAATGTTATTAAGGCTTATTTGCACAAACATTAAATAATATTTAGCCCGCTTTTTTTTATATGAGTGTTGGACTGTCCCTGTATACAGAGATCAACAATATTTAGCTAGCATATTTCATTCTATCTTCCACTAAAACACATTTCAAACATAAAAGTGTACTTATGAAAACATTCTCCATGCTCATCACAAATTGTGCTAAAATATTGAAGAAAAAAGTCCGAATGTCTGTTCTACAAGTTTAGTTTTAAAGACATACTGTAGTACATAAATGATATAGTTTCACCATGTTACCAACAAGATCTTCATAGTTCAGATGTTCAGAAATGTATTTTTTTTTTTTTTTTTTTGAGAAAATAGTACATGGTAATTAAAACAATAATTACATATTCATAATTTTCAACCATTCATAAACAATAAACACACTTTTTTTTTTTTTAATCTAAAGCACATTTTTTATATTGCACAGTGTAATTAGGTTTATAAAATTATCTATGATTTTACTCATCTAATTTAAAAAATGAATAATTTGCATATCTCCTCATTTGCGATAATGATATGTCTACCAGACTAAATTTATTGAAATTTGTAAAAATTTAAAAAAAAAAGAGAATATGCACATATATACATATTTTATTAAAACAAACATTTATGCATAACGTTTTGAATTACTTATATATATATATATATATATATATATATATATATTATAAAAAATAATATTTAATTAAATTTTACAGCTTGAAATAATTTTGTTTTTTTGTTTAGTTGAATGATTAAAAGTTAAAGGTGAAATAATTAAATAGTAATTAAAAAAAAAAAAAGTTTCTTTCTTTACATTGCTTTTCTAATTAAATGTAAATTTAAATTTTGAACAGAATATACATTTGCATGCATTTAAGAATTTATAACAAAATGTCATTTGAATGACAAAAGTTTATCCAACTACAATTTCATTAGTTTTCGTTACGATCGGAAAACTAGATATCTAATTAAACAAGCTAACAAATCAATTTTTAATTACGTTGTCTTCCCACAGGATTAAGCAAATAGCGATGATACTGTTCTAGATGTCCTACAAAAGGTAGATAGATACGTAACATTTTGAACAAAAAAAAAATACTATAACATTCTTATAGAATTTAGTTAAATAAATTAATTGAAGAGTTATAAAACATTTCCTAAATAAAATTATTAAAAATTTTGTTAATTTATACTTTTAACAGCAGTTAATAATAACTTATAAAATTGTAACCTTATATTTTTGCTAGATATGGCACTTAATAAATTATATTTTTAATATAGGGAAAAATTAAGAAAACTGAACTTAGATAAAATAATAATTTTTTTTTTATGGAAATATTACAGCTTAACTTAGTCTGAATAAAAGCTGCTATTTTTCTACTTTAATCCGTTGTATTGTTCGTATGCATCTTTCTTCACACCACTTTTTTATAAGACTAATTTTCCTCTTATTTCACAGTAAATATATTGGAGAAAATTATTGTGCAAAGAATGTTTTGTGAAAAGATGGCGGTTACTAACCACAGTATGTAATAACTTAAAGCGTAGTCAGCTTTGTCTTAATAAGTCAAACACTGTGTGTTCATCACGTGTATGTAATTTAATTGATCCGCTAAAGTCAGCTATAACATTCTTTACAAATTAACTTTCCATTAAAATAAATATGTGAAAATTCCTCTTTATAATCGTAATTAAAAAAAAAAAAAGAAAACATGGCGTTACAGATTATACTGCGATATTTCTATTAAGAAAAATAAATAAACAAATAAATAAAAATAAAATAAATATATAAAAATTGATAACACTCTTTAACATAACTGGTAGGTAAAATATTGTCTTATTTTGCAAATATTAAGGAACTCCAGCACTAAATTTTAATTTCAAATATGGTCGAATACAAAATATTTTTTAAATAAAATCATAAAATGGAAAAAAAAAATTGTCCTACAGCAAAATAATTCAACAAAAATTTCATCAGGCAAAATAACAGTGTGAACAAGCATTGAAGAAAAATTTAAGATTAAATATATATATATATATATTCTTCAGTAATCTTTATTCTTCATATACGTATTTTTCAAAAATATATCGTTTGAGCTAATATGTGAATTAAAAGTCAGTACATAACATTATTCAATACCTAAATCACTTGCTATATATACATATATATATATATATATATATATATATATATATATATTTCGTCCTCTTGCAAGAAATATTTTTTTAATAATATTTAAAGGCGTACAAGTACATGCAAAAATGCATTTTTCTCCCCTTGTATTTTAATGCTGTACAGATAAGAAGAAATATTTAAAAACAAACAGGCATTTAAAAAAAAAAAAGATTTCTATTTAATTAACATTTTTTTTACTGCGACATTGTTGCCTTAGCTTTATTTGTTATGAATATTCGTTATTGTATAAACCAAAATTTCTCTTCGAAACAAAAATGAACAGTCAAATGGACATTTTTTTAAACTGAAAATAGTAATCTTTAAAGGAGACTGGAAATTTTATTTTATTTGTTTTTTCCTTTCTTTTATTAAAATTTGTATTCTGTGAAAGAAAAATAAAATACGGTTTAAAAGATTATAGTTAATGTTCTATTGTAATTTAACATATTATTTCTTTTGCTAATTTTGTTTCAAACAATTAATAATAATAAAAATAAAATCTTTAAAATTTCTTTCCTAGTTATTTCCCTACGTAAGGATTTTCATAAAAATAACACCTTTTTTTTTCTAGAAAAAGGTAAGTGAAACTAAAGTACAAAATTACTTTATTAAATAAAGCGGATTTAAAATTTTGCACATCAAATATATATCAATAAAAAAAATCTTGAATTCAAGTAATTATTTTGAATTTTATTTTAATTAAAACACTTTACCAAAATACATATACATATACATATACATATACATATACATACATACATACATACATATATATATATATATATATATATATATATATATATATATTTATATATATATATATATATTATAATAAAGATTGAATTAATAAAGAAATTTAGAGATTTTCATTTTATTTAACAATTTATTATAAAAATATATTTATATATTTTGATTAATCTAAATTGCTTTGAAATAAAATTAAAAATATACACCCCGCGACAATAAGATGATTTTTCACAAAATAGCATTATCTAAATTGTTCTTATCATTTATTATTAAAACAAAATAACACTTTTTCAGGACTAATTTTCGTTTTTAGACTAATTTAGAAAAAATTTAAGACTATTTTTTTTTCTAATTTAAGACTACACTCCGCGTCAAAAAGATAAGAACAAATAGACTTTTTTTTTTTTTTAATCTTTGAATATGAATATTTTGAATATGATACAATTATTTTGTAAGTTTTTCATATGATGATATTTTGTTATGATAATAACCGATCAGCACAATTTAGATAATGTTATTTTATGATAAAAAAAAAAAAAAAAAAAAAAACCTCTGTTCTTTTCTTTTTGTCGCGGGGTCTAGTCTTAAATTTTAAAAATTTTAGTCTTAGTATTTTTCTAAGTTAGTCTTAAAACAAAAATTTGTCACGAAATAGTATTATTTTATGATAATAGTAAATGGTAAGCACGATTAAGATAATGTTATTTTATGAAAAATCAAAGAAAAAAACCCTTTGTACCAATTTTTTTGTCGCAGGGTGTGTGTATATATAAATATATTTACATATATATGGAAATCCTTTTAAACACTGCACGGTGAGAAAAATGCAGTTACATGAAAAATAGGCAGATTTAATTAAAAACGTTTTAAAAAATCATACAAATTTGTAATAAAATTTTCCAATTTGACAATAATTAATAAACGTTATTTTTAGGTGTATAATTCAACGGATATTGTAAAACAGTGAAATACTAAATGTAAAGCATAACGCATCCATTTCTTTAATTTACCGTGCATTTATAATAAAATACAAATGTCAGTGATGGAAAAAATTTACTATTACATTCATGTAAGAATTTAGAATAACTTGCTATTTAAGGAACAAAAGTTGTTCCAACTATAATCTCATTACTTTCCGTTACGATCGGAAAATTAGAATCTAATTAAATAATCAAACAAGTCGATTTTTAATTAAATTGTTTTCCCACAGGATTATCCAATTAACATCGATACTTTTATAAACCTCTTAGAAAAAATTGATAACATAAGTATAATTTTGATTCACTAATGAAATACTATGGTATTTTTTGAGAATTTATTTAAATATTAAAAAAGAAATGTTAGACAACATTTACTAAACAAAGTTGTTAAGAATTTTATTAATGAGTAATTTTAATAGCAATTAATAGCAAGTTATACAATTCTAACATTTTATTTTAGCTACGTATGGCGTTTGATAGAATATTTTTTGAATATAAGTAAGGATTAGGACAATTGAACATGGTTAAAAGACAAATTTTTCAATAATGTTATTTTATATGAATATTTTATAACTTAACTTTATCAATATAAAAGCTGCCAATATTAAAATTTTATGTGTAGCATTGTCAGGATCTGTCTATTCTTCACACCACATTTTATTACTTTAACTTACCCATGTATGTGGAAGAGAAAGTGCAATTTTTGGGTCAAATTTTTGAAATTGAGTTTTGTTATATTTACACGTTTTGAGGTCCCCTGAATCCAAAAAAACTTGTTTTTTAGCGGTTGGTTTGTGTGTCTGTGTGCATGTGTCTGCCCGTTATCAGCGTATTTCAAGGAAAATTAATAGTAGAAAAACTAAACTTGGTATTCTAAAAATGCACCATACAGGGATGCCACACTAAACTTTTCGTTGATATCAAGCAAATGGTTCGTGTACAGGGACATCCAAGAAAATTCAAATTCATTTTGTCTGTGGAGTAATTTCTCGTAAGTACAGTGTAACATGCTGAATTAAACAAAACAGAATGAACAAAATGTATTATATTCATAAAAGCACATTTTGTGTAGATTGTGGTAAGGAAATCATTCATGATTTGTTTTCAGGTCTACCCAATATATTTGTACATTTTGTACATAATGTGGCTATAACTGAAAATTGTAGGAATCGTTATTAATTTTTTGTTAGATTATTTTCAAGTAAGAAAAAATTTAAATATGCAACAATGTTTATTCTGCATATCCGTCATAGTCAATATACAGAGCTCTCCCGGATTAAGCAGAACATTCTTTTTCATTCAATGTAATTGATGGAAGAGCTTCGTACATTTTCTTATGTCAACGAATATTTAAAAATTTATTTTTCATACCCATACTGTAAACAAAATATTTTTTTTTTTTAAATTCTATTTTTAACTTTTTGTGTGTGTGTTTGTTTGTGTATTCCTACATTTCGAGGTGCTCCGATATTGAAAGTCCAATATTTAACGGTTGTATTTTATGTATATATGTTAACAGCATAACTTAAAAACAAAACTCTGTAGGAAACCAAAACTGGCATTTTGAATTTCGCACTAGGTTGCCGCTTAAAATTTTATGAAGGCTGGCAAATTTGAAGACAAATAAATATAATCCTGCATTTTTTTTCATCAATTATTATTATTAATTTTTTTTTTCATATTTCTATGAACATATTTGAAAGGTGGAATTAGAGGGGCGGTAAGCCCCCTTCACACAGAATTACATGTCAAATAGAATTGTTCCTAAACCGATTCTAGATTATTTTAAAAGTACATTTAATTTATTATCTTACGCTTTTGTTTAAATTCAATCTACCATTATAGTATTGACATGCGGAGAAAGTCGTTTGAGTGACACACCAGATTATTTTAAAATTATTTTTAATTTCAGCTCAATATTTCAGAAAATTGCTTTACAAAAAAAGAAAAAAAATCTGCTACTACGAATGCACGAAATAAATTGAAAAGACGGCGGCTCAATCGAAATAAGTCGCATTTTGTTACAAGTGTTTCATTTACTTGTGTCGCTAAAGTCTGCCATTATATGTTCCACACATTCAGCTCTTTATAAAAGCACTACTTTGAAAATTACTATTGAAAAGGATAATATGAAAACAAAAAGATAAGCTATGCGGATTGTTCTATGTTATCCATTTTTTAATTAAAAAAAAAAAAAAAAAAAAAAAAAAAAAGGACAGTTCTCTGGAAAATAATCGGTTAGAAAAAAAAAATAAAAATAATAAGTAAATTTAACATTCAAATCTGGTGAGATATAAGGCATTTTTAAAACAGTATTGTAATAAGAAACGAAATTTATTAAATGTGTCAGACTAATTTAATTTAACATTATTATTATCAGGCAAAGAAACAGCGTTTACAGGCATTGACGATAAACGGTGATAATACACGGTAAAGAGAAACCTATGCTTCAATTACTTTCAATGTCCATAACATCATTATATATATATAATTTCTTAAATTTAATATTGTACACAAAAGGTATTATACACAATAATAGGTTGGTTGGTTGGGTTTTTACGTCGCACTAGTGCTGCGAAGATGGGCAATTGGCGACGGACTAGGACACACCCCTAGAGGTGGTTCGGAGACATGCCATCGGAATTTTGATCCTCCACGGAAGGGATGTCTCTCCCGCTTCGGTGACCCCCAGAGGTATAGCTTTTGATAGGAACATGGAGGACATTGCGTCCATGACAGATTTTACGTGCACCAACCACCATTAGTGTACACGGCGGTCCTTGGCCGGATCGAGTACCGAATCCGCAATCTTCCAATTACGAGGCCGGCTCTCTACCGACTGGGCTACCGCGGAACCACAATAATAGGTATTTAAAAATTAAACAAAAGTGTAGAAAAACATTTCCATTTAAATAAAATTTATTACAGCAACAAATCTTTATATTGTTTTGCTTTATGTTTAATTTTTCATCAATATTCCTTATTGTATAAACATTAACTTGTTTTAAAAACAAAAGTAAAACAGTTAAACTGACTTTTTTATTTTGTATTTATTTTATTTTTTATAACTGAATGTCGTAATCATTAAAACCAAATGGAAATTTTATTGTTATTTGATTTTATTTTTCCTTCCTTTATTTATTATTATTATTATCATTATGTTAAAGAAAAATAAAATAAGGTTTGAAAGATTATTTTTACCGTTGCATCGTTATTTAGCATTTTATTTCTTTTCATAATTGCTGTTTGAAACAATTAAAAAAAGGAAAAAAAAAAAATCGTTAAAACATTTTGTCTTTGTTACTTTATACATAAAGATTTTCATAAAAACAAGCTTTTTTTTTTAGAGAAAGACTTTATGAAAATAAAGTACAAAATCCCTTTGATAAATAAAGCGGATTTAAAATTTTCCACATGAAAAATATATCAATATAAAAGAATAACACATTGAATTAAAAGAATAATCTTAATTTTTGTTTTAATTGAATAATTTTATGAATTATACAATACATTCAAATACATACATATGCATAAATTATATCCAATTTGTAGGATTTTTTTTTAAATACGAAAATTCTGAAAAAATTTAGAAATTGATTTTGTAAATAAATTTAGAGATTTTTCTCATTTATATTTATTTCCACATAAATTTATTATAAATTTCCTCATTTATATTAATGAAAATGCTAAAATATTCTTTTATAGAGAAATTAATTCATTATCATAATGTAAAAACAATAAACAATATGTAAAAAGAATATAAAAGTAAAGTAAAGCGTAATCTCTACTTGAAATCTATTCTAATGAAAATTTCTTAAAATTACTTTCGTTTTTCATTTTTCATTTTTCGCTTTGACTTTTTTTCGTTTATGTTTAATAAACATATTTTACTCAAATAATAATAAAAAAAAACTAAAAAATATTTATTGTGCTCTTACATAATACAAAAAATCATAATAAATTTCAATAAACTAAAACTGAACTCATATTTTAACGAGCATTGTTACATATTTCTTTATACAGAAAAAAAAAAAAAAAAAAAAAAAAAAAAAAACACTAAATTTTTAATTTAATTCCATGCAAAGTTTATATTTTATCAATATTCTGATAAAAGTATATTTAATGCATTTTTTTTTTAACATGGAATATAGCAATAGGTACACAAATATTCTAATTAGTGTAAGTTCTACATAAATGCAATCATATTTCACAGATATGTATACAAGCATGAGATTTCTTCAATAATTAGTAGATCCTCCACAAGCTGCAATGGCAGCCTTACAGCGTTCCACTATAGAAAATATCAACTTCTGGTTGTAACCCTGACTAATTTCATGGGACCAGGACCTAGTAATGCATTCCTGTACTTTTATCATAGTAGCAGGCTTCTTAGAAAAAATGTTTGTACCCATTATATGCCAGCAATTTTCAATAGGATTTAGATTAGAACTAAGCCTTGGCCATTCCGAAATTTAATGAAAAGTTTTTTTTTCAGATTAACTTGCACCTAAAAGAAAGAAAATGGGAAAAATTTACTTTTTCGTTAACCAATATATATATATATATATAAATATATATATATATATTTATGCCGAGGAAAACTTTTAAATTAGACAATAATTAAATTAGTTAATTAGACAATATTTAAATTAGATAATTCATGAATAAGTGGGATTGCATACTTACCCTTTTACTGTATAACAGAATGCAGAGTTCTGTTGAAATGTGCAAATGCAAGCATATTCCAAATGATCCTGAGTAGCTGGCGTTAAACACTCCTACAAGATCTTGGTATAAACGGATGCATATCCATTTAAGGGGACGCCTTTACTGAGACTGTAGAAGAAAAATTCTAGTTGTGCTATTTCTTATTTCTTGTTTATCTTTTAATTGACTTATCTTCATTAAATTCATTCAACAAACACAAGCATAAATGTATACATGTCTATCACAAATATCAAGAAATCGTTTTAAAAACTATTTAAATCAGGAGAATAAATTGGTATATGTTTTTTCTTTTGAATGAAAGGGATCAAATTATTAACAAATGTCTTTATTTTTACGTTAATTTACCTTTTTTTTTTTTTTTTTTTTTTTTTTTACAAAATTATAATTATCTTTTACTTATTTATTTATTTTTATTTCATATCGACTATTATTAATTTCTCACCTCATCTACGGTTTAATCATTATAGAATATGCATGTAATGATGGACAAAATGTTATATTATATTATGTATGACACATGTTAAAAAACGATTTAAAAACTTTTTAAGTTAGAAGAATAAACTGACAATTTATTTTTTTTCTTTTGTATGAAAGAGTAATTTGGTATTTTTTCTTTCCTTCTTTCTTTCTTTATTTTATTTTACACTTAATATATATATATATATTAATTAAAAACATACTTTCAGAGACTTCAAAATATTTTGTACAAATCCCGATACAATAAACGTTTTTTTTCACATCGGGTGTTATAATTTTTCTGCCTCATCTGCCGTTTATAATCATACAATGATAGAAAATATATATATATACATGTATAACACAGGAATAGAAAATTATAAATATTTTGCATATCGGGAAGATTCGCCTATTTAATGTACTTTGGTAGAAAAACTTAGAACTTTAATATAAACGACACATTTTATTAATAAAACCTTATATAAAAAATTTCTGAGTTAATTACTTTATAGAACATTAGACAGACACCTATGCTGGTAATGATAATATAAATGCACATCGGAAAAATAATCAACATCTTTAATACAAAGTAAATAGTTATTGTAACTCCGAATAAGTTATTACTGTTTCCAAACAGATAGCATTACCAGGACTATGTACACGTAATTTCAGATGGTAACGCATGTACAAGGAAGTGCTTTCGGTAAGCTTGAACGTCAGTGTATCTTAGTTCGCCATGGTATAAACAACGATTTTCTCCCCTTAATTCTAAAAATATCGAGTTTTGTGCTAAGGAAAATAATATCTGTGGGTAAATTTTATGTACTATTTCATTTAAACGAAATCTGCATTTGAAGCACATAGAATTCTTGTTGCGACTTACCATGATTATGCTCTGACGATAACGACAGAGACTGGTATCAAAATTAATTATTTTTATCTTGGAGATAAACAATGTTCTGGCGCACCGAAAAAATTTGAAGACGAAGAATTGGAGGAATTATATAATGAAGATCTATGTCAGACACCAGCTGAACTTGCAAAATCATTACAAGTCGATAACACAACAGTTTCGAAACATTTGAAAGATTAAGAATGTTTCATAAGCAAAGGCATTGAGTACCGTAAAAATGAGGGAAAAAAAAAAAAAACGTGGAAACTTAATCAAAATCCTTATAAATAACACGCCTATTAATAGGTTATTTAATCATTTCCCTTGGAGATCACGGCACCGATTATTTTCCTGTGTCTATTTATTTTGCACCAAGTCTCCTTTTAACACAAATGCCCATTGTTAAACATTGAAATATATCTTTATTTATTTTCCAACTTTGCATTCAAAACATGTTAAAATATTTTTATTATGTTTAATTAATAACATTTTCAAATTCATATTACAAGATACGAATTAATACATATTTTTATTAGCTGATATTTTTATCAGTATTTTTCTTAATCACATATTTAAAAATATATAATTTAATATATGGTTTTGTATTTATATATTAAAAACATAAAAGGATTTATAAATATAAAACATATTTTTTTTATTTATTTATTTTTAATAATTAATCTTAAATTATATTTTTAAATATATCATAAATATCATACATTTATTAATTTCATTAAGTATTCATGTTACATTAAGTATTCATGTAACAAATATGAGTGTTACCTACAAAAATGCTCTTCAAATATCACTCATATTTATTAAGAAAGCACTACAGAACTGGCGTTTTAAAATAATAATTACAAAACTTTGAATAAACACCATAAAATGCAATAAACTCAAAATATAAACTATTCTTTCTTTTTATATTTTTTTTTCACCGAAAAAACATTGTTAAAAAAGAAAAAAAGAAAAGAAAAAAGAAATGAAAAGAAAAAAAAGAAGTAAAAGTAGAGAAAAGATTGAAAATTTTTAAAAATTGAATAAAGAACATAAATTTTTCAAAAAAAAAAATATTATCATTATTATTAGTATTATTTTAATATTTAGACAAAATACATAGACATTTAAAGTCGTTATAACAATAATGTATGAAGTTATTTCATTTATTCTTAACTGATGTGAATGTGAATATTCTGAGAGCTATTGTACATAATTCTGTAAATTATGTATACAGCTGAATTTATATATATATATATATATATATATATATAAACCTCCCATTTGTTTTTTCAATATTTTTTAAATGTTTTTCTTTAAAAAAAATGAAAAAGAGTAACTTTTTTTTCTATTTAAAATTGTTTAAAACATAACTAAAAAGTCTAAATGACTTCGTTTCGTTTGTATATTAATCGTAAAGATAGCTTTCATAAATATGCTTGGATAATCATAATTTTGATGTACTTCTGCAATGCATTACATGTACCTTATGAAAAAATCTTAGTGCATTTTAACAGCCACTTTAGCACAAATACCTCAAAATTTGTATCTGTTATAATAGGATATTTGTTGAGAATGTACTCGAATTCAGCACCTCTAGCTTTGAGAGGAGAATCACTGGTGGAACTAATAAATTTAAAAACATTATGGGATGTAAGTGAAATTTGTTCGAAACATTTTCTTTTATTTTCTTCTTCTTCTTCTTTTTTTAAAATCAATATCTTTAATTTTTAATACACTACTCTATATATGAAGCGTATATTTTCATAGACACTGTACAGAACTATGGAGTAAATCCATTATTGTTTTTTTTTTTTTTTTTTTATGCAATGCAAAATAAAATGTGTGTACAATAATATATAATTCATGCAAATAGCCGTATTTTTCTTGCATAAATGCATTTTGCATAAATGCATTGCTAGAAACTTCTTGACGCAAATAAGGCACTACAACACATGTTCTTTTTAAAAGGCAAAGCCTTTTTCAGATGGCGGAAAGTAAAAATTATTGCTTGATCTTTTTCGCCTGGAGACATTCTTTTTTCCCCACTCATTCATTCTTTCACTTTGCGCAACCCTTCCTTAAAGTAAACCTTCGAAAAAGAGGAGGGACGAAGTGCCAACTCGTGAAAGTTGAATTATATCAACATTGCATTTACGTATGTAAAATTTATTTCATTCTGATAATTCTTTCTTGGTTCGTAATTTTCATGGCAATGCGTGTATTTCATAGCCACCCGGTATTTATATACATAAGGGTATTTCGCCATAGAATGATCATTTATCTTAAATTGAAACAGCCACGTCTAAAAGACAACCGCATAATGAGATGATTAATAGTTATTCAACATACAACGGTAAATTTATAATAAAGATAGTTTATCTGAAAACACTTAATGAATAGACTCTGTGCCAACAGTTCAAATCTGAGCTTCCCTAATATTAATTGGCTTCAAATATATTTAAATACGTATTAGTGTCATATTAATACAGAATCCAAGGGATTTCATTTTTATTATTAAGATCTTTTCTTATACCCGCTTTTTCTGTCACCGGCGTTTGTCCGAATGTGTCATAGCTTTTTGCTTATATCTCAGCAATCAGACCACCTAAAGACTTCGGGTTTTCACTAAAATATTAGTCATGTTTGACACTACAAATGAACAAAAAAAAAAAAAAAACATAAAAAAAAAATCGAGTTAAATTAATTAAATTTTCATCATGAAGAGAAGAAAAAAATCTTTTTTTTTTTCTTTTTTTTTTCAAGCATAAAATGAAATATGCTTTAACGAGGGGAAAAAAAAAATATATATATACGTATATATATATATATACGTATATATATATATATATATATATATATATATATAATATTAAATTTGCGTCTATATGATGTTGTGATGATCTAAAATATTAATAATAATTTTCAATTTTAATGGTAACGAAGAAATAAATAAAGTACGAAAATTTCGTACAGCCTTGCTAACAAATGAATTATTTGAAGTGAGAAAAAAAAAAAAAAAAAAAAAAAAGATGAAATGAACACTTTTTAACGTGCGCCTTTGTCGCCCTAAAAATAACTAGTAAATAATGTTAACTTAAATAATTTATTTTCTAATTAATAATTAATTTGCTCAAAAAAATAATAAAATAAATAAATAAATAAATAGGTCGAACGCCGCACGTTAAAAGTGCGATTTTTTCGGAAAGATGTTGGCGGTAACTATTTAATTAATCGCCAAATGTAACATTGGTAAATAATGAAGAAAAAAAACCTGATGTGGACATCACGACTTCCTTATGCACCCATTGGAATCTACATATTATTATGAAAACATAGATATTTTTGGTCGAGGTAATTGAAATAAAGCTGAAAAACTGCTACTCTAACCATAAAAGTCATGATAATAGGATAACATATACCGCCAAACAAATATACTAGTTTTTTCAGGAATGGCTTATTCCAGAATCTCTCATTGGCAAATTCATAGCCAAGTTTAATGAAAATCCTTCGAGTAAAATGGCCTACTTTTGTACTCTTTGCCGAAAATTAGAGGCGAAAAATTATACATTTTACCGAAATAATTAATTCAGTTAAAATTGAGAAACTATTTACTTATTCTGGCTACCCTGAAACAACATTTGCCGCCAAATTTGATCGCTAATCTCACCAGTCGCAAAGTTAGCCAACGCTAATTTTGGTCTTGGCATCAATTTTGGAGATTTTGCGTCGAATTTACCACTTTCGATCATGCCGCTGTGTGTCTTGTAAACATGTTCATTGAAGGATTGACAAATGTGATTTAGAGTCGAGTAAGATCTTTGGAAGGATTGAGAATTAAGTCATTAGATACAGCTCAATTAGTCGGCAGAAAACCTTGCAATGAACCAGAGAAAGAAGAACTCGAACGAATGCGTAACCAAGATAAGAGCTGATAATTCGAAATAAGTATAAGAATAAGTGTTTAAATAAGAAAAGTAAAAAATGTTAGAAATATTTCATAACATGAAATGTAAATAATGTGGTAATTGAAATGGCCGTGGCTATAAAAAGATATAAAACTCGTGGCAATAAAAAATGAGAAAAAAATAGAAAATTGAGAGAAACAAGAAAATGAATGGGAAATTAAGATAACAACAACTAAGTCGAAATAAGTATAAGTATTAAAAAAATATTTTGTTACAAAACGAAAACGATAAAATTAACACTTAAAAAAAAAAAAAAAAGCCCTTTTCTTAATGTACTATAAAGAAAAAAATAACTTTCTACTCAGTATCGCCGATCTGAATACTTGTATTTTACTACTATTTCAATGAAATTGCACCTCAAACGAAGAAAAGGTAGGCTCACACCATTTTATACCGAAATTTCCAATCTGGCTAATTTCAGCTTATATTTTCATAAATCCATAATAATTTAAAATATGAAACCAAGAGATTTCATTTTTTACAAAAGCAATTTATTAAGTGTAATTTTAAAATTGTAATTTATTATTTTTTACAAATTTAGTTAGATAAATAAATAAAATTTTAAATCATAGTTTTTTTAACCATTAATTTAATTATTATACTGACTAGTTAGTTGTAGGGCGACTAAGGCGCCCGTTCAAAAAGGATCATTTCATTTTATTTATTTCTCACTTCAAATAATGCATTTGCTAGCAAGCCCGTGCGAAAATTCCGCACTCTGACCACTATCTGACTCTTCGTTACCTTTAAAATTTAAAATTATTATTATTATTATTATATAGACGTCACTTTTTCATATGCATGAGCAAATTTATTATATATATATATGTGTGTGTGTGTGTGTGTGTGTGTAGAAAAAAATGGTATCAATTAAAAATTTAAATGTCTATTGTAAAGATAATATTTTTATATTTTAATTAGTTTTAAAAAATCTAATTAAAACTTCGTTACAAATTACTAATTATTCGTTACAGATTTTTTAAAATTAACTAAAGTATGAAAATTAGGTGACAACTTACACTCATTTACAGACAGAGTTCAAGGAAAACTTTTAAGCCTTCTTAAGCGTGACAGTGTCAGGCACTGATGAGCGTAACTATATATACTGATTGCTCATATATAGCAATACATCACTCAATATATATGTGAAGAAAAGTGTGTAATTTATGATACAGAACCATAATAACTATGTGTAATGAAGCAGAAAAAAGATAAGATGAATTATTTTATAAAACTAATTATATTATAAAACTATAATTTGCTTCTTAGCTGATATATAGCGTAAAATATAGTTTCGAAAGATAACTGTAAATTGACGAAAATATAAAACTTTTCATCAAAAAAAATTATTGTTATAAAATATATAAAAATTCTTTTAAGATAATTTTCGTTATCATCGCAAATCTTTTAGTTTAAGTAATTCCAAATTAAAATTCTCATGTTTTAGTGCATAACAAAAATTTAAAACTAATTATTAAACATAAATTATTTTAATTAATCTTCGAGAAATTAATATTGAAAAAAGAACATTAATTATTTTTATTGCAATATTTTTAGTATTTTTATCATTAAGTTTAAATTTAATGCATTTTTACTAAATGTTAATCGGGTAATAAACAACATAACAGCGAGAGCCATTTTTAATATATTAAAAAAACATCTCGACACGTTTTATAATATTTATCAATATAGTAAAAAATTGTATAGTATCACCTTCAATATATTAAGATTTATCATTTAGTTTTATTATTTCTTACATACCAAAGTTAACAATTTAATGTTATCAACTGATGTAAGAAAATTACATAGTTTAATAAATGATATAAAAAGAAAATTGTTAGGAGAAGTACTTTTAACGTTAATCAATATATTTTATTAACGTCAGCAGCAAAATTATTGAAGCACTAGCAATAATTCCTAGTTAAAAGATGGACACCGACACCTAATACTGTTTACTTAAGTAAGTATTTGTCGAACCATAATCTTAGTCTTATACTGCTTATATAAAAGTAAGTTGATTATAAAAATTAGCGATCAAACTAAAACAAAATACATGAAAATTGTGGATTTGTACTTCAATATTTTTTCTTTTCGACTGCATATGTAAAGAAACAATCATGTACAGAAGAAATTATATTTTTTATCCCTTTTAATGATACCAAAAATATTACAACAATGTAAAATGAACCACATTCTTTAAAATAAATTTATTTCAAATAACATATGTTCTTGCATAATAATTGTTAAAGTTTATGAATAATAATAAAATGATAATCATTCAAAAAAAAAAAAAAAAATGTATTTGAAACAAAACTATATATGTTATTTTGCGTCATATTATCCAAATTAATTTAAAATGTATTTAAATAGTGCTGCAAACGTTTAGAAAATTTTTATTTGTAGTTTTGGATAGCTTGACGTAAAAGATAAAATAATTCATTCAAATAAATACATTTCAATGCATTATATAGACTTAATGGAATTAATATATTTTGCAGGGTATTTGAAAATCAAAAGCAATGTTTCAATGCGCAAACGTACCTTATTAGATGAAATTTAAAGTAATAATAATAATAATAATGTAACTCTACTGCGTTACATAACTTTCTATATAATTTTTTTTAAGCACATATTTTGGTATTATAAGAAATTTGAGCGCAAAACTATGAGTAATTAAATGTTATATATTTTTTATGTTTAAAATAATGCTTAAACTGTGAATATGAATAAAAGAAAAAAAAATGAAAAAAAAATCTAGTGGCTAATTTAATTATTAGTAAAACTTTAGTCAAAATTTGGTACCATTATTTTTAAGATCCATATTTAATCTTCTTATAGCTTTAAAGTATAGTGATGCGTCATAAACTTTTAACCCGTTAAGGGTTTTTTTAATTGACACTTATTCAGATAACTAATCCCTAACAGCACAAAATGTTCCCGAAACGTAACAATCATATAACATTGAAACATTATAAATATTTCCGAAACGTTTAAAAACCTTCAGATTGCTTTCCGATTAGTTTCAAAAACGTAGAAATGTCCGCGATCGTAACAAAAAATCAGATACGTAACAGAAACGTTACAATCACTTAACAGATAGAAAATCAAAAAGGGTGAATGTTTCAGAAAGGTATCAGAGAGCATACTTAAATGTGTTACGTTTTTGAAAGATTGTAAGCTTTTTGCAACATAACTGAAACATTCTGTGCTGCATGGGATGTCATAAAACATACATAAATTTCTTACCTCATGTCTTACCTCATGACACTCTGAAATATGACAAATTTCCGCCTGTATTCCTACCACTATTCTCTAACGATGATCTCTAACTAGATTAATCTGGAGGCATTTCTATAAAAAGTACCATAAAAATTTCTGCATGAAATTACTAGTGGCAAAATAGGAGAAAATTTCTTATTCTTAAGTGTGTTCTGAAAAAGGGGCGGGGAGTACGATCCCTGGCTTTTAACTATGGATGTTTTGTTTGGAATTATTTATCAGTATAAATATTTTCAAAATTTTCGTTAAAACCATGTGCTTCCCTAATGTTTTTCAGAAGTATATTATAATAATGTGGTTAAACGAAAAATACCCGGCATTACAACTGCAAGTAATACGAACGGGATTACATGCAATAGGTATGTCATATTCATGGCGATTTCTTTCCATTATCTAATATCAAATCTACAGAAAACATAAAAGAGAAAAACGGTAGTTCATAAAATACGGTTTCAAAACTTGCTTTAAAATTGTTACGTTTATCTGTACATTTCCTGCAGCTACATTTCGTTGATATATGTATTATCCACATTACTTCATATTATTTTTTCCTTTTTTTGTTCTGCATTCAGCACACTTTTTTTATATGTGAATATTTCATATGTTTGTTTAATTGGTCCATTGAACTTATATATATATATATATATAAGAGGATTCCAAGAATCCAAATACAAAAGCACATATTTTGTATTACATGCATTTCTCCATTTAAAAGGAGTTTCGAAATAAAGTTTATAAAAGAAACACTTATATTAGCAGGGGATTTCTCTAATCACGATTTTATTTTTTTTCTTTCCCCTAGACACAACTATTTTAGCTTAAATAAGAAACATCTTAATAGATACTATTTCAGTCAAAAATTTTTAACACCACTATATTATTTTTCATCATCCGACTACTTTTTATTTGGATCCTATTCATCGTATACAATCTCCTTTATCTGAAAAACGGTATTAAGCAAATTTCTTAATTGTCACATATCGTCATCATAACTGCCATGACATCCCGAAACAACAGGGAGATTTTAATTAATATACTTAGAATTAAAATACTCAAGTTCTCAAAATTGTAACTGAAATGTTCGCACTGTATGTGACTGAGCCGAATTTAAGAGATGTACTTTTAGATTTTTTTTTTTTTAACCAGTACTATCCTTTTAATGTTATGTCCTGTGATGATGTTACAGAAAGAGTAATCCTCTTTCGAATTATGCTTCAGAAGAAACAAGGCAAGAAATATAGACGCTGGGTGTCAAAACATACAACAATCAATTTCGGAATAATATAATTTTCTTAATAATACATATTTTTTATTCACATATATTAAAATTATAAATCTATATGTTCGCATATCTATATTATAGCTTATTTTATAAGTGACATCATAATTAAAAAAAGTCTTAGTCTAATGAATGTATTTTACAAAAATTCATTAAAAACTAATTCATATCTACAAAGAGTAAATTAAGAAATATTTTTGAATTCAGTAAATTTTAGTTGGGAAATTTCAAAAGTGATCTTTTTTAATTATAAGATTAGACCATAATATAAATCTAAAATTTATTCCAGAAATGCTTTGCACTATTAAAAAATGCTCCATAGAAATGAATAAAATAAAATAAAATTTTGAATTTAATGCATTTTATGGGTTTAAAAACTTAATCAATTCAATTAAGCAACACGTTTGAATATCCATACTAATACAATTATACCTAAAGGATTTTATTATAACCCTTTTTGAAATCAGTATGTGATATAGAATGTTCATGCTCGAACTATTTTATTTAATCCTGTTATCAATTCATTGGACTGATTTACATTCTAATCAGTATAATATTTTTTCGTCACTTTTCATTGTCATAATAACAATTAAAATAATTATGAAACCACTAGAAATCCATTAAAAATATTAGAATATATTAACCCAAATCTAGCTTTCACATTAAGATGAGTTGGAGTTCTGGGGAATGACAAGTTAATTCCATTATCGATGCTTATGTTTATACACAATCTCTGTGGAAATTTTAAACACATTATTGTTCATGTAAGGTTACTTAATTTAATAAAAATAATATTTATTATCTATAGAATTGTATAGCATGAAATACATAATGAATATTAATGAATAACAGTATGTTCTATGTGTAAATTTTAAACGTGACGTTGAAAAATAATTTTAATATATAAAGTTATCCTATTTAAATATATGTTTAGTGATATATATATTTTTTTTTTCTTCCAGAATATAGTTTGTTAATTTTTATAATTTTACTATCTGATATGATGTATCCTTATAAATCATTAAAATAAATACTTATTTTATTTCTTAGTAATTTTCTTTTTTAGATAGTAAAGTGGATTAAAACTTAAATAACAGGAAATAAATGAACATAAAACTTAAACTAATTTAATACATATTTATATCATGCTGTATTTTAAAGTTTCAATATTGTTATATTTGTTCAATAATTAAAAACTGAATTTATGAATGTAAGTAAATTCCATAATTATTCAATAAAAAAAAGTATGTGAATTTATGTAAGCAAAGTAGTACGACTTTTTTTACTTTCTTCTATATGTAATATAGAGAAAGTATTGGATTCGCGAAAATTTTCGACCTCCGTTTTTTGACGGATCTACACGTTTTGGGATGTCCTGAACACGAATTGATAGTTTAAAAAAAATGTATGTCTGTCAGTCTGTGGTTTCGTTTTTACACCGTATCTCACAAACCAATCAATGAAATTCAACCAAACTTGGTATATAGTTGGACCCTGGCGGGTCATTGTGCTGATTAGATTTGGGGATCAATCACCCAGCAGGTGGCGCTGTGATCGCATTTTTTCTAAATATTTAACATGGCAGTTTAGGACAAAATATCGTATTTTTCACCGTATCTCACGAACCAATGAATGAAATTGAACCAAACTTGGTATATAGTTGGAACCTGAGGGGGATGGTGCTGATTAGATTTGGGGATCAATCGCCCAGCAGGTGTCGCTGTGATCGCAAAATTTCATATTTTTCACCGTATCTCACGAACCAATGAATAAAAATTTAACGAAACTTGGTATTTAGTTGCACCCTGACATCAACTGGTGCTGATTAGATTTGGGGATAAATAGCTCAACAGGTGGCGCTGTGATCGCATTTTATGCATACTTTTAACATGGCAGCATAGGACAAAATTTCGTATAAATGGGCATAATGAGAGTTATTTTAAACTTGTGATTGTAAAATTAATATGAATTATTGATAATAGCAGTAGTTAACTAGGAAAAAAAGATTGTGCAGGGGGGGGGGGGTCATCGTTTACCCCCCCTGGGGGGGAAGTACCCCCCGGGGAGTAAATTTTCACAATGGTTATCTTTCGAAAGAACTCGTTGATAATAGTAGTAGTTAGGTATGAAAAAAAATTTGTGCATGTTGGGGCATCGGTTCCCCCCCCCCGGGGTGCAAAGTTTCAAGATGGGTATCTTTGAATAGGTCTCGTCAATACCTTTAAAACGAATGGTTGAACCATAAATCTGTGATAATTTAAAACGAAGTTATCGATTTTTTTTTTTACTTTTAACGAAAAAAAACTTAGAAAAGAATCGTTTTTTTTTTTTTTTTTTTTTTTAACGAAATTTAACCAAACTTGGTATTTAGTTGGTCCCCGACATAAACTGGTGCTGATTACATTTGGGGATCAATAGCTCAACAGATGGCGCTGCGATCGCAATTTATCTAAATTTTTAACATGGCAGTTTAGGAGATTGGAGGAGATTGGGTTTTACGTCGCACTAATGCTGCGCAGATGGGCAATTGGCGACGGGCTGGGACACACCCCTAGAGGTTGTCCGGAGACATGCCATCACAATTTTGATCCTCCACGGAAGGGATGGCTCTCCCGCTTCGGTAACCCCCAGAGGTATAATTTTTGATGGGAACATGGAGGACATTGTGGCCACGACAGATTTTACGTGCACCAGCCACCATTAGTGTACACGACGGTCTTTGGCCGGCTCGAGTACCGAACCCGCAATCTTCCAATTACGAGGCCGGCGCTCTACCGACTGGGCTACCGCGGCCCCATGGCAGTTTAGGACAAAATTTCGTATAAATGTGCATAATAAGAGTTATTTTAAACTTGTGATTGTAAAATTAATATGAATTATTGATAATAGTAGTATTTAACTAGGAAAAAAATTTTGTGCATGGGGGGGCATCGCTTCCCCCTCTGGGGCGGAAGAACACCAGGGGGGGTAACTTTTGAAGATGGGTATCTTTCGAAAGATCTCGTCAATACCTTTAAAATGAATGGTTGAACTATAAATCTGTGATTATTTAAAACATAGTTATCGATTTTTTTTTTCTTTCACCAAAAAAAAAAAATAAATAAATAAATAAATAAATAAAAACTTAGAAAGAAATTCGTTATATATATATATTTAACGAAATTTAACCAAACTTGGTATTCAGTTCGTTCCTAACATAAACTGGTGCTGATTACATTTGGGGATCAATAGCTCAACAGGTGGCGCTGTGATCTCATGTTTTCTAAATTTTTAACATGGCAGAATAGGAAAAAATTTCGTACAAATGTACATAATGAGAGTTATTTTTGACTTGTGATTGTAAAATTAATATGATTTATTGATAATAGTAATAGTTAACTAGGAAAAAATTTCTGTGCATGTGGGGGCATCGCTTCCCCCCGTGGGAAGAAGTGCCCCCACCGGAGGGGGTAAATTTTGAAGACGGGTGTCTTTCGAAAGATCTCGTAATTACTTTAAAATGAATGGTTGAACTATAAATCTGTGATGATTTAAATTAAAGTTGTCGATATTTTTTTACTTTTGACAAAAAAAAAAAAAAAAAAAAAAAATATTATTGTTATTTTTTTTTTAAATTATTGTTACTGATTGAATATGTATTACTTTTACCAAAAAAAACTTAGAAAAAAAATCGTTTTTTTTTTTTTTTTTTTTTTTTTTTTTTTTTTTAATATTGTTACTGATTGTTTAATATTGTTACTGAATGAATTTGTATAGGAAAATATAGAAGAAAGTCTTGTGGTGGCCTCAACATACTAGTTAAATGTAATTTCGCACCTTTGAAACTGTAATATGTATTTTTTTTTTTTCCAAAATCAAATGATTTTTCCACAGAAAACATATATTTCAGATCTGAATATACTACTTTTAACAGGCATTTTGTTATTGAAAAACAGCCCTAGATTATTATAATGCAGCTGTAATGATTGTAGAATTTGGCTATTACTATTATTTTTATTATTATTATTATTAACGCATACGTTTGTAATATATTTTATTATGGTGTGACAAAATACATATTGTTTTATTTTTATTTTTGTATATTTTGAAAAGGAAAATTTCCGTAACGTCATAAAAAACTACTCAATGTACTAATAAAATTTTTAAAGTAATGGATGTGAATAAAATTTTCTAAAAAATAATTTTAAAAAAAGTAAATATTTTTAATTTTTATTTAAGTTAAATTTAATTAAGAAAAATTATTAAATAAATAAATATTTATATATATATATATATATATATATATATATATATATATATATATATATATATATATATATATATATATATATATATATGTAAACTATTTTAACTTTTATTGCGATTAATTACTATAACACACCATTGCTAAAAATTTAATTTCTAATAATTTATTCTAAAATTATGGAAAAAAAAGTGAAAATACTTAAAAAATAGTGGTTTATAGCTTTGAATTACTTCTCTGTATTTAGCAAAAATTCACTTATTTGTAATTTTTTTAAAATAAATTTTGTAAACTCTTTATTTTTATTTATTTTATTGTTTTTACCTCAGATAATTATTAAATCATGACCAGACGAGTATTGCCTGTTAAAATTAATATACTTAAGAGAACTATTATTTCAAAAGTATAACTGCATTTTTATTTCTCGAATAACTTAAAAAAAGTGCTCGTATTTTTTTATTCATACTGTTTTCTTTTCTATACTGCTTATATAAAGTTTAAAAAATTAATTCAATTTTCTCCTAGTATGATGAAAGTTCTATTAATATACATATATGTATTTTACTTTTAAATAAAGAATATTCCTTCATATTTGTAATCTGCTGTTTAGGTTAAAATTTGAAATTTGCAATAAATTGAACTTGTTAAAAAAAATCGCGTAGCCATATTTACAATTCTTTATGACGAAATTTAATGTTTTGTGCGATTTTATTTGTAACTGTACGTATGCTGATACATTGAGAGTGCTTTCACCACGAAAGCTTTCACCATCAGTGCTTTTGTTGCCTAATATACAAAAATACAATTCGAGTTGCATACATTTTTTAAAATTTCAATATGCATTCTTTTGAAAGGAATTAATATAAAATATTCATTATAATAATAAAAAATAATAATAAATTATATAAATAAAAACTTTTTTTTTAGTTCTTAGACTTTATCAGTTTTAGTTAGTAAAAGTTTAATATATCATCCCATGTGAAGAAAACAAAAATTATACTTTAGTATTCGGTGTCCATCACATCTTTATTCCATGTCATTTCAATATATTTATTTCTCGAAATATTCTTCAAAATGGCTGTCGAACAGCGATAATGGCCCACCGAAGTGTAATTAATTAATTCATCATATTTATTTATGACAGCATTCGCAAAAACAAGTTTTGTGTATTTGTACATTAGCAGTGTGATAGCCTTTTCAAAAGTATTTAAAGCTTCAACAAGAAAGTACCGATTCTCTGCAGAAAAACACCCAAATGTAATCATAAGATATTTTTCTTTATAATAGCTTTTTCATTCCTGTGATTAGAGCACTTGGACACAATAAATCTTCGATTAATACTTCTCGCAAATAGAGTAAAATGTAAAATTTCAGAGCCACCTCTTAGCATATATTAGTTTCTCTAAAACACCCTTTAAAGCTTATTAATATATTTTATATTTTATTAGAGCCACAATTCAGTTTCCAGATATCAGTCACAGAATTAGTTTCAGTGTGTGTTTTAGTCATGTGCTTCATTTCCTATTTCAGCAAATCGGGAAAAAATATAATAATTTTCTTCGTTATTGTTAAAATCATTATACCGTCAACGAATTTGTCGGTGATAAAAGTTTGTCGATTTTTATTCAACGAATTCATCTAAACAAGCACTCAGTTCAACTTCAACGCTTAATGTTATAATAAAAGCTTGTAATAATATTATACATGTAGTGTACAGGTAATATAAATGTTTATAATAATATAATAAATGTAGTATACAGGTAATATAATAGTTTATAATAATAGGTCAGAGCCCGTAAAGCGTTTGAAACTGATTGAAAGAAAATAAAATCTGAGAAGAAATGTCGGGAATTATGCTGAATGAGTTTTTAATTGCAACATTTGTTGGCCGGGGTATGCCCTGCTGCAGAAGTTTATAAATTCGCCTGCTTGGTCACTATCTTGAACTGCTTTATTTAGCTGTGTAATTGTTGAACGTAAATATCTACCTTAAGTTTTTGGTCCCGTTCATACAGTTCGCCAGGGATTATACTTTTCCTTCTCCATAAACAACACAAATCTCGCGAACAGCGTCTGAAATATTAATACCTCCATTAAGAGCAAAAATCAAATAGTGTCGAAAAACTATAGTTTTTTTTTTTTTTTCTTCATTTGATATTTAATTTTAATGACATAAAATTTAAGATAAAAAAATAAATTTAAAAAATCAACACACCATTTTGTAGAACAAACAATTCTTTATTGAAACGTATAATATCTTTCCTCAGATAATTTTTTCAGCTATAATAAATAAATTTGTGAGATGCGTAATTTTTTTATTATTATTATTTTTTTATCGTTTATTTTTTATTATTTTTTATCGTTATCATATCGTTTTCAAATTATTCAATTATATATTCGATAATTTTTTGATTTCGATAAATGTCCAACTATCGTATAACTGGTATCGTAAAAATACGTAGATTGAGACTAATAGTTTTCCGTCCTAATAAATCGCATTACGTGCATTTATAAGAAATTTTGTCTCATAATGCCATATTAAAGTTTTTCGAGGGAAAAAAAAACTTTTTCGATACTGACCGTTTTGGTACTGATTATTCTTAGTTTTCTTTTCGTTTCTTTTCTTTTCTAAGAAAAGAAAAAATGATTTTGAGGAAATTCTGTCAAAAGCAGAATTTAGTTTATTACGGAGGACTACTAGTTTTTTTTTTTTTTTTTTTTTTTTTTTTCCCATATTGTAACATCGCTTTCAAATTATTCAATTATATTTTTGATAAATTTTCGATTTCCATAAATGTCCAACTGATAATGTCGATCTTGGATAATGTCGTAAAACTGGTATTGTAAAAATCCGTAAATTGAGACTAATAGTCCTCCGTCCTAATAAATAAAGTAAAATAAAATAAATAATACGCTTATGACTTATTACCTAATACATTTAAATATGTTAAATAACTTTTTTTGCGTTTGACGTAGATTTATTTGTTTCACACGCACATATAAGAATAAAGAATTGGATAAGTGGAAATTTTCGGAAACCTACAGAAAAAAGAATTTACACGTTTAAAGATGTGTTGACCATTTTTATCATGTGTTTATATGTATCTCACAAATTTAGTGGACAAAAAATATCTCTCGAAATAAGTAACGAAATCTAACTAAATTTGGAGAATTGTTTTTAACGAATGATTGAGAATTAACAAAAAAAAAAAAAAAAAAAAAAAAAAAAAAAAAAAGAAGAAGATAATAGTATTAGTGAAATAGAAAATAATGTATGTATGCAAAAGAATCGTCACCTCTCTGGGGTAGAGTAAATCCTAGGACGACTGGAAATATTTAGTATGGAACTCGTCAACATATTTAAATCAAATGGTTGAATTATTTGAAATAAAGTTATTGATTTTTTTTATTTAAAATATTTACAGGATATTTTCTGAATTGCATTAAATTGATTTCCTTTGGTCATTTAGTGTTATATATATATATTTGTAATTTATAATCGTCTTCAATGTTCATGGAAAATGTTCGTGATAAATAACGATTTTAAGAAATATTGTGCACTGCAATAAATTGTACAGGACAATATAGAATAATGTATCACCGTAGCTACAAAATACTAGTTTACGATTTGTTTGATTTCTTTAAGCTAAGATTATGCTGGTATTTTAAATAAACCTGGAAACATAGAAAAATATTTTTTTCTGACAATGAAAACTTAAAAACTGAAAGTAAAATATTTTTGTATGACGTTAAACATAAAATTTATTGTGAATAAAAATAATCACGCTAGTGAATATATGAATATATTACTATATTTTTAAAGAATTTAAAATTTTATTCACTAAAACATACAGAAAAATAATTGCTTTGATTATAAAAAAAAAGTCGTACTTTACTTAATATGTTTTTTTCTGCGTCTTGAATGAAGTTGAATTTTGTTTCGGTTCTGTACACGACCTATAAAACTTTGCTGAAAATAAATGATCTTATCTTCATGTATTCCTTGTATGATAGACTTAAATGCCATTCTTATCACATTTTTAATTTAAATTCATCTACTCAGTCACATTTCTTACAAATTACGATTAATGTGTAACGCCCTTGGCACAATTTTGAATAGTTTGTTCAAACAATTTGTATTGAATGTCAAATAAATCATGAAATATTCATAAAGAATTACGCTACATTTTAATTACAAATAAAGCATAGGTTTATTCAACAAATTTGTTTGTTTTCAAATTTATTTCTGCAAAGCTTCAGTAATTGATTTTACATTGATTTAATGTTTTTAATGTTCGTTGTTTTGTTAGGTATGATAATATTAAATAATAAAATGGACTTCGTGCTACGTTTAGAAAGATGTTTTATATAAACAGATCGAAATGGTATTTCCTATTACATTTCTGTATAATATAAGATTTTTCCTAATCTAAATGTTGTCTTTATACATTTTTTTTTTAGTTGCATGAGAAAACTAAAGTTTTAATACTTTTCTTTTTATTCCGTTTTACAGACTTTATATTTGTTTTAACTTTTTAATATTTTCTTTACTCTTGACTTTGATTAAAAATAATTAAAAAAATAATTAAATAATAAGGATTAAAGAATTTTGTTTTTAGAGGATTTAATGGAACTTGTTTAATTGATCCTTATTGACTATATTATGTTGGAAATATAAAAAGAAGAATACAAAAATTGAATAATGTTTTGCATCATCATATTTATATATACTAGGTTATCTGAGGGAATGTCAGTTATAGTAAATATTTGAAAATAATTTGCTATGGATCACTGATTAATGCATAACTGATTAGGAAAGAAATTTTATTTTACAAATACTACCTCATTAACGAATATTATGAATGTAAATTTGTCGATTTATGCTAAAATCCAATTTCCGTAATTAATTAAATTAGCCTTTATATACTTACAAATTTCCACATCGACTTGAGATTTAAAGAAAGTTTGTCTGGTTTTATTCAAAAGAAGTCAATATTTTAAACTTTTTCGTGCGTGTGTGTATACGTATACAATATTTTTACATACATAAAATTATACACATTCTGTAAGTTCAGAAGTAGTCTTCATAAGAAGCTCGGTAACTAACAGTTGGGATGTTGTTGAGTCGGATCAGTGGGGTTTCACTCTGCTTACTAAAACATTCAACAAAAGTTAGATAGAAGTTGCGAATTTAAAAGTGAAGTTTCAGACTTTGTGAGAGTTAACAATTAAATTATTTTCAGTGTAAATTTGTCAAAAAGCGGGTTGAATGTAAAATGCAAATTATTGAGATATAAAATAAATGTTAAAAACGTGCTAGGTGTCCATAAGTGGTTCATTTGTAGAATATATAATAGAAAATGAAGTTCTACAAAGTGATTATATAGTCCAGCTCTAACTTTCATAGTACGACTACAGCGCCTGTAGTGTGGCAAGCGCTTATAACGAAATGCTTACAACACTGCTAAAAGACCTTCCAGACAGCGATACAATCGAGTTTTTCGATCAAATTGTAAACATAGCATAATATTTTAATGGCTTTTTCCAATTTCGTCTGTTCAATCACGAGATCTGAGCACATAAATAACCAATAAATACATTATTTTCTGTTTTTCAAGCAATTTCAAGTTTTTCATTGACCTTTTGTCAGAAGCTTAATCTTTAAGTTACTGATTTGCTGGTCGCCTTCCACATTATATAGTCTAGGCGGTGTAGTACGGTGGCTGCAGTTTAGGAGGGGTTACCTTGCGTGAAACCTAATGGATTTGAGATAGCATATTTGAAGGATATCCATATTTTACGTTTACTACATTGCATTTAAGGAATACATAATATGAATTCATTTACTATTTCGTAACTTAATGAAAGTATCGGCGAGTGACTTTTATCGATTTGTTTAGAATATTCATCATTTATATTTAAGTGAAAAATAATATTTATATATCATAAGTCATATAGAAAGGTAAGGCCATTTATCCTCTCAGTCAAGAGTTTCAATTAAAGAATTTATTTTAAGTTTTAATACAGTTTTTGGGAATTTATTTATTTTACCACACAGAAGAAAATGGAGAGGAACGAAGATGGCGCTGAAGGTTTATCATCACGACAGAGCTCATCCTCACATTTCTTCAAAAGGAAAAATTTAATCTCGCAATAAAAAATGTGTACTTCTTTTGAAAAATCCAACATAGGGGAAATTTAATATGTCTTCTCGATAATATCTACGGATATCTCTTGATATCTCAGGCTGTAAAACAAGTGAGAACGTATATGTACATTATTTCAAACATTATAAAAACTGTATTTACTGAAATTTTATTTTTCCGACTGAGTGAAAATAATGCCTGGACCGGGAGTCGAACCCGGATCTTTGACCGGGGTTCAAAGATCCGGGGTTCGACTCCCGGACCAGGCATTATTTTCACTCAGTTGGAAAAATAAAATTTCAGTAAATATGATTTTCTTCCACAGTTGATTGTGTGATTTTAATAAAAATTATAAAAACTTGCCAATTTTGTAACCTGCATAACACTGTACAACAAATTTTAAGATTTTTTATGTCCTTTATATGAAATTATGCGATTCTGTATAAATAAAAGGAGTTATAGGCTATATAAAGCAGAAATTATCCATTACGTGCCATTTTTGTTGGAGACACACTTCACATATGTATACAAATTTGGTACAGAGAAATGTAATAAAGGCTTAATTGCACAAATATTAAATAATATTTTGACCGCTTCTTTTTTTATATGCATGTTGGTTCTGTCCCTGAAAAAAGATCAACAATATTCAGCTACCATATTTCATTCTGTTTTCCACTAAAATACTTTACAAACATAGAAATAATGTCTTTAAGAAAATGTTCTCCGTGCTCATCACTAATTGTGCCAAGGTATTGAAGAAAAAAGTCTGAATGTGAGTTCTACAAATTTAGTTTTAAATACATAGAGTAACACATAAGTAGTAGAAAAACGTTTCACAATGTTTCCAACAAGATCTCTGTAGTTCAGACATTCAGAAGTGTAAATTATTGAGAAAACAGTGCATAGTAAACAAAATAATAATTGCATATTCATTACTTTAAACCATAAATAAACAATAAACACATATTTTTATCTAAAGGAAAAGGTTTCTAAAAGGTTTTCATATTGCACGGTGTAATTCGGTTTACAAAAATTATCTGACATTTTACTCATTTAATTAAAAATTAAATAATTTGCATATCTTCTCACTTGTGATAAGGATCTGTCTACCAGACTAAATTTATGCAAATTTTTAATTATAAAAAAACTAATCTGCACATATATACACATTTTATTAAAATAAACATTTATGTATAAAGTTTTTATTTACTTACATATAGGTATATAATACTATAAAAATTAATTTTTAATTAAATTTTACATTTTGATATTCATTACATTAAACCATAAATAAACAATAAACACATATTTTTATCTAAAGGAAAAGGTTTCTAAAAGGTTTTCATATTGCACGGTGTAATTCGGTTTACAAAAATTATCTGACATTTTACTCATTTAATTAAAAATTAAATAATTTGCATATCTTCTCACTTGTGATAAGGATCTGTCTACCAGACTAAATTTATGCAAATTTTTAATTATAAAAAAACTAATCTGCACATATATACACATTTTATTAAAATAAACATTTATGTATAAAGTTTTTATTTACTTACATATAGGTATATAATACTATAAAAATTAATTTTTAATTAAATTTTACATTTTGAAATAATTTAGTGTTTTGTTTATTTGAATGATTAAATCTGAAAATGAAATAATTAAATGAAAAAATAAATAAATAATGTAAAAACACATTCTTTCTTTACATTACTTTTCTAATTAAATGCAAATTTAAATTTGAACAGAATATACAACTGCATGCATTTAAAAATTCAGAACAAAATGTCATTTAAATGACAAATGTTTATCCAACTACAATTTCATTACTTTTCATTATGATCCGAAAACTAGATATCTAATTAAACAAGCTAACAAATGAATTTTTAATTACATTCACTTCCCACAGGATTAAACAAATCGCAATCCTACTGTTCTAGATCCCCTAGAAAATATCGATAAATACGTAAAATTTTGAATAAATAAAGTTCTATAATATTCTTTTAGAATTTATTTAAACATATTAAAAGGAGCGTTACAATAAATTTCCTAAAAAAAAAAATATTAAAAATGTTGTTAATTTATACTTTTAACAGCAGTTAAAATTTTAACCTTATATTTTAGGCACTTAATAAATATGGCACTTAATATGGCACTTAATAAATTATGGTTTTAAAGTCGGGAAGAATTAGGAAAATTGAACTTAGATTAAAAATAATAATAATAATATATTTTTTTTTTGTATGAATACATCACACATTAACTTGGTCGAATAAAATCTGCTTTTTATTTATTTATTTATTTTATTTTTAATTTTTTACTTTAAACCGTTGTATTGTTCGTATGTACCTTTCTTCAGACCACTTTTTTAGAAGACTAACTTTCCTCTTATTTCACAGTAAATATATTGGAGAAAATTATTGTGCAGAGAACAAGATGGCAATTACTAACCATGGTACGTAATAACTTAAAATGTTGCCAGTTTGTTCTTCATTAGCTAAACAATATGATTCATTACGTGTACTCTAAGCGACAAAAAAAAAAAAAAAAAAAAAAAAAAAAAAGCCGCACTGCTGAAAAATTGACTTGTACCTTTTGTATTTGTAATAACTTTAAAATTAATCGTTGAAACAAATAAAACTGTCATGTTCGCATAATGGCAAAGGGATGAAATAATACCTATGTACATTTTCTATGTAATAATTCGTTTTATTACACTCTACGAAGTAAATTATAAAAATCTACATAAAACTTTCTTTTAAAACATAATGCAGTAATTATACATTTTTTATTCTATTATGATTTATTATATGAAATAAAAAAGTTATATTTTAATATATGAAATATAACTATTTATTTATGAGATCTAAGTAATTAAAAAAAAAAATATGTATTCTGCATTGGGTTAATTGCACCTTTATGTGGAATTACTGCTTTAATGCGCAATGGCATAGTATTATACAGTGATTTATATAAATCTCAGAAATTTCAATGTGCGAAATATCGCAAATAATTTTTCTAGCTCTGGCAGAGTTATAGGCTTCAAATTTCGAATCCTCTCCCCTCTACCCCGTCTTTTTATAGACGAAACATTTTCGAGCGGATGGCGATTAGGACTATTTCCATGTCTAGTAAAAAAGAAATTCTACTATATCCTTCGTGGGATTTAACTTAAAGTAAAAAAAAAAAAAGTATGATTACTTACAGAATTATAGGTGCTCTTGAGAACTGTTAGAAAATTTTGTAATTTAAATTGAATAAACTTACCACAGACGTCATGAAGTAAGGCGCATTTATCATCTTGAATAGATCTTTGGGGAAATGTTCAAGATACCTCCAAAATAGTCGGTTAGGCACCACTTTTACGAAGATTGTGTTTTATTTCGAGTTAAATGATGCTTTGAGCATAAAAATTTGCCCACTGTTTGAAAAGTTATGCACCTCCGTACCATAATATACGAAGGATGTGTCACTGTTTTAAAAGTTTGATTATAATTAAATTGGTCATATTTTCGTTACCAGATTTGCTTGTTCTCTTTAACTCGAAACAAGTTAAACTTGACTTACCAGAGAGAACCAGTTCAGCCCAATATTTAACTAATCATTTTTTTAATTTTCTTAGTCATCTGAGGTCTTGCTTTTCTAATTCTTTTCAATAAGAATGGATTTTTCTCAAATTTTCTGTCATTTAAACCTGTTTTGTTTAACAGCTGCTGCACTGTAGTTAAATAAATTATGCTGCAAAACAGTTTTTCTGAATCTCTTTTATGTTCTAAATGTAATACAAACCGATTTTATAAGCAATGGCGTTTAAACTTACGGTCATCTCGCTTGGATGAGCAACATGCCCGCCTAAATCAAAATTCTTGTGTAAATAGCCAACAAATTTTATATCTTGCTAAAAACCGTTTTATCAGTATTTCATTAACATTTAATTATTTTGCCATTTTACGTATTAAAATATTTTTTGATATTCCTTTTGTGACATCGTTAACTGCCTTATTCTTACCATTTTTGAAATAATTTCTAAAATTACGATTTTCTTGACAATTACATTTTATCTTTAACACTGGACTCAGTGATGAAGTGTACATGGAGGACAACATAATAAAATCTGTTCGAAAATTTGCTTTTAAAACGACGAAATTGGCGGTTGTAGAAGGTATCCAAGTGCGGCTTCTTCTTCTTCTTTTTTTTTTTTTTTTTTTCTTTTTCGTCGCTTAGTGTATATCATTAATTTGTGCCGCTAAAGTCAGATATAATATGATATACAATTTAGATTTCTATTACAATAAATATGTGAAAATACCTCTTTATAATCGGAATAAAAAAATTAAACACGGCTTTACAGATTATATTGCGATATTTCTATTACGAAAAATAAATAAATAAATAAATAAATAAATAAAAATAAATAAATAATGACAACGCTATTCAACATAACTGGTAGGTAGAATATTGTCTTATTTAGCAATATGAAGGAAAGTTAGCATTTAGTTTTAAATTTCAAATATTGTGAAATAAAAATCATTTTTGAAATAAAATTATAAAATGAAATATATATATATATAAATTGTTTTTGTCTCTTATTGGTTCTTAATCTGTATCGCAACATTTTTGTGTAAGTCTTACCTAAATGTTACAATCAGTTCTATTTTTGTTGTGTTGGTATTGTTTTGTATCATTAATTCTAAATATTAAGGTTAATTTTTATTACGACAACTCTCATTTATGTATGTATATATATATACAGAGAGAGAGAGACAGAGAGAGCAAAATAATTCAACAAGAATTTCACCTGGCATTTGAAGAAAAATTGTGATAATTTAACATAAAGAAAGATAAACTTATTATTCAGTAAAATTCATTTTTCATAAACGTATTTTTCAAAAATATATCGATTGAGTAAATATGTGAAATAAATGTCAGTATATAACTTTATTCAATGCCTAAATCACTTACTATATATATATATATATATATATATTTCGTTGTTTTCTAAGAATGTTTTCTTAAATAATATTTAAGGACTGGCAAGTATATGAAAAATGTATTTTTTCCGCTTCATTTTAATGCATTACAGAAAAGAAGAGATATTTAAAAGCAACTAAGTATACAAAAATATATCTAATTAAATAGCATTTTTTACTGTGATATGTTTTTATGCCATGTCGGTTTAGCTTTAATTTTTATGAATATTCATTATTGTATAAACGGCAATTTCTCTTCGAAACAAAAATGAACAGTCAAACGGACTTTTTTTTTAATAATTGAAAATTTTAATCTTTGCAAGAATGCAATATTATATTTATTTTTTTCCTTCCTTTAATTAAAATTTGTATTCTGTAAAAGAAAAAGAAAATACGGTTTGAAAGATTATAGTAAGCGTTCCATCGTAATTTAACATATTATTTCTTTTGCTAATTGTTGTTCCAAACGTTAAATAAAAATAATAATAAGAAGAAGAAAGAAATCGTTTACAAATTTCCTTCTTAGTTATTTTTCTACATAAAGATTTTATAAAAATAACACCTTTTTTCTAGGAAAAAGTTAAGTGAAATTAAAGTAGAAAATTACTTTATTAATTAAAGAGGATTTAAAATTGTCACATCAAGTATATAGCAATACAAAAAAAAAAAAAAAAAAAAAAAAAAAAGAAAAGAAAGAAAGAAAAGAAAAGAAAGAGAAAAAAATCTTGAATTGAAGTAATTATTTTAATTTTTATTTTAATTAAAAAACTTTACCAAAAATACATATACATATAGGTATACATACATATATATATATATATATATATATATATATAATAAAGATTTAATTAATAAAGAAATTTAGAGATTTTCATTTTATTTAATAAACTATTGTAAAAATATATACGTATATGGAAATCCTTCTAAACATTGCGCGGTGAGAAAAATGAAGTTACATGAAAAATAGTAAGATTTAATTAAAAACGTTTTGAAAATTCATACAATTTTGTAATAAAATTTTCCAGTTTGACAACAGTTAATAAACTTTATATTTATGTGCATGGTTCAGTTGATAATATAAAATAGTGAAATAAATAAATGTCAAATATAACACATTCATTTCTTTACATTACAGTGCATTTACAATGAAATACAAATTTGAGTGTTGGGAAAAAAATTACAGTTACATTCATGTCAGCATTTAGAATAATTTGTTATTTAAAGAATAAAAGTTGTTCCAACTATAATCTCATTACTTTTCGTTATGGTCGGAAAATTAGAATCTAATTAAATAATCAAACAATTCGATTTTAAGTTAAATCCTCTTCCTACGAGATTATCCAATTAACACTGATACTTTTCTAAACCTGTTAGAAACTAAAATATACCATAAGTATAATTTTGATTCACTAATAAATAACTACGGTATTTTCTGAGAATTTATTAAAATATTGTAAAAGAAATGTTACATAACATTAACAAAATTACTTAAAATTGCTTAAATTAAATGTTAAACATTTACTAAAATTACTTAATATTTTTAAGAATTTTGTTAATGAATTTTAATTGCAAATAATAACAAGTTATATAATTCTAACATTTTATTTTAGCTACGTATGGCGTTTTATAATATACAGGGTGTTTCAAAAAAAACGTTGACAAAATGACATGGTAGATCAGTCATACAACAAGAATAAAAAATCGCATAGGAACAGGGGGTCGCAACAGCGATCCGGAGCCGCTACAGGGTGTCTAAAACAATACATAACACAAAGAGAAGAAACAAAACCATTTTAGATCATTTTAATGATAATTATTCACTCACATGCGACTAATGCAAGCCAAATGTTGAGCCTACAGGGGATACTCAAAGTTTTTTCCAGATGCATCGAAACACGCTTGGCATCTACGTTGCATAGAACGCCGCACCTTCTCAAAGATACCAGGTGTATCCCAAACACATCCTGCTGTCACTACGATTCTTCCTACCAAGTCTTACGGCGTTGTAACAGGTGTTTCATAAACAAGTCCTTTTAAATATCCCCATAAAAAAAAAGTCCAAGGAAAACAGGTCTGGTGATCGTGTTGGCCATGCGATTGGTCCACCACGAGCATGACCAATCCAGCCGCCAGAAAAAGTAGCCTGCAGATGTGCTCTGACGCCTGTGCTGAATGTACAGGAGCTCTGTCGTGTTGAAATTTAATGTGTTGACGAATAGGCATCGGAACATCATTCAGAATTTCTGGCAGAACCTCTTGCAAGAATGTTAGATAAATGGGACCGTTAAGTCTTTCTGAGAGAATGTACGGACCAAATAAACAATCTCCCACAATATCAGCCCGCATGTGAACGGAAATATTTCGTTGTGAGCCATTCGGACGTGTAGCATGCGGGTTTCCATTTGCCCACGTATGTAGGATGTGAAAGTTCATCACACCATCTAATGCAAACGCAGCCACGTCCGTGAAGAGAACACTTGTTGCAAAGTTTCTGTCCGCAGCAATTTCTTGTAAAAATCACCACGCAAAATCCATACGATTGTTGTAGTCTCCTGGTTCGAGTGCCTGGACGTGTTTTAAATGATAAGGATGTAGTCCTTCGTCGTGTGCAATGCACCAGACGGTAGGTTGGGGGATATGGGTCTTTCGGGATACAACTTGTGTACTCGTTGAAGGATTACGCTGGAGATTTTGGAAAACTCTTTCTTAAGGATCCACTGTTCGAGTTATTCGTTGGCGACCAGCATTCGACTTGTGCACGTCGCTATTACGCGGTTCGTGTAACTAGCCATGATACGCCCAACGGAGCCACGTCTCGAATGAAGACAATCTCCGTTTACTCAGCTCGTGTTTGTATCGCAACGCCCTCTCGTGGCTCTAGCGCCCTTTACAGGCGTTTGCGACCCCCTGTTCTTATGCGATTTCTGATCCTTGTTGCGTGACTGATCTACCATGTCATTTTGTCAACGTTTTTTTGAAACACCCTGTATATATATATATATATATATATATATATATATTAAATAGGTAAGGATTATAAAAATTGAACAAGGTTAAAAAACAAATTTTTGAATAATGTTATTTTGTATGGAAATTTTGAAAATTAATTTTATCAATATAAAAGCTGCCAACATTTATATTTTATCCGAGCATTGTCAGGATCTGTCTATTCTTCACATCACATTTTTTTTTTTTTTACTTTTTCTTACCCATGTATGTGGAAGCGAAAGTACCATTTTTGGGTCAAATTTTTGAAATTGAGTTTTGTTATATTTACGCGTTTTGAGTTCCCCTGAATCCAAAAATCTTGTTTTTTAGCGGTTGGTGTGTTTGAGTGTGTGTGTCTGCCTGTTATCAGCGTATTTAAAGAAAATTTATAGTATAAAATCAAAACTTGGTATTCTAAAAATGCATCATACAGGGATGCTACACTAAACTTTTCGTTGATATCAAGCAAATGGTTTGTGCACAGGGAAATCCAAGAGAATTCAAATACATTATGTCTATGGATAAATTTCTCGTAAGTACAGTGTAACATCTAGAGGCTGTCTTAAACAAAACGGAATGATAAAAATTTATTATAGTCATAAAAGCACATTTTGTGTAGATTGTGGTATAGAAATCATTTATCATTTGTTTTCAGGTCTACCCAAAATATGTGTACATAATGAGGCTATACATGGAAATTTTAGGATTCGTTATTTATTTTTCGTTAGATGTTTTTCAAGTAAGGGTAATTTTTAATACACAATATTGTTTATACTGCTTATTGGTTATAGACAATACACAGAGATCTGCTGGATTAAGCAAAGCGTTCTTTTCTATTGACTGCAGTTGATGGAAGAGCTTTGTACATTTTATTATGTCGAAGAATACTGCAAAATTAATTTTTCATACCCATAATGTAATCGGTTTTTTTTTTTTTTTTTTTTTTTTTTTTTTTTTTTAATTCTATTTTTAAGTATTTTTTTTTTTTTGTGTGTGTGTGTATGTATTACTACATTTTGAGGTGCTCCGATTAGCAGATGGAATTTATGTATATATGTTAATAGCATAAGTTCAAAACAAATAACTGTATGAAATGCGAAATTGGCATTTTGAATTTCGCATTAGGTTGCTGCTTAAAATTTTAAATGCTGGCAAGTTTGAAGACAAATAAATATTCGCCTGGATTTTTTTTTTTGTTTGTTTGTTTTTAATAATTGTATGAACATATTTGAAAGTGGGATTAAGAGCGGCGGTAGCCCCCTTCACACAGAATTACATGTCAAATAGAATCGTTCCTAAACCTATTCCAGATTATTTTAAAAGTGCGTTGAACTTTATTATCTTACGCTTTTGATTATATGCAATCCATCATTATAATATAGAAATGCAGAGTAAGAGAAAGTCGTGTGAGTGACACACCAGATTATTTAAGAAGAGTAACTTTCTTGATTTTTAACAGCAGCTCAATATATCAGAAAATTGATTTACAAAAAAAGTAGCGCGAAAACGCTTCTACTAGTACGAATGCACGAAATAAAGGGAAAATATGGCAGCTTAGTGAAAACATATCTCGATTTGTTACAAGTTTTTCATTTACTTGTGTCACTAATGTCTGTTGTTATATGTTCCACACATTCAGCTCTTTATAAAAATGTTTCTGTGAAAATTACTAGTTAAAATGAAAACAAACACATAAGCTATAGGGTTTGTACTATTTTATTTATTTTATAGAAAAATAACAATAATAAGGAATTTTAAATTTTAAGTCTGTTGATATATAAGACATTTTTGAAACACTATTGTCATAAGAAACGAATTTTATTAAATGTGTCAGACAAGGTAAATAGAAACCTATTTTTCAATTATTTTTAATGTTCATAACATCATTATATATATATATATATATATGATTCCTTAAATTTTATATTGTACACAAAAGAAGAATAGGTGTTTAATAATTAATCAAACATATTTTAACACATTTCCATTTGATTAACATTTACTACAGTGACAAAATTTTATATCTTTTTGCTTTATTTTTTAATTTTTTATCAATATTTATTATTGTATAAACCATAACTTATCTTAAAAACAAAATAAAATAATTAACTGACTCTTTATATATATGTATATATATATATATATATATATATATATATATATATATATATATATATATAGTTGAATGTTGTAATCACTAAAACAGCATGAAAATTTTGCTATTGTTACTTTTTATTCCTTCCTTTAAATATTATTATTATTATTATTATTATTATTATTTTGTAAGAGATCAATAAAATAAGGTTTGAAAGATTACATTTACCATTGCATCATTATTTAACATTTTATTTCTTTTCTTAATTGCTTTTAAAATATAAAAGAAAAAATGGAAAAAAAGTAATCGTTTAAAACTTTTTCATTGTTTCTTTATACGTAAAGATTTTTATAAAAACAACCTTTTATTTACTTTTTTTTTTTTTTTTTTTTTTTTTTAGAGAGAGAAAGACTTTATGAAAAGGAAGTACAAAATCCCTTTGATAAATAAAGCGGATTTAAAATTTTTCGCATCAAAAATACATCAATATAAAAAAATAGCATCTTGAATAAAAATAATCATCTTAAATTACGTTTTAATTGAATAATTTTATGAATTATACAAGACATACAAATACATACATATATATAAATTATCTCCAGTCTGTAGGTTTTTTTTTCAAATACGAAAATTCTAAAAAAAAGTAAAAAATTGATTTTGTAAAGAAATTTACAGATTTTTCTTATATTTATTGATATTTATTGCCATATAGATTTATTCTATTTTCCTAATTTCTGTAAATGAATAATTCTAAAAATATACCTCTTTCATAGAGAAAATTAATTCATTATCATAATGAATATATAAATTATTTCATTATCATAATGAATATATAAATTAATTCATTATCATAATTAATTCATTATCTAAAAAATTGAATTTAATAAAAAATTTTGCATTTTTATTTAAAACATAAAATATTTATGGACACAACACACGATATATATATATATATAGTAATACAATAGTATCAGTGCAAAAATTTGAAATTTAAAGACGATTTAACTTCGGTATTAAAACAATTATTCAGATCATAAGTGAAGACTACTCAAATCAAACCAAAAAAGAATTAAAGAAAAATCGAAATGAATTATTGGAAATTGGAATGAGAAAAAAGCATTATTTGCCTTCTAACGTTTTCAAGGGCCTAGTAGAATGCAAATATGCTAAAAAATGGATGTTTTTCTGTCACAAAGAAAGCAAAAGCTAAGAATTTCTTTATTCACAGGCCCGAAACACCCGCTGTAAAACCAGAAAAAACGAAGATCAAAATAAAACTGTTACCTAAAAATGATATTCCAAAACCATTTAAAATTGTAGATCAAAATAAAATCACCACTACAAATAATAATACAAAATTACTTAAAAAATTATAATTGAAACGGATGCAACTCAAAGTTCGAATAAACGAGACACATGTAAAATTTAACAATCAGATATCAGCTAAACGCACAGTTAATCAGTTCAAAATTGCAGTGAACATGGAGTAAAATAAAGGATTCACAGAGCTATTCGGGTAGAATAAGGATTCAGATTATTATTCATAATTATTGTAACACGAATAGTGCTGCCATCTACAGTAAAGTTATGAAAATAATTGAAAAATAAATAAAATAAAATAAAATGAAATGAATAAATAAAATAAGAAATAGATAATAAAAGAAAAAGAAATAAAATACATATAATGTCTGTACAATATATATATATATATATATATTAAATAATTAATCTTAAATTGTATTTTTAAATATATCATAAACATCATACATTTATTAACTTATTCATCATCATACATTTATTAACAAATATGAATGATAACTACAAAACTTTAAATAAACACCCTTAAATGCAATAAACTCGCAACAACTATTTCGGGTCGAAAGAACATATGACCCTTCGTCAGGCAAACAAAGAAGGCATGAGTGCTGTAGTCAAAGCGGCAATGCTTTTACTGCAGCCACTTGACTGCAGCACTCGTGCCAACATTTTACGACTGACGAAGGACTCGTGTTCTTCGAACCCAAATAATTGTTTCGAGTTTATTACATTTTATGGTGCTTATTCAAATGTTTGTAACTATTACTTTAAAACACCAGTTCTGTGGTGCTTTTTTATTAGAAATGAGTGATCTTTAAAGAGCAATAATTCAATTATAGTGATATATTTATTTGCAGTGTAAATGAAATTTAGCAGTAACTAGCTAGGTTTTTGCGGAAAGTTTACGTGTATATTTTTTAAAACGTATTTTTACTATTTTTCATGCGCGTTGTTTAATATTAATATTTAACTATTAAGAATAATATTAAGCTTTTCAAATTATTCATACCACGCTCATAGGAAAATAGCTAGTCATAAATTATTCTCCAAAATTTATTCATTTCAGTTCTCTGGTCATCCAGTATTTCATTACTTTGACCGCATCTTGTCTTTTAAGGCAAACATTCTCCCTGGAGTGCAACTTAACTTTCTATTTTCTGTCGTTCAGTATTATTTTTTTTCTGGCTATAATTTTATTAACAAATATCTGATGCATTTACAACGTTTTGCAAGCGCCAAAATGTCCTCTTATAAAATAAGTTAGATGGGCTAAAAATGCTAATATTTTTATTAAATAATATACACTTTCAGAACAAGTAGTACCTTATTATTTGCATTAAAGTAATTCTAAATTTAGTAATTTATATATAAAATTTCGAAATGTAAAACGATGCTCTGCATTATATTTTGCCTATTTATATATAATTAACTGTAATTAAGTAAACATAATAATTGGATGGTTAAATGTAGAAACTAAATGGCGGGATAAAATATATATATAAAATAAACAGTTATGAAATTTACTAATTCACTCAGATATTTATTTTAAAATAATTAGTTATGTAAGGGATTTAATAGTAATAATAATAGAACTCAATTTCTTGTTTTATTGCATTTTCTATGTTTAAGAAAGAGAAAAAAGCATTTAATTTAATTAATTATATTTTCTTATGTATTATTTTGTATCAGTAGCATATTTTAGAAATGTTTTTAATTTATGCAACGTTTGCAAATATACAGGTAAGAAAATCTCAAATTTTATAAATTAGTTACTATTATTCATATTAATGTACACACTGATAGAAATGATTATTTGTTTATTTATTTATTTATTTATTTATTTATTTTTTCATTTCATTAGATATACATTTTACCTTAAAAAATGTCTACATCCAAATTTTTTCGTCATTATTGCATTATATAATACTGCGTATTTATTTATTTTTATTATTTTTATGATATTTTCTTTCTTTCTTTGTATTTTATTGGTAGAAAGTATTACACTATCCTACGCTCAATAAAAACGATAAGAGCTTTATTTAAAGGAGTTCTGAGAAAACGAAAAAAAAAAAAAAAAGAATTTACCTTTCACGATAACAAATTTTCCAATTTAACATAATCACAAGTGAAAGTAAAATCTAAAAAAAAAAAAAAAAAAAAAAAAAAAATACTAATCCACTTTCTTTTTACCTTTCAAAAATGCATTTCTGCATATTTTCTGAAGTATTTCTAAGAAGTATGAAAAACAGAAAGAACTTTTTTAGAGAAAATTTGTATTTGGTTTGTCTGATGAAGACTACTATACTATAATGCATATATACGTAAACAGTTTTCAGATTCCAATGACGGCGGGAAGTTTATGAGAAAATGAAAAAAAAATATGTATGATATATAAAACTAATGTTCACACTATATTACTTACTTGTAATATATTTCTAAAATGGAAAACTAAAAGAATAAAAAAAACTTTTATTCCACATTATTTTTATATCATAGGTAAAATCAGTTTAAAATATGGACTTTACTTTTACAATAAATTATAAATTTTATACATATATATATATACAGAGAGAGAGGAAGGGAGAGAAATTATTATAATGACAATTTCATTAGGATATGACTTACACAGCTGTGCAAATAAAAAAAGTGTTTAAAAGCAATAGCTGATACTGATAGATTTTGGACGCTGATTTCAGTAAAGAAAATTGTCAAAAAATCCCTTGACTTACCAGTTTTTCAAAAAAATTCAAAATTCAAAAGAGATGGAGCATAGATACTAAGTTAAATGGTGCACTGCTGTTGGATGCTGTGTTATCTACAATATATATTTATTTTTCCTTTTTTAGTTCTACATTCAGCACACATTTTATATGTGTCACTATTTCATATGTTTGTACAATTGATCCATTTAATTATTTTTTTATGAGATATAAGAGGATTCCAACATTTCAAGTACAAAATTACATATTTTGTAACACACGTACTTTCCAATTTAAAATGAGTTTCGAAGAAAGGTTTATAGAAGAAATAATTACATTAGCAGGGAATTTCTTTAATTACTTTTTTTTTTAAATATTATTCTTTCTTAATACACAACTATTTTAGTTTGAATAAGAAACATCTCATTCGATGCTATTTCAATGAAAATTTCTTAACACCGGTCTATTGTTCTTCATCATCCGGCATTCTTTATTTGGAACATATTTATCATAAACAATCTACTTTATCCGAAAAAAACGGAATTAAGCAAATTTCGTAATTGTCACATTTCGTAATTATAACTGCGATAACATAACATAACGACAGAGCAATTTAAATTAATCTACTCAGAATTAAAGTACTCAAGTTCTCAAAACTGTAACAAAAATGTTCGCACTGTGTGTGACTGAGATGAATTTGAGAGATGTGTTTTTAGAATATATATATATTACCAGTTCTATCATTTTAATGTTATGTCCTATGATGCAATTACACAGAGTGTAATCCTCTTTCCGATAATACTTGAGAAGAAACAAGGCAAAAAGAATGGAGACGCTGTGTATCAAAAACACATCAGAATAAATTTCGGAATCATTTAAGTAAGGAATGCATATTTTATATTTATATAAATTTAAAATAATTAATCTATATGTTAGAGCTTATTTTAGAAGTGACATCATAATTAAAAAAAATGTGTTAGTTTAAGAAATTTATTTTTCAAAATTCATTAAAAAGTAACACATATCTACAAAGAGTACTTCAAAAAATATTATTGAATTCGGGTAAATTTAGTTGTGAAATTTCGAAACTGATATTCTTTAATATGAGATTGGAACATAGTATAAAACTAAAATTTATTCCAGAAATGTTTTGCACTATTAAAAAAAATATACCATAAAGCTGAATAAAATAATTTTAAATTTTGAATTTAATGCATTGTAACAGGGTTTAACAGCATTTCACTTTATTCAAATCAATTAAGCTACAATTTTGAATGTTTATACTAATGAAATTATACCTAAAGGATTTTATGACAACCCTTTCAAAAATCAATATCTGATATAGAGTGTTCATGCTCGAATTATTTTATTTAATCCTGTTATCAATTCATAGGACTGATTTACATTCTAATCAGCATCATGTCATTTTTTTCACTTTTCATTGCTATAATAACAATTAAAATAATTATGAAACCACTAGAAATCGAGTAACATTATTAGAATGTTTAAACCCAAATCTAGCTTTTACATCAAGATGATTTAGTTATATGGAATGACAAGTTAATTCCATTACGATGCTTATGGTTATACACAGTCTCTGTGGAAATTTTAAGCCGATTATTGTTCATGAAAGGTTACATAATGTAATAAAAACAATATCTTTTACATACATAATTGCATAAAACGGAATACAAAATGCATGTAAATGAATAAGTGTAATTTACGTTCTATGTGTCAATACTGAGCATGGTGCTAAAAAGTAATTTTAAAATATAAATCAATTCTATATAAATATGATTTATTGATATGTATTTTTTCCCATTGCGAGAATCTGGTTTCTTAATTTTTATAATTTTACAATCTTATAAGATGTTTCTTTATAAATAATTTAAATAAACGCACATTATTTCTTAGTAATTTTCTTTTTTAGATAGTAAAGAGGATTAAAACGTAAGTAACAGGGAATAAATTAACATAAAACTAAAATGAATTTATAAACCAAAAATTTTAAAACATATTTATATCATGCTGTATTTTAAAGTTTCAATATTATTATCTTTGTTCAGTTATTAATAAAAACTGAATTTATGAATATAAGAAAATTCACAATTGTTCAATACTAAAAAGTAGCTATATTTAGGAAAGCAAAGTTTTATACTTTTTTTAAATATAAGTTCCTACCTTTGCAGCTATAATATATAATCCTTTAAAAAAGCAAATGCTTTTTTCCCCAGAAAGCATATATTTCAAATAAGAAAATAATGTTTTTAACAGGCTTCTTTTTTATTGAAATGCAGCAGTGGACTGTTAAAATGCAGCTTTAAAGACTGTAGAATATGGCTATTATTATAATTTTTTTATGTATTTTATTTTAGCGTAGTAAAATAAAAATTTTTGCCCTTTCATTTTTATCTTTCTTGAAAGTGGAAATTTCCTATGTGTCATAATACAGTGCGCAAATCCCCCCCCCCAAAAAAAAAAAATAAAAATAAAAAAAAATAATAATAATAATAAATATTAAATAATGAAATAATGAAATAGTAAAATTTCTTGAAAAAAAAAATGTATTTTTTTAATTTTATTTAATTACAATTTAATTAAAAACATTATTTAATTAAACTCACCATTACTAAAATTTAAACTCGAGAAATTCTTTCCAAAATTCATGAAAAAGAATTTAAATACCTAAAAAATATTGGTTTTCAGCTTTAAAATACTTCTCTTTATTTAACATACTTAATTGTTTTTATTTTATTTTATTTTATTTTCAAACTTTTTTTTTTTTTTTTTTTTTTTTTTTTTTTTTTTTATGATTGGACCTTAGAGAATTATTGAAATGTGACTGGACGAGTATTGCCTGTTAAAATATACTCAAGAGAACTATTATTTTGAACGAATAACTGCTCTTTTTTTTCGCCAATAACTTAAAAAAAAAAGTTCGGCATTTTTTATTCATATTGTTTTCTTTTTCGTACTGTTTAAAGTTTAAAATTTAAACTTATTTATCTCTTAGTACGATGAAAGTTTTTTTTAACATACATATATGTGTTTTACTTTTAATTAAAGAATATTTCTTCACATTTGTTATCTGCTTCTTAAGTTAAAATTTGTAACTTATTATTATTATTATTATTATTATTATTTGTTGTTGTTGTTGTTGTTTGTTTTCACCTTATAATAAATTCAACTTGTTAAAAAAATTCGCGAAGTTCTATTTACAATACAATATGATGAAATTTTATTTTTTGTATAATTTTACTTGTAACTACGTTTGTTGATACATTGAAAATGCTTTTGTTGTCTAATATACAAAAATACAGTTCCAGATACATACATTTTCTAAAATTTCAATATTCATTATTATAAAATATTAATTAATATAAAATATTAATTTTAATAATCGAGAAATAAATAAATGAATAAAAATTGTTTTTTTCCTTTTTGACTTTATCAGTTTTAATAATAATAATAATAATATACCCTCCCATGTGAAAAATAAAGTAATATATATATATATATATCACAGTTCAATATTTGGTATCCATCACATCTTTATTTCCTATCATTTCATTATGTTTATTTGTCGAAAAATTCTTTAAAATGTCTGTCGATCAGAGATAATTGCCCACCGAAGTGTAAGTAAATAATTCATCATGGTCAGCATTCGCAAAAATAAATTTTGTGTATTTATACATTAGTAGCATGATAGCCTTTTAATAAACATTCAAAGCTTCAGCAAAAATGTCCCGATTCTCTATAGATAAGTACCCAAATTATATCATAAGATTATTTCTTTATAATAACTTTTTCACTCATAAGATTATAGCGCTTGTGCACAATAAAAATTTAGATAAATCCTTCAGGCAAATGGGATAAAATGTAAAATTTCAGAGCCACCTCTTAACAGATATAAATAAATTCAATCAATGCAATTTATAAATTTAATCACACAAGTTTTGTGATTTTAAAAATATTGACTTTAAAAAATATCTTTATCATAAATGGGGTAAATTGCCGTTCGACTATATATGCATAAAACTAGTCAACATTAATTTATATAATAGGAAAGCTCCACAAAACTGACGTTTTAGAGTAATAAGTACAAACTTTGAATAAACACGATAAATTGTAAAAAAGTCGCAACAATTGTTTCTGATCAAAAAAACTCACGACCCTTCGTCAGTCGAACAAAGTAGGCAAGAGTTCTGCAATCAAAGCGGCATGGTATGCTCCTTTGCTGCTTTAATGGGAGCAATCGTGCTTACTTTGTTCGCCTGACAAATTGTCTTGTGTTTTTTCTACACGAAACATTTGTTGCGACTTTATTGCATTTTATGGTGTTTATTCAAAGTTTTTTAGTTACAACTTTATTGTTAAGATGCGATTAAATAATAATTTTCATAAAATTTCCAGTAGTACTTCTTGTAATACATTGCCCACAACATTTCGAATACAAATGGAGACATTCTAAAAAAAATATCGTGCAATCTTTCAAGTGATACACCACCCATAATACTTCTGTAAGATGGAATACAGATGAAGACATTGTAGACACACACAGAGAACATTTTCCAGACTTTAAATTGTCAAATCATGTTCGGAATATATCAAAACTTGTGAATCCTTGGAAAATCGGAAGGGGGAAAAATATCACATATCCAATATTTTCTTCTTATATTCCAGGTAGCGCAAAATATAGTTAATGTAGTTAAAGCATTGTAAATAAGGGGGCGTCCATTAATTACGTGAGGCTGTTTTGACGATTTCTTAATACCCTTTCCCTCCTGGTGAGATTTTATGAGATTTGGCTTCACCCCCTCCCCCCTCCACTAATATCACGTAAGATTTTTCAAAATTAGTAATTTTACTATAAATGCATTGGATTTTTTTTTCCAAAAAACGCAATTTGCTTTATTATTTTTTTTTGAAGTCTAATTAGACTAATTTTTAAGATTGCATAGATCGTAGTCTAGAATCACAGTAATAAAATTGAAAGATAAAATACTTAAATAGAAATAAAAACTAATCTGAGTCGTTGTGTAATAAAATATTTAGGGGCGTAAACAAAGCATGTTGGAACCTGTCCACGCTTCGCTGTTACTCGGCTCGTACGCTGCAACGTTCGTCGAGTAGCGCTCGCGTGTGTTGCTGGCCGGCGGGGCCCTAAAACAATTGAAAGACTACTGTGCTGCTTCGCAGCGTTTGGATAGTCACGATAAATATTATCATGTCAGATTTTGCCATATCTAAGTCAAGAAACATGTTTTAATTGAATTTAACACAATTTTCTCGCAATTTTACACTGTTTTTTGCGGGAAGAGAAATTACGTGATATTTGCCGAGACATCCCCCCTTCTCCCCCACGTGAAATTGGGTGAGATTCGGATCGACCCCCTTACCCCCTGAACACCTCACGTAATTAATAGACGTCACCTAAGTCTAAACATTGAAAAATTGGTTACGTTAATTTATGTCCGTTGAGAAATAGTTTTTATTTTTTAATATTCGGACTGAAAAATATCGAACACTTATTTAGTTAAAAAGGAACCTTGTAAGATGCTTCGCTTTATGGTTGTACATTTTCTGTTATTGTTTCGACGTTTTAAAATACGTATTTTATTGTAGACTATTTCCAACACTGTTGGACTGTTACAACTTTATTTGTGAGGTGAAACAGAAATGGAGATGCACATTTTTTTTTATTCCAGTGATAATTTTATTTAAGGAAAACAAAATTTAATTACTATTATTTTTTTTTTACATTATCATTCCTACATTACATTTATATTATCATTATCATATTTACATTATCATTTTATAGGGTTTTCCAGAGAAGTCCTGCAAATATCGATGAATTAAATCAGATCATAACTGAAGAATCTCGTCGTTAATAACACCAACAATGCTGCGATGTGTGTCAAAAGCTTGATTCGACGTGTTCATGTTTCCGTTTAAATGTTGGCGAACATTTTCAACATTTTCTGTAAGAAAAAGGTTAATGTAAAAAAAAAAAAAAAAAAAAGAATTAAACGTGACCAATATTATTTTTACATTAACTCAAAACTTTCATTTTTGTCATTTCATGCATTTACTTGATACTGTGCACAGCACAATGTGCATACTCCATAACAGCTACAATTTAAAATGTTTCTTATTATATTTCCTTCAAGAAATGAAATTTCTCTGTAAGTTACCTTCTTTTTATCAAAATTGCATCGAGTCACATAGACCGTGACCTCGAATCCAAAATATATTATTTTTAATACGTCATCATTTGACATACATTTCATTTAACACATTCGCATCGGAAAACGTAAATTTACATTTCCCGGTTTGCGACGACGCGTTTTATTTTACTTGTAAGGATGTGATTAACTTCAAAAGTTGCCACATTCAAATGCAAATAAAAAACAATTTCTTCATTTTTGTGCAAAATTATTGTTAACGATAGCTATATGAATATACTCAGTTTCCTGCAAACTCCTGTTCTGACATTATTTTGCTGAGATTAACTAAGTTAACAAAACTGAACCGAGACTGAAAATCAACTTCGGATTTATTGAATTTGAGGAAGGGGCCTATGCGTACAATTTCTTCACTGAATTTGTATGCTTAAATTAACTTAATTTCGTCGGAATGTGATGAAAAGAAAATTAGCATATTAACTTTACCTATACGTTCCATTTCTGGCTAATTTTAGTTGTCTTTTTCCCACACATGTATTTGTGCTTTTAATTTTTATTAAGAGATTTTTCACACCCTCCCCTTTTCTTTCACTAAAGTGTGATTGCATTTCCTCGCCCTGCATTGAAATCGACTTCGAACTTACTAAATCGCCATAGAAAACTCTAAATACCTCCATCCTCATATATTTATCTTACTAAAACACACCTGATTTATATAAAGTTATAAAATATAGCTCGATATGAAAATTTTTTATAACTTACATATAAAAAGATTAAAAAAGTATTGATCTAAAAATGAAATTAAAAATTTTAGAAAACTTATGATTAAAATACATATACCTAATCAAAAAATAAAATATAGGCTAAATTTTAAAAACTGGTTTTAAGAAAATGTAAATATTTTATGAAAAAAAGAAAAACCTTTATGTTACTAAGTTGTTTCGAAAATAATTTTTTATCGACAATAGGTTCTATATTGATTCACAGTGATTTTAGATTTTATTTTAGTTACATTTATTTACACAGTTTATAATTTTTATAGAAAACATTAAATTATATATTATAAAAAAAAAAAAAAAAAAAAAAAAAAAAGTACTTTCAATCTCAACGTAGAGTCTACATTTCAATTAAAAAAATACATTTTTAACATTTATTGTCAGCGAAAAAAAAATTATTCTTTAATATAGAGATGCATTTATTTTTTTCTTTCGTTTTCCTTCCAAATCTCTCCCATGGTAACAATATTATCGATTATTAAGAAGTAAATATCTTCTTTAAATCTAAGGAGACATAAAAAAGATAATTGTGTTTTTATTTCAGTCAATATTAGTCCATTAAATAGGATAAAGCTACTTATTTCTTCTTATTATTTTTTAATGATCTGGGCATAAAACGTTTCGCTGAAAATTATGGTTTATTCTTTCTAACCATTTATACATACTTGCAGGTAAAATATTATTGGCAAATAAACACATAACAGTATTTGAAAATTAAATTAGATGCACGAAGGTGATTATTTTTATTTAAATAATTTATAAATATTCTGATTGTAGTTTATAAGGTTTGTGATATAATAAACCATCTCTTAATGCTTTCATTTATTTCATTTTAGAAGCAACTAGTTCGATTAATCGTTTCTTTACTTTTAATCATTTCTTTTCAGTTTGTTCGTTTTGGCAACCTGTTTATTTCCACTACTTCTGTTTGGATTCGGTTACATGTGGACTTAAAAATAATTAATCCATTTTTCAATTCTGGTTGAGTTAATGTTTAATCTAATTTTCTTTTTTACTTTGTTTTGTTGCAAGATAGAAACTTGAGTTGTATATTGCTTGAATTATTTATACAACGATCCGAAATCTTGCATATGTTGACAGAGATGCAAGTTTCCTGATGAAGATCATTTCTGGTTTTCAGCATTTTTAATTTCATGAATTCTCTTTTCTTTTAACAGATCCTTTTGGTTAAATTATCTCTTTCCATTTCTACTATTCGAGGAATGTTTCTACTGGATTATTTGATTATGCAAATTATCTCATCGTTAGGCTTATGATTTACATGTGTCATTTCTCTTCTGCGTAAGTACTTTAATACGTTTTTACTACTCAGTGTAATTAAATTAAATTATCACCGTGACTATAATATTAGTCGAACTACATCTCATTTAAAATTTCATATGTTGGTATTTTCATCTCTCTTTCATTTCCTGATGTTGTAAAGGAATTAAATTATTTAAATTACATATATATATATACAGTTTCCGCCGCTTCTTAAAATCACATTCGTCTTGAGCCAAAGTGATTTTATTAAGCGGCAGATTTTTATATCCGGCGAACGTTCCAGCACTCAAGGAAAAGGCATTGCTTCCCTGAATTTGGAAAGAAATTTCAAAAGGTAACGAATAACGGAATTAATAAACAATATTAATTAATTTTGATAGAAAATTAATTTTTCCTCCGAAATAAGTAAATTAAACGCTTTTTAAATTTCTACGCGCTTTCCTTCGAAGGAAACTATCATTATTTTACCAAAAGATCACACTTTTTTTTTTTTTTTTTTATAAATTTAAAATATCTTAATTTATAGTTATTTTAAGATAAGAACTAGGAATCGTCTTTTAATAATTAAAAAATAAATATATATATATAATTTGCAAATCGAATCAAATCAAATTTCCAACATATTACTGCGCTTTGAAGAATACGTTCCTTAAAATTGTTATAGAGATGCTATGGGTTATGTTTAATTTGTAACTATGTTGCAAATGTAAAATTTTCGAGAATGAGCGATAATGGGTACTTTAATTTCTTTTTTTATTTAAAAAAAAATCACAATATAAATGAAAAAAAAAATTGTGTGCATAAATGATAATTTTTGCTGCTGAGCAGGTTTATTTGAGTTTATTAACCGGCGATGCTGATTTTATTAAGCGGCGGCTTCAACAATAATCTGTATTGATTTGATTCCGGTAATTGCAATTTGATCATATTAAGTGGCTGATTTTATTAACCAGTGATTTTGTTAAGCGGCGGTTACTGTATATATATTTAATGAAAACTTCTTCAAACATTGCATAGAAAGAAATGATATATCACATGAAGAACAGTGAAAAATATGAAAACTTATTGAGAATCCTTATGCTATATATATTTCAATTGGGGAATTTTCCCCTACTCTAATTATTTGATGTACAAAATTTCAGAACTGAGTCTTAAAAAGTCTTAGAGATATAATTAAATGAAGTTGTTAACGTGTTATTAATAAATTAAAAGGTTAATGTGCTATTTAACTTGTTTTTTTCATTAATGAATTGCGTTTGATTCTAAAAACTCGATTCGTCAATCGCTCTTTTCCATTGACAAATTTATATCGGAACATTGGAAAGTGGTTTAAACCAGACTTTTTGGTCTTCGCTTTCTCTCTCTCTCTCTCTCTCTCTCTTTTTTTTTTTTTTTTTTTTTTTTTTTTTAAGGGGATGGTGGATTTACTGTCTTAGAGTTGTGTTCAACTTACTGTCTTAGAGTTATGAAATTTTGCGAACATGCACATTGAAATGTATCAATATTAAGTACATTAAAATGTCCTAAAAATTATTAAAAAAATGAAAATTTCTGGAAATGTTTAAAATGTTCCATGCGACTGGGCTTTTAAATTTTTCCATTGATTTTAAATTTTTTTTAATTCATCAATTTATTCTAAATATTTTTGTGCATTAATTTGTCCCTTGACTGATAAGTTTTAAAGACGTTTTTCGATATGCAAATTTTTAAAACTCTAACATGAAATTATTAAAAAAAAAATAACTTATCAATCATTCAAATAATTAATGTACAAAAATGTTTAGAATATATTGATAAACTATAATAATATAAAATCAAGAAAAAATAAAAAAACGTTCGATGGCATGGAGCATTTTATAAATTTTCAAAATAATAATAATAATAAAATAAATAAATAGAATTTTTTATTTTAATTTTTTATTATTTTTAAATATTTTTCGAGAAAATTTAATACATTTAATACTGATATATTTCAATGCACTTGTATGAAAATTTTCATAAATTTAAGACAGTAAATTCATAGCCCGATTTTTAATGATTTTCAACGTTCACCATCTTCTTAACTTTTTACGACGCTTTACAGAAAATTTGTATGTCATTTTATAAGTGTATGTGTCACTTTCACTCAATGGTGTTTTTTTTTTTTTTTTTTTTTTTTTTAATTAATTAATTAATTTATTTATTTATTAGTATGATAGAATTTTTTTTTCCAGATAGCGATTTAGCGTTGTAGTCACCTAGAAAAAATTTTCTTGGATGCAAATGCAAACACTTTTGTTTTTATTAAAAATATTTTGTCATTGTATCTGTCCAGACTATTGGATTACATCAAAAATAAATAACCTTATTTAATAAGGACAAAATTTAGCAAACGCTGTATTGTTTAGTTCAATTGGATAATTGATTAAAAAAATATTAGGTAAAAACCACATTTTAACTTTAAAATTATTTAAAAGAAAAAACCAAATTGATGCCAAAATAAATATATGAATATATTTATTTTTAGGTAAAAAAAAAAAAAAAAAAAAAAAAAAAAAAAGAGAGAGAGAGAGAGAACCTCTTGTCGAAATTTGAAATTTGGCACCGAATTAGCTCGGAAGTTTCCTGTTATGGTCTTTACACGTAGTTGCGAATTCGTCCATTTTAATTCGTCTCCAAAATAATAACTAAAATATAAAAACCGCCAAAGAGCTTCTGAGCTAAGCTATACCAAAAGTAATTTTAAGGAAGAAATATAATAACCGATGCAAGGGAATGAAATACAGTCACTACATGGTCTTATAAGGAAGAGTAGATTAAAATAAATTCTGCCGTTCTAAACTAAATTCTATTTACAAAACATGTAAGCAGAATTTTTATTTATTTATTTCTAATCTAATTTCTGAACGGATTATTCTATTCTATTTTATTTCATTTTTATTTTATCTACATATTTATTTTTTGTGTGAGAGTCGTATATAAGCTTAATTTCTGTAATTCTGAAAACTGAATTTCCTAAAATTTTAAATTGGTTAAAAAAAAAAAAAAAAAAAAAAAAATTTTTTTTTTTTTTTACATAACTTCGTAACTTATAATCTTTATCCAAGTGATTGATATATAAAAGTCAAGGTCTTTTATATATATATATATATACTTTCTCCGAATTTAAGTATAATGGTTCCTTTTTTTTTTTTTTTTTTTTTTTATTCAAGTGGCCGTAAGTAATTTCAACTGTTTTTGCCTCTTACTGGATCTTAACATGTATCGAAACGTTTTAGTGCTAGTTTTAGCAATGCGTTACAAAAGAATATCATCTCAGAAACCCCTCTCCCAGACCCCAAAACTGGCTCGATAATATCCTCACCCGTAAACCGTTGCTCTTTAAATTATACAGAATATATTTTCTCTTAAATGACCTTTCCAATCTAACTAATTAACCTCCCACTTCCCTCATGCTTGGTCTGCTCGAACAAAAAACGTTCATCTGATCTCTCCAAAACGTCTCGCCCTGCGTCGCGAGGGGTCTAACCCGGCGAGATTAACCACAGCAGCAATGTCCGATTGACAAGCACAACAAGACAGCATGCCCCCTGTCGCGAAGGGCCGGCTGGGCCCGGCATGCTGAACAAGTTTAATGTATGTATAAAAAACTGTCTACGCATCGCCCAGTGTCGCGTGTAGGCCTTGGGCCTGGCGATGCACACTGTAATTTCTTTTTTGTTTTTCAATAAACGTCAGGCAGGGCTGGAACTGGCCCCATGTTCCTCCTGAGTGCAGGGAGAACTTCCCCGGACAGCCCTACCAGGACCTCGGTCCTGGTTTAGCTCAACACCGCTCTTCGAGCGGTGAGCCGGGGGCTGTACCGCTGTTCAATCAGTTCTATTTTTGTTGTGTTGGTATTGGCATGTATCTATTAAGTGCTAAAATTTTAAGGTTTAATTTTATTAAGTTATCTATCATTTATATTTATGTATATATATATACACACACATTGTATATTTGTTTATGCAGTCAATTCATTTAAAAAGTAATTTTGCATGTTTGCTGCACTGGCTATTAGCATAAAAGCCTTTGCTAATGTTATGTTTGCATACTTTTGAATGTTTCAGCGTTAGATGTTTCATTAGCTATGTTATGGATAACTTACGTGATTATTGTTCATTATTAATCGCCATTACCATTATTTATTTATTTATTAGTACTTTTTATTTTTATTTTTTCACATTTTAACATGCTGTAGGTGTTAATCTGGTTAGCTCAGTCACAGAAATAAAGTGATTGGCGGAAAATGCCCGAACAACTTCGGCGCCAATTTTCGAAAGTTGCCGTGTGCGTCCTATACTAAAGTTGTTCCGTTTTGATATTATATATTGGAAAATTACAAGTTTTAAAAGTTTAATAAATTACAGACAACAATGTCAAAAATAAGCGATGCTAATTTCATTGTTGTGTGTTACAGCTAATGTTTTTCGCGTTTCTCTAACAATGATTTAATTTTTGTTTCCAACAATGGTCTAATGATATTAAATTTATTGTTACATGAAAAAATTCTTTGAATCTTTCATCGATTTTAGTCTTTGTAGGTTAGAAATTTTCTGCTTCAAAGGTTTTATTATCTATTCACGGTTAAAATACATCAAAGTGATCTATTTTGTGTTTGCAAAATGCTTCCTGACAAGGTAATTCACATTATGTTTACTAATATGAATTTTAGGCTAATATTTCTATCGGTTCACATCTTTGATGTCTAGAGAATCATCTCTGTTAGATATTGTCCTAATATCTTTCATAGACTAATTAGTATAATCTCCAATAATTAATATAAAGGTTAAACTAGTGGGTACAGAGCTAGTATAGGATTCCCTTGACAACGTTTATTATTTTTTGCGATTTTCTGGATGAATTAAAATGGCTAACGCAATTGCATACATTGGTGAGAAATATCCGAGCTAGGTGACAAATTTCAAATTTCTCCAAGAGGATCCTAAACTAAAGCTGTTACATATACATTATACACATAATATGTATTGGTTATAGTTTAAATTCTTGATCATTTCTATCCTGATCAGTTTCCTGGTTTCTCAGCATTGTCATAATAAAATGACATATATATATAGAGAGAGAGAGAGAATATAAAAACTAAAATCTATGTGCAACAAGGTCAAAAAATCAAACATAAGAATCAGAACTGGCATATTGAATGAAAAATAATCAAGTGTAAGTTTATAATTAATAGCGGGAGATAAACATACAAATAGTAATAATTATAATTGTACACATACGCAACACAAATGCATTGGTATAAATTTTTGTGGTACTAAAAGACTGTTTAGAAAAATTGATTTAAAAATAATAATACACTATGAGAAAAGGTAACTGTAGCAAATAGTATACAATACATTAAAGCAGGGCCCGAAATTTCATCTTAGATTACACTCGCTGTAAAAAAAAGTTACTCGCCATAAAATATGATTAACTTACTTTATTTTTTACGTGTAATTTGACCAAAATTTTTTATTGGAAAACGAGGAGAAATTACACAATGTCTTTTATTTTATAAGAAAATAGAAGACACACGATTTTGAAAAAGCGGTTATTTTAGAGGGCACAAAATTGAAAGAAAATTATTAGGAAAAACGATTCAAATGCTACTTTACAGAAGTGATGGAAACATTTTTATCTCAAATGATGAATTTGGATCAATGCACCTTAATTTAAATTAATAATATATGGATATGAGAGGAAAAATCCCTAATTTTTATAGGTGTCACTGAAATATATATATATATATATATATATATATATACTAGCAGGCTACGCCCGCTTCGCTGGTCACTATATTTAAATGAATTTTTGAAAGAATTGAATTAATATTTATTTTTTTACACCACATTCTTGAAAAAACCAAAAAAAAAAAAAAAAAAAAGAAAAGAAAATGAAATTGCTCCAAACTTCGCTTAGGGTACCCGCTGTCTACGGCAGCTTTTTTCCCGCCCGCACTGCATCAGGTCTAGATTTCCCGTGTTCCCGTGACTGTAGAAAGATCTTTTCCGGGCACTTCAATCTGGATATTTATCGACGGTAGGGGGGATCTGCTACAATTTAAGAACTACGATTTTAAAGATGACTGTATCTCAGCATCTATTAAATATTTTAGTTTTGAACCATGTATTTTATAGCCCATGCTATTTACACTTTATTACAATTTGATTCCGACCAATGAAATAAAATAAAACAAAACAAAAAGTTGATTAAAAAATAAATATAACATATAAACAAATAAATTTTAATCATTTTAACCCGTTAGTAGTCGCTAGTTGGTCGATTTGCCGCCCATCCTTCAGTTTTTCTAGATTTTTTTATTCAATAGCCACCAAAAACATAGAAGTGGCATTTGATATACATAAAACGTGAATAAAATCGATTTAACGTCGATCACATCACTTCTTAAAATTATTGGTGACAGTTAAAAAAAAACTTCGCAATTTGTAATAGGTGGCGCTGTCGATAGCGACTACTAACGGGTTAATCCTTTTTACTACGTATATACTACTATTTTTCCCGATAAATACAGTAAATTAAAAAAATTAACAAATAAAAGTTTTTTCTTTTAAAGGAATTAATTAAAAATTGAAAAATAAGAAGTTGTTCTACTATAAAAAATTAAATATAACTGTTATAAATTTTTTCTGCTGCATTACGATTAATAAATATAACAAATAAAAAAAAAAAAAAAAAAAAAAAAAAAAAAAAAAAATTTCGCCTTCAAATGAATGTATTCAATAAAAATAAGTTGCGTAATAGCCGTTGCTAAGATACGCAGACGATAGAAGCAAAATAATAAATCTATGAAAAATGAAGCATTAAAGCCAATATTTAAAATCGAAAAAACTTTAATTTAAAAAATTCAAATTCGAAATTCGAAAAAATCTCGATGAGGTGCACACATGCATGGTCCCAGGTACCTATATGCCAAATTTGGAAGCTCTGCGATCAGTAGTGTGAGCACCAGAGCGCAGATACACACACAGACACACACACAGACACACACACAGACACTTCTCTTTATTTATATAGATGAAGATGATGAGGTCATTTTATAGTAAAATTATCCATAGCATATATTATATTTCACTCCTCCATAAAAATTAATTTTAAAATCGTCTGCTTCTTTTATACTTTTATTTTAATAGAATTTTAATATAATTTAATTTATATATTAGTCATTTTAGCATTTTTATCCTAAGTAGCATTAGCAATAATATATATCACTTCTCCATTAAAATTTATAAGACCCTACAATAAAATTAATTTGTGCTTAATATCAACTCTACGAAAATTTTTATCAATCGCTTCCAAATTTTGACCTAAGGTTCAAATCTCAATCCTGTGGGTATTTACATCAGCTACAACGTTTTCGTCTTTATTCGTAAATAATAATTTAACTGTATTAAATAGTTTACTGGAATATAATTCAACGTATAACTTAGTCACAGCAACGCGTGACCGGGTCTGCTAGTTGAATTATACGAAATTTATTAATAGGTTAAAAAGTTGAAGATTCTTTGTGTAGATGGCAGCACCAAATATATTTCAGCTTTCATTTCAACCCAGTCGAAAGGTATCGACATCTGTTAGAATCATTTGGAGTTAACAGATAATTGTGACTGTCAAATAATAACAGACAAATAATTAGCAATAAATTAAAATTGCGACTATAATTTGAGATTTAAACTATCCTATCTCTCAAGTTGGATCGAACTGCACATGGTGTGCGAATTTTATTATAATCGGTTAAGTGGTTTAGCAGTCCATTGAAGATAAACATTGTGACACGAGATTTATATATATTAAGATATATATATATATTATTTATTTATTTATTTATTAATTTTTGTTACAGACAATTTTTTTTAAAGGTACTTTCATGCAATTACACAAAAAATGTTGGTAGACATCAGCCATTATTTATCAACATTTTATAAATGTTCTCACAAGTATAAACTAAATTTGTCTTAGTAGTTAATAAATTTTTAATTAGGCAAATAAAGGAGATTTTTTTCACATGTCTACATTTTGTTCATTGAAGAAAACAGTCGCTTTGTGGGACCGTTTTTGCCAGGAGGACATAAAATAAATTGAACTAACTTTTGCATAATTTTGTGAAGTGGTGGTGGTAGTATTATCATTAAGGCCAATTTTCTGAACTAGGATTCAGGCCTGAGTAGAAGAGCACTCCGTGGGTTTTTTCTAAGAGGTCCTAGCCCATAACTATGCTAGTTTCGGAGAAAACCATGGAAAAGTCCTAACGGCTAAGCCAACGACCGCGACTGGATATAAAACCCAGTACCTTATGTATACCAGTTTCGAGCGCAGAACCTGTCGGTCACTGGTGTTCCTGTTTTTATGAGGACCTATTTTTATTATTCATGCAAAAGTGAGAACACACGTCAATTCACTGCGCGTATAACCGGAGCACCACCTTCTTATGATTTCATGACATTTTCAATAGTGATTCCGTGTTCTGGATCAAAGAACCGTACAAATATTGGGAATATTAATTCTTTGTGTTCGAAAACTCTGAATGCACTGAAAATATATATATATATATATACCGCCAGCATCTAGAATAAATAAGTGGCCATTTTTTAAATCCCTTTTCCCGAGCGATGCGCATAAGGAATGCCAATAAGTTGAATAGACGAAATGATCGAGAATTTCTAGTCTACATATTTCTAGATGGTGAAACAATATTCTGAATCTTTTGTATGACAAGAAATTCTCTCTTGATTATCAGGAATTGGGTCATAAACCAAGATTATAGTTTCTCAAACCTGTCTCTCGTGTTCGCATTTATTTGGAAATATTTTCAAATAGGTTTGATCTCGACAATATAGGCAAACACTCCAGAATTCTAATAGGGGTTTCTAGAACTCGCTTTCGAAGGGGAATAGAATTTATAAGGATAGCATGGTTTTTTCTAGAGCCGCAATTTAGATTCTAGATGTCAGTTAAAGAATTTTTTCTCAGTGTAGACATAAGCCATGATATACTTCGGCAAGTTTATTCGAAAGTTGTTTTTTTGCGAACGTAACGCAGAAAAAAAGTAGTATTCCCCGTTCGATACAGCCAACAGTTGATTGAGCTTCTCAGTTTTGCGAAATTTTGTAAATTTAGGACTAAATTCTTTTCATTTAAAAAAAAGGACAGAGAACGAAAAACATAAAAAAGAGAACTTTTTAGTCCTGTAATGTTTTTTTTTTTTTTTTTTTTTGCTGTTGTTGTTTAAGAGGGCAGAGTGTTGAAAAAGAAGATTGTCCTCTTAAAAAGTGGATGTTTGGTCAGTCTGGTCACCTTACCTAAGATTAACAGGATTTTACGTTTTTAAATCAATGTTTTTTTTTCTTTTGTAGCACCGTATATTATAAGAACTCTATCTACATTTCCGAAATTTTACTCGCTACGGTAAAATTTCCACTCGTCAATGGCGAGCGGGCGAGCGGAAATTTCGCGCCCTGCATTAAAGGGGTAAAGAACTATTGATAGTTAATTCAATAAATGTATAAATGAATGATGTAATATATATGATGCCAGTACATATAAGTTGTAATCATGAATAACAATTCAATATAAAAATAAAGGCGGTTAATAAAACGTACAAATTTAAAGCACAAGGAAAGCGTCTTGAATTTTAATGCCAATACATAATATTAAAAAAATACCGTCCATAGATTGTAATATATTGAAACTGTTTTGTGTATCGCTGTATATTAGTTACAAACACTATGACCACTAAAATTTATACAACTGATTCCCTGTAATTCATAAATATTTGTAACAAAGCTTCAGTCGATTTTAGTGACCGACATTGTGCTACATACACTGCAAAAAGGTGCCAGTATTTCTCCGTCAAATATACAGTTTAAAACCGTAAAATTGTATCATTGACATATATTTTGCACAGGAATCCTGTAAATCAAACAGGTTTTTTGTTAAAAGTACTTGTCTTGTATATTTTACGAAGAAATACTGGTAAGCCAGCTGCCAGAGTTTTCCTGTACTTTTAACAGTTTTTTATTTTACAGTTTATAGTTCATATTGTGCAATTAGTACAAATATTTGCATACACATAACTTTTAATGTCTCAGTACAGTGTCTCACGCATTAGGCTATTCCATTTTTGCTTTGATATACTGGGTGATCCAAAAGTCAGGACCAACTTTAAAATTGAATAATTGGAAAACGAATCAAGATACAAAGATACGGTTTGCACCAAACGGATGAAAAAGAAACCGGGTTTTGTGTGGCAAAGGAAATAAATTAGTTCTGTTGGCCACCAACAGATGGCGCTATAGTGTTTTATTTCACCAAAAGATGATTTACAAATGAAAAAAAAAATACTGACAGCTTACAAGTCAGCTTAATTACAGTTAATTAGTACTACTACATTAACTGTTCAATGTCCATCATTCAGAAGTACAGCTGTGAGATGATTCACCACATCGTTCACAGCATCTAGTAGCATTTCTTGCGTTATGACAGACACATTTTGGCGGATGGCATCTTTCAGTGCTGCTAGTGATGCCGGTTGGTCGCGGTACACTTTTGACTTCCAAGAATCTCCACAGCCAAAAGTCACAGGGTGTCAGATCGGGAGATCTTGGAGGCCATGCGTGATTAAAGTAGCGACTGAGAATGCGATGTTTCGATGCATATAAGCTTCTAATACCATTACCTGCTATAGTGTTTCCTTTTTATATCGTTTGTTGCTTTGCATAATCCTACATCAGAAATACGACAGCGCCATCTGTTGGTCGCCAACAGAACTATTTTTTATTTCTTTGCCACACAAAACCCGGCTTTTTTTCCATCCGTTTGGTGCAAACCGTATCTTTGTATCTTGATTCGTTTTCGAATTATTCAATTTTAAAGTTGGTCCTGACTTTTGGATCACCCTGTATTTACCTATCCTAAATTGTTGTTTAATTATTTTGGTTCAAATTTCATATTTCATATTTCAATTTCTACGTAACTCAGTAGTATTTCAATGCAATTCTCCAATGTAATGCGAGTTTATGTGAAATTCTGCCATGTTAAGAAAAGAGTAAATTTCGAAGAACATACGGAGGTTTCAAAGTAGAATGTTTCTAGTCAACGATGTTCATGTCAGTATCATAAATAAATTTTAAAACTGGTCAAAAATATTCAGGCGGAAAATAATCCTTACTAAACATGTTTGTGCGGAATTTGGCCCTATTCTCCCATCTTACGAAAGTCGTAAATTTCTAATAATTTACAAAGTTTCCAAATTTGAATGTTGAAAACTAACAAGGATCATAAGTAATACTTTACACTACCGAACTAACATGTTAATGTACTAACAAACTGACTAATATAGCATTGACACCAGATCAGTTTTGTGATTTTTCAGATTCCACAAATATCAAAATATGTAAAAACGCAAAAAAAAAAAAAAAAAAAAAAAAAAAAAAAAAACAGAGGCTGAAAATTTCATGAATACCTAAGTTTTTTACACCGATAGTAAGACGGAGAACAAAAAAACGAGGTAAAATGTTAACACCAAAGAACAAGTTATTTTCGAGAAAAATTCAATTAATAATTAACAAACATTACACCGAAATTTTATGTTCATATGCTCATTTATTTAAGAGTTATGTGCAAAAGAAGAAAACAAGAAAACAACCTGTTGCTTAAGTTTTGGAAAACAGCATAATATCGATTTGAGAACACACATTATACTTTCGCAGTGTTCCTTCAATAAGTGAAATTAACGATATGTGTTTTTTATTTTTAATGAAAAATGCTTCTATTTTGTATTCTTTTAAGAAATTAGAAATTGCATATATAAATTACCAATCCTGATCAGAAATTATCATAGCAATTTATAATTTTTTCTTTATTTAGTTAGTAAAAGATTCACATACAATCAGTGTTATTTTAAATATACTATAATTTATTTGAAACAAATATCTTTAACGTTATTACTCATAATACATAAAAATAAAAATTACAAAACTGAAAAAAGTTTATTATTATTATAATTTTTATTTGTTATCTATTTTTCAGGAATTGGTTCAAGTTGAAAGGGGTCGTAGGTAAGCCATATTTTACGCTGTAACTTCCAAATCAATAGTATAATTTCAATGTGGTAATTTAATTTATTTTATTTTATTTATTGGTTTATTTTAGAATGCTGATTTAACTGAGATTGTTCATACCTCTGTTTGGTGAAAATCTATTTCATAAATTTCTTTAAAATGTAAATTTCTTTTAAGGTATCTGCCTACTTTAAAATGATCATTTTTGACAAAAATATCGAATTTCTATTTTTTATTTAATTTTAAAGAATAGACTTTTAGCTTTCCAAAACACCTTTACTTTTTTTTGTACGCTCATTAGAACCGAAGTTATAGCCAATTAAGGTGAGATTCTTTAAGACAGGAAGTTTTGCCTTTTTTTCAGAAAAATATCATTCACATGCCTCTGCAAAAATTGATTGAAAAAAAAAAATGACCAGTCAAAAAATTAAAGTTGTTACACTGTGACATAAAGAAATGCTTGTCTTATAAATGTGTGAAATTTTGAAGGTATAAATTAAAAAAAAAAAAAAAAAAAAAAAAAAAAAAAAAAAAATTAAGTAAATTTCAAAATAAAATCTTTAAATGCATTTTCTGAAAAGCTATATTTTTCGATTTATGTGTATGCGATAAACCTGATTTCTCCAAAAGTTTTCAAGATATTTCTATGAAATTTTTTCACAGTATAAAACAGATTTGCAATCACACAATGAACTAAAAGCTAAGTTCTATGTACTATTTTGAAGATTTTACATGTGCTTATTTTCTAAGAAACATATATTTTTTTTTTCGGAAAATTCTGTATTTTTCTATGTTAGTTACCATATTTCAGTCAGTTTTAAGAATTTCTCTTAACTTTTAATTCATTGCACAGATAAGGGTCATATCATTATGTATTTCAATGGATATTGAACTGTATTAATTTTTATTGATTATAAGAGGTTTGGCGTCAACGTGAAATTTTGCCCATTTTTTACACAAAATCACCTATTCTTTGCAAAATAAAGAATTTTTTGTTTAAAATGTACTATTTTTCATCATTCTATGTCCGTTTATAACTTAAAATATAATTATTTAATGCGTAGTCTGCTTTTTTAGGAAAAAGTGCTCCGTAAGTAGGCAGATACCTGAAACCATTTTACAATGATATTTTTAAAATTTGCAAACTGTCAATCTTTGAAATTTTATCGTATATTAAATCATTGACTTAATTTTTGGATTAGAGTATAAAAAAGCTTTTTTTTTTTTTTTTTTTTTTTTTTTAATATCCCGGTTTTTCAACCGATTTTGTCAAAAAATAAAATTTACTATAAATAATGATAATATCAGTTCGCAGACTAAAAAAAAAAACTCAATTACTTTGAAAATTAGAGATTTCACAAATTATTTTTTAACGAATTAATATAGGATATTTTTAGACCACTTTGCATTGATATTTTAGATTTTACAAGTTGCCAGTCTTCTAACTTCTCACTTACGTTATATAATAAGCCACAAAGCCACTTTCCTTTTTTCCTCCCCCCCCCCCTCCCCCCAAAAAAAAAAAAGATGAAGAACTTTTGACTCATTTTTAGAAAGAATCAAAAGGAGTCTAAATATAAGCTACTTTTCCTTTTCCTTTTCCTTTTTTTTTTTTTTTTCTGAGCTGTACTCGTCATTTCAGTTCAAGGTGTTAAATGGATTATATAGCTTCATGCATTTTATAGTAACAATATGGATAACTTTAATACCACGGATTTTGACAACTTTCATTCCTTGTAACCGTAAATAACATAGATGTTCACACTGAGCTGAAGAACAACTGGAGCAAATGCTTCCAATACATTTACACAGTGTTCGTGCGTGCCAGGTTTTCTGCAATCATTTGCCGTACAGAGTCAAACCTTGCACGGGATGCAACATTTGTCGGGTCGTCTATTACTATTATACTCTCTAAATATTTAAAATTTAAAATTGCAATATCATGTTTAGCATATGGTTGTTCGAACAGACAACCTTTACACAATTTTACTTTGAAATGTAAAGATATCCAATGCTTTCTGCCGTGCAATGCTCGGAAGTCAAACCTTCCAAAAACGGCACGCAGAAACCGGTCTAGCATTTCCTCTAGTTGTTCTTCAGGTCAGTGGATGTTCATAGAAATCCAGTTTCTCGTCAACGTCAACGTGAGTGCTTCGGAGTACTTGCATTTGGTCGCAACCAATGCTTACCTCCAACGAAAAATGAGAAAAACATAAAAAATAATTTTACATAAAATAAGACAGCCAAAAGTTTAAATTTAGAATTTGGCCTCTGAATAAATCGCCGCGTGACCAGAAATCATTCAGAGTAAAGCACCAAGAGTTTAAAAAATGCTTTCACACTAAACACGCTTACATGTATCATAGGAAACATGTATCATAGGAAGTGCTGATTGGATAAAATCGGCCGATCTTCCATGACGTAGAGCTCAGCCCGGAGGCATTATTACAGGAGGTGTTGCCGGAACACATATATCAGGTTTCAAAAGTGCATTAAAGTTTTTAAATGGCCAAACCCAACAGAATTATCAATATTTTCAGTAATTTTTAAGTGACAAACATATAGGACTATAGGAAACAATAACACGGATAAAACTACATATTAAGTTAATCATGATTTATTTCCATCATCCAATGCATACTAATACATGCACTTAATTTAAATGCATTCTACTGTTCCATTCACATACTGTCCTTTTGTGCTTTGAGTAGTGTGTCCCTGCGATACCATATAGCGTTATTTTTATAACTCCGGTTACATGATCAATTTGGATTGTGAAATGTACGTCCTTGAGACAGCGATACTAGTGTTACATCCAAAATTTCCATATTTGTATATAATTATATTTGTCTAATTGCGGAGATCGCCGATATTAGTTGCAGGAGGATAAAAGGACTTGCAGAGGATAGGGTGAGAACAACTTATTAATTTGTTTCAATAAGCAAAATAAAATTTATTTAATTTCGAAGTATATGGGGAGGTTCGATTCCCTCCCACCCTCACTTGGCTACTATTTTATACAACGTAATGACTAAGATATTAAAATTGTGATAGAATTTTGTTAAACATTTCATTAGAGGGGAAAAAAACTGAAACTTGATTGTAATGTTTTTAACATAAAATAAATACTTTTTTTATAATATGTTTGTTTTATCTTTTAGCAAAGAAGCTTGTTTGAGAAATATTGACGAAACGTCTTATGAAGAATGGGGTGTTGAAAGTATTGGAGAAGATAAATATTTGCTGTTAATTGATGAGGATGAATTCTTATTGATTTTACCAGAAAAAAAGTCTAAAAAAAAGTTCAAGTCCTTACGTAATTTTTTTTCAAAAATGTTCTGTTGCTGTAAAAAATCATCTTAAAGACTTTATTCCACATCTACAATAAAAAATAAATAAATATTTTTTTTTTCCAAATTTTATGATATTAAAAACTTTAAAAGTCAATATTCAGAAAGTCAATATTCAGAAAGTCAATATTCAGAAGTCAATATTCAGAAAGTCAGTATTCAGAAGTCAATACTCAGAAAGTCAGTATTCAAGAAAATATTTAGAAACGTATACATACTTTAAAAATTTATGAGGAAGGATTTCCATCACTATTTCTTTTTCTCTTCTTTACTTTCTTTCTTTCTTTTTTTTTTTTTTTTTTTTTTTTTTTAATAATATATGTAAGGAAGAAACTATTCCAGAATATATGGATATGTAACAAAGTGATGAGGACGGATTTCCCTCATCACTGTTATTTTCAAATAATATGCAAAGAAAAGATGCCATTACTGAAAACTGCCTTCTCTAGATAATAGATGTATACAAATAAAAGAAACTACCATAAATAGACTTTTATTGATAATTAACGAGGATGTATTTCCCTCACTAAAATCTTTTCTATGCAAGAATAATAAACTAAACCTCAACAAACTTTATTTATTTAAAATTTAAGAGGATGGATTTCCCTCAGAATTGCTCAGAAATTATTTTATATAATAATAAATAATAGAAAGAAACTATTGCAGAAGATATGGATATATAACACAGTGATGAGGACGGATTTCCCTCATCACTGTTATTTTCAAATATTATGCAAAAAAAAAGATGCCACTGCTGAAAACTGCCTTCTATAGATAACAGATGTATACAAATAAAAGAAACTACTATAAATAGAGTTTTATTGATAACTAACGAGGATGTATTTCCCTCACTAAAAACATTTCCATACAAGAATGATAAACTAACCCTCAACAAACTTTATTTATTTAAAATTTACGAGGACGGATTTCCTTCAGAATTCCTCTTTTTATATAATAATACATAACACAAAGAAACTACTACAGAAGATATGGATATATAACAAAGTGATGAGGACGGATTTCCCTCATCACTTTTATTTTCAAATAATATGCAAAAAAAAAAGATGTCATTACTGAAAAATGCCTTCTCTGGATAACAGATGTATACAAATAAAAGAAGCTACTATAAATAGACTTTTATTGATAAATAACGAGGATGTATTTCCCTCATTAAAAACTTTTACATACAAAAATAATAAACTAAACCTCAACAAACTTTATTTATTTAAAACCTAAGAGGATGGATTTCCCTCAGAATTGCTCCTTTTATATAATAATACATAATAGAAAGAAACTATTGCAGAAAATATGGATATATAACAAAGTGATGAGGACGGATTTCCCTCATCACTGTTATTTTCAAATAATATGCAAAAAAAAAAAAAAAAAGATGCCATTACTGAAAACTGCCTTCTCTAGATAACAGATTTATACAAATAAAAGAAACTACCATAAATAGACTTTTATTGATAATTATCTAGGATGTATTTACCTCACTAAAAACTTTTCCATGCAGGAATAATAAACTAAACCTCAACAAACTTTATTAATTTAAAATTTAAAAGGATGGATTTCCCTCAGAATGACTCCTTTTATACAATAATACATAATAGAAAGAAACTATTGTAGAAGATATGGATATATAACAAAGTGATGAGGACGGATTTCCCTCATCACTGTTATTTTCAAATAATATGCAAAAAAAAAAAGATGCCATTACTGAAAACTGCCTTCTCTAGATAACAGATGTATACAAATAAAAGAAGCTACTATAAATAGACTTTTATTGATAATTAACGAGGATGTATTTCCCTCAGTAAATACTTTTCCATACAAGAATAATAAACTAAACCTCAACAAACTTTATTTATTTAAAATTTACGAGGATGGATTTCCCTCAGAATTGCTCTTTTTATATAATAATACATAATAGAAAGAAACTATTGCAGAAGATATGGATATATAACAAAGTGATGAGGACGGATTTCCCTCATCACTGTTATTTTCAAATAATAAGCAAAAAAAGATGCCATTACTGAAAACTGCCTTCTCTAGATAACAGATGTATACAAATGAAAGAAGCTACTATAAATAGAGTCTTATTGATAACTAACGAGGATGTATTTCCCTCACTACAAAATTTTCCATACAAGAATAATAAACTAAACCTCAACGAACTTTATTTATTTAAAATTCACGAGGACGGATTTCCCTCAGAATTGCTCTTTTTATATAATAATACATAATAGAAAGAAACTATTGCAGAAGATATGGATATATAACAAAGTGATGAGGACGGATTTCCCTCATCACTGTTATTTTCAAATATTATGCCTTATGAAATAGAAAATAAAACAAACAATAGACAAAATGTGTCCTTTTTTGCGTCTTATATTTTTTGAGATATATATATATACATATTTTTTAATGCTTTATGAAACATCTCTATGTTTAATCTCCATTTAATGAAAATCTCTTTATATTAAATTTTTATGAGTACAAAATTTTATTGTACAAAATGAGAATTACTTTTGAATTTCGCAATGCGAAATAATATGTACATATATATATATATTAAAAATAGTCAACCACGAAAATAAATTTGATATTTAGGACATCGCTTCCCCCCCCCCCTACTCCAGGGATAAATTTTTTTCAGTATGGTTATCTTTTAAGCAAGCTCGTCTATACCTTTAAAATGAATGAATGAAACATAGATCTTGGATAATTCAAAGCAAAATAATCAACTCTTTTTCATTTTTAGCTAAAAAATTATATATATATATATATATATATATATATATATATATATATATATATATATATATATATATATATACATATATATATATAGACCTGCTAACTCTGCTAGTTTATCCGTAATGGTATTAAGCCCCGCCTTTTTTTCACACCAGAATAGCTGTTATATTCAGCAATATGTTCTCATGATTAAATGAGAAGACTATTGCTTTACAACTATTCTGGTGTGAAAAAAAGGCGGGGCTTAATACCATTACGGTAAACTAGCAGAGTTAGCAGGTCTATATATATGTATCTATATATATATATATATATATTAAGCGAACTTGATAGATCAGTATTATATATGAATGTTTTTAGTACCCAGTTATGTTTTACGCTAAAAGAAATAATATATTCATTTCAGATATGTTACAAAGCTGAGATAATTGAACGCTGACGGAATGAGAAAAAAATCATTATTAATGTAACATATTCTATTCAACGAAGTAATGGGTAATCTACAAAGCTTGTCTGGAAAATGACTACCACATGACTTAATTCTAAAATAAATACGGACATTTTTTGTTAATCAAGTATATTTACTGAAACTTACTAGAGATGAGACGGGCTCGGCCCGAGCCCGTAAGCCGAACCCGATCGGGCTCAAATCTTACGGAAGTCTTCGGGCTCCGGGCGGGCTCGGATTCAAGCTAGAAGTTCCGTTTATTTTATTCTTCACTAACTGGAAAATATATATATATAGTCATTTTGAGAGTACCTTTAGTAATGCCATAATAGTCATGATAGTTTATAAATCACAAAATAATCTTGCAAACCTTAGTAGCTTTGGCTTTCCTTTTTCTAAACAGAATTTCTTTTTTCAACGGGTGCATAATTATGTCATAGTGTTATATAGTAATCCTTCCTCCTTAGTTATATTGGGCCTTATTATATCACTAATTCGGATAATTTTTTTGTTCCCCGATAGGCGCGTTATAAACAATAGGCTGCACTATAAATATATATTATATAAATATATTCATGTATACAGAGAAACACACATTATAAATTGTTATAATTACATTTCTAGTTATTTAAATTGAGGATTGATAATAAGAAAATTAATTTCAAAATGAAAACGGTATTCAATTTTATTATTGTGTATGCGTTGCATAGCGTACCTCTTTCAATATCGGGCTCGGGCTCTGATCACGCAAAATTTTTCGGGCTCGGGCGAGCTCAGTTCAAAAATGTTTGACCCGGGCGGGCTCGGATTGCCAAAATAGAGCCCGAACTCACCTCTAAAACTCACATGTGAAACGTAATTACTTTTTAGATGGTCTGTTCGTGCAACCATAGGCTACACATACAGTCGGTAACAGAAGTGTCCGAACCCTAGCAAAAATTTCTATGTAAAAAAAAAAAAAAAAGAGTACACTTCCTACGGTTTTGTTCAATTAATCCTTATCGAATCCTGTTCTTAGTCAGTCTAAGAACAGGATTCGACAAGGATTTATTTTATGAAGCGTACTTTTTATACATAGGAATTTTTGCTAGCGTTCCGACACTTTTGTTACCGACTGTACCATTATTGAAAATTTATAGCCTCTACTACATATAACTCAGAATCGTAGCAATACATACAACTGTATGAAAAACGCCTTAACATTTTTTTCTCGCAGACTAAGGAATGAACTAGACCCGGCAAGACGGTTCTAAAAGTGAAGTCTCATCTGTAGCTGAACAGCCTTATTAGGACCAGCTTAGTCTGTGCTTTAAGCGTCTTATATATTTACTTAACTTTGTCCCCATACCGTATTGCTGGGTCTAGTTGATTCCTTAGTCTGTGAAATACAGACTATAACAATATAATAATTTACATAATGCTTACTGTACAGAATATAATACATTTTTTTTTTTCGGGGGGGGGGGAAGGGGGTCAAAACACAGAAATGGGTTAGATAGTTTTAATAATAATTTCTTTTCTATAAAAATGGTTTTCAAATGCTGTCATTAAACTTAATCTCAAAAATTTAGAATGACCCTTGCCATACATTATTTTTTTTTTTCTAAACAAAAAGTAGTCAAATAATCAAGGCATGAAGGTGTATTTTTCAAAAGACAAAAAAAAAAAAAAAAAAAAAAACTAGTATGTTGTGGCCACCACAAGACTTTCATCTATATTTTCCTATTCAAATTTACTCAGTAACAATATAAAAAACTAGTATGTTGTGGCCACCACGAGACTTTCTTCTATATTTTCCTATACAAATTCACTCAGATACAATAATAAAAAAAAAAAAAAAAAAAGTGGGACTTTGCCAAAATTTTGGGTAAAATGTGAAAATTTTTCTAAGTTTGTCAAAACACGGAAGCCGTCTGACTTTTACAAAATTGGGGGGAAATTGCAAAAATTTGTTTAAGTTTGTCAGAACACGGAAACCGTAGGTGTTTGATAGAATTAAGGGGAGAGAAAAAAAAAAGTGGGACTTTGACAAAATTTTGGGTACAATGTGAAAATTTGTTAAAGTTTGTCAAAACACGGAAACCGTGGGACTTTGACAAAATTAGGGGAAAAATGCAAAAATATGTTAAAGTTTGTCAAGACACGGAAACCGTAGGACTTTGACAAAATTAGGGGAAAAAAGTAAAAATTAGCTTAAGTTTGTCAGAACACGGAAACCGTGGGAGTTTGATAAAATTAAGGGGAGAGAAAAAAAAAAGATTTTTTTTCTAAGTTTTTTTTCGTAAAAAGTAAAAAAAAAAATCGATTACTTTGTTTTAAATTATCACAGATTTATAGTTCAACCATTCGTTTTAAAGGTACTGACGAGACCTTTCGAAAGACACCCATCTTGAAGATTTTTGCCCTATATCACCCTGTTAAAAATTTTGAAAAAGCGCGATGGCAACGCAACCTGTAAGACGATTTTTACCAAAAGTTGATAGGCACTAATTCATGTCAAAGTGCAACTACATACCAATTTGTATGAGATTCTGTGCAGTAGTTCCAGAGATACAGTTGCCACAAAATTTTTTCACACACACACAGACAGACAGACATTTTCTAAAAATGGTAAAATCGTGTTCTACAGCTCTCAAAACGTGTAAATCCATTGAAAACCCGAGGTCGAAAATCTTTATGAATCCAATGCTTTCTTCTATTGAATATAGAAGAAAATATAAAAGAAACAAATAACTTTTGATCTTTAAGAAACATTAAGTAAATCTCCAGCCATTTTTTTTTTCTTTTTTCCTTTTTAAAACTGAAGTAAATCATTAAAAAAAAAAAAAAAAAGAAAGGAAGAAAGAAATGAATTAAAATTATATCATATACAAATTAGAAAAATTATATAGACCTTTTACATGACGAATTCTTTTTAATTTGCGTATATTTTCAATGGTAAGCTTTATATAAAACTTTGCTTATATAAAACTTTGATCTACCACTCATTCACTAATAATTCTTTTTACCACTCGAATGGCTGTTGTCTCTTAAAATGAAAAATCTGTACTCGAGAGTGTAAGAATGCTATATCTATACAAATTACTGTGTCTATGGTTTTATTACAATTTTACGTAATTGCCAGAATTAACAACCTTCTTCTATAGGATTTTTTAATACGGAAGAATATGTGTATAAAATGAAAAAGTGAATAAAAACTAAAAGTATTTTAAATTTCGTTTTTTACACCGTAAAAGAATAACTTTTGTATTCCGCAAATCTGGCTAATCGCACCTTTTGAATGATTCCGCTTTCAAATCTTTACTCCCATAATTAATATGTTAAAAGTGTGGAAGAAAAGTGATGTTTGCCTATACATATCTAGACATTCTTCCAATCTTCTAATCTTCTAAATATTTTTGTTTCAATAACATATCTTAATTACTTAGGATGAATCAGAAACGAAGTCATGTGTTTGCACATTTTTACTTCTAGTTTCCACTACGAAAGAAAAACAACATAGCACGTGAATAAATTTCTAAATGTCCAATTAGAAAAGGAAATATAAAGTGAATGTGATAATAATAGCGTTTCACGCAACCCAGAAATGAAAATAACAAAGAAATATACTTATTATACAAGAAACATTTTTCTCTTGAGTCTATTTCTTGTAAAAAACAGAAATATTTTGTAGAACACAGTGGAAAAACATGTTTTCTCTGCTAATTGCTTTATTCTTTTATTTAAGTGTTCTCTCAGAAATTTTATATTTTCTTATGTAATCTTATATTTTACTATTCACAGTTTTTTTTTTTTTTTTTTTTTTTTTTTAATTATAAATGATAGTGGAAGTAATATCTATGTTATTCTTTTAAGAAATGCATTTTTGATAAAAGTGATAGAAGCATTTTGAAACCTTTAATATCAATGTGTATAAATATACAAAAATTTTTAAATTAGATTTAACTAATACTAATTACTCTTTAGAAAATAGAAAAAGGCAATGTATATTTAAATTTTTTAAACGTTTAAACAAACATATAAATACTGAAGCATTTACTTTTCTGATTCTTTTAATAACAGTTTTTAAAAGTTACGCTTAAGATAAACCAATATTTTACCAAATACGAAGTCGGCTACCTTTTGGTTGATTTCTTTAGAAATCAACCTATTGCAAATATTTCGTTTATATCCATCTATCTCTCTCTATATATAGATAGATAGATATAGGTATATAATGAAAATTTTGTCATCACGAAAACTCCCGAAATAACGCTCCACATCGAACCAAATTTGGACAGCAAACGTATCTTACGAATATCTTGGATGAGTTCGTTAACCAAGTTGATCCAATTTTTTCTTTTCAAGTGGCAGACACTTAAAAATTTATGATCTGCTATGAAGAAAGCGTATTTAAGGCAGAATTTGCTTGAATTTTAATGTAAGTATAGACCATATAAAGTGCTCTATTAAGTTTATTAATGAAATTTTTCAACAAAGTGGCAGATATATTAAGATAAATGGGAACACTTGAAATAAGGCTACCACTTGAAAATTTAAAATTACGATATCTTCCGAAATAATTCTCTATTTCGAACCAAATTTGGACAGTAAATTTATCTTACAAATATCTTGGATGAATTTGTTAACCAAGTTGCTCTGCCATATTGTTTTCAACTGAAGACCACTTGAAAGTATCAAATTCGAATTATAAAAAGCGTATTCAGAATTAGTTTGAATTTTGATGTATACTAGACCGTATAAGTGGCTCAATCAAGTTTATTAATGAACTTTATACCCATTTTCAACAAAGTGGCGGATATCTTATACTAAGTGGAGCCACTGGAAATCCGGCTATCGCTTGAAAATTTAAAATTACAATACATTCCGAAACAATACTCCAAATCGAGCAAATTTGGAAAGTGAACTTATGAGTATTTTGAATGAGTTTGTTAACCACATGTCTCCGTTATTTGGTTTTCCAGTGGAGATCACTTGAAAATTTCAAACTCACACTGTAAAAAGAGCATTTAAGTCCGGATATGCGTGAATTTTGATGTATTGATAGACTATGTAAGTGTCACATCAAAGTTTATTAATGAACTTTATCTGCCATTTTTAGAAAGTATGGATGTTATAAACTAAGAGAGACAACTTGGAATTAGGCTACCACATGATAACGTTTTAATTTCTGATTCAATTCGAAACAAAGTTGGACAGTGATCTTTTTATATCATTATCTTGGATGAGTTCATAGGGCAACTTGTTTCCGAATTGCGGCCACTTGAAAATGTGCCATTAGGATATCTTTTAAAATACTAATCTGATTCAAAAAAATAATTGGATAGTGAACTTGTGGTTCAAACATCTTGGTAAGTTCATTTCGTGAATTGATCCTCAATTTTATTTCCAAGTGGCGGCCATTGGAAAATTTATCATTATGATAACTTTTGTAATACTGAATCAATTCGCATCAAATTTGGGTAGTGGATTTATCAATAATCTATCTCAAATAAATTTTTTGGGCATCACACACCGCTTTTTTTTCCATGTGGTGGCCACTCGAAATCATGTTTGACAATGAACTTATTATACAAATATATTGGATGATTTCACTTGGCAGGTTGCAGCCACTTAGACTGCCATTGGAAAAATTGTTATAACAATAACTTTTCAAACACTGTACTGTACAGATTCAAACAAAATTTGGACAGTGAACCTATGCTTTACTTGGATAAATGTGCTGGGCAACTTACTACATTATATTGGATTTATCATTCAAACCATACTGATTTCAGTGGGCAAGTTTCTCTGCAATTTTGTTTCCAAGCTGCGTCTACTTGAACACTGCCACGTACGACATTTTTATCGCGATAACTTTTGAAATATATAATTTATTCGAACCAAAGATGGAAGTGCAGATATCTTACAAAAATCTTGGATTATTTCATTAAGCAACTTGCTCCACAATTTTGATCCAAGTGGTGGCCACTTAATTTTTCAACACGATTACTTTTGAGATTATGAATTAAACTAAATTTGTACAGTAGACTTACCTCACAAATGCATTTGCTATATTTGTTTGCCAACTTGGCCCGCCATCTTGTTTTCTGTCCCGGTCACTTGAAATTTTTAAATTCTCATAAAGTGTTTTTATGAACCCATTTGCTTGAAACTCCATATGCACATACTCTACATCATATTTCTAATATGTCCACTAATAATTTGTAGCCGCCATTTTCAAATAAAATGACAGTTACTTGATAAGGAAAAAGAAATCAGCCTATCATTCCGAATGAGCCAGAAAGACTTGTTTTATATTCAAATTGCAAAATTTCTTTTGTAATATAAGGACTCTTAGGAATGGAAGAAACAAAATATATATATTAGGATTTATTTAGAAAATTATTATAAAATAATCTCAAAACATTTTTACTTCTATGTAAATTTCATAAAAAGAAAAATATTGAAACTAAATCTTTCATATTATCATCAACACAATCATAAGAAATATTAACAATATTTTTTTATTTAACATATTTTATGAACTATTATTATTAAATCTAAACTTATTAAACCTATGTACAGATATACCTATCAAAAAATCATTGATTTAAATTTGAAAATAAAATTTAAGAAATTTCTTCTATACAATTTCAAATTTATACAATTTCAAAATAAATTCTTTTGTATAATTAAAATTATGGTTTATTCATATTTAAAAGTTTGATTTTTTTATTGAAAATTTTATTATTATAATTTAAAAAATGAATATGAATCTGTGAGGAATTTTATATTAGCTCTACAGTGAGGTACAAAAAGTTGTAGTAGTTTATGTGCCACAAATGAAGCTCCTTCTATACCTATAAAAAGAGCTCTACTGATAAAATACTCTCATATCCGCAGTCAGCAAACAAAAATACTCACTAACGTTGTAGATATTTCAATAAAAGGAAAATTTGTTCCTTTGAGCTTTCAATCCTTAAACATGCGAGTAACAACCGTGCAGTTGTTGATGCAGCCAATTTAGCTGCAGCGGAATCGTTCTAAATTTTAAAAAAAATGTAATTTCTCAGAACCACTTGTAAAAAAAAAAACATTTAATTTCATCAAGTACACGTTTTCAGATGTACTGAATCTGAAAATCAAGTTGTAATGGTTGGTCTGTGTGTGTGCGTGCGTTTCTGTCTGCGTGTCCGTTATTAGCATATCTCGAGAACAAATAGGAACAGGATGTCCAAACTCGGTGTTCTATATCTGTATCACATAGTAAAGGTACACACAATTTTCGTTAAGATCAAGCAAATGTTTCTTGTACAGCGACGTCCAAGAGATTTCAAATACATTACTTCTATGGGAGAAATTTCTCGTTATTACAGTGTAACATCTATAGGCTGCCATGAACAAAATGACATGAACATACAGATTTTCCATGAATAAAAGCATATTTTGTGTAGCTTGTTGTAGGGAAATCATCCATCATTCTTTTACAGGGCTACCCAAACATTTCGAAATGTTAGGGCTACTTGGAAATTGCTGGAAGTGTACTTTATTTTGTGGTACGTGTTTTTAATATAAGACTAAATTTAAATATGCAGTGTGATGTGCACATATTGAATAGGAAATTTGCTGGGTTACCTAAATTTAATCTAAACGTTCTTTTCTATCGAATCTAATTGATGGAAGTTCTGTGCTACGTTTTACTATTGCGAGGAACTCAGCTCAGGAAAGAAAATTAATTTTTCATACGCATACTATAAACAAAGTATTTTTGATGTTATATTTCTAACTCTGATTTTTTTTTTTTTAATATCCCATTTTGAATCGCCTGAATATTAAAGTTCAATTTTTAGTGGCTGATCTGTTATAAGAATAATTTAAAAATAAATAACTACATGAATTCACAATTTGGTATTTTGAAGTTCGTACATACTTCTGAAAAATTTGATCAAGATTGGCAAGTTTAAAGTAAAATCAGTAAACATTTTGGATTTTTCTTCTTTTTTTTTTTTTTTTGAATAAATGTAGTCACTATAATTGAGTGGATGGTATCCCTCCTCAGACAGAAAAATACCTTAAATATATATATATATATACATATATATTTTTTCTGTAATTTCTGTAATTTTTTCAATCTGTTATTTACTGATTTAAAATTTATATTATGATTCTTGTAGTGTTGTGAAGTTTTGCAACAGTGTATTTTTTTCACTGGCTCTGGATCATTTAATACTAACTGTATAGTTGGCAACTTACTTTAATAATTTATTCTTTAATTTTAGATATATATATATATATATATATATATTTAGTATATCATTCACTGTTCCATCGTAAATCATGATAAAAAATTTGTTGTGCATGTGTAGTCGAATATTTATTTTTAATATATATTTGTATTTATTATTATTGTTATTCTTTAACATTTTGTGCCTGACATTTTGTGAATTGTGTTGGTTTGTTTTTCTTACTTTATTTAAAAAAATGGGCGGAATTTAATTTGTAATTGGAACCAAATTAATAGATTCTGTTACAGGAGGTCTAGTGTAAATATGTAAATATTATTTTATTATTATTATTTTTTTTCTCTCTCTTCACTTTTAATTAATCCAGATACTTATTAATCAAGAATCAATTTAATTAAGTAATTGAATTTGGTATAACCCACTTTCGATAAAACTAATGTAAATACTTACTTGCCTTGTGATTTCTATATTCTTATAAATATTACTTGTTGATTGAATTTTATTTATGATTATTCAAAAACATTTTTCCTCTACAATGACTCTGTTTAGTAAGTTTTTAGATCCTGGCAAAAAATACTTAGCTTCACAACAGTATTGTGCCCGGTACAAGGATATTTATAGGGATATCCTTGGATCGACAACCTGTTAGCTATCATTTCCTGCTCCTTTACTTCAATTTAGAGCATGCGGTTCTAATCGATGTAAAACTTGCCCTATGGCCTCTCGCACACAATTAGCTAATAATCAGTCTTTGGTTCCATTTTGTCAGGCATACAATGTTATTTATATATCAGTTGCGGTCTTTGTAAACTCAGTTATATTGGTGAAACTTCCACTCCTCTACATCTACGTATTAATCAGCATCGCTCTGATTCAAAAAAAAATTTCATCTTCAGCTGCACCTTCTAAAATTAAAAAATACATCAAATCACTCGATTCAAAAGACAATATTATGACGTATGGCTTTCAAGATCTTTTCAATAATATTGAGTTATCAGATCTTAGTAATATAATTTACAGTCTTTTTCAAGAATATAAAGCTCAAATTAATCTTCCTCACAATTTTAAAGCAGAAAAATTTAAAACACTTCTTAACTTTGTTATCCATAATAATTATATCTTCCACAACAATGATGTCTATTTGCAACAATTAGGCATCCCACAAGGAGATTGTAGCTCCAGTATTTTTACAGATCTCTATTATTATGAAAAGCAAATTTGCAATGATAATGTTCGATTTTATCGTTACATCGATGATATTATTGTATTTTATCTCAACAAGCACTCACAAAATGACTTTTTCTTCAATTATCCACCTAATTTAAAGCTAACTCAAAATACTCTAACTAATCAATCAATTAACTTTTTAGATCTCAAAATAATCATCGATGGTAATAAAATTTACACAGATATCTATGACAAACGGCAAGATTTTAATTTTAAAGGAAACTTATTTACATGTTTTAATTCATGGCTGTATCTTTCGGTACTTAGAAACATCATCATTAACCATTTATTTCGAATTAATCATTTAAGTTCTGCGAAGTTTAAAAACAAGAATAATAATAACCTAATCACAGCCACTGCTAAAATGGGTTTTCCTAAAAACTTTGTATTTTCTATTTTATATCCTTAACCAAGTCTCTGTCAGTACAAAAAAAAAAAAAAAAAAAAAAAAAAAAAAAAGCTGTGTACACTTTTGTGTATATCAACAAAAAAATTATAAAATAATAAAAGACTATAAAAAAGGTGGTGGTTGGGTGGGCAGATGTTTGATTACGGAGGTGGGGTGATGTTGTAAGGCTGGATGGTTGGGTGGGTTTGTGAAAAAAAAAAAAAAAGCAGAAGGCTTGTTGCATTTACTTTGTATTACTATGCAAACTTTCTTTTTCCACTAAAATTTCAGTTTCTTCCTTTTTGAGTTGTCAACTATATTTAAAATTCTAATCAATCGGTGAATTTCATTGTTGCTTCGTGGTTTCATTGTTATTCATCTGCCTTGAAATTTTGCTTTTTTAAATACATATGGTTCCTGTTCTGGTCGTGGCAGGCTGGGTGAGTGTTGCCGGGGTGAAACTAGTTTAACCACACAGGCAAGTCACAAGTGTTGCCGCCTACCTCCTTCCTTCCTATCTTGTGTTTCTTAGGTTATTTTTTCATTAATTTTGATAAGTTTATGGTTATTCGTTTGTTTTGCAGGCTGTTGATTAGTGGATCTGGTTTCCTTACATTGGTGTATTTCATCCACTGGTAAAATTTGTAAAAATTTTACTGGTCATTGGTGTTTCAGTGATCTTGTATCTGTTGCTTGGCTTCTACTATGCTTAATAGATTATCTTTATTATATATATATATATATTTATATATATATGTATATATATATATATATACATCCTAAACCTGTTTCAGGTTAATTTTAAAGTAGATTGAACTGGATTTCGTGCCTTATTTGTCTTATGCCTTAATCTGAAATCTGTTATTACAGTATTGAAATGCAGTGTAAGAGAAAGTCGTGTGAATGGCACCCTAGACTATTTTCATTTTCTTTATTGTAAATTTTTAAATTTTACTTGTAACCGTGCTGAGTTCATCATATATAAATGTTTATAAAATGTATTGTAAAAATGCATGAATTCTGATCGGAGCCTCCACGCAAACAAACATTAATTGAAATAAAGCATATTGTGTTAAATCTACTTAAAATGTTGATGCTTTGGAATTTATGCTAGCTCATTAATTTTAAAATCCACTTGTATCAGTAAACGAAGCAGTAATTTTGTATACAAAACCTACTAGAAAAGTGTCTAGACTATATGCTCTTGGTAGTATTTAGGGAGCTACCGTTAGAAAGTTCTTGCAGTATTGACCGATAAGATAATAGAGCCATTGAATATCCATCATTAGCGAGATTTGTGCATCCACTTAATTTACATAAATGAGTAAATGAGAGATGTTTAGGCTGTGTGATTTGGGATACATTATTTCTTATGAGAAATTGTAATTATGCTTATCCATGACTTACTAAATCCTCAACTCTATTTATTAATAAGCATATCAATTATTGTATATAATGGATAAATACTCATACCATGTTTTATATTTTATGGAAAACTATTTATTGTGTTTTAAACTTAAATATACTTTTAATGAGATAGGAAATGTTTACGCATAAATTTTATCTTTTTTTTTTTTTTTTTTTTTAATGAAAATTCAAACCGCGGTTTATTATTTTATGCAAACCCTGACATAAAAAAAAAAAAAAAAAAATCAACAAGTAGAGTAGTTTTCCAATATATAATTTTCATATATATATATATATATATATATATGTATATATATATATATGAAATCTTTTTTGCATATTCATAGATAAAAACATAAAAAATAGCATTTTACTGAAATAATAAGACTTGTATGATCCCTTTTATGCAATAACGTGTAAACTTTTCATACATTATTTTGAATGCTATAAAAGCATTTCTTGAGATGATTGGTTATTTATTATTATGCATAAAAAATCGATATTTACTAAGAAATACGTTTAATAAGATTTTGTGTCTAGTGAAAAATTCTTATATATATATATGTATATAGGTCATACTATGAGAGTAATGATTTAAGCGGATGGTCAGTCTGTAAGAAACTAAACTCCTCCACGAACAACTTATTCTTTCTCTTGCTTCGAAACACTTACACTAGTTTAATAGTGGTTAGTTTATAGAAATAATAATAATTATAATATTAACAAATCTGTAAACGTCGTCATAGTACCTTTAATATAGCTCCCCTTGGCGACTTTTTCATTTTTAATAAAATAAAAGGGATCTCGCCCAACTGGTGAAAAAGTTTAAAAGTCGCTATAGGGGTCTTTTATTAAAGCTTTCTTGCCAGGGGAAATATGTAAACTAAATCGTCAAACATGAATATTATTTTGAAACTGTTCTTTGAATGATTTAGTTTAAGTATCACTAGTGGATCTGAAGATCAGGAGACTCAACGTCCTATTTGCATCAGACATTATTATATAGGTCATTTTTATTTATTCCTTATTATATAATAGTATATATTGGTTCGAACGACTTGTTACTATAATCAGAAACATTCCTGAGGGGGCTGCCGCCCCCTCAACCCCCGCTGTATCTCTCTTTGTATACCCATCTGTATATCATATATATGTATTATTAATAAACGAAGGTCTTGTATTATCTCCCTGAAAATCATAAATAATATTAATTAATATTAATTTAAATAATATTAATTTTAGAAAACAATGTATCATTATTATTACTTTTTTAAGGTGAAATACGTAAAATTATGAAAAACTCAAATGTGCCAGTGAAACAGTGCTTAATAATAAAAAGTGAGTACCAAGAGGATATCTTACCAAGAGAATACAAAACATTAAATAATTCAATGTATATTCTGGAATGTAACAATAAAATTAATTTAAAACATGAAATATATTTTTCTAATAAACCTCGGTTTTACATATCTTTTAATTAATAAGATTTAAGGAGCTCAATAAACTATTATGGATGGTTATATACACAGCTAGAAAAAAAATAGCAAATCCCGATTTTATTTAGTTACTAATTGAAAATGCATTAATCGGCGACAATTTATGTGTTCTTTTAGAAAATAAAGCGAAATTTTGTACCAAAACTCAAAAAATCAGTACAAAATGTAACAAACTTTGATTTTTTTTTCATTGGTAATACACAATTTTAAATATATGTTTTGACTCCTGATACCAAAACATTGCGAAAAAATTACCGTTTCGTATATTTTTTTGTACAATATCCATAGAATTATAACAAAAAATGTGCTGGAGTCTATCTAACATCCAGAAGTGCAATATAATTGCAAAAAAAAAAAAAAAAAAAAGAACTGAATCATACTATTGATTACCTTGTTTATTTAAATTAAAATATAAATAAAAATATAAATAAAAAAAGAAGAAACAGAAACGTTAACACTACAAGAACGTTGCTGTTCTTTATTTGGAATATATAAAATATAAAATGGCCAGTAAATGGTTAAAAAAAAAAAAGAAAGAGAGAAAGAAAAAGAAGTTGAGCGCGCTATTAAGTAATGAAAAAAAAAAAAAAAAAAAAAAAAAAGAAGAAGAAGAAGAAAGAAAAAAGCATATTGGAAAAGACTACATATTGGTGAAATGAAATCTTTAATGTTTAGTTTTATTATTTTTTTCTTTTTTGTCGTAACCATTTAAAGGGTTTAGACCATTTAAAGGGTTTTCAAATTAGTAACGCGTAAACCTAATTTTTTCCACAAAAGAATTGTGATCGAATCCCATTCAATATGGACAATATTCCTGTGACGTCACAGTGGGTAAAATCGTCGAACACGTGGCCGATATTTTGTAAACAAATTAGATTCAAGATGCCATTTTATTGTTACGCATAACCTTTTCCTAAATATTTCTCCAGTGAAACTTAATCAGATATCTGTTCAAACAAGAACAAAAGAGAAATGTAAACAAATGATTCGAATGATAAAGTTAAGACTATTCCATATCGTAAAATTGCAGGACATTTTATGTATACACACATATATATAAATAAAGAATAAAAGATTAATAAGAACATTTTATACACACACACATATATATAGACAACAAAGCTTAAATAATTAGAATTTCAATCACTTTAATAAAGGAATTTAATAAATGGAACATATATTTAAATTTGTTAACATCGCCACAGTTCACATGACAACATTTAATAATACATATGTTGATTAATATTAAAGTATATTACTAAAACTGGATTAAAAACAAAACAAAGGTATCAATATATCACTCTTACTTCAATTTCATATAATCTGTAACTCTTATAAATAAGATTGCAAGATAAAAATTTGTAGGCCACAATGCTTTGCTATGGTAGAGTTGAGAATTGTTTTCCGAAAACAGCTGATTTTTTATAGTCTCGAACCCAAAGGAGGAATATGGTCCATTATGCATTTGTATGGAATAGAAGTAGTGAAAAAAAATTGTGTTGACGAATGACCCGCGTTTCTCCGGAAATCCTGCTAAACATTACGCGTGAAAAGTTGCATGAAAAACAGTAAGATTAATTAAAAACGTTTTAAATACAACGTTTTTCATACAAATTTGCAATAAAATTTTCCAGTTTGACAACAGTTAATAAACTCTATATTTATGTGGATAGTTCAGTTGATAATATAAAATAGTGAAATAATTAAATGTAAAATATAATACATTCATTTCTTTACTTTACAGTGCATTTATAATGAAATACAAATTTGAGTGTAGGAAAAAAAAAAACAGTTACATCCATATAAGAATTTAGAATAACTTGTTATTTAAATAATAAAAGTTATTCCAACTATAATCTAATTAATTTTCGTTACGGTCGGAAAATTAGAATCTAATTAAATAATCAAACAGTTCGATTTTTAATTAAATTGTGTTCTTACAAGATTATCCAATTAACATTGATACTTTTCTAAACCTCTTAGAAATCAATTATAACATAAGTATAATTTTGATTCACTAATAAAATACTACGGTATTTTTTGAGAATTTATTTAAATATTGTAAAAGAAATGTTACATAACATTAACTAAAATTACTTAAAATTGCTTAAATTAAATGTTAAACATTTACTAAAATTACTTTTTTTTTTAAGAAAATTGTTAATGAATAATTTTAATTACAATTAATAACAATTTATAGAATTCTAACATTTTATTTTAGCTACGTATGGCGTTTGATAATATACATACATATATATTATGTCGACGAATACTGCAAAATTAATTTTTCATACTCATAATGTAAACGATTTTTTTTTTAATTCTATTTTTAGCTTTTTTTTTTTTTTTTTGTGTGTGTGTGTGTATGTGTGTATTACTACATTTTGAGGTGTTCCGATTAGCAGATGGAATTTATGTATATATGTTAATAGTATAACTTAAAAACAAATAACTGTATGAAATGCAAAATTTGCATTAGGTTGCCGCTTAAAATTTTAAATGCTGGCAAGTTTGAAGACAAATAAATATTCGCCTGGATTTTTTTTAAATAATTGTATGAACGTATTTGAAAGTGGGATTACGAGGGGCGGTAGCCCCCTTCACACAGTATTACATGTCAAATAGAATCGTTCCTAAACCTAATATAGATTATTTTAAAAGTGTATTGAACTTTATTATCTTACGCTTTTGATTATATGCAATCCATCATTGTAATATAGAAATGCAGAGTAAGAGAAAGTCGTGTGAGTGACACACCAGATTATTGCAGAAGGGTAACTTTCTTTATTTTTATCTGCAGCTCAATATATCAGAAAATTGATTTACAAAAAATGTAGCGCAAAAACACTTCTACTAGTCCGAATTCTCGAAATAAATTGAAAAGATTATAAACATATCTCACACAACTCATCAGTCAAAACATATCTTATTTTGTTAAAAGTCTTTCATTTACTAATGCCTGGCGTTATATGTTCCACACATTCAGCTCTTAATAAAAATGTTTCTGTGAAAATTCCTAGTTAAAATTGAAAGAAACACATAAGCTATAGCGTTTGTACAATTTTATTTATTTTATAGAAAATAAATAACAATAATAAGGAACTTTAAATTTCAAGTCTGGTGATATATAAGACATTTTTAAAACACTATTGTCGTAAGAAACGAATTTTATTAAATGTATCAGACTAAATTAATTAAGCATGACTACTATTAGGCGTAGAAACAGCGTTTATACGCATTGATGATAAACGGTAATAATACAAGGCAAATAGAAACCTATTTTTCAATTATTTTTAATGTTCATAACACATTTCCATTTGAATAACATTTACTACAGCGACAAACCTTTATATCTTTTTGCTTTATATTTAATTTTTTATCAATATTTATTATTGTATAAACCATAACTTTTCTTAAAAACAAAAATTAAATAATTAAACTGACTCTTTATATAAATATAGCTGAATGTCGTAATCACTAAAACAGCATGAAAATTTTGCTATTGTCATTTTTATTCCTACCTTTAAATATTATTATTATTATTTTTATTATTTTGTAAGAGAGCAATAAAATGAGGTTTGAAAGATTACTTTTACCATTGCATAATTATTTAACATTTTATTTATTTTCTTAATTGCTTTTAAAACATTTAAAAAATGGAAAAAAATAATCGTTTTAAACTTTTTCATTGTTTCTTTATACGTAAAGATTTTCATAAAAACAACTTTTACTTATTTTTTTTAGAGAGAAAGACTTTATGAAAAGGAAGTACAAAATCCCTTTGATAAATAAAGCGGATTTAAAATTTTCCGCATCAAAAATACATCAATCCAAAAAAATAGAATCTTGAATTAAAATAATCATCTTAAATTAAGTTTTAATTAAGTAATTTTATGAATTATACAATACATACAAATACATACATATATATATAAATTATCTCCAGTTTTGTAGGATTTTTTTTAATACGAAAATTCTGAAAAAATATAGAAATTGATTTTGTAAAGAAATTTCGAGATTTTTCTCATTTATATTTATTCCCACATAGATTTATTCTATTTTTCCTAATTTATGTTAATGAATAATTCTAAAAATATACCTCTTTCATAGAAAAAATTAATTCATTATCATAATGAATATATAAATTAATTCATTATCTAAAAAATTCAATTTAATATAAAATTTTGCATTTTTATTTAAAACATAAAAGATTTATGGACACAAAACACGATATATATATATATATATATATATATATATATATATATATATATATATATATTTAATATATATATATATATATATATATATATATATATATATATATATATATATATATATATATTAAATAATTAATCTTAAATTGTATTTTTAAATATATCATAAACATCATACATTTATTAACTTATACGTCTTCATGTAACAAATATGAATGATAACTACAAAATTTTGAATAAACACCATAAAATTCAATAAACTCGCAACAACTATATCGAGTCGAAAGAACACAGGACCTTTCGTCAGGCAAACAAAGAAGGCATGAGTGCTGCAGTCAAAGCGTTAATACTTTTACTGCAGCCACTTGACTGCAGCACTCGTGCCAACATTTTGCGCCTGACGAAGGGTCGCGTGTTTTTTCGAAACGAAACAATTGTTTCGAGTTTATTACATTTTCTGGTGCTTATTCAAAAGTTTCAAACTATTACTTTAAAACACCAGTTCTGTGGTGCTTTCTTATTAAAAATGAGTGATATTTAAAGAGCAATAATTCAATTATAGAAATAAATTTATTTGTAGTGTAAATTAAATTTAACTGTAACTAGCTAGGTTTTTGCGGAAAGTTTACGTATATATTTTTTAAACGTATTTGTACTATTTTTCATGCGCGTTGTTTAATATTAATATTTAACTATTATGAATAATATTAAGCTTTTCAAATTATTCATATCACGCTCATAGGAAAATAGCTTGTCATAAATTATTCTCGGAAATTTATTCATTTCAGTTCTCTGGTCATCCAGTATTTCATTGCTTTGACCGCATCTTGTCTTTTAAGGCAAACATTCTCCCTGGAGTGTAACTTAACTTTCTATTTTCTCTCGTTTTTTTTTTTTTTTTACTGGCTATAATTTTATTAACAAATATCTGATGCATTTACAACGTTTTGTAAGTGTCAAAATGTCCTCTTATAAAATGACTTAGATGGGGTAAAAATGCTAATATTTTTATTGAATAATATACACTTTCAAAACAAGTAGTACATTATTATTTGCATTAAAGTAATTCTTAATTTAATAATTTATATATAAAATTTCGAAATGTAAAACGATGCTCTTCATTATATTTTGCCTATTTATATATAACTAAATGTAATTAAGTAAACATAATATTTGGATGGTTAAATGTAGAAACTAAATGGCAGGATAAAAAATATATATAAAATAAACAGCTACCAAATTTACTGATTCACTCAGATGTTTATTTAAAAATAATTAGTTATGTAAGGGATTTAATAGTAATACTAATAGAACTCAATTTCTTGTTTTATTGCCTTTTCTATGTTTAAGAAAGCGAAAAAAACATTTAATTTAATTAATTATATTTTCTTATGTATTATTTTGTATCAGTAGCATATTTTAGACATGTTTTTAATGTATGCAACATTTGCAAATATACAGGTAAGAAAATCTCAAATTTTATAAATTAGTTACTATTATTCATATTAAGATAGACACTGATAGAAATGTTTATTTCATTTTTTCATTTCTTTAGATATACATTTTACCTTAGAAAATGTTTGCATCCAAATTTTTTCGTCATTAATGCATTATATAATACTGCGTATGTATTTATTTTTATTATTTTTATGATATTTTCTTTCTTTCTTTGTATTTTATTGGTAGAAAGTATTACACTATCCTACGCTCAATAAAAATGATAAGAGTTTTATTTAAAGAAGTTCTGAGAAAACGAAAAAAAAAAAAAAAAAAAGAACTTACCTTTCACGATAACAAATTTTCCAATTTAACATAATCACAAGTGAAAGTAAAATCTAAAAAAAAAAAAAAAAAAAAAAAGAAAAAAAAATTCTAATGCATTTTCCTTTTACCTTTCAAAAATGCATTTCTGCATATTTTCCGTAGCATTTCTAAGAAGTAGGATAAACAGAAAGAACTTCTTTGAGAGAAAATTTGTATTTGGTTTATCTGATGAAGACTACTATACTATAATGTATATGTAGGTAAACAGTTTTCAGATTCCAACGACGGCGGGAAGTTTATGAGAAAATGAAAAAAAAAATGTGTATGATATATAAAACTAATTTACACACTATATTACTTACTTGTAATATATTTCTAAAATGGAAAACCAAGAGAATAAAAGAAACATTTATTCCACAGTATTGTTAAATCATAGGTAAAATCAGTTTAAAATATGGAATTTACTTTTACAATAAATTATAAATTATATATATATATACATATATATATATATATATATATATATATATATATATATATATATTACTATAATGACAATTTCATTAGCATATGAATTACACAGCTGTGCAAATAAAAAAGTGTTTAAAAGCAATAGCTGATACTGATAGATTTTGGACGCTGATTTCAGTAAAGAAAATTGTCAAAAAATCCCGTGACTTACCAGTTTTTCAAAAAATTCAAAATTCAAATTGATGGAGCATAGATACCAAGGTAGATGGTACACTGCTGTTGGATGCTGTGTTATCTAAAATATTTATTTATTTTTCCTTTTTTAGTTCTACATTTAGCACACATTTTATATGTGTCACTATTTCCTATGTTTGTACAATTGATCAATTTAATCATTTTTTATGAGATGTAAGAGGATTCCAACATTTCAAATACAAAATTACATATTTTGTAACACACGTATTTCCCAATTTAAAATGAGTTTCGAAGAAAGGTTTATAGAAGAAGAACTTACATTAGCAGGGAATTCCTTTAATTACATTTTTTTAAATATTATTCTTTCCTAATACACAACTATTTTAGTTTAAATAAGAAACATATCATGCCATGTTATTTCAATGAAAAATTCTTCATCCGGCATTCTTTATTTGGAATATATTTATCATATACAATCTCCTTTATCCGAAAAAATGGAACTAAGCAAATTTCGTAATTGTCACATTTCGTAATTATAACAGCGATAACATAACATATTGTCAGAGCAATTTAAATTCATCTACTCATAATTAAAGAACTCAAGTTCTCAAAATTGTAATAGAAATGTACGCACTGTGTGTGACTGACAAGGAAACATTCAAAAGGTGTCATCTTCAAAAAACATTGAAAAAAAAAAATATATTTGATTCTACTCTTCATAAAACACCAGAAAATGAAAAAAATACCGGCTGAAATTAATTACAGCGACCACAAAAAATTATCAAAATTAAGCATATTTGGCGATTTCACACTGCTAGGCGATTAATTTTGAGTACTTGGCGGAAAAGCAAAACACGGTTCTGTTCGTACACGGAAATCTCGGTGCTAGCAAACGTATCGCCTAACAGCGCTAAAACGCCAAATGTGCTAATTTTGATATTTTTTTGAGGTCGCTGTAATTAATTTCAGCCGATAATTTTTTTAACATTTTCTGGTGTTTTATGAAGAGTGGAATCACATATATTTTTTTCAATACTATTTAAAGGTGACACCTTTTGAATGTTTCCTAGTGAGGTGAATTTGATATATGTATTTTTAGAATATATATATATATATATATATATATATATATATATTAACAATTCTATTATTTTATTGTTATGTCCTATGTTGCAATTACACAGAGTGTAATCCTGTTCCGGATAATACTTGAGAAGAAACAAGGCAAAAAGAATGAAGACGCTGGGTATCAAAAACACATCAGAATAAATTTCGGAATAATTTAAGTAATGCATATTTTATATATAAATTTAAAATAATAAATCTATATGTTAAAGCATATTTTAGAAGTGACATCATAATAAAAAAAAAAAATGTGTTAGTTTAAGAAATTTATTTTTCAAAATTCATTAAAAAGTAACACATATAACTACAAAAAGTACTTCAAAAAATATTATTGAATTCGGGTAAATTTAGTTGTGAAATTTCGAAAATGAAATTCTTTAATGATGAGATTGGAACATAATTTTAATCTAAAATTTATTCCAGATATGTTTTGCACTGTTAAAAATAATGCACCTTAAAGCTGAGTAAAATAATATTAAATTTTGAATTTAATGCATTTTAACTGGGTTTAACAACTTTTCATTTTATTTAAATCAATTAATTTACAGTTTTGAATGTTTATACTAATGAAATTATACCTAAAGGATTTTATGATAACCCTTTTTGAAATCAGTATCTGATATGGAATGTTCATGCTCGAATTATTTTATTTAATCCTGTTATCAATTCATAGGAGTGATTTACATTCTAATCAGTATAATGTTATTTTCTTCACTTTTCATTGTCATAATAACAATTAAAATAATTATGAAACCACTAGAAATCGAGTAACAATATTAGAATGTTTAAACCCAAATCTAGCTTTCACATTAAGACGATTTGGAGTTCGGTGGAATGACAAGTTAATTCCATTACCGATGCTTATGTTTATACACAGTCTCTGTGGAAATTTTAAGTCCATTATTGTTCATGGAAGGTTACTTAATGTAATAAAAACAATATTTATTATGTATAGAATTGCATAAAATGAAATACAAAATGCATATTAATGAATAAATGTAATTTAAGTTCTATGTGTCAATACTGAGCATGGTGCTAAAAAGTAATTTTTAAATATAAATCTGTTCTATATAAATTTGTTTTCATTGATATATATTTTTTCCCATTGCGAGAAACTGGTTTCTTAATTTTTATAATTTTACAATCTTATAAGATGTTTCTTTATAAATAATTTATATAAACGTACATTATTTCTTAGCAATTTTTTTTTTTTTAGATAGTTAAGTGGATTAAAACGTAAGTAACGGGGAATAAATGAATTTAAAACTTAAATTAATTTATTAACCAAAAATTTTAAAACACATTTATATCATGCTATATTTCAAAGTTTCAATAGTATTATGTTTGTTCAATTATTAATAAAAAACTGAATTTATGAATATAAGAAAATTCACAATTATTCAATACTAAAAAGTAGCTGTATTTACGTAAGCAAAGTTTTATACTTTTTTTTAATATAATTTCGTAGCTTTGCAGCTGTAATATGTAATTCTTTGAGAAAGCAAATTCTTTTCCCCCAGAAAACATATATTTCAGATAAGAAAATAATGCTTTTAACAGGCCTTTTTTTTTATTGAAATGCAGCACTGGTCTGTTATAATGCAGCTTTAAAGATTGTAGAATATGGCTATTATTCTTTTTAATATATTATTATATTTTATTATAGGATATATTATTTTTAATATTTATTATATTTTATTATAGCGTAACAAAATAAATATCGTTTTCCTTTTATATTTATCTATTTTTAAAGTGAAAATTTCTTTTATGCCACATTACAGCGCGCAATTTATAAAAAAAAAAATAAGTAATTGAATTGAATAAAATTTTTTGAAAAAAAAAAATCAATTTTTATTTAATTGCAATTTAATTAAAAATATTATTTAATTAAACTCACCATTGCTAAAATTTAAACGTGTCGAAGTCGTGAAAAAGAATGTAAATACCTAAAAAATATTGGTTTTCAGCTTTAAATTACTTCACTATATTTAACAAAAATTCACTTATTTTTTTTTTTTTTTTTTTGAATTTTCAAACTTTTTTTTTCTGATTGGACCTAAGAGAATTATTGAAACGTGACTAGATGAGTATTGCCTGTTAAAATTAATATACTCAAGAGAACTATTATTTCGAAAGAATAACTGCTCTTTTATTTCGCCAATAACTTAAGAAAGAGTTCGGGATTTTTTATTCATATTGTTTTCTATTTCGTACTGTTTAAAAATTAAAATTTAAACTTATTTATCTCTTAAAATTATGAAAGATTTATTAAGATACATTTATGTGTTTTACTTTTAATTAAAGGTCTTCACATTTGTCATCTGCTTATTAAGTTAAAATTTGTAACTTATTATTATTTTTTTTTTCAGCTTATAATGAATTCAACTTGTTAAAAAAATTCGCGAATTTATATTTACAATGCTTTATGACGAAATTTTATTGTTTGCATAATTTTGCTTGGAAGTACGTATGCTGTTACATTGAGAGTGTTTTTGTTGCCAAATATACAAAAATACAGTTCCAGTTACATAAATTTTCTAAAATTTCAATATTCATTATTATAAAATATTTAATTCTAATATTCGACTTTATCAGTTTTATTTAAAAAAAAAAATAATAATAATAACATATCCTCCCATGTGAAAAAAAAAAGTATATATAAATATATATGTGTATTATATATATATATATATATATATATATATATGCATATATCACAGTTCAATATTTGGTATCCATCACATCTTTATTTCATATCATTTCAATATATTTATTTGTCGAAAAATTCTTAAAAATGGCTGTCGATCAGATATGATGGCCCACCGAAGTGTAATTAATTAATTCATCATAGTCAGCATTATCATAAAAACATTTTGTGTATTTATACATTAGTAGCACGATATCCGTTTCATAAACATTCAAAGCTTCAGCAAAAAAGGAGCGATTTTCTGCAGATAAGCACCCAAATTAAATCATAAGATTATTTCTTTATAATACCTTTTCACTCATAAGATTAGAGCACTTGTACACAGTAAAAACTTAGATAAATCCTTCTCGCAAATGGAGTAAAATGTGAAATTTCAGAGGGAATTCTTAACAGATATAAACAAATTCAAACAATGTAAATTTTAAATTTAATCACACAAGTTTTGTGATTTTAAAAATATACACTTTAAAATATATTCTTATTATAAATGGGGTAAATTGCCGTTCTCCGATATATGCATAAATCTACTCAACATTAATTTATATAACAGAAAAAGCTCCACAAAACTGCCGTTTTTAAGCACAAAACTTTGAATAAACAGGATAAAATGCAATAAAGTTGCAACAATTGTTTCGGATCGGAAAAACGCATGACCCTTCGCCAGGCGAGCAAAGTAGGCAAGAGTGCTGGAATCATAGCGGCATCGCATGCTGCTTTAATTGCAGCACCTCGTTCTTACTTTGTTCACTTGACGAAGGGTCTTGTGGTTTTTGTTTTTTTTCTACCCGAAACAATTATCGTGACTTTATCTCATTTTATGGTGTATATTCAAAGTGTTGTAGTTATAACATTATTGTTAAGATGCGATTAAGTAATAATTTTCGCGATTTTATTGCATTTTATGGTGTTCATTCAAAGTTTTTTAGTTATAACATTATTGTTAAGATGCGATTAAATAATAACTTTCATAAAATTCCCTGCAATGTTCCTAGCAATACATCGCCCACAACACTTTGAATACAAATGGTGACATTATAGACACACATAGGGAAAACATATCATACATTTCAAGTGATCCGTCACCCATAATACTTCTATTACATGGAATACGGCTGAAGACATTCTAGACACATACAGAGAACATCTGCCAGATTTTAAATTGTCAAATCATGTTCGGGATATAACGAAACTTGTGAATTCTTCGAAAACTGGAAGGGGAAAAAATATCACATATCCAGTATTTTCTTCTGGTATCCTAGGTATCACATAAAACAGTTGGAAATAAGTCTGAAATGTAAAAAATTGGTTACGTTAATTTATGTCCGTTGAAAAATAGTTTATATTGAAATATATCCGTTGAAATATATAGAAAATTTATTTAGTTATAAAGAAAACTTACAAGATATTTTGTTTTATGGTTGTAGATTTTCTGTTATTTTTTCGACGTTTTAAAATACGTATTTTATTAGTTTCTTCTTTCCTTTATTTTAATAAAAAATGTGCTTTTTAATTGAATTAATAGGTACTTTTCATAAGTGAGGATTTCGTCAAATGACATTGAATAACCTCAATTTGATATCGATACGACTGTGAATTGGCAGAATGTACGTGATAACGGTAGTCAATTTTATATTAAAGGGTGCATTGTGTGGATGTATGAGAGGACTTTGAGTATTCAGCAAGAGCTTATATGCCAAAGTCAAAAGATATTTCCTCGCCCTGCGTCGAAATCAACTTTGAACTCACAAGGTAGGGTCACCAACTGTTCAAAGGGTATTTTAACATGTTATATATCATCTTAAAGGTCTCACTGAGCTGATAACGAAAATATCCATCTTATCAGCAAATGCGCCCCCTACTGTGAGTTATTAGGAACTAAACTTTCAGATTCCGTAGTAATGTACTTTGAAGAAATTCAATCAATATAATCAGTTTTGTAATAAATTATAATTCCAAATACGACTGTATATATTGTCAGTAAAGTATTTTAATGCTTATTAGTTATTTTTGGCAATAACAAATTTTTAAATACTAAACTATATATGAAAAATATTAAAATGAAAAACGCAACAAATGTTAAAAGAAGCACTTGTAATTTTTATAGTAATAAGTAAAATTAATACTTTATATTATATGTATATATTTCATTATAATTGTTATAGTGTATGTAGTAATACAGGCTGTTCGCACATTTTTTAGACGATTTTATTTCGCAGTAAGAAAAAATCGTTTGCATGGAGAATTTTATTTTCACAACAGGCGCAAGATAAAAGCAAAAAAATGTGACAAAAATGTCAAAATCAACTCTAAATACTCTCAAAAACATATTTTAATTCTAATTTTTAAAAATGAAAATCCAGGTCTTTATCCACAATGCTATCAATCCGTTGAACTGTATCAAGACAAAAGAAGCAGCCACACAATCCGCAATTGCTTTAAAAAAAAAAAAAAAAATGCAACAAAAAACGGGAATTAAAACCATACACTTCACTGACATTCCTGCTAAATATTCTGATGTATCACTGTTGGATTTTTGTGTTTTTTTTTTACTCTTAAAATCAACATTATCCAAACACCGACCTACAACGCTTTGTGGACTCTGGAAAGCCGTTCAAGAGGATTAGAAATATTTACCTCTTCCGATATTATAAAAAGCATTATTATCATAGATATTATGATGTAGAATGTTAGTTAAGAACAAGGGCTATCAAACTGAACAAATAAAACACGAAATATGAGAGAAATTGATTCAGTACACTCCATCAAAATTGTCTAAGAAATGTGCGAACAGCCTCTGTATAATTATTACTTAAAAAAAGTAATTTTCTTCTTACTTTTTTCGGTTGCTATGGTAATGAATTAATTTTTTTTTAAATAAAGTTTTTCTATTAATGCATGTTAAAACGTATCGTCTGCATTTCAGACTTAATTTTTTATGGGATGAAAAGAGGTATTTCTTCTCTTTTCAACGAAGCAACCAAATGAAAAATGAGATTATCATCTTTAAGATTCTCATCTTTATGATTTGCCTGACAAAAAAGTTACAGCACATGATTTACCAAAGTGTTCAACTGCTTTTATGCAACCACTAGATTTAAATTGTTTCCATCAATGGACGTGTTTTTTTATACGCGTCATCGACGAAGTTTTTCTTAATAATTCATCAATCGATATTCTAGAACGTAAAACAATAATCAAAACCCATAGTCTGATTTTAAACCAAGTTCAAGCTGATTGCGTCAATGATTTCTTATGTTTGGTACAAAGGTGGCTATCCTGTTGAAAAAAATAACACCTTTTCCTATTTTAAGAATGTATCTTGTTCCTCTCCAACTTGTCACACTATGTCATTTATTCACTGCTCAAATTGCAGAATAATTTTGTGTTTAGAATGTTTTATCATAAAATATTATTACCACTAAATATCATTTATTTGTATGTAATTTCATTTCTTATATTTGTTATTTATAAACTAGTTTTCGCATTTTGTAGTTAATTATATCAAATTATATGAACATAATTTTTAAATAATTAAAATAGATTCATTTTTACAATAATAAATCTAAGAAATTTATCAAACATTTGAAATTTTCTTATTAAGAGTAAATAAAGATTTTTCTTTCCTACAATATTTATTCCTTTAATATTTTTCATTTATACTTTAGTACTTAAAAATTTAATGTTGCCAAAAAATAACTGATAAACAGTAAAATACTTTACTAAAATATATATACAGTCGTATTTAGATTAATAATTTATTTCAAAGCTGATTATAATGATAGAAACTCTTCAAACTACATTACTGCGGAATCTGTAATTTGCAACCTTTAGTTCCTAATAACTTATGCTAGGGGTCGCATTTGACGATAAGATGGATATTTTCGTTATCAGTTCAGTGAGACCTTCAAGAAGATATATAACATGCATAAATACCTTTTGAATCGTTGGTGACCCTCCCTTGTTAGTAAAGCGCCTTAGAAACCTCCAAATACCTCTATCTTTATCTTACTAAATCACCCCTGATTTATATAAAGTTATAAAACACAGTTCGATATGAAACTTTTTATAACTTACATATAGAAAGATTAAACACGTATTGATCTAAAAACGACATTAAAAATTTAAAAAACTTATAATTAAAATACATATAACTAAACAAAAGTTAAAACATAGACTAAATTTTATAAAATGGTTTTAAGAAAATGTAAATATTTTGTGAAAGACAAAAAAAAAAAAAAAAAAAAAAAAAAAAAAAAAAAAAAAACTTTATTTTATCAAATTATATCGAAAATAATTTTTAATCTACATTAAGTTCTACATTGATTCTTAGTGTTTTTAGATTTTATTTTAGTTAAATTTCTTTGCACAATTTATAATTTTAATAGAAAACGTTATTAAATTATATATTATCCGAAAACTTACTTTCAATCTGAACGTAGATTCTACATTTCAATTATAATAATATGTTTTTAACATTTATTCTCAGCGAAAAAAAAAAAATATTCTTTGTTATAGAGATGTATTTGTTTTTTTATTCGTTTTCATTCTAAATCTCTCCCATGGTAACAATATTATCGATTGTTAAGAAGTAAATATCTTCTTTAAATCTAAGGAGACATAAAAAAGATAATTGTGCTTTTATTTCAGTCAATGTTAGTCCATTAAATAGGATAAAGCTACTTATTTCTTCTTATTAATTTTTAATGATCTGGGCATAAAACGTTTCGGTGAAAATTGTGGTTTATTCTTTCTAACTATTTATACATACTTGCAGTTAAAATATCTTTAGCAAATAAACACATAGCAGTATTTGAAAAATTAAATTAGATGCACGAAGGTAATTATTTTTATTTAAATAATTTATAAATGTTCTGATTGTAATTTATAAGGATTGCGATATTACATCATATCTTAAAATAAAATCTTAAGTTTAGTGAGAATAATAATATAAAAAAAAAAATCATGCAATTTATTTAACTATAAATAAAATATGTTCACTATAATGAAGATAATATATGATAAGCTACTAAAAATATAGAAGAAATGTTTAAAAAAAAGGAAATCGATAAAAATTTTAATTTATGAATAATATCGGACTTGCTTTGTCTAGATGTTTATCGTTGAAAAAAAATGTGTTTTTTTACACGATATGTTATTTATGTATGTTTAGAATGTTGCTAATTTATATGTGTGGGTCAAATATATGAATTAAACTTCCACCCATTTACTATCATCCAAGTGAGCTGAAATTTTACATACATGTATCATTGTTATAACAATGTATTCTCAATCAGTAACAGACTTCCGGATTAGTGTCTTGGAATCCTTGGCTCCAGTTAAACTTTTTTTTTTTTTTTAATTTTACCCTGCTTCTTATTATACACGACTGCGCTGGAATATTGCATACGCGTATATTGCCGAAATACACATAATCGGAGGTTTTTGTACGCTTTGAAATAAAAATGTGATTTTCTATTTTTTTCAAAAATACATTGGAAGAAAATTTATAAAATTGCTCTTCTTATATAGTCCCTTGCGTTATTTACATTTTTCTTAAAAATTCGCTTGTGAGATTTTATTCTTTTCCTAACCATCTGTAAACTGTCTTCTGCAACAAAGTTTTTTCTCTAAAATTATATATAAAACAATTATTAGGTTGGCGTGAAATTTCTGTCGCAAAAATTTTAACCAATGTTATAATGTTTATTATTTGTAACAAATTTTTGCCATATTTCAGACAGCTGGTCGATCCCAACAATATAGAAGTTCTCATCTTTGATCCCAAAATAATTAGTAACATCGATGGAGACAGTTTCGAGAGAAGTATTTTTTTTCCATCTGGTAATTGTAAAGTGATCAGATAAAACATTAATACGATGGAGCTATGTCAGGCGAATATTATGGGTGATTAAGAACTTCCCATCCCAGCTCATTCAACGTTTTTTGCGGCTCATCATTGCAGTGTACGAATTTGCATTATCTTGCTGGAACAGAATTTCTTTTCTATTTGCTAATATTAGTCGCTTTTCCTTGAAAGCTGCATTATTATTTTTTTTTTTTTTAAATGTTGGTTACAACAGTTGTAAAAATTTATGTTTCGCCCCTGTTTAAATTGTTAGTAGTACACTGGACCACTTTTATTGAACCTTAAAAAGAGTATCTTATTCCATTAATGAAGATCTGGTTTTGCGATAATTGTAGTTGATGTTCCAGGTTTGATGTAAACTTTTCTCTCTTTATATTCTCGTAAATAATCCATTTTACATCTGCCGTAATGTACTTGTCTAAAAACGGCCGTACATTGTGTCTAACAAGAACAGATGAAGAAATTCTAAGCCGATGCACAGATTTTTTTTAGTAGAATTTTGTGGCATTCAAAAAGTATGCCTAAAGACAAATTCAAGATGTTTACTGCGTTTTTTAGTAGTCAAATGACGGATGTTGAATTCATCTGCAATTACTCTATTGCTTAAATGTGGGTTACTATCCAACATGGACCAGTACACGTCATTATAGGCCTTATATGACCACCCTGATCGACGGTCTTCTTTGAAACTGAAATTTCTGAATTTGGCAAACCAATTTTAGCAACTTCGAGCATTTACAACATCACTTTCCAACACGTCACATAAATTTTTACAAGCAACCAATGCGTTTCTTCCTTTCTGGAACTCATACCAAATGAAATGCCTTAAATAACTTTATCCATTGTCACCTTATTCACTATGTACATGGCAACTAACTGATGAAGGGTATCGAAAGACGTCCTCATAAATCCTGTGAAAGTTGCGTTAAAGAATAAGACCCAACACGACGCATTATATCTGTTTCTCTTATATTAACAAGCAAAATTACCTGCAGGTAGTGAAATACGAAACAATTTTCTCGCCAAACCTAATAATTTAAAAAAAAAAAAAAAATCCATTTTGATCTACAAAATGTGTGTTAAATCCAAAATATTTCCCTATTAATGATGCTTTGTAAGGCAAGTGCACATGCTATATATATATATATATATATATATGATTAAGTCAACAAAGAATAACATTCAATATTTTTCATCAATTAAAAATCATAAAAATGCACATTAACATTTACAGCATTTAGAATTTTAGGTATTCAAATATATGACTGAATGATAGTGATTAAACTATAATCAGTATATAAAGTTACGTTCAACACTGACTGACGAACTCTGTCACGCTTAAAAAGGCTAAGAGATTTCCTTGGACTCTATCTGTATGTAAACGCAAGTTGCCACCTAATTTTCATACTTTAGTTAATTAAAAAAAAATGTCTGGTCGATAAGCTGTTTAATCCGACGGATTCAGAAAAATCGTCCCCTTTCATTTGTTACATTATTTGTAACGAACATATGATTAGATTTTTTTAAAATTAATTAAAATATAAAAATAGACATAGGTTTAAAATATGCATTTAAATTACTAATTGTTGCCATTTTTTTCAGCATAAATTTAAATATGCTTTCACGTGAAAAAAAAAAATACACACATATATATATATAATATTAAATTTGCGTCTATATGATGTTGTGAGGATCTGAAAGATGACGTCTATAAGATAATAATAATAAATTTAAATTTTACAAGTAACAAAGAAGTAAATAAAATGCGAAAATTTCGCACGGGCAAATGCATTATTTGAAGTGAGAAATAAAAAGAAAACGAAATGATCATTTTTCAATAGGCCCTTTAGTTGCCCTACAACTAACTAGTAAATAATAACTAAACTATTGTACAATGTTTTTATTTTATTTCATTAAACTACTGTATTTATTTCAGATATATTAATATTTAAACCATACTTCTAATTCAAATCGATTTTAAGGAATTATTAAACGAAGATTATAATACATCGAACTAATTAAAAATAATTTTATGCCTTTGCTTTTAATATTAGAGGTTTCAGTTTCGCAATGCAAGCATTGTATTCTCCTGGTGTCAGAAGTACCTGACTAATACGTAAATTATATATATATTTGAAGCAATGTCAGATGTATGATATATTAACCAATATATTATTCATCGAATAATACTTCAAAAGATAATCTGTATCCTCATTGTGTTAAAATAAAAAACAAACGGATAACTAAATTGTAAAAAGTATTGATTTAAACGGAGTTATCTATTACGGAGAAAAATATTTCGATTTAAGATTACAAATTAGTCTTTTAGAGTAATCCTGCTTCCCAAAATGCCTTCGACGCTAGCACTTCCTTAATCAAAATGACACAGTGATAATTGCTCTTGATATTGTCGAGCCAGTAATATATAAAGGCTGCGTGATTTGACAAACCCTGCGTACTTTACTTTAGAAATTTGAAACGTTTTTAAATGACGTAGTATTATTATTAGATTCAGTAAATCCTGATTTATTTGTCTTTATTATATTCCTGATGACAGCGTCCGCGTAATGCATTTAAAGTGGTAGAATATTTGTTTGTTTGAAACAAATGTAAGCATTATATAAGATTTTGGAAATTTTGTTGAATTAAAATTAAACACTTTTATGGCAATTTCATTGGCACTTATGCAATCGATATGGATAAATTACAATATCTCTACAATTGTGTTGACCTCGTGTGTTATCTTTATCTTTCTTAATTCTTGCTGCATAATTATATAAAAACGTTCAGAAATTGGAAAAAAATCAACAAATAATTTATTTTAAACATTCTAGTAAGTGATTAGGGGATACAAGAATGCTTTATCTGAATGCAATAGAACATTGTATTCTCAATATACACTCAAATATAAGATAATAAATACTTTCATATGACCAATAAACTGCAGTCTGACTTGCACTGGATAGCATCAAACCTATCACAACTTAACTACACGGGAGTTGAACCATGAGTGTGTTTTATGCACTGTAGATTCAGTTTGCATTTCTATGCATTTTTACACTAAAACTTGGCAGAAGCGTAGCTTATACAATGCACGGGTACGCTTTACAGAGATTTTATTTTTGATTTTTTCAACATGAATTCTTTAAATTCTTTCAATTTTTTAAACATATTTTATGTATAATCACAAATTTAATTCTTCGATACAAGTACATTTATACATTAGAGTGAGAAAAGAATACTGAATCTGCGATGCCCTCTAGTAAAGGATGCAATATTTAGATTATTTTAATTAAATAAAATTCGATATTTCATCTTACTGATTACCTTTTGAAAACAACTGTTAAAGTAGAGAGTTTTTTTTTTTTTTTTTTTCGAAAGTGAAACATTTTGTATTCTTCAATATTTTGTTTCAGTTGTAATCAAATGATAATATTGTAGAAATTAATCTTATTAAGTTTAAAATTAAATTAACATTTACAACAATTAAGTTTATTTATAATTTTTTAATAGAATTAATGAGTTATATCAACAATGGGATTTTTCATTTATATTACTATAGTTTAAAACCAATGTAACATTTAAAATGATATAATGAATACAAAAATTTAAAACATTAAAAATACATTTTAATTAAAAACATTAGAATACACGACAGACGTTTCGGCTAGAACACTAGCCCTCCTCAGTGTCAAACATTCAAGCACATCATTTACAAAATTCCATACTACATCATAACAAGATTGTATATTCAGGAGGAATAGCTTTAGACTCGTTCAAGGCAGAATTTTACATTTTATTAAAAGAGCCCTCTAAACAAATACAGGATTCATATATATTTACATTAGAGGCTAAAATTTTAAAGTTGTCAAAATCAGGGATATGATCACTATTGGGAGAATGGATTATGAGTTTCGATTTTAAATCTGCTGTTTTATATGATCGTTTACGTTCCTTTAATCTAATTTCATCTATTCTGCCAGTTTCACCGATATATGTAGAATCACAATTTTTACGGGGGATACAATAGATTACACCTAGACGTTTAAGGGGGAACAGCGAGTTTAAAGTTTGAGAGAAAGTTACTAATACGGAGTTGAGGTTTAAATCTAGTAGAGATATTAACTGTTCTAAGCAATTTAGAAATATTTTCGGCAATACTTTTATAATAAGGGATAGTAGTAAGGTGAGTAGAATTTTTAACTTTAGGATAAACTGATTTAGATGAAAAATAAAACTCTTTTTATCAATTCTTTTAATAAAATGAAGGGAGTAACCATTATTTTTTAAATTAGGAAAACTTTCGGTTAGTTTAATATTTAAAAATCCAGAATTGCTACAATAATGCTTTGCACGATGTAAAAGTTTGTTGATGTAAAAGTTTTCACGATGTCTGTCGTGTGTTTTAATGTTTTTAATTAAAATATATTTTTAAAGTTTTAAAATTTTTGCATTCATCATCTCATTTTTGTATCTTATCAATGTAACATTTGTTTTAATATATTAATGAGACGTATAAATTATGTTTAATTTTATTAAACTCTAGTTTAGATTTAACAGAACAAGAAATAGAAAAAATCGAATATTACTGTCGCTTATATACTTTAATCCAGCATTATTACTTAGTTTAACAGCAATAAAACTAAAGTATTCTTTAGATGCTGAGATACAGCTATCTGTAAAATCTAGCTCTTCAATAACAGCAATGCTATCCGTCGTCCGATAAACTCCCGAATTAAATTCGCATGAATTTTTGTAATATCCATCTCGCAACACCCTGCCCTACCCTCTTTTCTTTTAACATATTTTTTTTATGGATAATCTTTAGACATTGTGATCTGTTCTATTCAAAATCTGGCGTATTTACAACAACTTCTTTTTCTTAATTTTACACTAGAGAAATTAAGATATAGTCTGTCCATTAACGTGGAATGTTGTAAAATAGCAGCGCATTATTTTATCTGTTATGCATGGCATTAAATCAGCATAATTTTTCATAACAGCCCTTTCAAATGTCAAAAGTTGTTTATGTTCTTAATTTTACACTGGAAAAACTAAGATATAGTCTGTCCATTAACGTGGAATGTTGTAGGATAGCAGTGTATTCTTTTATATGTTATGCAATCACATTAAATCTGCATAATTTTTTATTACAGCCTTCTCAAATGTCAAATTGCTAAAATATTTAGAGGGAGTATATGGGGAAGAAATATTTGAAATTTAAAGTGTAGGAAAAGTGACTTGGTAAACTTTTTTATAATTTTTTGTGTGCGGAAACTCGATTATGCATATTTTTGAAGCATTAAAACTATTAAATGTATTTTAGTTCTTTAAAAAAAAAATAGAGAGATAGTCTAGAGAAATGAGTTTTTAAGTTTCGGAGAATAAGTAATCGATTACTCAAGAAACAAAAAACTTTAAAATTATTAGCGGGTAATGTAAGGGCAGGTATTTGAAAATACTTAAAATAATAATAATAATAAATAAAGGTCAGAAAACAATAACGTTATGTTTTTGAAGCTGAAGAAACTATTATACATAGGAGGAAAGTAGGGTAATGACGCTCAGCGGGCAATCCTACTCATTCATATATCTTTAAATATAAAAGAATTGAAAACGCATGATGGGTATAGCCATATAGCGAGCATCATTGCAAGTTCCGAGTAATGAAATTGTCATTGTCGGAAAGGAAGTTTTTTTGTGTCCTCACGTTATTAATTTGCGATTGTTTCATTATAAAATTCTACAACATCTAACTTGAAGGTAATTGTACACTCTTACTTTCAAATGGTAATTTACTCATTCCCTCTGAAAATGGTATACATTCATTTGTACATTCATATTTTTACTTATATTTGTAGAGATTTGTTACTTCAACTACAATACATTAAAATCCACATGGCGATGAAGGCTAGTGGCGCTCACATTAAAGAAGTCAAAAGTCAAAGAAACATAAGGTTTAAAAAAGGAAGTTAGTATATAACACTAGCTCAGAAGAAGACACTGATCAGTCACTGCTGTGTGATGGAGATGATGAACTAGAAAATATGCTTCTAATCGGAAAGGATATGGAAACTGAAATCTTGTGTTAGGGAGAATTTGGGAGAGATAACGAAATGTGGTTTCGCTGCACAGTATGTGGAATGTGGTCGCAAAACCCTGCAATGGTGTGGACAGTCCACACAACTACATATGTGCTTTTTGTAGTACCTAAATGTTGTATCCAAATTTTGAGTACAATTATCCTAATATGTCGGGCCTTACCGATCAATCCAATAGTATAAAATTAAGTAAACGATAAAAACATTCTTGAAACTTTGTTGCAAATTAGTTGATTGCAAACTGTTCCTTATGTAATTGTACCTTGTTAATCCGAGAATCGTCGCGTCATTTTTTTAACGCTAGTAGTCGCGTATCGGTCTATTCTCCGCTGCTGTTTAGTGTTGGGGAAAAACGAAAGAAAGCCAGTAGAGAAAAGTGAACTGTCCTTAATTTACGCGAAGCTTTTCTCCCAAAACTCTAACCTGTCTGAAAAACCGTAAGGGGGGTCTGAAAAACCGTAAGGGGGAAGAAAATGAATCAAGGTTTCCGATGACGTCGCGGTCAAATAGAACGATCTGAGAAGTAAATGTTTTTAACTGCTCGAAAAATAGCAGGAATGACTTATAAACATACCATGTTAGAGGACATCCACCCAGTTTCCCCATTTTATTTCTAAGATCTGTAGGAGGAATTTATAAGCGATGGGCGGCAAATAAACTGATATGAGACTACTAACGGGTTAATAAAATATTGTTTTTTTGTGTAAATTTGTCTAGCTATTCATGTTTACAAATAAATGAGCGTCAATACACTACTTTTCCCTACTTTTGAAGGTGTGAAACGAATAGGGTGGAAAGTACTTTTATGTTTAAAATTTTTGTACTTACTTTCGAAATTGCAAAATTAAAGAAAGAAAATAAAGCAAGACGTTTCCGGGTAAGTCACTGCTGCACATAAAAGGACTCATATCAGACATGACGAGGACGTGAGAGACTCTAACTGAAAGGGTAGAAATTCGAAAAAATAAAAGTTTGAGGAATATTTAAATGGATATTCTACCTTACAATTTAAACAATTAGAAATACAAAATTACTTTTATGTAATTTTAATATATAGAGAGAGTTAAAAGTGTATTGTATGATCCAACCTTTGTCAAAATTATTTTATTTCTATATATAATTTTTAGTTATCAAATAATTAATAATTAGTTGCTACACTTTTAACAATTTATCTACACTATATTTTAGAGCTTAATAAATTCATAGAAATCTTTAAGTTTTTAAAAGCAAACATTATTTTAGAATACGATATTTTTATATTTCTTTTGATAAGTTATTTCTTACTGAAACTAAAAAAAAAAATACTATATAATTTTAAAATAATAAGTTGCAAATATGCTTATTAACTTGAGAATTTATTTAAAGTTTTATACGTTCTTTAAAAAAAAGTAAATAATTTTATCACACATTTAAACAAAACTGGCAAAAATTAGAATAACTGCAAAAACACAGTAGTTTTATCATTGAACTAATCTTGTAAATATTTCTCAATAAATTTCGATTAGTTTTTCCACAAATTATAGGAAGGTGATTAACACTGACAAATAATGACGGATTTAAATGGTTTAGAATTAAATGTTAATGTGCGTATGATAACATATATAAAAATCTATAAAAAAAAAACACTCTATTAAGGTGAAAGAATGCATTTTTTTCAGGCATCATGTGTATAATATCTTACACTATACGTGAAATTCACGCTGGATATAACTTTTTCGTTTGATGAAACGTTTAGAATATTTCTTCATATAAGAAAATGTAAATTATTTATATCTAAAGCGTGTGGTTTAGGCTTTCACTTTTCACTAACAGGAAATATATGAATGAAAAAAGAAAAATATATATATATACTTCATTACGTTTTCTTATATAATATATATATATCTATATCATTATATAAAACGCAAAAAATTGTATGTTTGTGGAGGGTAATCTCTAAAACTACTGAACCGATTTTAAAACTTTTTTCACTGAACAAAAGCTACACTATCCCTGATTATTATAGGCTATATTTAATTTTGATAAAATAAATTTTAGTTTAAAATCTGAGCATTTTAATTAAAATACCCATAAAAGCCATAATAGAAATGGAAATAATCAAATATTAAAAAATTTAGTTGCTGCCAACATAAAACAAACTTTTACAGGTTCCTTTTGTTTTTAAAATATCGTGACATGAAAAGAGAAGAAACGTATTTGCACGTGAATTAAATTGAAATTCATATAAAGCTTTGTGAAATGTTAAACTTACACGTTAAATCTGACGTCATTACAACTTTAAAAGTATTTATTTTTCTAATAATATAATTTGATATGATATGATATAATATAATGATCTAAGCATTAATGTTTAAACTGATGTGTGTAAACGAAATAGGAATTTAAAAATAAATAAATAAATAAAATAAAATAAAATTAGAAATTCTAACTTCTAAACTTTTATTAAATTATTTATTTTAATTAATAATTGTTGCCAAAAAAATTTACGAGTTAACTTATTTTTCAACATATAATAAAATATGTTTTCACGCGAATAATAACATAAAAAGTAAATTAAAAAAATTTCATCTACATTTAATTATGCATTTTTTAAAAGAATAATTGAGAATTTTAAATTTATTTGCCGACTACTTTCAGCAACTAACAGTTATGACAAGTAGCTCAATATACATAGCGCATACAGCCATTACTGAAATGCAAATAGCATATAATTATTTGAGTTACATTATGTTGATTAGAAACCTATTTAATCTATGCTCTGTTCTAATATGTAAAGAGGAAAGGTTTATATATATATATAGAGAAATCCGTTTTTTTTTTTTTTTTTTTTTTTTTTCACTAATCAAAGGTTACACTGTCTCTAAGTGCTGGAGGCTATAATAAACTTTGGTAAAATAAATTTTTAATTCAAATTTTCAATATTTTATTTGAAAGCAAAGCATAGGTTTGATATATGTCGTCCATGGCAATTTTTGTATTTGGCGATCGAAAACATAATACGGAAATCTGTATATTTTCGTATTAAATACGGGATCTATGTTTTTACTTCAATTACCCTACTACCGTAGGTAGTGGATTGTATTCGGTCCAAAAATTCGATATAGAGTTTCACCTCATTTACACGTTTTAAGGCCTCCGGAGTCCAAAAAAGTAGTTTTTGGCAATTGGTCAGTGTGTGTAATCTTCTGGCTGTCATATCTTCGAAACTAATAAAGATAGAACTACGAAACTTCACAATTGATTCAGGTCTGGTGTACAGATAAATTTTCCAAATTTTCGTGAAAATTGAAAAACCAAAATTGGGTCATCGAAAACTGGAAATGGGACCGTAAGCCCGTATCTCAAAAACAGCTCTAACGATTTTCTTCAAAGCTGCTATATAAACAACCTATTAGATGCCCTGTTGAATTATATAGTTGGTTAGTTCAGGAAAATTGATAGGCATCCTCTATAAACAGCTCAATTTCAGATCTCGAAAGTGCGTTCCTTTAAAAACGCCTGTACGGATTTTTTTCAAACTCGCCGTGTTAGCATCCTATTAAATATCTTTTTGTATGTAATCATTGATTTTAGGTCAATAATTGAGTATGCTAAGTTTTGGTAAAAGTTAATATCTCAAAAACGGCTCTAACGTTTTCTTGAAAATTGTTTCAGTAATACAATTTAGATAACCTTTCTCAAGTATTACATGTTTATTATAGGAATATTAACGGTCATTCGGATTAGGTAGTTCAGTTTTTGATCTCGGAAATTCGTGTTTAAAAAAATAACTGTCTATTTTTTCCCCCTTTATTTTTTAACTAGCTATGTAAACTCTGTTGTATGTGTCATACGTGTATCAAGTTTCTCTTACTGGAAAATCTCAAAAAATGCATATATCTCCAAAAAATTGTATATAATACGTGTAATAGTGGGTAATGGAAGTCGTGTGGTTGTTTCACACCAGATTCTGTAATAGTATATAGTGTACGAATAATGTTTCATATTATTGATTTCTCCCTTAATATACATTATTAAAATAACCATCAATTATGGAAAAAATTAAATATATTTGCGAGAGGAACAAATAAATAATAATTAAAACTATTGTGTCGTCAATTTTATCAAAAACATTTTCATGTCATAGGTTTATTTTTCAATATTTTTTATTCATGAATAAAGAAATGTTTCTTTTTATGAAATAAAGAAATAAATAACATTAAGTAAAAATTGCCAACATTTAACAACTAATTAAAACAAATAATTGCAAAATTATATTTTGACTTTTCAGTTAATAATATTGCCTGACTGTACCATATAAACTGATATATTTCTTGATTTTTTACATGTTAATCTATCTTTAACTAAAATTTGTTCATCCGTGCGAAGCCAGACGGGTCAGTTAGTCATTATATAAAGCGCAAAAAATTGTTTGTTTGTGGAGGGTAATCTCTGAAACTACTGAACCGATTTAAAAACTTTTTTCACTGACCAAAAGCTACACTATCTCTGATTGTTATAGTCTATATTTAATTTTGATAAAATAAATTTTAGTTTAAAATCCGAGCATTTTAATTAAAATCCCCATAAAAGCCATATTAGAAATGGAAATAAAGAAATATTAAAAAATTTAGTTGCTGCCAACATAAAACAAACTTTTACATGTTCCTTTTGGTTTTAAAATATCGTGACATGAAAAGAAAAGAAACATATTTGCACGTGAATTAAATTGAAATTCATATAAAGCTTTGTGAATGTTAAACTTACACGTTAAATCTGACGTCATTACAACTTTAAAAGTATTTATTTTTCTAATAATATAATTTGATATGATATGATATAATATAATGATCTAAGCATTAATGTTTAAACTGATGTGTGCAAACGAAATTGGAATTTAAAAATAAATAAATAAATAAAATAAAATAAAATTAGAAATTCTAACTTCTAAACTTTTATTAAATTATTTATTTTAATTAATAATTGTTGCCAAAAAAATTTACGAGTTAACTTATTTTTCAACATATAATAAAGTATGTTTTCACGCGAATAATAACATAAAAAGTGAATTAAAAAAATTTCATCTACATTTCATTATGCATTTTTTAAAAGAATAATTGAGAATTTTAAATTTATTTGACGACTATTTTCAGCAACTAACAGTTATGACAAGTAGCTCAATATACATAGCGCATACAGCCATTACTGAAATGCAAATACCATATAATTATTTGAGTTTTACATTATGTTGATTAGAAACCTATTTAATCTATGCTCTGTTCTAATATGTAAAGAGGAAAGGTTTATATATATATGTAGAGAAATCCGTTTTTTTTTTTTTTTTTTTTTTTTTTTTTTTTTTTTCACTAATCAAAGGTTACACTGTCTCTAAGTGCTGGAGGCTATAATAAACTTTGGTAAAATAAATTTTTAATTCAAATTTTCAATATTTTATTTCAAAGCAAAGCATAGGTTTGATATATGTCGTCCATGGCAATTTTTGTATTTGGCGATCGAAAACATAATACGGAAATCTGTATATTTTCGTATTAAATACGGGATCTATGTTTTTACTTCAATTACCCTACTACCGTAGGTAGTGGATTGTATTCGGTCCAAAAATTCGATATAGAGTTTCACCTCATTTACACGTTTTAAAGCCTCCAGAGTCCAAAAAAGTAGTTTTTGGCAATTGGTCAGTGTGTGTGTATGTGTGTAATCTTCTGGCTGTCATATCTTCGAAACTAATAAAGATAGAACTACGAAACTTCACAATTGATTCAGGTCTGGTGTACAGATAAATTTTCCAAATTTTCGTGAAAATTGAAAAACCAAAATTGGGTCACCGAAAACTGGAAATGGGACCGTAAGCCCGTATCTCAAAAACAGCTTTAACGATTTTCTTCAAAGCTGCTGTATAAACAACCTATTAGATGCCCTGTTGAATTATATAGTTGGTTAGTTCAGGAAAATTGATAGGCATCCTTTATAAACAGCTCAATTTCAGATCTCGAAAGTGCGTTCCTTTAAAAACGCCTGTACGGATTTTTTTCAAACTCGCCGTGTTAGCTTCCTATTAAATATCTTTTTGTATGTAATCATTGATTTTAGGTCAATAATTGAGTATGCTAAGTTTTGGTAAAAGTTGATATCTCAAAAACGGCTCTAACGTTTTCTTGAAAATTGTTTCAGTAATACAATTTAGATAACCTTTCTCAAGTATTACATGTTTATTATAGGAATATTAACGGTCATTCGGATTAGGTAGTTCAGTTTTTGATCTCGGAAATTCGTGTTTAAAAAAATAACTGTCTATTTTTTCCCCCTTTATTTTTTAACTAGCTATGTAAACTCTGTTGTATGTGTCATACGTGTATCAAGTTTCTCTTACTGGAAAATCTCAAAAAATGCATATATCTCCAAAAAATTGTATATAATACGTGTAATAGTGGGTAATGGAAGTCGTGTGGTTGTTTCACACCAGATTCTGTAATAGTATATAGTGTACGAATAATGTTTCATATTATTGATTTCTCCCTTAATATACATTATTAAAATAACCATCAATTATGGAAAAAATTAAATATATTTGCGAGAGGAACAAATAAATAATAATTAAAACTATTGTGTCGTCAATTTTATCAAAAACATTTTCATGTCATAGGTTTATTTTTCAATATTTTTTATTCATGAATAAAGAAATGTTTCTTTTTATGAAATAAAGAAATAAATAACATTAAGTAAAAATTGCCAACATTTAACAACTAATTAAAACAAATAATTGCAAAATTATATTTTGACTTTTCAGTTAATAATATTGCCTGACTGTACCATATAAACTGATATATTTCTTGATTTTTTACATGTTAATCTATCTTTAACTAAAATTTGTTCATCCGTGCGAAGCCAGACGGGTCAGTTAGTCATTATATAAAGCGCAAAAAATTGTTTGTTTGTGGAGGGTAATCTCTGAAACTACTGAACCGATTTAAAAACTTTTTTCACTGACCAAAAGCTACACTATCTCTGATTGTTATAGTCTATATTTAATTTTGATAAAATAAATTTTAGTTTAAAATCCGAGCATTTTAATTAAAATCCCCATAAAAGCCATATTAGAAATGGAAATAAAGAAATATTAAAAAATTTAGTTGCTGCCAACATAAAACAAACTTTTACATGTTCCTTTTGGTTTTAAAATATCGTGACATGAAAAGAAAAGAAACATATTTGCACGTGAATTAAATTGAAATTCATATAAAGCTTTGTGAATGTTAAACTTACACGTTAAATCTGACGTCATTACAACTTTAAAAGTATTTATTTTTCTAATAATATAATTTGATATGATATGATATAATATAATGATCTAAGCATTAATGTTTAAACTGATGTGTGCAAACGAAATTGGAATTTAAAAATAAATAAATAAATAAAATAAAATAAAATTAGAAATTCTAACTTCTAAACTTTTATTAAATTATTTATTTTAATTAATAATTGTTGCCAAAAAAATTTACGAGTTAACTTATTTTTCAACATATAATAAAGTATGTTTTCACGCGAATAATAACATAAAAAGTGAATTAAAAAAATTTCATCTACATTTCATTATGCATTTTTTAAAAGAATAATTGAGAATTTTAAATTTATTTGACGACTATTTTCAGCAACTAACAGTTATGACAAGTAGCTCAATATACATAGCGCATACAGCCATTACTGAAATGCAAATACCATATAATTATTTGAGTTTTACATTATGTTGATTAGAAACCTATTTAATCTATGCTCTGTTCTAATATGTAAAGAGGAAAGGTTTATATATATATGTAGAGAAATCCGTTTTTTTTTTTTTTTTTTTTTTTTTTTTTTTTTTTTTTTCACTAATCAAAGGTTACACTGTCTCTAAGTGCTGGAGGCTATAATAAACTTTGGTAAAATAAATTTTTAATTCAAATTTTCAATATTTTATTTCAAAGCAAAGCATAGGTTTGATATATGTCGTCCATGGCAATTTTTGTATTTGGCGATCGAAAACATAATACGGAAATCTGTATATTTTCGTATTAAATACGGGATCTATGTTTTTACTTCAATTACCCTACTACCGTAGGTAGTGGATTGTATTCGGTCCAAAAATTCGATATAGAGTTTCACCTCATTTACACGTTTTAAAGCCTCCAGAGTCCAAAAAAGTAGTTTTTGGCAATTGGTCAGTGTGTGTGTATGTGTGTAATCTTCTGGCTGTCATATCTTCGAAACTAATAAAGATAGAACTACGAAACTTCACAATTGATTCAGGTCTGGTGTACAGATAAATTTTCCAAATTTTCGTGAAAATTGAAAAACCAAAATTGGGTCACCGAAAACTGGAAATGGGACCGTAAGCCCGTATCTCAAAAACAGCTTTAACGATTTTCTTCAAAGCTGCTGTATAAACAACCTATTAGATGCCCTGTTGAATTATATAGTTGGTTAGTTCAGGAAAATTGATAGGCATCCTTTATAAACAGCTCAATTTCAGATCTCGAAAGTGCGTTCCTTTAAAAACGCCTGTACGGATTTTTTTCAAACTCGCCGTGTTAGCTTCCTATTAAATATCTTTTTGTATGTAATCATTGATTTTAGGTCAATAATTGAGTATGCTAAGTTTTGGTAAAAGTTGATATCTCAAAAACGGCTCTAACGTTTTCTTGAAAATTGTTTCAGTAATACAATTTAGATAACCTTTCTCAAGTATTACATGTTTATTATAGGAATATTAACGGTCATTCGGATTAGGTAGTTCAGTTTTAGATCTCGGAAATTCGTGTTTAAAAAAATAACTGTCTATTTTTTCCCCCTTTATTTTTTAACTAGCTATGTAAACTCTGTTGTATGTGTCATACGTGTATCAAGTTTCTCTTACTGGAAAATCTCAAAAAATGCATATATCTCCAAAAAATTGTATATAATACGTGTAATAGTGGGTAATGGAAGTCGTGTGGTTGTTTCACACCAGATTCTGTAATAGTATATAGTGTACGAATAATGTTTCATATTATTGATTTCTCCCTTAATATACATTATTAATATAACCATCAATTATGGAAAAAATTAAATATATTTGCGAGAGGAACAAATAAATAATAATTAAAGCTATTGTGACGTCAATTTTATCAAAAACATTTTCATGTCATAGGTTTATTTTTCAATATTTTTTATTCATGAGTAAAGAAATGTTTCTTTTTATGAAATAAATAAATAAATAACATTAAGTAAAAATTGCCAACATTTAACAACTAATTAAAACAAATAATTGCAAAATTTTATTTTGACTTTTCAGTTAATAATATTGCCTGACTGTAACATATAAACTGATATATTTCTTGATTTTTTACATGTTAATCTATCTTTAACTAAAATTTGTTCATCCGTGCGAAGCCAGACGGGTCAGTTAGTCATTATATAAAGCGCAAAAAATTGTATGTTTGTGGAGGGTAATCTCTGAAACTACTGAACCGATTTAAAAACTTTTTTCACTGACCAAAAGCTACACTATCTCTGATTGTTATAGTCTATATTTAATTTTAATAAAATAAATTTTAGTTTAAAATCTGAGCATTTTAATTAAAATCCCCATAAAAGCCATATTAGAAATGGAAATAAAGAAATATTAAAAAATTTAGTTGCTGCCAACATAAAACAAACTTTTACATGTTCCTTTTGTTTTTAAAATATCGTGACATGAAAAGAAAAGAAACATATTTGCACGTGAATTAAATTGAAATTCATATAAAGCTTTGTGAATGTTAAACTTACACGTTAAATCTGACGTCATTACAACTTTAAAAGTATTTATTTTTCTAATAATATAATTTGATATGATATGATATAATATAATGATCTAAGCATTAATGTTTAAACTGATGTGTGCAAACGAAATTGGAATTTAAAAATAAATAAATAAATAAAATAAAATAAAATTAGAAATTCTAACTTCTAAACTTTTATTAAATTATTTATTTTAATTAATAATTGTTGCCAAAAAAATTTACGAGTTAACTTATTTTTCAACATATAATAAAGTATGTTTTCACGCGAATAATAACATAAAAAGTGAATTAAAAAAATTTCATCTACATTTCATTATGCATTTTTTAAAAGAATAATTGAGAATTTTAAATTTATTTGCCGACTATTTTCAGCAACTAACAGTTATGACAAGTAGCTCAATATACATAGCGCGTACAGCAAAGAATGAAGATATGCAAATAGCATACAGAAATGCAAATAGCATATAATTATTTGGGTTACATTATGTTGATTAGAAACACCTATTTAATCTATGCTCTGTTCTAATATGAAAAGAGTTATGTATATGTAGAGAAATCTGATTTTTTTTTTTCACTAATCAAAGGTTACACTGTCTGTAAGTGCTAGACAAATTTTGGTAAAATAAATTTTTAATTCAAATTTTCAATATTTTAATTGAAAGCAAAGCATAGATTTGATATCTGTCGTCCTTGGCAATTTTTGTATTTGGCGATCGAAAACATAATACAGAAATCTGTATATTTTCGTATTAAATACGAGATCTATGTTTTTACTTCAATTACCCTACTACCCGTAGGTAGTGGATTGTATCCGGTCCAAAAATTTGATATAGAGTTTCACCTGATTTACACGTTTTAAGGCCTCCTGAGTCCAAAAAAGTAGTTTTTTACAATTGGTCAGTGTGTGTGTATGTGTGTAATCTTCTGGCTGTCATATCTTCGAAACTAATAAAGGTAGAACTACGAAACTTCACAATTGATTCAGGTCTGGTGTACAGATAAATTTTCCAAATTTTCGTGAAAATTGAAAAACCAAAATTGGGTCATCGAAAACCGGAAATGGGATCGTAAACCCGTATCTCAAAAACAGCTCTAACGATTTTCTTTAAAGCTGCTATATAAACAACCTATTAGATGCCCTGTTGAATTATATAGTTGGTTAGTTTAGGAAAATTGATAGGCATCCTCTATAAACAGCTCAATTTCAGATCTCGCAAGTGCGTTCCTTTAAAAACGCCTGTACGGATTTTTTTCAAACTCGCCGTTTTAACTTCCTATTAAATTTCCTTTTGTACGTAATTATTGATTTTATGTCAATAATTGAGTATGCTAAGTTTTGGTAAAAGTTGATATCTCAAAAACGGCTCTAACGTTTTCTTGAAAATTGTTTCAGTAAGACAATTTAGATAACCTTTCTGAAGTATTAAGTGCTTATTACAGGAATATTAACGGTCATTCGGATTAGGTAGTTCAGTTTTAGATCTCGGAAATTCGTGTTTGAAAAAATAACTATCTATTTTTTCCCCATTATAGCTATGTAAACTCTGTTGCATGTGCATACGTGTATGAAGTTTCTCTTACTGGAAAATCTCAAAAAATGCATATAATATCTCAAAAAAATTGTATATAATACGTGTAATAGTGGGTAATGGAAGTCGTGTGGTTGTTTCATACCAGATTCTGTAATAGTATATAGTGTACGAATATTGTTTCATATTATTGATTTCTCCCTTAATATACATTATTAAAATAACCATCAATTATGGAAAAAATTAAATATATTTGCGAGAGGAACAAATAAATAATAATTAAAGCTATTATGACGTCAATTTTATCAAAAACATTTTCATGTCATAGGTTTATTTTTCAGTATTTTTTATTCATGAGTAAAGAAATGTTTCTTTTTATGAAATAAATAAATAAATAACATTAAGTAAAAATTGCCAACATTTAACAACTAATTAAAACAAATAATTGTAAAATTATATTTTGACTTTTCAGTTAATAATATTGCCTGACTGTGACATATAAACTGATATATTTCTTGATTTTTTACATGTCAATCTATCTTTAACTAAAATTTGTTTATCCGTGCGAAGCCGGACAGGTCAGCTAGTATATATATATATATATATATATATATATATATATATATATATATATATATATATATATATATATATATATATATATATATATATATATATATATATATATATATATATATACATCTCTGTGTGTGTGAGCTTGAGTAGTATCATAAACAAAAGAATATATATAATTAAATTACAATAGAACATGTTATACCCTTCAATTTAATCACCAGAAAAAATTATCAAAAGTTTGATAAATAGTGTAAAGCCGTAGGGTACCATTGACAAACTGGTAGTTGATGATAACAGCGATTGGGCGTCCTATTGCTCAGAGCTCTAATTCTTAAGACCAGCATATACCAATAACTACCGGAGAGTGCATCAAAGATCTATTTGAATAAGACCACTCACGATGCATATTTGATGTAGAGAACTGAAGTGGAACCTGTCTGATGGAAATTCGCAGTCTGTTTCAAATTCGAACGATTATAACTGATCGTGCAACCATCGAACGGTAACGCATTTTAGTCTCAGGCTTTCAAGAAAGTAAACATTCATAGCATTAATATGCATTTTTTTCTACATTTCATAGAACAAATCAAGTAGTACATAAAAAATTAAATACATTTTTTTCCTTTAAATTAATGTTATCACTAACGCTTATTAGAAGCCTTCTTCATTTTGTAATTCTGTATATTACAATTTGTTTAATTACCAAGAATAATGCATATAGGTTGGTTGGTTGGTTGATTGGGTTTTACGCGACACTAAGGCTGCGCAATCTTAATTTATTATGCGTATAGTATATATGTTTGGCTATGATAGTCATGTGAGAGTTATATCAGAAATTTCCGTTACTTTTTGTTTTTTAAATGAAAAATATGTTTAAAAGTTTGGAAAGAAAAATCCAACGTAAAAAAAAATTATAAGTAAACTAAATTAAATAATATCTGTAGAAATATCTCTAAACCATGTAATAAAATTTTTAAATAATTTTATTCGATTTTACACATTTTTAATAAAAAACATTATTCATTCCATTTTACCTTTCTATAAAAAAATGCGATTAAATATATTTATAAATTATCTTAAATAAAAATATATGTCAGATTGTATGCTACGTATTATTTCAATTCTTTAAAATTTCTTTTAAATACTAATTTAAATGTTTGTTTAAAAATAAAGAAAATGATAACATAACACGATTTTATTTATCAACTAAAACATAATCTCACTCTTATTTTAAAAATAAGTTTTGTGCGTTTGAATATTAAGACCTGATTTAAAAAACCGAATTTCTTTTAACTTTAAATAGGAAGTAGAGATGAGGTTGGGAAATTTAAAACTAATGAGACCTTAGTGGGTAATAATCGTTAAGCTCAAAGTGTAATAAGAAAGCCGTAAAGCCCTGACTTCCAAACGAGAAGCTTTAGTTGATAAATCGTTTCGGTAGGCAACATTATATCATTTTAGATGTTGTGGGTTCCACTGCGGTTTACTGCGGTAGCGTAACGGATTTAAATTCAATTTATCTATGTCCCACTGGAACTATTTTCAGAATTATTGAATTAGAATAATCATTTTAATAGTGATAATGGCTAAATTTGTAAATGATTTAGAAAACTAAAATTGGATTTCATTTATACTTTACTAGATATTATTACAATAATAATTATGTTCACTATTTTAAAATCTTAAATATGCATTACGCAATAATTTAAATTATCTTTATTGTAGTGAAGGAAAAATGTAATATATATTTACCAAAATTCATATTATATGAATTTAATCATAACTTGGAAATATGAAAATATTTTTGTTAATGAAATCCTTAAATAGTAATAAGAAGAAAAAAAATTTTTTTTAATGAATTGAAGAAAATATTCGAAAAAATTAATTCGTTTTTAGCATGTTGATATTTTTGCTTCTTCAAAATATAAAGTTTTATTCAAAATAATACTCTCCAAAATTAATTCTGATTTTTAGTGAAATTTTAAATCTAGCAAGCGATTTTATTTATTTTTATGGTTATGTTAACTATCATGAAATATTACTTTATTTTCTGCATGTTGAAAATAAAAAGACTCTTCGAAGCATAATTAAGATCATTTTTAATTAATGGCAGATAATTTATTTATGAAAATTTACAAATACTAAAATTTGCAAATGTCAGTGACTATTCTCACTATTTGTTTTCTCTATTGCATAACCTACTGAGCATCTTTAAAAAGGTCAAAATTTTAATGATGTTTTCCCTGTATATTTTTACGATGAACTGAAATAAATATATTTATTTTAGACTAAAATAAAAAAAAATATGGTTACGCATTTAAACATATATTACTTAGCGTATGCGGTCTCTATATTAATAAAAATAATTAAGCTAAAAATCTGTAACCATACATTTTGAAATTACAGTGTTTTAGGGGATAAATGTTCAATGAACGAAAAAAAAAATTACATATCAGCCACACTGAATAATAAAATGAACAGTGAATTTTGTAATTCAAAGAATAACGCAGAAATACAAAAGTAAGGGAGAAATGTAAAGGGCCTTCCCTTAAATGACTGTTATTGAAATATAATGGATGTCGTATTATGTATTGCAGTTGGTAATATACTATCTACCTCATTATTCTATCTCTTTAATTACATTAACGAGAATAAAATTTACAAATTAAAAAATATCCTCAAATGCCTGTTAGTTAGTTATGTGACCCAAAACATTTGTAGTTAATGCAGAAATAGAAAAACGCTGATCGAACAACTGCTAAGATCAAGCATGTCTGCCCACTGTTTCAAGTAAGAAATTAAAATACTAAAAACGGTTAAAGAGTTTTATGCATATTTCTGCGGGTACTGTTTAAGTACTTTCCATAGAAAATGTGATACATCGCATAACCAGATATAAAGCAACTAAAATAATCAATTACTTCGATTCAAAAATACACATTTCATCATTTTCCTCTTTGGAATACATAAAAGAAAATGTGTTTCTATCCCGCATTCTCGAGGCATGGCGTGTAGCAATTAATGCAATCGATCTTCTATGTGTTCGAACACATATATCATTAGCGCATGGTATTAGAGATAATTAAGAAAATGTCAGTAAAAATAAATCAGTATGTTCGAATTATATATAAAAAAAGGTTTTTTTTCTAAAGTAAACTGAGATAAGAGAAAATTTGCTGGTATTAAAAAATATATTACATATAAGGGTGTTAGGGGGAGAAAGTAAAATTACATGGTAACTGGAATTTTCACGTAAGTAAATAAATTATGTACGTATAACGTACGGCAAAGTAACAAAAAACAACAAAATTATCATTTCTCAAGGTTATTTCAACAGAACGATAGAATCAGAAAAATAAAAACTAGTAGGGGTGACCGCCACAAAGCATTCTATATTTTTCTTCTATAATTCTTATATTTTTCTATCTATTTCTCCCTCTCTCTATATATATTAACAACCAGATATTTGCTTTGCTTAATGGTAAATATTAGATTATTTAAGTAATAATAAATTTATTGGAATAAATCCTTTCTTTAAAAGCTTTGTAATTATTTTTTTTAAGCATATACAAGTATACAATCAAATTTGAGTTTTTTATTTTTTATTTATTTTTTATTTTATTTATTTATTTTTAAATTTTTAAATTTTCTGATAAAATTTAGACAGTAGAAAAATAAAATACATATTTTAAATTTATTTTATTTTAAAAGAAACGTTTACTGAACGAAAAATAATGTACATAAAAATTGAAGAAATTATTTTTAAAATATTGTACTAGTAGTGTGGATTTAGTTATGTAACATTTGCATTTTTATACAGACAAGTATTGCCCAGCTGTCCAAACTCGACCACATTTATGCAAAGCAAAGCAAAGTTATTGACTTCTAGTAAACGGAAATAAACTGGAACACAGTAGTGCCACTTATTGGTTGATGTGCCCCCAAATTAAAACAGCATAGTTCTACTTAATGTCCATATCATACATCATGTTTGGTGCGTTTATACACTACAGAAGTTGAAATATAACCTTGACTAAAATTTCATGAACTACAACATAGAAGCACTGCGTATTGCGTGATATAGTCTTGTAGCTAATCAGCTCCAATTTAAACCAAGGTCTAACCAATTATCAATCTCATTTAAATTCCATCCATAGGTCCCTGAGATACTATAAAGTTTCCCAAACATATCATAAAACTGGAAGTCAAAAATATTCACTAATCCAATACATTCTTCTAAATGATTTTATACGATAGCGCCATCTACAGATTAACATAAACAAAAATTTAATCAATATAATAAATATAATCAATATCTAATCGTATTCAAGAAATCTCAAAACGTGTAAATTCTTCGGAAATCGGAAATTGAAAAAAAAAATTATACTTTCATCATATATATGCAGAAGATATAGTAATGAATCCACTAATTTAATATTAAATAGACAATTTCAGTCAGTTGAAATGCATTGTCATTTAGCTAAAAAATGTATCTTGAAATTAAAACTGAAGTAAATCATACAAAAGAAAAAAAGAAATTAATTAATTATATCATACACAAATTTGAAAAATTACATAGATCTTTTACATGAGAAATCCTTTTTAATTTGCGTATATGCTCAATATTACGCTTTATATAAAACTTTTGTTTATATAAAACTTTGATCTACCACTCATTCACTCATAATTGTTTTTAACCACTCTAATGGCCGTTGTCTCTTAAAATGAAAAATCTGTAGTCGAGAGTTTAACGGCCCTCTTCACTCACCGTCGTCGGAAGCCCGAGCCAATGTTATTCTATGGGGAAATTTTCTTTACAAATAACTTAATAACTAATACATATTTTTAAATTCTGTTTTCACATTCAGAAAATTCCCAACTGTTAAATTGACGGACCTTTTTTAAAAATGTATTTTTTTAATTTTTAATATTGTTGCGTACTTGGGGGTTCGTGAGTTGTCCGAGAATGAAAGGCAAAACTTCCAAAAGTTCAGTAATTTATTCACAGAAAGTTCCAGAAAAATGCAGATCTATAGACCAAGTATCAGCTTCAATTCAACCAGTAAACACAGCTTAAACAACAGCTGTCAATAGCAAATCCACAGTACAAGCTGTAAAACAATAACACTTAAAGCAAGTCTCTTTCAAAGAGGCTCAAAGCAAAGCAAGCATTAGCGAAGCTGGCTGAGATCTCAACTGAACTGACTGCCTTGGCGGGAAAGCGGTCTTTATATACCTCGGTAGAAAAGTGTGGAAAGTTCCGGAAATTTCCGTATCTCATCAGCCAATGAGATTAGAGCTTCCATATTTGGTATATCCCTTATAAGGATTTTCTCGCCAAGGTCGCCAAAAAAATCGCCAAGGTGGGAAAAATTCGCCAAATTTGGCGACAAATTCATTACCTGCCTTATTGGGGCTTTTTAATTCGTTTATAAGGGAAAATAAGGCTATTTCAACGCTAAAACGAATAGAAATGCACAAAATTAGCACTTTATCAACTTACTAAGCCTCTTTAAAAGAATTTATACAAAAATAAACACAATTATTTACAATTTTGTAACACTGCCCCCCTTCCAAGGACTGCACGTCCCGGGCAGTGCAACCCTTGTACAAATTTACACAAGCTAAAATACAAAAACTACGTTCCACATAACGATAACATAGAAATATAAATTAAGTGAGAAATATTTACAAAATTCACAAATATGTACAAATATTTATATACAAATATTTACAGTACGCATGCGCAAATTTTACCAGAATTTACATTTTAAATTTTAATATTACCGTTAATTGTGGTACTTGGCTAGCCTTCGGTTTTGATGAAGGTGTTTTAGTGATCCGCACCACTACATCATTCAGCCCTTTTAAGACTGTGTACGGTCCGTCCCAGTTGCACTGTAACTTGGGGGAGAGTCCTTTGCGTCGAACAGGATTCCACAACCAGACCTTGTCTCCCTCCTGGAACTGATGTTGTGTAGCCTTTAGATCGTACCTCGTCTTCATTTTCTCGGTTGCCATGTGAATCCGGTCCCGAGCAAAGTTGTGTACGTCTTCAAGTCATGCCTGGAGATCTTGGATGTACTCCTCGGGCGATGAAGGCGCATCTGGTGGACAACCAAACAGGAGATCACATGGGAGTTGAAGTTCGCGTCCAAACAGCATCTGGGCTGGAGTATAGCCGGTGGTCTCCTGGACAGCACTTCGATAAGCCAGCAGGAACAATGGCAACTTCAAGTCCCAATCTTGCTGGTTCCTTGATACTAGAAGAGAGAGGTTATTCAGGATGGTACGATTAAACGTCTCGACCATGCCGTCCGACTGGGGATGTAAGGGTGTTGTCCGGGTTTGTCTATGCCGAGTAGTTGAAACAGTCCTTTGAAAACAGCAGATGTAAAGTTCCTACCTTGGTCGGTATGAAGTTGTAGGGGCGTGCCGTATCTTGACACCCATTGCTGCACTAGGACCTCTGCGACTGTGCATGCTTCTTCATCGGGAATGGGATATGCCTAAGGCCACTTGGTGAAATAGTCCATCACGACGAGGATGTATTTATTTCCACTGGAGGTCCGTTGCAAAGGACCCAAGATGTCGATTGCAATCCGTTCAAATGGTGCTCCCACGTTATACCGTTGCAGTCTTCCTAGACATCGTTTCTGCGGGCCCTTACGTGCCGCACAAGCATCACAGGATTTACACCATTTCTCCACATCCTTCTAGCCTTGCACCAGTAGAAGCGTTCCCCAACTTTCTGCAGAGTCTTCATTACCCCAAAATGGCCTCTGGTAGAGCTACTATGCAGTTGTTCTAAAACATCTCGAATTTTTTATCTTGGTAATACAATCTGCCATCTGAAGCTTTTCCCATCATCAGATTCCCACTTTCTGCCTAATACGCCGTTTCTGATATGAAGAAAGTCCCAAAGTGCCCAATTACTTTTCGTAATGGGACTAAATCTGGAAATGTCCTGCCAGGTAGGTCTGTTTCTGGTCGTCTCCTTCAGTTGTAATATTGGCTTTACGTCAGGATCTTCCAACTCGGTTTTTCTAAGTTCTTCGTCACTCCATGGATCGGGATCTTGTTCTGATGGTGTTGAGATAGTAACTTGGCAGGCTACCGGATTTATCGGCAGGTATTTCTGTTCGGCTCTAGAGCAGTACTTGCAGCCTTCCGAGCAGGGCTTCCGGGACAAGGCATCCGCATTACCATGTAGAGTCCCTTTACGATGACGCATCTCGAAGTCATATTCTTGGAGACGTTGTATCCACCTGGCAATGTGTCCTTCCGTGTTCTTGAACTGGAGCAACCACGTTAAAGATGCATGGTCAGTCCGGAGCAGGAATCTTCTGCCATAGAGGTAATGATGGAAATGTTCTATGGCTTTTACGATGGCGAGTAGCTCTTTCCTGGTGGTACAGTAATTTCGCTCTGGTTTAGACAGGCATTTACTCCAATAGGCAATGACATGTTCTTGTCCATCAATTTCCTGCGACAAAACAGCACCGACACTCTCATGGCTGGCATCTGTATCAAGTATGAACTGTCTGCCGGGCTGTGAATATGTCAAATAGGCGATGATGTTAAGGCCTCTTTAAGTCGCTTGAACGCTTTTTCACATTCATCTGTCCACAGGAACTTCTGTTTGGCTTCCGTCAGCTTGTGGAGTGGTCTGGCAATATTTGAGAAACCCTTGACAAACTTCCTGTAGTAAGTGCATAACCCCAGGAAACTTCGTAGTTGGTGTACATTTTCAGGGCGACTCCAGTTCTCGACTGCAGAGATCTTCTCAGGATCAGTCCTCACACCTTCGGCTGAGATGATATGGCCGAGGTAGCACACTTCACGACGGAACAAGTTACACTTGCCTGGATTCAATTTGAGGTTAGCCATTCTGTGTTTCTCCAGCACATTTCGGATGTTTCGAAGATGGTCTTCAAAGGTGCGCCCCACAATGATAATATCATCCACATACACCAGACAGGCTTCATAGGAAAGTCCTTTTAGCACTGTCTCCATCAGGCGTTCGAAGGTGGCAGGTGCATTACATAATCCAAATGGCATCACTTTAAATTGCCACAGTCCTTGTCCCGTGGTGAATGCAGTCTTCTCACGATCATCAGGATGTAATTCTACTTGCCAGTAACCGCTCTTCAGATCCAACGTCGAGAACCATTTATTGCCAGCAAGTGTGTCTAATTTGTCGTAAATTCTGGGAAGAGGGTAACTGTCTTTCTTCGTGATGTCATTCAAACGACCATAATCCACGCAAAATCTTGTTGAACCATCCCTTTTCCGCACAAGTACTATGGGAGAGGCCCAAGGACTCGTTGATGGCTCGATGAGTCATTGTGCTGCATTTCATTTAGAAGTTCAGTGACCTCTTCCAGTTTAGCAAATGGAAGTCTTCTTGGATGTTGCCTGATTGGAGGATGATTTCCTGTATCAATTCTGTGCTGGGTGATGTTCGTTCTCCCGACGTCTTCAGGTGTTCGAGAAAAAGGTCTTTAAATTCTTGGAGTATCTTCTCCGCAGCACACCTTTGTTCACTTCCTAATTCTGCATTCTTGAGTAGTTCCGTTGTTATTGCTCAGAAGACTTGGATTCGGTTGATTGCGTGGAGAGGTTGATGCATGTAATGGGAGTGCAGGTTGCTAACACCTCATCCTTCTTCACTGTCCGGACCTTATCGCTGATGTTTGCGACTCTCACAGGAATAGTGGCATCTCTTTGAGAGATCAACTAGAGATGAAGCTACCAGAACTCCTCTTGGGCTATTGTCAGTATCCGGTATTCAATAAGTCCATAGCGGTAGTATTGCTTGGTAGGAGGTGTTCCTGAAACTATTGTCTCTTGTGTATGGAGGGATGGAAATTTCAGACTTGGCTGTTATCTGGCATATTGGCTGAATGTCTTGATTTTCAGTGTTGAACACGGCTATGTCTTCCGAACTCGAATGCAGTTCATTATTCTTGAAGTTCAATTTAAAGTTAAATTTTCTCAAGAAATCAATTCCAATGATTACAGGATCTCTTATATCTGCCACATATGCCATATGATTGTAACTGGCATTTCCAAAAGTGATGGTCAAGTTCATTTTTCCATATATTTTAACTTCGTCTCCGGTCACAGTCTGGAGTTTAACACAGGGCGGCGTCCAAATGATCTTCTTTTTTAGTTCTTGAGCCAAATCCGTTCTAATGATGGTCACGTTGGCTCCCGTGTCCAGAATCATCCAGCAGGCGGTGTTGGCCATAGACATAAAGTCCATTATCGCCGCCACTCATCGATGAAACATGAAATACTGTAAATTGGTGCTCTTTAATTTCAGGCAACCTTCGCCCCGCGAGATGGCCTTCTCTTAGTTTCCCTGTAGTGATGGTGAAGCCGGGTGATTTCCTTTAGTTGGTAGTACAGGGCAGTTCCTCTCCACATGACCATCCTCTCCACATGACCATCCCCTCCACAGCCCCAGCACTTTATCTTCTGATCCTTTATTTCCTTATTATTTTCCAGGCTGCGCAATCTCTTCAAGATCTCTGCGAGCCTTCTCTTCATTTCATTTTCATCAGCAGGCGTGTCGTTTAATGAGACTGCTCTTATGGTATGGCGGTCTTTACGGGACCCAAGTTAAAATTCATGCTAGTACCAGCAACAAAAATATGCTAGTTATTGCTATGTATTGCTATGTCTGCTAGATTTTCATGCTATTATATGCTTTATAATGCTAGCCAGCATCGAATGCTATGTTAGCTAGCTAACACGGCAAAAGCATGACAGGCTATGTACAAGCATTGTATGCTTATTTGTTGATTAAGCTTCTTCCAAAGCATGGAGAGGTGTGTACCTTAATAAGCTATTATATGCTTTTTCATGCTTGTCAGCATAACATGCTATGTAGGTAGCTTAGGTAGAAATAGCATGACATGCTATATCCCAGTAAGAAGTGCTAACTTGCTGCACAAGCTTCTTTCAATCATGGCAAGGTATGTACCTTAATAAGCTATTATATGCTCTTTTATGCTTGCCAGCATAACATGCTATGTAGGTAGCTTAGGAAAAAAATAGCATGACATGCTATATCCCAGTAAGAAGAGCTAACTTGCTTCACAAGCTTCTTCCAATCTTGACAAGGTATGTACCTTAATAAGCTATTATATGCTTTTTCATGCTTGCCAGCATAACATGCTATGTAGGTAGCTTAGGTAGAAATAGCATGACATGCTATATCCCAGTAAGAAGTGCTAACTTGCTGCACAAGCTTCTTCCAATCATGACAAGGTATGTACCTTAATAAGCTATTATATGCTTTTTCATGCTTGCCAGCATAACATGCTATGTAGGTAGCTTAGGTAGAAATAGCATGACATGCTATATCCCAGTAAAAAGTGCTAACTTGCTGCACAAGCTTCTTTCAATCATGGCAATGTATGTACCTTAATAAGCTATTATATGCTTTTTTATGCTTGCCAGCATAACATGCTATGTAGGTAGCTTAGGAAAAAAATAGCATGACATGCTATATCCCAGTAAGAAGAGCTAACTTGCTTCACAAGCTTCTTCCAATCTTGACAAGGTATGTACCTTAATAAGCTATTATATGCTTTTTCATGCTTGCCAGCATAACATGCTATGTAGGTAGCTTAGGTAGAAATAGCATGACATGCTATATCCCAGTAAGAAGTGCTAACTTGCTGCACAAGCTACTTCCAATCATGGCAAGGTATGTACCTTAATATGCTATTATATGCTTGCAAGCATAATATGCTGTGTAGGCAGCTTAGGCAGAAATAGCATGGCATGCTATATCCCAGTAAGAAGAGCTAACTTGCTTCACAAGCTTCTTCCAATCTTGACAAGGTATGTACCTTAATAAGCTATTATATGCTTTTTCATGCTTGCCAGCATAACATGCTATGTAGGTAGCTTAGGTAGAAATAGCATGACATGCTATATCCCAGTAAGAAGTGCTAACTTGCTGCACAAGCTACTTCCAATCATGGCAAGGTATGTACCTTAATATGCTATTATATGCTTGCAAGCATAATATGCTGTGTAGGCAGCTTAGGCAGAAATAGCATGGCATGCTATATCCCAGTAAGAAATACTAACTTGCTGCACAAGCTTCTTCCAATCATGGCAAGGTATGTACCTTAACAAGCTATTATATACTTTTTTATGCTTGCCAGCATAATGTGCTATGTAGGCAGCTTAAGTAGAAATAGCATGGTATGCTATATCCCAGTGAGAAATGCTAACTTGCTACACACGCTTCTTTCAATCATGGTAAGGTATATACCTCAATAAGCTATTACATACATTTTTTGCTTGCTAGCGTAATATGCTATGTAGGCAGCTTAAGTAGAAATAGCATGGCATGCTATATGGCAGTAAGAAGTGCTAATTTGCTGCACAAGCTTCTTCCAATCATGGGGAGAAAGGTACCACAGTGAACAATTGTGTGCTTGTAAATGCTTGCTAGCATAATATGCCATGTAAGCAGCTTATGTAGAAACAACATGATGTGGTGCTATGTGCCAGTAAGATGTGCTAATTTGCTTCACAAGCTTCCTCCACTCATGACAAGGTAGGTACCACAATGAATGATTGTGTGCTTGCTTATGCTTACCAGCTTCAAATGCTATGTAGGCAGCTTATGTAGAAACAACATGGTGTGCTATGTCCCAGTAAGATGTGCTAATATGCTACACAAGCTTCTTCCAACCATGGCAAGTTAGGTACCACAATGAACAATTTTGTGCTTGTTAATGCTTGCCAGTATCAAATGCAATGTACCAAAGTTAAGCAGGAAGATGTATTAATTTGTTTTGTATGATTGGAACAACCCCTGTAGCGTAGATATATTGCTCAACCATACTAAAAATGATCCATAGAGATCAATACAAAAATCTTTCAATATCAATAGAATTCTATTGGTATGAATTTATTTCTATGGATGTCCCTACCGCTATCAGTAAAAGCTATTGACATCTGTAACCTATTGATTATATCCTCAACTGATATGAGTAGATCTTTACAGACATTATTAAAAATTTGATCAGTAGGCTGTCGATATCAATAGAGTTTTATTGATATGAATTGATTTCTATTGATTTTCCTACCTGTATTAATAGAAGCTATGGACATCTGTAACGTATTAATTATATCCTCAATCGATATCAATAAATCTTTACAGACATCAGTAGAAATTCAATCGGTAGGCTATTGATCCCAATTAGTATCTGTAAAAAAAATGATATCTGCAAATTTTGCTCATTTTTTTCCAAGTCTCGGAAAAAAAAAATTAAAATGTTTAAAAATCTGTATCTTCCGTTTCAAAGCATGTTTTAAACGCAATGAAGTATTCCTCCAAAAAACATTATTTTTCATGCTCCCTCAGGGATCCCCCTTGGGGATGGGGTGGGGGCGGGGAAATCACGTTCAGTATTACAAAATTTATATCTGCGAAGTTTTGATCGAAATTTTAAAATATTATGCTTTTTTCATTGACATTTTAATATAAGAAACTGATTTAAAAAATTTCAAGATTCAAAGAAAATTAGTTTTGAGGCATATGCAATAGGTTTGCAAAATTGATTACTTTTTACCAAGTCCCAGAAAAAGAAAATGGTTCAGATATTTAAAAATATGTATCTTCCGTTTCAATGCATACAAAATGTCATGCTAAACATCTTTTTAGAGGTTGTGAAGTATTCCTCCAAAGAACATATTTCTTTCATTCCCCCCCTCCTCCAGACGGTATTCCCTATCATCAATTGGAGGGGGAAAATGACGCTAGTAAGTCAAAATTTACAGTTGGCAGAAAAATTATTGAAGCACAAACTTAGATTTCTCATATATATATAGTTTGGTTGCTAATTTTTATCATCGCTTACAGCATAAAAGGAGTGTAAGCCTAGAATCATGACGCGACAAATATTGAACTCGAATATATTACTCGAAAAAAATCTATAACCTTGTTTTAAATTATCAGATCCATGGTTCAACCATTCGTTTAAAAGGATATTGACTAGTTCTTTTGAAAGATATTCAGACTGAATATTTATACCAAATGGGGGCTACTTCCTCCCAGGGGATGTTCTAACGTGCACATACTTTTTCCTCATAGTTTACAGCTACAGTTATCAGTAATTCCTATCAATTTCACAAACACTTCGAAAAAATAATTCTTATTACGTACATATTTATGCGAAATTTTGTCTTATACAGCCTAGCACACAGTCACACATTTTCTAAAAATGGTCAAATCGTATTAAGGATGGATGGTTGTGTTTTACATCGCACTAGTGCTGCGCAGATGGCCAATTGGCGACGGTCTGGGACGCACCCCTAGAGGTGGTCGGGAGATATGCCATCACAATTTTGATCCTCCACGGAAGGGATGGCTCTCCCGCTTCGGTGACCCCAGAGGTATAATTTTTGATGGGAACATGGAGGGCATTGCGGCCACGACAAATTTTACGTGCCCCAGCCACCATTGATGTACACGACGGTTTTCGGCCGGCTCAAGTACCGAACCCGCAATCTTCCAATTACGAGGCCGGCGCTCTACCGACTGGGCTACTGCGGCTCAGGTATTAAGGACCTCAAAAACATGTAAATCCATTTAAAACTAGAGTTCAAAAACTTTCACGAATTCATCCTTTTTTTCTTAGATATACAGAAGAAAGTATAAATAGTTAAATCGTGCTCGAGACTTATCAAAACATGTGAATCCATCAAAAACGAAGAGTTGGAAATTTTTACTAGTCTTCTTTTGAAGAAAGTAAAAAAAAAAAAAAAAAAATTAAAAAGTCTTGTGAAACATTGTAAAATTAGTTTGTTATGTTCATCACAAAACTGTTTTCTGTGTATTCCAGTACAAATTGTAAAAGTATTACATATTGAAATGATTTTCCTTCGAAATTGGGGATAGCGATAGTCCTCGGAAAATGGAGTCATTTGGTTACCTTATCAATGAATGACTGAAAAATATTTACCCCATAGAGTAAGGTGACCATGCGTCCTCGAAATTCGAGGACTGTCCTCGAATTTAGACCTTTTTTATTTTTTGTCCCCAAAAATTCTTTGATCACTGGGGGTACTAAATGTCCCCAAATTTAAATATTTGCAATTATTTCTTTCAAAATCGTCGCCAATTCCGTGGAGGATCAAAATTGTGACGGCATGTTTCCAGATTACCTCTAGGGTTGAATCCCAGACCGTTGCCAATTGCCCATTGCAAAACACTAGTGAGACGGAAAACCCATCCATTCCAATCCAATCAAAATCGCAGTCTAATACACAAGTACAGCGTCTAGAATATATAGTTAAGACTACTATATTATATAGTAGTCTTATACACAGTGGAGCAAGCGCTTATAATCGAATGCTTAAAATACTGCTAAAGAAATTAAGCTTTCCAGATGGCGCTTCGAACAATTTTTTTTGCTCAAACCGAAGAGCTGATTGGCTTTTCCTAGTTTCGTCTGCTCAATCACGTCTCGGTTTTGATTTCGTGACACTAACTTCGATTACAGTAATTTTTTTAGTACAATTTTATTTTCCGCTTTCCACACTGTTTATTTTATACGTTGAAGCACAAGTAATTGGATAATCTTGGAAATCAACGAAACTTTGAAATAAAGACCCTCATACTTCATGCCCTTCCGTGGAGGATCAAAATTACGATGGCATGTCTCCGGACTACCTCTAGGGGTGAGTCCCAGACCGTTGCCAATTGCCCATATGCGCAGCACTAGTGCGACGTAAAACCCAACCAACCCTCATACTTCATGAGCAGAGAAAGAATCATGCACTACTAATTACTATATAAATTCTGTCTTGCCCGATTTATGTTACGTGAAAAATAAAATTTATTTAATGAAATTTTCACAAAAATGGCAGCTATATGACTACCACAAATTGCATTGATACATTGATACGAGAGAAAAGGAAATGATTTTCTTGTAGTTATATAATCAGGAATAATTTCTGCATTTCTGGAGTGGGGATTCTGAAGATCAATTAAATGCTCAAAATTAAATGCTGTTATTTTGTATTCTCTCCTATAATCATAATAAAGTGTAAATGGGTTCTATAGACTTGATTATTTTAATAAAGCTGGGATAGTTTAATTTGCATAAACATACCGTATGCTCAGCAATTTTTCATAGAAAAAAGTGTTTCAAAGCATTTTGTAATGTATAAATCGGAGTTCGTTTTATTAATTATGCATAGCATACAGCTATTAGTCTCTTATATCCCCGAAAAAGTCCCCAAATAGAGTTTTTAATGTCCTCGAAATTTATTTGGATTTGGGGACAAACGGTAATTTGTTAAATCAGTGTTTGAAAATATGGTCACCTTATCATAGAGCTTAAGCGCAATGACCTTGAATTTAAGGGTACATACAAATGAAACACTTCCGGTTGCAAAGCCGTTTGCAAGTGTTCCAAATGTATGACTACAGTCGGCAGCAAAAGTATCCGACTACTAGCAAAAATTCCTATATAAAAAAAGCACACTTAACACTGTTTTGTTAAATAAATCCTTGTCGAATCATGTTTTTAGACTGACTAAGAACAGGATTCGACAAGGAGTTATTTAACAAAACTGCATTAAGTGTACTTTTTTTACATAGGAATTCCTGCTAATGCTCGGATACTTTTACTGCCGACTGAATTTGCAAAAAATTTGCAAAATTTACGTCATCGAAGTTGCAAGCGTTCCGTTTGCATGTAACCCTTAATAAATACCTTTGTTAAACCAAAGAATATTACATTAAATTTTTAAAAAATTGAAATTGCGACGTCATAAGAGGCTCCATTTAAAAATTAAAAATATGATTTTTTATTAATATTGGTTAATTTTTATAGTATACTCTCATACAAATATTAATTGGTTTATCAAGCTATCTTTTATTTAATTTACTTACGATGTAAAACCCATTCAATCTCAACCTGAAAGAATTTCCATGGCAAATCTTATTTCTTTTTTAGCAGATCGTAGTATTTTGAAAAACTAGTATGGCAACGTAGCGCTTGTTTGTTTACAAGATCAAGTACAAGATGGATGCTGCTAAGCGTGGTGCTTCTGATTAGGATTAATATTTTAATTATCGAGGTAAGTTCATAAATAAAACATTTGTTACATTTTAATATGTTTTCGATTTTGTCATTTAAAAGCCAGAATGAGGAATCGAGGCTGTCTTTTCAGAAATTGATTCATGTGCATTTTGATTAGGGCTAAATTTTGTTGGTAAATTTTTGTTTTCCAGTACATCTAATTTTGGACATAGCTGTAGGAAAACAGTTATAATTAAAATTATTGATATGTTTACCAAATCGTCCTTTAAAAGGTTAACGTTATTCTAAATGCTTGTCTGAATAGATTATATTTAAGTAGCATCGAAATGTGTTTAAAATAGTCAAAATTATTTATTTCATAATAAAAGTTCATGAAATTCATCTTTTCGCTGTACGATATTTATTGTTTGCATTCATTTTCCTACGCCATAATTAAATGCATTACACTATTTCAACTGTAAAGTGTAAAACTGTTATTTCTACCAACTTATTTTTCCAGTGTTTGTATTGGCCTATAATATAATGGTAATAATGACCGTAATGCAGTGGCGGATTTAAGGGGGGGCTAGGGGGCTGAAGCCCTCCCCCCCAAAAAAAAAAGCATTGGATGTTACAATTGTAAATTTTTCATTGACCTGGAATAACATTTTGAAAACTGTTAGCCCCCCCCCCCCAAAAGTTAAATTCTGGATCCGCCAATGCCGTAATGTTTTTAATTTGATTCTGTATATTTTAAACAATATATATAATAGAATAAATAAATAGAAATGAACAAATGTATTTCTGTTTTATATTATTATTTTCATTTTATTTATTCTGTTAAAAATATTTTTCAAAATATACAGTCTTCTCCCAAAAATCCACATTTCATAAACAGGCAGATTCTAGGAACTTACATGTCACAATAAATTTAAACAATGAAACTTAAAAGTTTTCAAAGCGAAGTACAAGGTACAGGGATGAGATTTTTCAGCTTTTTTGTACATTTAGCTTTTCAGCTTTTTTATGTTTCTGATATGCATTTATTTTTTTTTTATACATTGAAGATTAAAATAAATATTTATTACTCTACTATAATAGATTTTGTCGTCAAAATTCTGGTATTTCATTCCAGCGTCTTGCCTTTGCATACAGTTTCAGATTTTTTGTACTTTTGCTAATCTCATCCCTGAAGGTAGCAGGAACAGCAGTTTATTAGAACTTTGTAAAAAAAAAAAATTATAGGAGAAAGGAAATAACAGTTACTCTATATAATGCTTAATATTAAGGTAATAATAATGATAGAACCAAGTACAGGCAATGTTTTTATATCTGCTTTTCAAAAATGTGTAAAAATTTTTGTGAAAGGATCAAAATATTTATAAAACAAGATTTCATTTTAATATTAAAAAAGGTTTTAGTGCTGACTCTGGACTTTGGTAGAGCACAGCTTCCAGTGGCTCTTTTAAAACTTATTTTAGCTTCGTGCGACCCTTTCTAATACTATGTTTTGATACCTTTAAATCACGTGTGGCCAGGGGGTGCCCGCTCATGCACACACATTCAGTATATTTAACAAAAACATACTGAAAACAGAAAAAAAAGATTTGAAAGTTAAAAAAAAATTGTTATTACTAATACCAATCATTCTATTTAATAGAAAGACACTTTCTTAAACATTGTGGTAAAATATATTTAAAAGAATAATCTAAATTGTTCATGATTCCAAATTTACTTGCACATTTCTTACAAAAATTTGGAAAGTAATTTTTCTTGGTAAACAAAAAAAAAATAAAATTAGTATTGTTTTTTCTTCAAGGAAAAGAGGCGATAAAATAATTTCGTTTATTTAAACTCGTGGCCTTAACAGAGAGTCAAGTTTTTTTGTCATTTCTTTTTAATGAGCATTTTTTTTTAAACTTACCCATACATGTTGGAGAATGTAATGTTTTGTGGTCCAATTTTTGAATATGAAATAGTTTTTACAATAGTTTGTCTTGAGGTCTGCTCAATTGTATAACCAGGTTCTTGTGGTTAGTCTGCATGGGCATAACTCAAAAGCAGGCATTGGCAGGAAGTCTAAAAATCGTATTCAATTTATATCATAATGATCCGTATACTATGACATGCAAAGAGTTCAAATACATTATTGTTTAAGTACAAAATTTCTAGTTCGTACATATCAACAACATTTTTAAAGTGAACTAAACATAATGAAACTAACATATTCTATTGATACAAAATAATTTTCGTATAAAAGATTGTAAGAAAAGTTAGGTTCGATTAAAAGCATTCATACCAAATTATATTGCGTCCAGTAAAAACGTTTAAAAATTATAATTACTCTCCCTTACCATGAGTTATAGAAAGTATTATTTACGTGGTCGAATTTTCGAAACTAAATATTTGCGATAATTTCAGGTTTTGAAGTTCTCTGAATACAAAAATGATTTTTATAGTAATTGTTGATTTGAATGCATGTCTGGTATCATAATAATTTAGTGGGTAAATTTTTTCCGAATACTCTGGTCTGCGAAATCGTACTTTTCAAATTTTTTATGTACTGCATTGGGTGTCTCTTGTGTTTTGTAATCTGAAATCAGATATGATAATTTTTTTTCCTATCACGTATGAAATTTTCACAAAGTAAGGATGAAAATCGGAAGAATTCGTCTAGAAGTCGTCAAGGGGCAGCAAAAGGGTCCCAATTTTTGCCGGGATCGACCTCTGGTTCCTCTGTATTACCTAACAGTGGTGCACTGTTAAAGTTTTCAGAATTTTTTTAAAATTTGATTTTTATTTATATTTTACATTCCCTGAATCCCACAGTTTTATTTGTATTAATAAACAACTCTTGTTTAGGATGAAAAGGAAGAAGAAGAGGAGAAAAGTAAACGTACCGCCCAGCTGTAGTTTGTCATTTCAAGTTCTGAAGATGGCCCCATTTGGGACGGCAAACTATATCAATTCAAACTTTTTAAGGATTTTAAATAAGGTATATTTAATATAATAATTTTTTAAATCAATCCTTTTTAATTTTTAAACTGTACATTTTTTTATTCTGTTTTAATAAGATAATTATAATCCCAGTGGCAGAAACACGGCGACATAGTCGCGGACACAGAAAAACAGCTTGCGGACAGTTTTTGTCTGCACTGATAAAAAAAAATTTGTCCGCAACTTTCGGATAACAATTCACTTATAAAAATTTCTGTATCAAAACTAAAACTTTTATTATTTATAATTATTTATATTGTGTTGTGTCAAACATTGCTATAAAATATTTAATTGAATGAGATGAATTGAATGAATACACACACAATTGTTTATACTATATTGTTCTGTAGTAAAATTGTATTTGTGTATTGTTGCACGAGATCACCTCTGAAGTCAACCCCCCCCCCCCTTAGCTTCCAGGCTTTTTTAGTGTAAGCCATTTTCTCCCCTGATTACATGCAAATTTTCCAGACAGATTATGAAATTTTAAAAGCCTGCCGCAGATAACTACAAAACTTTCTGCCACTGGGATTATAATTTTTTTCCATGGGGGATTTTTTTTTTTTTTCTACAGAGCAGTTTTAGAAACTCCAACATTCTAAAAATTCTTAGTTCATGTTTTAATAATGTATATAATATTCGTTTTATATTTATATGTTTATTGTAAGTTAGATAAAAGTGGAATTTTAAACAAGGTTTTTTCAAGTGGGTTTTATTGAAAAAACCCACCCAGTTTTTTTTAGGTCTGGCAAAATGAAGCCAAATCTGTCCATAATTCAATAATAATCTTTTTTGGTATTTGATTACTGAAATTGTCATTTTTCGCTGCTGGTTTCCAAATACATAATTCTCTTCTCTCATGCGATTTTAAAAATATTTTTAAGAAGAATTCTTTTAAAACCGCCAATTTTTGTGAAATAGTCGTTTTTAAATCCGAAATTTTCTTAGAATTACTGCTGCACTATAAAAATTGAGGCATAACATATTCGATTATCCCAGTGTTACAGAAAATATTCTTTTTCTTTCTCCAACGGTGAGTATTTCGTCAATAAAGTTCTAAGTTTTCCGTGATTTTCTCCGAAACTTGCGTGAATGTGGACTGAAATACCTTAGTAAATTTCCCATGGATAACATTCTTTGTAGGTCGGATTTTTCTGTGATTTTCTCCGAAATTCTTTTGAATACGAATTAAGACACCTTGGAAAGTCTTCCACAGTGGACAGGCTTCTTTCAGTATTTCAGAAATTGTCATAACAAATTGTTGATTATATATAGATAAACTAAGTGATTGTAATAGACAGATAAATAATATGCCACAGAACTTTGTTTATCTGAGGTAATGTGGACCGATGGAACCTCAGATAATCAAAAACTCAGGTTAAATGGACTCTATTGTAAATCGAGGGAAAATATACAGTAACGTTTAAAATGAATGGAAACACAACCAATGAAGTAAAAGAATATACCTATTACACATTTAAATGTAATCAGTTAAAAATGCAATACAATACATGCATACATGAATTATATATTAAAAAAAAAAAAAACAGTACTGTACTCTCAAAGTCGAAGTTTTTTATGCCATTTCTCAAGGGCCACACCTCAACTGGGATATGGCATTTTATAGATTACCTCAGTTAATCAGGTTTTGGATAACCGAGGCTCTGCTGTATGGAAACACAATTTGGAAATTTTTATGAATTAAAAAAAAAAAAAAAAATTAAAACAGCATTTATGTAATTTTGTATTTGCTGGTTTTTATAGAGCTTATGTATATATGTAATACTAATAAGTACAAAACTTTAAATAAACACCATAAAATGCAAGAACTTGTAACAATATTTTCTGGTCAAAAGAAGATACGACCTTACCTCACCCCCATAACAGAAAATGTGAGATTACATCGCAGTTTTTTTTTTTTTTTTTTTTTTTTTTTTTTACAGTCTGCAGATTATTTTCAAAACAGTATTGTGCAGAGATTCCAAATGTCCCGATTTTGGTAGGAAAGATTGAAAATCACATTCTTTCTCCATCTATAGCATAAATATTAATGTTTTTTTTAAACTTGCTTTATTAGGTTCTAGAAACTCAACTGTGAATAGATAGAATTGTTCAATATCTTTCACTGATGTAACTTTTTATGGTACTCTGTCCACCCCCCACCCCCCAAACAATCAGTGATCAAATGCCTACTGAAATCTGTGATTTCTAATTGTTTTCCACCCACAACATAAATGTCAATGTTCTTTTTATAAACTTACCTAATTAGATTCTAGAGCCTATGAAGAAGTAGAATTGTTCAATATCGCTCACTCATATAATATTTTATCCCTCCCCCTTCCAGGATTGTTATTTTTTCCACTTTTTTGTCAAAAGTCCGGGACGCTGGACAAAAGTGGAAAAAACTAGGGATAGGACGAATAGTGATTTGGCCGATTACCGAATATTCGGCAATTTTTCAGGTCGAATACCGAATATTTGGCTGCTGAATACTAAATTTTTAAAAATTTATATATACCTATATATATATTATATATACATTTATCTATATATTTATATATATATATATATATATATAACCTTGAAAACATGTTACAAGTAGTACTCAGCTTTCTTTCAATTCAATTATTAATTTTTGCTGCATTTCTATTTTATTTCCATTTTAAGATGTTAATTTCAGGTGTGTTAGTGTATGTTTTGCCATTATTATATATATATATATATATATGTAATTAAGAGGTAATTCAGGCAAAGAAAATCACTGAAACAAAGAAATCAACACAAATTAATACCTATTAGCCAAAAGTGAAAAATATATAACTAATAACATATAAAAAAGAGAAATATATATACGCACACATTTCTCATACTTCAAATTAATAATGAAATTAATGCTAGTTTTTGATTCCTTAAAATTAATTTATTTTTTATATATTTTACTAACTTTATTTTTATATAAAAAATCTTATTAGGACAGTGTATTTTTCTAAGTCTTTATAATTTATGATTAATTAAAAAATATACAGCTAAGTTCTTTTTTTTTTTTTTTTTTTTTTTTTTTTTTTTTAATATATATTAACATATTATATTGTATACTAGAGGTGCACAACCTGCGGCCCGGGGGCAACATGCGGCCCAATAGGCATCCGTTTGCGGCCCGCCAAAGCACTGACATTTTAGGTGGCATAAATCATTAGCAGGAGGAAAAAAAAAAAAAAAAAAAAAAAAAAAGAGAGAAAGAAAAAATATTTATGCTTTGCATTCGCAACACTGGCATTTACAAAAACTTTTTTTTTTTGGGGGGGGAGGGGGGAAAGGATGAAAATGTTGGTTTTTTTACACATTTCTGTTTGAGAGCTAAGTTTTCCATTCTATTTCTCAGTAATGTAACCCACAGTATGTTCCTTAATTTTTTATTGGAAAAATCATGGAATAATCTATCCAGGCTTTACATTTATGTTTATTGTTTTTGTGACTCCCAATGTAACTTTTTTTTTTCTCTCTCTGCAAACCATACTTTTTATTTGTTTATTTTATTTATCATTTTGTATTTTATATGATACATTTGTTTCATTATTTTGCGTACTATTCAATAACTTTATGATTATTATGCTTCAAGATTCACTTAACTCGCTAATTGAAAAACTTTTATAATTTTTTTTTTTTTTTTTTTTTTTTTTTTTAGCAACATACAATACAAACTAAAGTTTTGCACACAGGCATTTGGCAATGATAATGAACCTTTTTATACATGCATGTGTATATGTGTGTGTATGTATACATTACACGGCGAATATATCTGTACACTTAAATTCTTTTATATTATCTCGTCTGTGGCCCTTTGTATCCTACTGAACAGAGAGAGTGGCCCTCTGGCCAAAAAGGTTGTGCATCCCTATTGTATACAATTTGCAGTATCAATTTTATGGTAATTTTGTATAACATGTTTATAATGAAAAGAAAGTTTATTAATTTGTAACCTTTTAAGGTATTTTCATAATTATATTTCCTTTACTTAAACTGTGTACGTAATACAAAATTTCTAAGTTTAATCAGAATTATTTGTTAGTTAAACAGACTATTTTAATAGATAATATGAAGTATATTGTATGTATACTTATTTAAATAACATTTTTTAATTTTAAGTTGCTAGACATACTGCAGAATACTGCATCTATGCTATTTCAAGTAATAATAATATTTAAAGTAATTGAAAGTATATTTTCCACAACTTCTGTCAGATATTCGGCCGGTAACAGGCCGAATATCTATCACTATTTGGCCTTGCCGAATATTCGGCATATTGGCCGAATACCGAATAGTTGCTGAATATTCGTCCCATCCCTAGAAAAAACCTGGACAAAAGTGGAAAAAGCCACACGAAACTGGACAAAATAAAATTCACTGAGCTGTACATGTTCAGTGCATAAAATTATTCTTTTAAAACAATAAATTGCATTTTTAACTTTAAATTAGCAATTTTAGCAATAGAAATATTTTATTAAAAATTAATTTGATTAATGAAAAGTGTAATTTCATTTTAACCACAGGGGAAAAAAAAATCATGAAGAAAATGCTAATTACATTAATTATGTACAGCTTGTAGATGTAACAAAATAAATCTATTGTGGTGGACTATTATAATATTATCATACTGAATATTAAAAGGGAAAAAAAAGTTATTTAATGATATATATAAATCTTTAAAAACAAAAGAAATAGATACGGCTATTTAGCCAGAAAAAGATTTAATGCATAATGTTGAGTTTCTTCATTACATAATGTTGACAATTAAAAATGAAGAATAACTTAATCCCCTCCAACACCCCTACCTCGAGACCACCTAGAGACTATTTTCAATATTAAAGTTCTTCACAAACGATGTGATTTCGTGATTGATTAATACATAGACGATTATAATCTTAAAAATAATTTAAGTTGTTTCTTTGTTATTTTGCACTTAACATGAAAATATCTTATTTAACATTTCTATACTAGGTTTAAAAAAAAAAAAATCACAAATGTATATAGAATGTTTTTATCAATTTATGTCCGCAAGTCCTTACAAAGTAAAGCTTTCATTTCTATATATCATTTTATTTACAATACCAAGATGCCATTTTTTTATCCAAGAATTAAAAAAATTAAATTTACATACTTAATCATTTGATAATTTTATATTCTTATTTTAATTTTGTAAAAAAAAAAAATATTACTTGGTAATAGAAATTCCACATGAAAAAAATATAAAATTAAATTTTACTTCCACATAGAAAAGTTATTTTTGTATTTTTCACAAAAATAATGTCTTTAATAATATAAATAAGACAAATATGTATATAACTGTATATATATGTGTGTATATATACAAATATATTTATAATCAATTTGATAAATATGCAAAAACTGTAAGAGAAATAATAAAAATGTTGAGTGACTGCAGTTGAATTTCTGAACATTAAGTATTTCACTGTTGTTTAAATAAAATAAAGTAAGAAAAGTCATTAAATAAACAAACGAGAAAATTAATAATAAGTGTTTGATTATTTGCTCTCAGATAGTACATTGTTTAATGGAACAGAATGTATCCGAATTCTTTTATGTATCTCTGTAAAAGAACTATTAGTGTTAGATTCACCAAAATGTATACAGTTTGTGAGACATATACTTATAACTTGCATATGAATTTAACCCCTTAACCTAAGATTTAGATTTGAAGATGTTGGGCCAAAATCGTATACAAGCTCGCGCAGCGTTCGAGTAATTCGCACGACTTGTGTAACATGCTGATTGGGCCAATCGTAAAATTGACGGGCATCGCCAGTGGTAGGACGATCGCGGTTTGCAGATAGCACAGACAAGGCTCGTGATGTATTTCTGTTATCTCTTCGGATCGTGATCAGTGTCAAGTTGTTCTCGGTCACATTCACACGTCGAAATTTACGTTCGTAAATTCTAGAAAAGCAACCCCAGAAGATGTTCTCAAGAAAGAGATTTCGTGATGAAAGCAGTGAGAATTGTGCTGATAATTTTGCTAACGAAAGTAGTGACGATATATGTCGAGTTCGGAGAAAGTGTAGGCGATTAGTTATTGATGATACATCCGATGACGATCAACTACCAGAGTCCTGGCCTTGGAAGGAAATAAGAAATAGTCCAAAAATCTAGGACTATACGATGACTCCTGGCCGTATAGAGGGAGCCTTATGTCAATTAGGAGGAAGTGGAGGAGAATTTGATATATTTAATCTAATACTTGATGACATATTTTGGAACAATATTGTGACCGAAACTAACCAGTATGCAGATCAAATACGAGAATATCCACATAGAACACGAAAAATCGACGACGCTTGGTTTCCTGTAGACTCTACCGAAATGAAAAGATATTTCGCCTTGACCATTATAATGTCACAGGTCACAGGTAAAAAAGCCAAGAATCCAAATGAATTGGTCGAAGAGGGCTGTTATCGAAACGCCCATATTTAGAAAATCAATGCCTTTGAAGAGATATCTACAAATTACAAGGTTTTTGCATTTCTCAAACAATAATCTGGTTGCCAATACCGATAAAATGAGCAAGATTAAACCTGTTATTAATTTTTTGAACCAAAAATTTAAAGAAGTGTATATAATGAAAAAAGACATTTCTATTGATGAATCGCTTAGGAAATTCAGGGGGCGTCTATCGTATAAGCAATTCAATCCATCCAAAAGGGCAAGGTTTGGCGTCAAAATTTATAAATTATGTGAGTCTGAGTCAGGCTATTGTTATCAATTAAAATTTATACCGGCAACGATAAAATAAACTGCGATGACAGCGCTTCGGAATGTGTTGTCAAAGAGCTTGCTGAGTCAGTGCTGCACAGGGGTCACACTTTATACATGGACAATTGGTATTCTTCCCCAAAATTATTTATGACGTTATCACATAAATATAAAACAAATGTAATTGGCACAGTACGTTCGAATAGGAAGAATATGCCAAAAGATTTGTGCAGTGTAAAATTAAAAAGGGGGGAATACATAATAAGAAGCTGCAACCGAATACTCGCTATAAAATGGAAAGATAAGCGAGATGTATATATGATGTTGACAAAACATGAAGCAATCGAAATTATTTCACAAGGATCCAACCACACCCTAAAACCGAGTTGTATTGCAGAGTACAACCACGGAATGAACGGAATTGATCTCCAAGATCAAATATTGGCATGTTTTCCAGTAATGCGGAAATACATGAAAGGATACAAAAAAAATTTTTTTTATCTGTTTGATATTGGTCTTTTTAACTCCTACATTTTATGGAAAAACCTGAATGATGGAAAGAAACAATGCTATGTCGACTATAGGATCAATATAGCCGAATCTCTATTAAAGAATATGCCAAAACCGATTTATAGAGAATGAGGCGTATCATTTGTCGGAGATGCACCAGACAGACTGTATGCGAAGGACTGGGCTCATTTTCCAAAGCACATTGATCCAACACCCTCTAAATCAAGACCGTCAAAACGTTGTACAGTTTGTCACAAAAATAAAAAACGGAAGGAAACAACATGGGAGTGTAAAAAGTGTAAAGTTCCGTTACATGTACCAGAATGTTTTGAACTATATCATACCGTTACAAATTACTAATTTTGGATTTTTGTATAAATAAATATTTTGTAATAAATAATTTGTAATAAACAATTTGTAATAAACAATTATTGCATCAGACTGTAATTGCGTATCAAATATTCCACGTAATATTCACTTCTGGCCCGACCATCGTACGCGGGCTATGCCCGTAATATTCACTTCTGGCCCGATCACCGTGCGCGGGCTATGCCCGTAATATTCACTTCTGGCCTGATCACCGTATGCGGGCTATGCCCGTAATATTCACTTCTGGCCCGACCATCGTACGCGGGCTATGCCCGTCATTGTAGGTTAAGGGGTTAAAGCTCAATCAAACGAGGCATTCAGACACTATCGCATTTTAAATAATTTCAGACTATAGGAGACTATTGGAGACTATTCAGACTATATATTACAGAATTGTTTGTTATTTCCCTGTAAAAAAAACTATAAATGCTAGATTCACAAAAATAAATCTGTACATGTTCAATGCATAAAATTATTCTGTTAAAACAATAAACTGCAATTTTAACTTTAAATTAGCAATTTTAGCAATAGAAATATTTTATTAAAAATTAATAATTTGATTAATGAAAAGTGTAATTTCATTTTAATCACGATAAACAAACAAACAAAAATCATGAAGAAAATGCTAATTACATTAGTTATGTACAGTTTGTAGATGTAACAAAGTAAATCTGCTGTTATATTATTATCATACTGGATATTACAATAAAAAAAAAAGAAAAGAAAGTTATTTAATGCTATATCTAAATCTTTAAAAACAAAAGAAATAGACATGGCTTTTAGCCAGAAAAAGATTTCATGCATAATGTTAACAATTAAAAATAAAGAATAACTTAATCCCCCCCCCCAAAACACCTCTCCCCCTCGAAAAAGACTATTTTCAATATTAAAGTTTTTCATAAACGGCGTGATTGATTAATACGTAGACTTTATAATCTTAAAAATAATTTAAGTTGTTTCTTTGTTATTTTCTACTTAATATGGAATTATCTTATTTAACATTCCTATACTAGGTTAAAAAAAAAAATCTCATAAATGTAGTTAGAATGTTTTTATCAATTTATGTCCACAAGTTCTTTCAAAGTAAAGCTTTCATTTTTATGTAACATTTTATATGCAATACCAACATGCCATTTTTTTTATCCAAGAATTAAAAAAATCAAATTTACATACTTAATCATTTGATAATTTTGTATTCTTATTTTAATGTTGTAAAAAAAAAAAAAAAAAAAAAAAAAAAAAATATTACTTGGTAATAGAAATTCCAGATAAAAAATATACAAAATTAAATATTACTTTCACACAGAAAAGTTATTTATTTTTCACAAAAGTTATGTCTTTAATAATATAAATGTGACATATATGTATATGACTATATATGTATATATATATATATATATATTTATAATCAGAGGTTGATCCAGGTTTTAATTTTTGGGGCCCATTTTTGTGAAAAACAAATTATTTTTGTGAAATTTGTATTTATTTTTGTGAAAAAAATAATTGCCGCTAGAAACCTTTCATTTTAGCAATTACTCTATCTAATGTTTAATATCAAGTTAATAGCATTTTATTAAACAAGTATAGACACTCATTAAAAACAATACAGCAAACATGGAAAAAAGTATTATTTTTATAAAACAAAATTTTGTGAAAGAGCTGTTTTTATAAATCTGAATTTTGTGAAGGGACCCATTTTCTGAATTTGAATTTTGTGAAGGGACCCATTTTAAGGATTTGAATTTTGTGAAGGGGAGCAAAAGGGTCCCGGTTTTTGCCTGGATCGACCCCTGATAATCAATTTGATAAATAAACAGAAACTTTAAGAGACATAATAAAAATGTTGAGTGACTCCAGTCGAATTTCTGAACATTAAGTAATTCACTGCTGTTTAAATAAAATAAAGTAAGAGAAGTCATTAAATAAACAAACAAGAAAATTATAATAAGTGTTTGATTATTTGCTACCAAATAGTATATTGTTTAATGGAATGGAATGTATCCAAATTCTTTTGTGTATCTCTGTAAAAGAACTAATAATGTTAGATTCACCAAAATGTATACAGTTTGTGTGATATATACTTATAACTTGTATATAAATTTAAAGCTCAGTCAAATGAGACATTCAGACACCATCATATTTTAAATAATTTCAGACTATAGGCTATAATATTACAGAATTTTTCATTATTTCCCCGTAAAAAAAACTATAAATGCTAGATTCACCAAAATAAATTTACACAAATCATTCGACAGTGATCAATAACACGTATATAAAGTTTCAACTGGATTGAATAAGGAGTTCAGATGCTATCACACTTTAAATTATTTGAGCCCATAGGCCTATAATGATAAAGAATTTGTCTTTGCATCCTGGTTAAAAAAAAAAACTGCTAGATTCTCCAAGATGTATACAGTTTGTGCTATGATAACCTGTAACATAATGTACCAATTTTTAGCTCATTTGAACAAAGCATTTAGACAATATTCTGTTCACTCTACTCAGATATACATACATCATCGTAAAATAGCAAAAATGAACTCATGAAACCTCAAAACATGTAGATACACCAACATCACAAAATCAAATTTTTGTCATGATTACAATATTTTCCTTATCTATGTATTTTCAGAAAGTAAAAAATTCCATGTAATATATGTGAACCATTCATTTCATCATGCTTAATAACAAATTTTTAAAAGGTATTTACGACTATGAGAGAGAAGATGACAATGTAGTTGAAAGCAGTGGGGTAAAAAAGAAGGGAATTAAAATTGAAACTATAAACTATCACATTTGCATCCAATTCACCCTTAGAAAAATAGATATATTTATTTATTAAATATCGTTAACTTTTCATGTTTATTTCAACCATTCATGTCTATTTTGAAATATTTAAATTGATTATATTCACATACACAGAATTCAGGAATTTGTAAAAAAAAAAATGGTTGTCAACAAAACATTCTGGTAGCCTGTAAAAAATATGCTCCACCGTTTTCTTCCTTTCTTTCCTTTTTTTTTTTTTTTTTTTTTTGTTCCTTTTTCAATTTCAAAATTTACTTGAATATAGAAATTAAGATTCTATATATATAAACCAATTATTTATTAGGCTTGAAGGATTTCTTTTTTTTACATCAGGAAATGCCTGTTTAAATTTAACAAAATGAAACTAGTTTTATTATTTTCATTAAACCAATACACCATCGGCATTGATACATCATTACATAGGTACAACGATTCACCACCAGGTCGATAGCGTACACAGACAAGGAGCAGTGTAAACCAACTCCCTAAAACAGTGTAATAATTTAATATCGAGTTATGAAACATGCACGGAGATGTGCAAATCCCCTAATTCAATACAGTATCTCAAAAAGTGGTGAGAGAAGCAGGAATCAAAACAGGGAAAGTAAGGCTGCATCGAAAGTAAAATTGGAGTCCGATTCTCAGAAAAATTCTTTCACCAAAATATGTATTTAAAAAAAAAAAAAAAAAAAAAAAGTTTCCTTAAAATTGAAAACATTGCTAGTTAAAAAATATTCGTCGCCAATGGTGATCAGCTGACCGTATTTCATGAGCACTGCACATACACATATTGATAAAGAATTGTTTTATATAGGGAAAGAATAAAGATAATTTTTTTATTTAGTACTAGCCGCCTTCGGCGACCAGCTGGTTCGCGATCCCTGAAAAATCCGACTTTACGTAACTCCCGCTCAGTGGTGCCTGCGGCGCCTTTTTCCCGTTTCAGGTCTAATAACAGCTTATTGATAAATAGTGAAAATAGCTTATTGAAAAATTTAATTGCTGTGAATTCCCGTGCGGTAGCGCCTTCAGCCCCTCTCCCCTTTTTAATATCTGAAACAGCCTGTTCACTCACCATGTTATGATCTTTAAAATTTCTGACTTTAGCTAAGTCCCGCTCGGTGGTGCCTGCGACGCCTTATTCCCATTTTAGAACTTACCACACCTTCTTCGCTCATTAGAATTTGAAATATTGAAATTTTAAAATATTACAGCGCCATCTGCCGGTAGAAATTTCTGTAATGTATTGTTCAATTCCAAATCAACAAAGCTTTCAAATGATGTATTACTTATGAAATTATTTTAATTAGTAGCTGAGATACAAAAGAAAACCTAATCAGGACACCTTAAAACATGTAAATCAGGTAAAATCTCGAATTCCACTTTCGATAATATAAAAGTACTTTAAAATATTTTTTGAATGATGTATTAAAAATAATTTAATCATAATTAGAATTTTAAACATTGAAATTTTAAAATATTACAGCGCCATCTGGCGGTAGAAATTTCTGTAATCTACTGTTCAATTCCAAATCAACAAAGCTTTCAAATGATGTATTACTTATGAAACTATTTTAATTAGTAGCTGAGATACAAAAGAAAACCTAATCAGGACACCTTAAAACGTGTAAATCAGGTGAAATCTCAAATTCCACTTTCGATAATATAAAAGTATTTTAAAATATCTTTCGAATGATGTATTATTAAAAAGAATTTAATCATTATTGTAAAATAAAAAGTAAATTTCTAACTTTTTTTTTTTTTTTTTTTTGCCCCTACTTCCCCTGTTTCAAGTTTTCCTAATAATTCTGCTCTTTCAAAAAGATTCGCTATCGAATTATCAGGCATTAAAACCAAATACTACGAAATTTCAATGGCATATCTCAATTTAAAATACTGCAAAATATAATCTTTTCCCAATAAAATTGTTTTTTTTTTTTTTTTTTTTTTTTTTTTTGTTTATTCAGATATTTTCATGAAAATTAAACAGTAGCTTTATAATATGCTGTCTAGGCCGAATATTAATTTAAATGTAACATGAATGAAAATTTGAAAAAGTTTGAAAATTGCAATTTTTATCCCCACTATGAAACACGTGATATCTTAATTGGTTACATTCATTTCCTTTTTTATCGCAGACAGTTGTCTGGCATGTGTTTTGTTTCGGATCGAGACAGCTTAGAAAATCGTCTGCTGATAGAATGTTTCTTTTTAAGCAATTATCCGTAGTTTCTCGGTCATTTTTCGATCGACATGGGTCAACATTTTAATTAATATCTCCGCAACTAATTAAAATTTTTAAAATCTGTTTTCACTATCCCCCTGAGCACCCATATGTCAAATTTTATACTTCTGCGTTCAGTAGGGGCTGAATGTATAGATGCTCAGGCAGACAGAGAGACAGACAGACATCTTCTTTTATTATTATAGACTGACAAATAATTAATAGTGGACAAAACAGTATTTTGTCCGGGATGGTTTTAACCAGGTTTTTTCCACTATGGAAAAAACCGAACAACCATGCCCCCCTCTCTGCTAATGATCTGAGATCAAATTCCCTGCAGAAGTGTTGCGATTTCTAATCTTCCTTCATCCACAGCATAAATGTCAATAACATAGCTGCCAAGTTTTATGGCCCGGGCGTAAAATTTACGCTTTTATGCCTAAATCGCTATTTTTACTCTTTTTCTACTATTTCAACATTTTTCTTCCAATTTTTTTTTTTTTTTTTGTGTGTGTTTAAGTATTCGATTAGATTTAATTAAAAAAAGTTTAAAAAAAAACTCATCTTAAAAAAAAAAAAGTACGATTTTTGCTGCTAATGCTTAGTAAACAAAGATCGCAATGTATTTTATCGATTGATTGATTCTGAGTTGATGCTTCTACAACTATCGTTGGTCCCCATTTATTGGTTGAAGCGTGCTCCGTTTCAACGTCATCGCTTCAGAGGCATGGCGTGTTTTCTTTCCTCCTCTCCAGACATGCTCGGTTCACCTCAACCCTTGCTCATCTCGCAGAAACGGAAGCACGGGAAACGTGGGTGATGTTTGTTTTGTTATTATGTTTGTGATTACAATTGTCACATGCTTTTGAAAATTTTGATGACGTCTGAAAAGAAATCTTATCAACTGTTGTAAGATAGCTATAGAACTGAATTTCGATGTATATGAGCATCTAGTCAGGGTGAAAAGTTTGCGTATTGCATTTATTGTCAATCCAGTTTTACAATTTCTCATGGCGGCAAATACCATACAAGCAAACATATTGGAAAGAAAAAAATGTCTATATTATGCAAAATCAGCTATTAGCAAAAAGAATAAAATTCAATACTACTTCAAGGAAGATAATGAATTGTATTTTACTATATTCTGAGAAAGTGTTTTTTTTAAAAAAAAAGGATCCTTTCCACAGATGTAGTTTTTACATTGTATTTTAATAAATGAAGCTTTTAAATTTATTTTTCCTTTCCTTTTTTTTTCTTTTTTTGAGTTTGTAAATGTAATAACTAATTAAATTGAAAAATAGCTATCTGAAATATTTAAAAATAATTACTGTATCTGATTCTTCTAAGAAGTTTGAAAACTATTTTTAAAATAAATCTAATGTGAAATTCAGACTAATTGCATCACTGTGTGAATACATTAAATATGTAGGTGTAGTAAATAATTATGAATGATAGCTAAACTTTGCATTATATTACTTTTTATCAAATGTTAATGTATTTAAAAAGTAAACTAGTGATTTTTTTTTTTTTAACCCTTTTTAACGTTCACTACTTAATTTATTTAAAAAATTACTAAACTAATTTTAAAAATGGCTTTTAGACACATAACTGATCATATATATTTAAAAAATAAAAAATTAGCATTGTTCCTTTTCGAGAAAATTTCGGTTTGAAACATCTGTAAGTAAACCTTATTAAATTCAAATAATATTTAATTTAATAAATGAATCACTTTATAAGTAAACATTATCGACAACAAAAACTCGTAAAAGTTGCATAGATCCCAACATTTCAATTTATTCTGGAGTATTTTAACCCTTTGCGGGGCAAGGTAATTCAAATCATTTAAATTACACCGCCACCGGAATTTACCAACATAATTAAAGCAGAAGAAATTTTAAATTTTCACGTTAAAAAAAGGGCCTTTTCTGCTATGTTATAAATGTAACTTTTTGCTAAAAAATTTCCGGGATGAGTTTTTGCACTTGAGAATTAAAATTAGGTGTTCCGTCAGCGGGAACACTGCGACTGAAAGGGTTAATACTTTTAAATCTTATAAGCCAAAACAGAAAAAAATCCCATTTGCTTTTTTTTTTTTAGGGTGGGGGGGCTGCAAATTTTTTTGTTCGTGTGCTGTTTTACTCCTTGGAATTTTCTCAGTTTGGCAGGTATGCAATAATCATTTAAAACTTGCTTTTTTAGATTCTAGAACATATAAAGAAGTCGAATTGTTCAATATCTTTCGCTTGTTTATTTTTATTTTTTGGTGTGTGTGTGTTTCCCACCCTCTCCCAACAATCGGCAATCAAATGCCACCTGTAATACTTGCAATTTCTAATTTTTCTCTATCTGCAACATAAATGCAGAAATGTCTTTTTAAACTTACCTAATTAGATTCCAGAGCTTATAAAGAAGTAGAATTATTCAATATCACTCACTCATATAATATTTTATTCCCTCTCGGAAGAAAGTTCTGATAGGTGATTATGTTTTCACTGATGTTTAATATTTCTACAATTCTTTTTCTAATTTATAAAGTAGATTATAGTCACCTAAACAAACATCAAAATGTCGGCGAATTATAGCATAGGATTCATTTATTTGTTTCAGAGGAGGAATGAATCGATTGTCTCATGATTACTTTCATTTTCATATTTTTCTTGTGAGGAAGATGTGAAAATTTCTTCTTCATCTTCTGTCATCTCGTTTCCATCCAGTTCTTTAAATTGCACGAGCTCTGCCTGAGTGAATTTCAGCTGTCTGAAATCACCTATCCCAAAGTCTTCAAAATACCGAATTTCACTGTACTCAAAATCATTAAAATTACTTTTTCATCATCCCATATTTCACATTCGACGTTTTCCAATTTTGTTTTTTCAACAACAATAAACAATTTTTAATTACTTTTAGAAAAGGAAATCTGGTATTTTTAGATTAAGAACACATTTTTAATAAGAAAGACTGTTCAAACTTTATTCGAATAGCCGAGGACGGTATGTGAAAAATATTTGTTTAAATGGGGAAATTTAACATTGTTCCTATGAGACTGATTTTGATTCTAACGAATTTTATTCGAATAAGCGGCGTATTCAATTATCCGTTACCCAATTAAGTGGGTATGACTGTATATATATGTATATACTAGCAGGCTTTGCCCGCTTCGCTGATCAGTATATTTAAATGATTTCTTTTTAATTGAATAATAGAAACTTTTCAATAAATATATTTCAATTGCCGACTATTTTCATCACAGCTTTAGTATGTGACCTCCTTGGCGATATTAAATATTTTTTGAACTTCTCGAATCTGTACAACAAAACTCTTATTAAAACAAATATTCTCTAATACAGTCCAATAGTAAAGTTAATTCTTTGAATATTCTGGAAACAGTCGAAGGTGTTACACGTGCAGCAAAAGTCACTATTCGATGAATGTTCTGGAACAGTCTAAAAAAACAGTCACTTGTCCCACAGGAGTAAAGACAACAACATCAAATACTCCAGAGCAGAAATCTTTGTTAGCTCACGAAAAAATCCAGTCGCTTAGAGCTCAATCCCTAAAGTGCAGTCACTCAGAATAAGTCTCTGAATAACTCTGAATTGCAGTGACTACATACTCTCTCGCAGAAATCAACTCACTCCTATTTATAGCTTTTGGAGATGATTACATCGAGAATCCCATGGAAAGATTGAGATCTGTGCTCCAGTGTGTTGAAGAGTTTCGAAACTTCGGGAACTCTAAACTACCATTTTTCACCAAATTTGGTCGCCCACTCATCAAGTTTGTCACCAAGGCTGACCCCACTGAAAGTGAATGAATTGCCCTTTTATTTTCACTTTGCCTGTAAAACTACTTTCATTTGCAACAGTACAATTGATGCAGAGCAAAGAATTAATCCCTTATAACAATATGCTATGTGCACTATTTCTGCCTCATTTTAGACAACTAATGTTTTTATGGTTCTATATATTTCCCATTAAATCTATTTTTATTTATTTATTTAAATATTAATTTGAATTTATCAAATATTTCTGCCCGACGGCATACAAGTGGAATCACATCAGTTTGTTTATTTGTGTGATAAATTAGCGTAGTGATTGGTATATGAAAAATAAATAAATATTATCGTGCTACAGAACTTTATTAAATTTCTCCCTTGGCGGCTTTTGAATTTTTGATGCCATATTAGCAATGGAATTTTTTTTTTTTTTTTTTTTTTTTAATTTCTTGTATAAAAGGGGAATCCTGTTTTGCTGATACTTTTATTGGACACCTTTTCATTAATTTATAAGAATTCAGGGCTCGCATTCCCCCTAAAATTCCTAAATATTTTAATCATTCCTAAATTTTAATCATTCCTAATCCCCTATCATTCCTATATATTTAATCCCCTATTTTAATCATTCCTAATTTTTCATATTCTGTGTATATTTTTAATGGTTTTTAGACTTAAAATAGTGCTTGCTGAAATAAATTTTCCATTTTTAAAACCTCCTTTTTTTTTTTTTCTATAAAATTATCTACTGAGATAAAAATAGATCATTTGTGTGGCTACTATTTCAGTTTATTATTATTATTTTGTTAATATTTTATAATTTATTTATATACATAATGCTCTACTTAGATTAAAATGGCTGTTGCTAAATTAAACTTCTTGGCGAAAAACATTCGGTGTATTTTAATTTCAATGCCAAAATAAAAAAAAAAAAAAAAAAAAAAAAAAAAAGCCCTCTAGGATCTATTAGTAAAACTGATAAAATAAATTTATAATTCATAGAGTTTATTGTAGTAAAGAAACGTTATGCAGTCGAATGTAACGTCATGGACAGTTTTTTTTTTTTTTTTTTTTTTTTTTTTTTAATAACAACTTGACAATAAAAATAGTGGTTAAATTAAAAAAAAAAAAAAAAAAAAAAAAAAAAGTTTTAGAACAACATGTAATATTATCATAAAGTATATACTTTATCAATGTGCATAAAATTTTCAAATTGATAATGACGTCAACTTTTCAGAGATGCATAATTTAATATTTTATAATACTTCATATTATAATTTTGGTTCAACAGAGGTTCACCACCTATCTTCTAAAAATCCACTGATGGTTTTAACATCAGGAACAAGACTCTGATTCAGTTCAAGGTTTAAGAAAAGTTGCCAGATTATCTTCATCCTGTATTTCCATTTGAAACAGTTTATTACGCCCATATCTAAAGGTTGAATTTTTCATGTGGCATTTGATGAAAATGATGTAATGTTTTTAAGCTGAATGCTTGTGTTATGCGCAGCACAGTTATCAAGCTAGCAAAATGCACATGCTCTAAAGTAGAAGGAACAAGTATTTCTAAATGATGAGAGAGGAAAAGACAGAAATATATCTCCAATTGTGCATTTATTCAAAGAAAATACATAGGAAAAGTGAAGCTTTAGTTTTAACTTTAAAAGTTTGTTTAAACTTATTCAAATGGAAAAACTTCGCAATATCCGATACTAATGTTTTCAGTTGTTTATTGTAACCAGTCTCAGACTTCATTAAAGCATAGTAGATTCAAAGGGAGCAATAAAAGTCTGTACTAATCTACACTTTGTTACATCCAATCTTGTTTTAAGTGGGCTTTTTTTTTATTATTATTTATTTATTTTGGGAGGGTGGGGGGACTGTTTGTTTTAAACTGTGCCAACACTGTTTAAAGAATGTTGTTTGATGACCAAAGCTTTGGATATATAGCACTAAATTTACAAATTGTAAGTTCCAAATATACTTTTTCAGTCAGTTTTCCTTTTTATATACAATGGGTAATCAAATTATTAGATTTTTTTTTTTTTTTTTTTTTTTTTTTTTTTGACATTTTTTTTAAATACTAGATTCATACACATATATATATATATATATTTCTTGTTTCATTTTCATTCCAGGTGAAATGAGAGAATATCTGCTGAAAAGAGGGAAAGACCATATGTGGAAGTGAGGCTGAAATAAAAAATTACAATTGATTATGTGTACCTGATAAAATTAAAGATATATGCAATATGCTTAAATGTAGAAATAGCTGAAGCTCGTAATAAATATGTTTAAAGTGTGTTTTTGACTTTTTCTTAATAAATGGAAAAAAAAATCATAATAAATCTTTTTAAAATAATTTGCTTTGTCCTTTTCTGTCCTTACTCATTTTGGGTACTTACCTTGGTATTTATTTTTCAGTGAGTTCTATTCATATATAAAGTATCTATGATTTGTGTATAGTATGATATTATGTATATATAGAGTTTCAAGGTAAATTTAAGAAAAAATTGAAAGTTTTTACAGATTTTTTTTTTCTTTTTAATTTTATAAAGGCTAAAAAAAATGTAAATTAATCTGAAAAAAAAAATAATAATAATAATAATGCAGTGTTACATCATACATTTTTCATAAATTACTTGATTTAAATAACAGTACTTTTTGAATAATATATTTAAAGATTTTTTAAAATGAGAAAGAGCTGGTAATAATTATAAAAATTAAGATGCAATACTAGGGCTGATTGATACTAATTTAAATATCTTAAAACTTATGGCCAATACTTGCAACTCATTTCTAAAATAACATCCAGGAAATAAACATTTCGGTTAAAACTTAAAATTGTTATAATTATTTTTAAAAATAATATAAATTATATTTAAAAAAAAAAAAAATTCAAATGTTCAAAACAAACTAAATTTAAAATATTTTTACTGTACCAATGTACAACACTTATTTTTTTAAAGTTTTTTGAAAAATAATTCAAAGAATCCTTAAGGCTGCTCTCAAATAAAAACTCACAATTTTTTGAGATGATATAAAGGCTGTTTTCAATGATTGAAAAAAGAAAAAAATGTAGATATAATTTTTAAACAGTAGAAAATAGAATAATGTTTGATGTTTTTAGATTAAAAAAAAAAAAAATATCTTCTAGTATAGCCATTTTAATTTGTGAACTCTTAATAATTGAGATATTATTTTTGTAGTAATAAAGAAATGTATATACCGTAGAGAGTCAAAAATCTGCATAGCTCGGGACCAGAGGTTGTGCAGATTTGGCAAATTTTGAAGCCCATAAAAATCATTTTCAATTTGAATAATAAAAGCAGAATATTAACCAAATTAAACATATACTAGTGAATAATAACACAATTTCACTTGTATATTAAATTATTAGGTATATAAGAATAACACTGAACATTAAATATGTATATAAAGAAAACAATAAATTAAAAATGAAAAAATATTCATCAAATTTAGACAAAATCTGTTCACATGCAGTTTGTTTTAAACTACACTTGAACATGCACACATACATCATTGAGATTTCTTTTTTTTTTTTTTTTTTCGTCTATTGTAAATAGTTACCAATTCTTATTTTGTAACACAAATTTATTTTTCAAAGTATTTAACTGAATTCTTCAGTAAACTATGTCTTTATCAGGTAGCATTTAAAAAAAATAATTTATTGTTTTCCTCATTGATATGATCATCATAATAATCATAATTTTCTTTGGATTAATTTAATATATTGTTGATAATTTCTTTATCAGAAACTTTGTTCTTGCAGTTTTTCATATTTTTATTCTAATCATAAAATGCAAACACAAAGTCTGCATTCAGGATCTTTTACAAAAATTCTGATTTGCAGTTTTGTAACTTAAATTTCATTGTTTGTATCTGAAAAGCTGTACGAATTTCGGACTTTGACGGATTTTAGATTGGCAGATTTCTGGCTCTCTACTGTATATATATTTTTTCTTTTTCTTTTTTTTTTTAAGTATGTCAAAGTTGGCAATTTAGTTGATGATTTTCATCCCTTTTTTGTGATGCGAAAGTTTACAAATTAGGGTTTTGAGAAGTATTGTATTTAGAGAAAAAATTAAAGCTTATTTCCCGTTTTAGGCACTTCAATGCAGAATTGCCACGCTACCTGGAAAACCTGGAATAGTCAGGGAATTTGAAAATTGACCATGAAAGTCAGGGAAAGTCAAGGAATTTTAATATTTTAGCCAGAATCTGGAAAAGTCAGGGAATTTCATACAATGATTGCCAAAAAAAAATAATTTTTCTTTCAACGTAGAGTCATTTTTCTTGTTTTTTTCTTAGCTTTTGCCATTTTTTTTTTTTTTTAAGAAGACCTCTTAGAAAGACCCCCGCATGGAGGGCAATCTGTCCTTAGGTAAAAGTAATATGTAACTTTTGTGTTTTCAAGTCGTACCATAATTATTTTGCACAACCAATGCACAATATATGGCTAGACTGGAATTTTCTTAGAACACGTTTGGAAAACTTGGAAAAGTTTGGGAATTTCATTCTGCTATTTGAGTGGTAACCCTGTCAATTGTAATGTCAGAAAAAGTCATACATTTTCATCAAAAATTAGTTCTGTGAATCTGGTGAAAATTTTACATTATTTACCACAATGTTATCCATTTAAGAACAGCTTTAAAAATGCTTCTCACCATTTCCCACCAATTTCAGAATACCGTGTTAACGAGTGGGTAAAAGTAAGATAACTAATCTTCCATTTTAACATCCTTGTAGCATAAAATTTACTTATAGTAATATTAGCATAAAAATTGAATGGTTAACTGTTCACTAATCAAAATAAGAATTCATTTGTAGCACAACATTCTAAAAATCACTGTCAAGCTTTGCAGGTGCCATCTATATAAAATAAACAGAGTTAAATATTTACATTCCATTATAAGTACCATTCCTTGCATCCCTTTTTATTTTTTGAATATATATAGATAAAAATTGATTACTGATATAACTTTCAAAAATACCAGTTTTGTGGTATTCGCCCAGGCCTTAGGTAAATACCCTAAATTTGGCTAGTATAAGTAAAATTAAAAGCGCAACTGCTGGTTGAAAAGTAATGTTATAATAGCAAAAAGTAACAGATGGTAGGAAAGTTCTGCTATAATAGCAAAAATTAAAAGCAACTGCTGGTTGAAAAGTTATGTTATAATAGCAAAAAGTAACAGATGGTAGGAAAGTTCTGCTATAATAGCAAAAATTAAAAGCAATTGATGGTAGGAAAGTAATGCTAGAATAGCAATAAAAAAGCATCTATTGGATGTGAATTACTGCTAGAATAGCCGAAAGTTCAAGCAAGTGGTGGTCTTGATTGCTCCTAGGCCAGCAACTTATTCAAGCAACACAAGCTGGATTATGTATGCTGGACAAGCAATAAAAGTGAGCCAATACACACCATGGCATGCTGGTAATTCTGGTGGAACTAGCAAATATGAATGCTAGTTTTTATGCTATTTTACTTGCTGGGATACAGCATTTAATGCTAGTCTAGCAAACAAATATCAGCATGAAAAGCTGGATTATGTATGCTGGACAAGCAATAAAAGTGGGCCAAAACACACCATGACAAGCTGGTAATTCTTGTGGAACCAGCAAATATTAATGCTAGTTTTATGCTATTTTACTTGCTGGGATACATCATCTAATGCTAGTCCACCAAACAAATACCAGCATGAAAAGCTGGATTATGTATGCTGGACAAGCAATAAAAGTGGGCCAAAACACACCATGACAAGCTGGTAATTCTGATAGAACCAGCAAATATTAATGCTAGTTTTATGCTATTTTACTTGCTGGGATACAGCATCTAATGCTAGTCCACCAAACAAATACCAGCATGAAAAGCTGGATTATGTATGCTGGACAAGCAATAAAAGTGGGCCAAAACACACCATGACAAGCTGGTAATTCTGGTAGAACCAGCAAATATTAATGCTAGTTTTATGCTATTTTACTTGCTGGGATACAGCATCTAATGCTAGTCCACCAAACAAATACCAGCATGAAAAGCTGGATTATGTATGCTGGACAAGCAATAAAAGTGGGCCAAAACACACCATGACAAGCTGGTAATTTTAGTGGCTCTAGCAAATATTAATGCTAGTTTTATGCTATTTTACTTGCTGGGATACAGCATGTAATGCTAGTCTAGCAAAGAAAAAAAAGCATCTGTTGGTTGTGAATTTCTGCTGGAATAGAAAAAAGTGCAAGCAAGTAGTGTTTGTGATGGCTGCTAGACCAGTAAAATATTCAAGCTACACATGCTGGAATATATATGCTGGACAAGCATATAAAGTGTGCCAAAACACACCATGACTTGCTGATAGTTCTGGTGGAACTATCAAATATTTATGGTAGTTTTATGCTATTTTACTAGCTGGGATGAAGCATCTAGTGCTTGCCTAGCAAACAAATACCAGCATGAATTTCGACTTGGGGAGGCTTGTTGGGCTGCCTCTATCCTAAGTGCATAGCCTAAAGCTGATTCTACGTCTCTGATGTTGGAGAGTCTCAGCGCTTTTTGAATTTCTGGATCACGAACAGCATCGATAAAGTACTGAAGAGCTAAGTCGTTTCGAGTGTCAGCATGACAGTCTGAGAATGCTAGGTGTGACAGTCTCTGAATGTCCGCTGCCAGCTCTTGCAAACTTTCGCCCGTTTTCTGGTAACGAGATTTTAGCTGGAGGCGACTAAAGTCCTCAGAACACTTCTCTCCGAACCGTATCTCCAGTGCTCTAGTCAGGGCCTCGAAGTCATTTCTTTCTTCTTTAGAAACATTTCTCAGTATCTCGGCTGCATCTCTCCGTAATGCTGCTGCTAAGTGGACTGACTTGGCGGTAGAGTTCCAGCCGTTAGCTTCAGCTACGATGGAAAACTGCGTCTTATATACATGCCAGGAGAAACAGCCATCGTAGGTAGATAGATTAATAAATTCCTGATTCTGTATTCTTCTCTCTTTCTTTTCAGTTTCCTGGGGCATGGATTCTAACTTTTCTTCCACTTTTCTCTCCAGATCTTCTTCTATTCTCTTCAGTTTTATATCTCTGAAAACCTTTCTTTCAGTTCCTGGTCAAAATTTTCTTTAACTTTCGCCTCGACACTCCGTTCTATCCTCGTAACACTCTCTTCAACCTTCATAACATATTCCTCTACCTTCATAGCTTTCTCTTCAAAACTTTCTTCTGTTTTCAAAACTTTCTCCCCAAAATTTTCTTCTATCTTTATAACTTTCTCTTCAAAATTTTCTTCTATCTTTATAACTTTCTCTTCTATTCCATCCATCCTACTTCCCATATCCGATAATTACTTTCAATCACTTCCTTTACTGTCGAAAGTTCACTCTTCATCTCGTCTTGATTAGATTTGATTTCTTCAATCAACCCGTCTTTCAACTCTCTTTGCGCAGTTTCCATTTTCTCTTGTGCTGCCTTCATTTCTTTCATCTCTTGAGTCAAGCTATCTTTCATCTCTCTCTGTCCTTCTTTCATTTCTCTTTCTCCTTCTTTGATTTATCTTGGTCCTTCTTTCATTTCATTCATCTGGGTAGCTAAGCTTTCTAGAAGTTTCTTTATCTCTTGCTCCATAGCTCTAGTTATCACCATTCACAGACAATTCCACTTTTGACACCAGAAAAGTTGCGTACTTGGGGGTTCGTGAGTTGTCCGAGAATGAAAGGCAAAACTTACAAAAATTCAGTAATTTATTCACAGAAAGTTCCAGAAAAATACAGGTCTATAAACCAAGTATCAGCTTCAATTCAACCAGTAAACACAGCTTAAACAACAGCTGTCAATAGCAAATCCACAGTACAAGCTGTATAGCAATAACACTTAAAGCAAGTCTCTTTCAAAGAGGCTCAAAGCAAAGCCAGCATTAGCGAAGCTGGCTGAGATCTGAACTGAACTGACTGCCTTGGCGGGAAAGCGGACTTTATATACCTCTGTAGAAAACTGTGGAAAGATCCGGAAATTTCCGTATCTCATCAGCCAATGAGATTAGAGCTTCCATATCTGGTTTATCCCTTATAAGGATTTTCTTGCCATGGTCGCCAAACAAATCGCCATGGTGGGAAAAAGTCGCCAAATTTGGCGCCAAATCCATTACCTGCCTTATTGGGGCTTTTTAATTCGTTTATAAGGGAAAATAAGGCTATTTCAACGCTAAAACGAATAGAAATGCACAAAATTAGCACTTTATCAACTTACTAAGCCTCTTTAAAAGAATTTATACAAAAATAAACACAATTATTTACAATTTTGTAACAATATTTTATTTCGAAATTGCAAAATGAAAAAATTTCACATATTGAAAATTCGTATTTTGCAGCTTCAAAATAAAATATAAAAAAATTAAAAAATATTTTTTTTTTTTTAAAGGTGCGTCAATTTAGCAGCTGTGAATTTGCAGAATGTGAAAACAGAATTTAAAAATATATATTAGTTAATATGTTATTTGTAAAGAAAAATTTCCCATAGAATAACATTAACTTCGGCTTCCGGTGGCGGTGAGTGAAGAGGGCCCTTAAGAGTGCTATATATATATGAATCACTGTGTCTATGGTTTTATTACAATTTTACGTCATTGCCAGAAATAACAACCTTATTCTATAGGATTTTTTTAATACGAAATAATATGGGTATAAAATGAAAAAGTGAATAAAAAATAAAAGTATTTTAAATTTCGTTTTTTAAATCGTAAAAGAATAAGTTTTGTATTCCGCAAATCTGGCTAATCACTATTTTTGAATGATTTCACTTTCAACTCTTTACTCCCATAATTAATATGTTAAAAGTGTGGGAGAAAATTGATGTTTGTCTACACATATATAGACATTCTTCCAATCTTCTAATCTTCTGAATATTTTTGTTTCAATAACATATTTTAATTACTTAGGAAAATTCATAAACGAAGTCATGTGTTTGCACATTTTTACTTCTCGTTTCCACTACAAAAGAAAAACAACATAGAACGTGAATAAGTTTCTAAATGTCCAACTAGAAAAGGTAATATAAAAAGAATGTGATAATAATAGCGTTTCACGCAATCCATAAATGAAAATAACAAAGAAATATACTTATTATACAAGAAACATATATCTCTTGAGTCTATTTCTTGTAAAAAACAGAAATATTTTGTAGAACACAGTGGAAAAACATGTTTTCTCTGCTAATTGCTTTATTCTTTTATTTAAGTGTTGCCTAAGAAATTTTATATTTTCTTATGTAATCTTATATTTTACTATTCACAGTTTTTTTTTTTTTATCATAAATGATAATGTAAGTTATATCTATGTTATTCTTTTAAGAAATGCATTTTTGATAAAAGTGATCGAAGCATTTTGAAACCTTTAATATGAATGCTGTATAAATATACAAAAAATTTAACATTAGATTTAACTAATACTAATTACTCTTTACAAAATAGAAAAAGGTAATGTATTCATTAAATTTTTTAAACGTTTAAATAATAAAACATGTAAATACTGAAGCATTTATTTTTCTGATTCTTTTAATAACAGCTTTTAAAAGTCACACTTAAGATAAATCAATATTTTACCAAATACGAAAGTTGGCTACCTTTTGGTTGATTTCTTTAGAAATCGACCTATTGCAATTACTTCGTTTATATCTATCTATCTATCTATCTATCTATGTATCTATCTATATATAGATAGATAGATATAAATATATAATGGAAATTTTGTCATCACGAAAACTCCCGAAATAATGCTCCACATGGAAACAAATTTGGACAGCAAACTTTTCTTACGAATATCTTGGATGCGTTCGTTAACCAAGTTGTTCCAATTTTTTGTTTTCAAGTGGCAGACACTTAAAAATATATAATCTGCAAAGAAAAAAGCATATTTAAGGCAGAAATTGCTTGAATTTTAATGTAAATACAGACCATATAAAGTTCTCTATTAAGTTTATTAATGAAATTTTTCCGCTATTTTTAACAAAGTGACAGATATCTTAAGATGAATGGGAACACTTGAAATCAGGCTACCACTTGAAAATTTAAAATTACAATAACTTCCGAAATAATTCTCTAAATCGAACCAAATTTGGACAGTGAACAGTTTGTTAACCAAGTTACTCTGCCATATTGTTTTCAACTGAAGACCACTTAAAAGTATCAAATTCGAATTATAAAAAGCGTATTCCGAATTTGTTTGAATTTTGATGTATACTTAGACCATATAAGTGTCTCAATCAAGTTTATTAATGAACTTTATACCCATTTTCAACAAAGTGGCGGATATCTTATACTAAGTGGAGCCACTTGAAATCCGGCTATCGCTTTAAAATTTTAAATCACAATACATTCCGAAACAATACTCCAAATCGAGCAAATTTGGATAGTGAACTTATGAATATTTTGAATGAGATTGTTAACCACATGTCTCCGCTATTTGGTTTTCCAGTGGAGACCACTTGAATATTTCGACCTCACACTGTAAAAAGAGCATTTATGTCCGGATATGCGTGAATTTTGATGTATAGATAGATTATGTAAGTGTCACATCAAAGTTTATTAATGAACTTTATCTTCCATTTTTAGAAAGTATGGATGTTATAAACTAAAAGAGACAACTTGAAATTAGGCTACCACATGATAACTTAATGATTTACCACGTGATTACTTGTTAATTTCTGATTCAATTCGAAACAAAGTTGGACAGTGATCTTTTTATATCATTATCTTGGATGAGTTCACTGGGCAACTTGTTTCCAAATTGCGATCACTTGAAAATGTGACATTAAGATAACTTTTAAAATATTAATCTGATTCAGAAAAATAATTGGATAGTGAACTAGTGGTTCAAATATCTTGGATAAGTTCATTTGGTGAATTGATCCTCAATTTTATTTCCAAGTGGCGGCCACTGAAAAATTTATCATTATAATAACTCTTGTAATACTGAATCAATTCGCATCAAATTTGGGTAGTGGATTTATCATTAAAATATCTCAAATAAATTTTCTGGGTATCACACACCGCTTTTTTTTCCAGGCGGTGGCCACTTGAAATCATGTTTGACAATGAACTTATTATACAAATATATTGGATGATTTCATTTGGCAAGCTGTTTCGTCATTCTGTTTTCAAGTTGCAGCCACTTAGACTGCCATTGGGAAATTTGTCATAACAATAACCTTTCAAACACTGCACAGATTCGAACAAAATTTGGATAGTGAATGTATGCTTTACTTGGATAAATGCGCTGGGAAACTTACTCCATTATATTGTTTCCAATAAGCACCACTTGAAAATTTGTTACCATGGCAACTTTCGAAATACTTAATCAATTCAAACCAAATTTCAAAAATGGATTTATCATTTAAACCATAATGATTTCAGTGGGGAAGTTTCTCTGCAATTTTGTTCCCAAGCTGCGTCTACTTGAACTCTGCCACGTAAGACATTTTTATCGCGATAACTTTTGAAATACATAATTTATTCGAACCAAAGATGGAAGTGCACATATCTTACAAAAATCTTGGATTATTTCATTGAACAACTTGCTCCACAATTTTGAAACAAGTGGTGGCCACTTAATTTTTCAACACGATTACTTTTGAGATTCTGAATTAATTTAAACTAAATTTGTACAGTAGACTTACCTCACAAATGCATTTGCTATATTTGTTTGCCAACTTGGCCCGCCGCCGCCATCTTGTTTTATGTCCCGGTCACTTGAAATTTTTAAATTTTCATAAAGGGTGTTTATGTACCGATGTGCTTGAATCTCCATATGCACATAGTCTACATCAATATTTCTAAGAAGTCTACTAATAATTTGTAGCCTCCATTTTTAAATAAAATGACGGCTACTTGATAAGGTAAAAGAAATCAACCTAACCTTCCGAATGAGACTGATGGACTTGTTTTATATTCAAATTGCAAAATTTATTTTGTAATAAAAGGACTCTTAGGAATGGAAGAAACAGATTATATGTATTATGATTTATTTAATAAATTATTATAAAATAATCTCAAAACATTTTTACCTCTATGTAAATTTTATAAAAAGAAAAATATTGAAACTAAAAGGTTGTCAAATACTTAAAGTCAGAATTAAAGCAATACGAAAAATAAAATGATATTTAAAAATAAATTCTTCTGTATACTTAAAATTGTAATTTATTCATATTTAAAAGTTTGATTTTTTTATTACAGTTTTTATTATTATAATTTTAAAAAGGAATATGAATCTGTGAGGAATTTTATATTAGCACTACATTGAGGTACAAAAAGTTGTAATATATTCTATGCCACAAATGAAGCTCCTTCCATACCTATAAAATGAGCTCTACTGATAAAATATTCTAATATCCGCAGTCAGCAAACAAAAATACTCACTAACCTTGTAGATATTTTAATAAAAGGAAAATTTGTTCATTTGAGCTCTGAATCCTTAAACATGCGAGTAACAACCGTGCAGTTGTTGATGCAGCCAATTTAGCTGCAGCAGAATCGTTCTAAATTACAAAAAAAAAAAAAAAAAAAAAAACATTTAATTTCATCAAGTACACATTTTCAGATGTACTGAATCTGAAAATCAAGTTTTAACGGTTGTTCTGTGTGTGTGTGCGCGTTTCTGTTTGTCCGTTATTAGCATATCTCGAGAACAAATAGGAGTAGTATGTCCAAACTCGGTGTTCTATATCTGTATCACATAGTAAAGGTACACAAAAATTTTCGTTAAGATCCAGCAAATGTTTCTGGTATAGCGACATCCAATAGAATTCAAATACATTACTTCTATAGGAGAAATTTCTCGTTATTACAGTGTAACATCTACAGGCTGTCATAAATAAAATTAAATAAACATACATATTTTACATGAATAAAAGCATATTTTGTGTAGATTGTGGTATGGAAATCATCCATCATTCTTTTACAGGGCTACCCAAATATTTCGAAATGTTAGTGCTAGTTGGAAATTGCTGGATGTGTACTTAATTTTGTGGTATGTGTTTTTCATATAAGACTAAGTTTAAATACGCAGTGTGATGTGCACATATGTTAATAGGAAATATGCAGGATTATCCAAATTTAATCTAAACGTTCTTTTCTATTGAATGTAATTGATGGAAATACTTTGCTACGTTTTACTATGGCGAGCAACTCAGCTCAGGAAAGAAAATTAATTTTTCATACGCATATTATAAACAAAGTGTTTTTATGTTATATTTTTAACTCTGTTTTTTTTTTTTTTTTTTTTTTTTTTTTTTTTTTTTTTTTGAGGTGCCCTGAATATTAAAGTTCAATTTTTAGCGGTCGATCTGTTATAAGAATAACTTAAAAATAATTAACTACATGCAATCACAATTTTTCTATTTTGAAGTTCGTACATACTTTGCCTTCTGAAAAATTTGACCAAGATTGGAAAGTTTAAAATGAAATCAATAAACATTTTGAATTTTTCTTTCTTTTTTTTTAAAAAAAAATAATTGTAGTCACTATAATTGAGTGGGGGATTGATGGGGTGGTATCCCTCCTCAGACAGAAAAATACATTACAAAAAAATATATATCCTAAACCTATTTCAGGTTAATTTTAAAGTAGATTGAACTGTATTTCTTATCTGATGATGCCTTAATGGGAAATCTATTATTACAGTATTGAAATACAATGTAAGAGAAAGTCATGTGAATGCCACCCTAGACAATTTTCATTTTCTGTAGTGTAAATTTTTAAATTTTAATTGTAACCGTGCTGTGTTCATCATATACAAATGTTAATAAAATGCACTGTAAAAGTGCATGAATTCCGATCGGAGTCTCCACGCAAACAATAATTAATTGAAATAAAGCATATTGTGTTAAATCTACTTAAAATGTCGACGCTTTGGAATTTATGCTAGTTTATTAATTTAAAAATCCACTTGTATCAGTAATGGAAGTAGTAATTTTTTATACAGTAACCACTACAAAAGTTTCTAGACTATATGCTTTTGTCAGTATTTAGGGAGCTACCGTTAGAAAGGTCTTTCAGTATTGACCTAAAAGATAATAGGGCCATTGAATATCCATCATTAACGAGATTTGTGCATCCACTTACTTTACATAAATGAATAAATGAGAGATGGATAGGCTGCGTCAATTGGGATACATTATTTCTTATGAAAACTTGTAATTATGCTTATCCAGGTCTTACTAAATCATCAACTGTATTTATTAATAAGCAAATTAATTATTGTATATAATGAATAAATACTCATACTATGTTTTTATATTTTATGGAAAACTATTTATTGTGTTTTAAACTTAAATATACTTTTGATGATAGGAAATATTTATGAATAAATTTTATCATTTTTTATTTTTTTTTTTATTTAAATGAAAATTCAAATCGCGGTTTATTATTTTATGCAAACCCTGTCATTTTATAAAAAAAAAAAGATTCAACAATAGTAGAGTAGTTTTCCAAAATTATACATATTACTTAATACTAAATTATATATATATATATATATATATATATATATACATAAAGAAGAAGAAGAATATATTTGCTTTGCTATATATCTTTCTTCCAAATGCCATTCTTTTTGCATATTCATAGATAAAAACATAAAAAATACCATTTTACTGAAATAATAAGACTTGTATGATCACTTTTATGTAATAACTTGTAAATCTTACAAGCATTTATTTTATTGCTATAAAAGCATTTCATGAGATGATTGAGTATTTATTATTATATATAAAAAATGGAAATTTACTAAGAAATAAGTTTAATAAAATTTTGTGTCTAGTGAAGAATTCCTATATATATATATATATATATATATATATATATATATATATATATATATATATATATATACCCAGCAAAACCTCAGATGACGGCCAGCATGAGGCCAAGTGCTGGTTGCCAGCAGTAGCTGCAGCTGGCCCGTCGGTGGCAAAAGTTAACGGTGCCGTAGGGAATATGTTACGCCGGCCGTCAGTAGGCCATATCCAATCGATCCACTGTTGGAAGCCTGCAGTAAGTTAAAAATAAGTTAGTGGGCCAGTGAATGGATCGCTGCTGGCAGCTAGCAGTATGATGAAAATACGTAATGGGCCACTGTTGGTAACCGACATTAGGTTGGAAATTGTTAGTGGGCCAGTGTTGGGCTACCTGGTGGCAAACATAATATTTCTATGTTATTGCTGGCAGCCTGCAGTGGGCCAGCTGTGGCAAACATAAAAAATTATATTACTGTCGGCAGTCTTCATTGGTCCTTTATATTTTCCCATTAAAGGCCCGTTTCGCTCACCGTCGCCGGAAGCCGAAGCCAATGTTATTCTATGGGAAATTTTCTTTACAAATATATAATGAATAAATACTCATACTATGTTTTTATATTTTATGGAAAACTATATATTGTGTTTTAAACTTAAATATACTTTTGATGATAAGAAATATTTATGAATAAATTTTATCATTTTTTATTTTTTTTTGATTTAAATGAAAATTCAAATCGCGGTTTATTATTTTATGCAAACCCTGTCATTTTATTAAAAAAAAGATTCAACAATAGTAGAGTAGTTTTCCAAAATTATACATATTACTTAATACTAAATTATATATATATATATATACATAAAGAAGAAGAAGAATATATTTGCTTTGCTATATATCTTTCTTCCAAATGCCATTCTTTTTGCATATTTATAGATAAAAACATAAAAAATACCATTTTACTGAAATAATAAGACTTGTATGGTCACTTTTATGTAATAACTTGTAAATCTTACAAGCATTTATTTTATTGCTATAAAAGCATTTCATGAGATGATTGAGTATTTATTATTATATATAAAAAATGGAAATTTACTAAGAAATAAGTTTAATAAAATTTTGTGTCTAGTGAAGAATTCTTATATATATATATATATATATATATATATATATATATACCCAGCAAAACCTCAGATGACGGCCAGCATGAGGCCAAGTGCTGGTTGCCAGCAGTAGCTGCAGCTGGCTCGTCGGTGGCAAAAGTTAACGGTGCCGTAGGGAATATGTTACGCCGGCCGTCAGTAGGCCATATCCAATCGATCCACTGTTGGAAGCCTGCAGTAAGTTAAAAATAAGTTAGTGGGCCAGTGAATGGATCGCTGCTGGCAGCTAGCAGTATGATAAAAATACGTAATGGGCCACTGTTGGTAACCGACATTAGGTTGAAAATTGTTAGTGGGCCAGTGTTGGGCTACCTAGTGGCAAACATAATATTTCTTTGTTATTGCTGGCAGCCTGCAGTGGGCCAGCTGTGGCAAACATAAAAAATTATATTACTGCCGGCAGTCTTCATTGGTCCTTTATATTTTCCCATTAAAGGCCCGTTTCGCTCACCGTCGCCGGAAGCCGAAGCCAATGTTATTCTATGGGAAATTTTCTTTACAAATAACTTATTAACTAATACATATTTTTAAATTCTGTTTTCATATTCTGAAAATTCTCAACTGCTAAATTGACGGACCTTTTTTTAAAAAAAATATATTTTATTTTTTTTATATTTTATTTTGAAGCCGCAAAATACGAATTTTCAATATGTGAAATTTTTCATTTTACAAATTAAAAATAAAATATTAAAAATTAAAAAAATACATTTTTAAAAAAGGTCCGTCAATTTAACAGTTGGGAATTTTCTGAATGTGAAAGCAGAATTTAAAAATATGTGTTAAGAAGTAAGTTATTTGTAAAGAAAATTTCCCATAGAATAACATTGCCTCGGACTTCCGGAGACGGTAAGTGAAGAGGGCCGTTAATAGACCAGCAGTTATAGCTAATATATTTATTTTATTGGTGATACATTTAATTTTATTAGTGCTTTTTTATTTTTCTTGCTCCCCCCCCCCCCTCTCTCTTTTTTCTGTTGAATTAGCAGCCTGTTTTTTCTATGCATCCAATATTTAATTTGATTTTGTACATATTCATTTTTAAATATTCTTTACAAGTATTTGATTCATACACTATGGTTGTAAATTCAGGATTTCTAGTGCAGCATATAGGAAATATCCAATTGATCCATTTTCCTTATTATAAAAGTTTAATTTTTTGTTTTCAGTGCAAATATTTCTCTATATTACATTTTTTGGAATAAAGGAGATTATGCTTTTTTTTTTTTTTAAGTGTTCAAATTTTAATATGATTTACTTTGTTACGCTATTTGATATAAATAAATTTAACTTTACATGTGAAAATTATAGAATATTGAAACAAAAATTGTTGTAAAGAGAGCATTGTAAAAAACACCATAAACTAAATAAATAAATAAATAAATAAATAAATAAATAAATAATAAAAAATTGCAGCAATTGTTTCCGGTTGAAATAGCACGAAGACCCTTCATCAGGCGAAACAAAGTGGGCACGAGTGCAGCAAAACTAATTTGCTGCACTCGTGCTTTTTGTTAAACTCACGAAAGGATGTGTTATTATTTCAACCTAAAAGAACTGATGTATTCTTTTTTTTTTTTTTTTTTTTTTTTTTTTGGGGGGGGGGGCAATGATTATGTTTATTTACAAATTTTTCTATTTATTACTACAGTACAAAATCTCAAATCCGGAATCGTCCGGACCGTGGCCTTTCCGGATTTCGGACTTTTCAGGATTTTAGGTCACTTTCTGATTTACGGCAATAAAAAAACGGACATCTCCATTCCGAACGCCCTTTTGGTTAATAACTAGCTTACGCCGCCCGAGGGAGCGTTTTCTTAAGAAATTGGAGTATACTCTGAAGTAAAATGTACAATACTTTGAATAAACACCATAAAATTTTGCAAATAAAACGCAGGCAGCAACGCTTGCGCTTTGTTTGCCGCACTCGTGCCTACTTCGTTTGCCTGATGAAGGATCATGTTTTTTTTCCATCCGAAACGATTGTTGCGAGCTCTTACATTTTATGGTGTTTACTCTTATTGCTTTTAAACACTAATTCTGTGGTGCTTTTTTATTATAACTCTCAAGTATCCAGAAAATCTTGAATATTTTTCTTTTCCCCTACATGAAATGGTACCCAATTGATAATTTTTTTCCTTCTTTTTAAAACAGCAGGCAGATGATCAAGCATTCTTTTTTTCTCTCTGTGTGTATATTCAAAGTCGCACATTTGAAACCACAGAAATTATCACTGAGAAATGTAATCGGCTAGAATTAATTATCACAGCTGTCAAACTTAACCAGGCCGCCACACAGTGGATCGAAGTATAGGCAGTGGCGAACATAGGAAGGTTCTTTTATTATTACCTATGTATGATGTTTTTTGTCACATTTCGACTTAAATATGTATATATATGATACTAAAAGCGGTTGTATGTTTTTTTAACCCTTTATAAGGCCACAGGAATATTTTCCCCACCAAATTCGTTATCATTTTATTCAACTGGCAACATTTTTTTTTTTTTAAATAATGATTCCTGTGTATCATTTCTCTAGAAAAATATCAGTATAAATATTATTTTTATAATATTGGTGCAAAAAAAAAAAAATAAAATAAAATAAAATAAAATAAAATAAAAAAAAAAAAAAAAAAAAATAGTCATTTGTGGCAATTCTGCTTATGCTAATACAATGGGATGTGAGAAGTTTGCGATTAACTAAGAGAGTGATATGTCAAAATTAAAATTAATTATTTCTATTAAGCTAAATGATTTTTTTTCTTTACATCAATTTTTATTCGTGAAATTAGTTTAATGTGCCATTTGAGGAAAAATTGGCATGAAAAAGGGATTAAACAGTATCACATTTTCTAGCTGCAAACAGGTATTTAGAAACATATAATAACAGGAGACTTGGCGTTGGAATATTAAAACTCGAATAAACTACTACGTTAGAAACGCCAAAGAAAAATATTTGAGATGCATACAGCTGTTTGGGTAGCCGCGTACCATCATCAGTGCAAAAAGAAAGCTGTATGCATCTCAAATATTTTTCTTTGGCGTTTCTGACGTAGTTTTTTATTCGAGAATTTAGAAACATACCTGATAAAGAAACAAATGTTTCAAAAAAAGAAGAGAATAAAAGGAAATAAAAGTTTCGTGAAGAAAATCTATATTTATAACACAATTAATTTAGCACACAATGTTAAATATATCATCACATTACTTCTTTTTTCTTTATTTTTTTAATATAGTATTTTTATAGAAAACTCATGCAAGCATTTACTGACAAACTCTATGAAAAATTCACATTTGTATTTATTTTTATTGCACAGAAACTTTTACTTTAAATCGTAATATATGATTATAATATTTAATTTTAACATTTAGTAATTTAACATTAAACATTTATTTAATTTTAACATCTTATGACATATCACAGCAACCATTTACATTTCCCCCCTTTTTTTGGGTCCAACGGTACTTTTCAGTACATTTTAAAGTAAAATTAATTATTTTATTAAATATATATATAAAAAAAAAATAATAAGAAATAAATTCTGATTTATTAAATCTATTTTAATCATCTAATTTCTATAATATTTTTACAAAAAATTTTTAAATATATTTTCTGTCATTAATGAGTACAGTTATTCAGAAAAATTTCTGGATTGATAATTTGGGGGTAAACAGAATAAAAATTTATTTTTCTCTAAAAGTGGCGCTTTGTGGCGAAAATCCTTTTCACAGATTAAAATGTATACTTTTGGGAGTAGTAAAATGTGTTTGAAATTTTAGACAATTTTGGACAAAAAAAGTTGCACAACTTATAAATTTAATTTTGTTGTTAATTTTATATTCACAATTCATGCGTGAATAACAACATAAAAAACCAACAAAATATTGGCAGAAGTACCTTAAACTTTTATTAGGACATTATTCAAAGTATTTTTATTTCGTAGTTTTTCATAGTTATCTCAAGTGCCACATGATGGCTTTTCAAATAAAGTCACTGAAATTCATCGAAAAATCTTATTTCTGAAAGTTTTCGTTTTGAACTTATTTATTTATAATAAAACTTCGTGTAATTGAAGAAATAACCATATATTTGTATTTTTTAGACACTCTTTTAAATTATTTCACTGCAAAATATCAGTTATTTAGAGATTGATTTTTGGGCCTATGTTCGTATTTTAACATTGTTCGATCCACTGTGCGCCACAAAGAACTTTTTCGCGTTGTTGATAGTCCAATGGGATCTTTACTCTCTCCCCAACTCTCTTCAATGTCCTTGAGTGAATAATTTTCCGACGTGCGATACCGAAAGATGATTTTGCAGTTTTATACAGATGACGTTATTTGAACTTTAAGCGAATATTCAGCATTTGACCTGTGCCAATTTATTTTCATTAGGTTTGGAAAGCAGATTCAGTAAATGTTTAGAAGAAGGGAATACAATTTCAGCTGGAAAAAAAATCGTTCGGTTGAGTAAAGAGATAACGGAATTAGGGAGAAAAAGGAGAGTGCATTTGTCTTTGTAGTTGTAAATACTTGAACAATTTATCCGCCAATTACCTATTTTAAAAATATTTTTAGAGTTCCATAAAACTCATATATGTTATACAGGTTTTCGAGATTTACTATAGGACGCTTGTCATAAAAAGTTGTACAGGTAACACAAATGGTTTCAGTATAAAAATTCATAAAATAATTTGGATACATTGCAGTCTAAGAGACATTTCTTATCAGCGCACGTAAAAATCTTTATACAACGCTAAAATACAGATCAACATAAATTTTATAGATGCAATAAGAAATGGTTCCGATCAAAAATGATAAAATAAATATATGTGGTTCATTTAATAGTGATGCTCAATAATATTCTTATACGTTACGGTAAATTGAGGGGGAAAGTATTTCAGTTTCGTAAAAGTGAAATTATTTTTCTCACTTGCATTTAAAAAATAATAATTAATAAACAAATAAAATAAAACAGTTTGTTATGGCTACCACTTTTTTTTTCTTTTCCTATAATAGTTTATAGAAATTACATATTACAATTATTATTTATGAAAATTATTTTCTATGGTGGTGGGTTTTGAGATTCCTGAACACGATTTGACCATTTTTAGAAAGTTTCACTCTGTAAGTGTGTATAACAAAATTGTGGATGCTGTATTTCACGAACTAATGGACGAAATTTAACCAAATTTGTTATTTAACCAAACTTGATTAAAATCGTTCCCGATTACATTTGTGGATCATTCACTCAACACATGGCTCTATATTTCTACTTCTTCGTAATTTTCAATATGACACAGTATAGGAAGAAATTTTACATAAATGATTTCAAATAAATGATGATTATTATTTTTTTTTTTTTATTATGAATTAAAAAATAAATATTTAAATAACTAACAACAAACCAGGATTTTTTTTTTTTTTTTTTTTTTTTTTTGTATAAGTTGAAGAATTGCTTGCCCTTCCCCATGAGGGAATAAATTTTCAATGCTGGTATTTTTCAAAAGAAACTCATCAATAACTTTCAAGTAAATGACTGAATTAAATTTGTGGAAAATTAAAGCAAAGTTATAAATTATTTTCAAAAAAAAAAAAAAAAAAAAAAAAAAAAAAACAAGAAGAAGAAGAAGAAGAAGAAAGCATTTTTTCAGAAGTTGGCACAAAATTGATTATTATTATTATTATTATTATTATTATTATTATTATTGAGAAACACTGTTCTAAAATGAAAATCGTTTGCATGCATTCAGGAAAATGATTTTAACAAATTATTAGCACTACGCGAATTTGCATAATAACAAAACATAGAAGAAAGTTTTGTGGTGCCACATCATACTAGTTTTCGTCAAAAATTAAAAAAATCAATAAATTTGCTTTAAAATGTCGCAGATGTATAATATAATCGTTCGTTTAAAGATAATGGCGAATTCTTTTCAAGAATACCCATAATGGAAATTTACTCTATCTGGGTATACTTCTCCCTCAAGTGTGAAGGAAGCGATGCTTGTACATTAAAAAAAAAAAAAAAAAAAAAAAAAAAAACGCGGAAGAAGTAAACTTTTTAGACTACTATCACTTTCATAAATTTTTAAGACACAAAGAGACAAACAGACAATTTTCAAATTATGTTCATCAGAAAAACCCAAAACGTGTATAATGTATTGAAAACCGGATGTCGAAAATTTTCCCGAATCTAATGCTTTCTTCTTAACTACACTGAAGGAAGAAAAAATAAATAAAACATACACTATAAATACTTATAATTGTACGAATAACTTTCTCCCGTCCATATAGTATAAATATATAAATTAACATCCATAATTTTTATTTTATTAAATCAATTAAAATAATAATAACAATAATAAAATACTAGAAAGTTAGCGACTATCATAATTTACTAAAACGGATCAACTGGATATTTGCTATATATTTCTAGAAATCCTTTTGTTATAACAATGGCTTTAGAGTCAAACATTTAAAAAATAATAGTATTTAAAAAATAATACAAAAACAAATTAATAATTGAATTACTTAATAATTGAATTACTCATATATTCTTTTTACGAGATTTTCAATCTCGCACCCGCAGACTACAACAACGAACAAGAACTTCGTATGAAATGGCGGACAGCGAGGGAATTTCAGATCAACAGAAAAAGAATCACAGCGCCCTCTATGCATACAAATTGGTTATGGCCTAATAATTTGTGGCCACAACATGAAAACATGATGTTGGCCGTGTGGTGATAGTCTGCATAAGGCCAACTGTGTTTATGCCACTTCTGGGCCACCGATCATTTTTCTTTAAGCTTCCATCACTGCTGGCAGCCACAAACGGCCCGCTGCTGGAGTTATATGGGGGCAACCGGCAACTGATGGCAAGTGCAGGATGCCAGCAGTAGGCCATAAAGAGCCCACCAGTATAAGTTTTGCTGGTTATATATATATATATATATATGTGTGTGTGTGTGTGTGTGTGTGTGTGTGTGTGTGTGTGCATATTGTCAAATAATATTAATTTTAGAAAAAAAATGTATCATTATTATTACTTTTTCTAATGTGAAATACGTAAAATTATGGGAAATTAAAATGCGCCAGAGAAACAGTGCTTAATAATAAAAAGTGAGTGACAAGAGGATATCTTAAACAAAAAGATTACAAAACATTATATAATTCAATATATATTCTGGAATGCAACAATAAAATTAATTTAAAACATGAAATATATTTTTCTAATAAAACTCGATTTTACATATCTTTTAATTAATAAGATTTAAGGATCTCAATAAACTATTATGGAGGGTTATATGCACAGCTAGATAAAAAATAGCAAATCCCGATATTATTTAGTTACTATTTGACGCAAGAAAAAAGATGCATTAATCGATGAGAATTTATGTGTTCTTTTAGAAAATGAAGCGAAATTTCGTATCAAAAGTACAAAATCAGTACAAAATGGAACAAATTCAGTTTTTATTTATTTATTTATTTATTTATTTATTTTCTGTAATACATAATTATAAATATATGTTTTAATTCCTGATACCAAAACATTTGGAAAAAATGAACGTTTCGTATATTTTTTTGTACAATATCCATATAATTATAACAAAAAATGTGCTGGAGATTATCCAAGATCCAGAAGTGCAATATAATTGAAAAAAAAAAAACTGAATCATACTATTGATTACCTCATTTTTTTAAAAATCAAATTCAAAATAAAAAATATGAATAAAATAAGAAGAAACAGAAACGTTAACACTACAAGAATGTTGCTTTTCTTTATTTGGAATATATAAGATATAAAATGTTCAGTAAATGGTTAAAAAAAGAAAAGAAAAAAGAAGAAAAAGAAAAAGAAGGTGGGCGCGCTACTAAGTAATGAAAAAAGAAAGAAAAAAGGATATGGGAAAAGTGTACGTTTTGGTGAAATAAAATGTAACGTTTATTTTATTTTATTTATTTATTTATTTATTTATTTATTTATATATATATATATATATATTTTTTTTTTTTTTTTTTTTTTTTTTTTTTGTCGTAACCATTTAAAGGGAGGGCGTGTGAAACCTCCTGCTGTATTTCAAATTAGTACAGCGTAAACGTAAGTTTTGCCACGAATTGCAAAGAATTGCGATCGAAGCCCGTTCAATATTATGCATCTGTATGGAATAGAAATAGTGAATAAAAATTGTGTTGACGAATGACCCATGTTTGCGCTTGTTCTCAGTCTGCCCGAACAAACCTCACAATGAAATGTTTTCTTTTAAACGTGACAGAATATTAACTAATCTTAAGCATATTTTCCTTTTCCTCATGACCTCTGTTTCATACCCATGCATTAATTCCGACGCAGTTATGCACATTTTGTTGCAAATTTTATAGTTATCAACTGATAGAACATAATAATAAATTTATAATTTCGAAATTAAACTTTTTAATTATGATCTTCATAACAATAAAATTATAATTTAAGATAACATTTCTAAAAAAAAAATCAGTATAGAAATTTTTTGACCTTTTTTTTTTTTTTTTTTTTTTTCATGAAAAAATGAACCTACATCAATTACACCAATAAATAAACAATAAATAAACAGTTTTCTGAAAATGTTATACAAAATCGATGTTGTTGTGAATACATTTCTAAAGGGGAAATTTGTTATACTATACAAATATGGTCCTATATAATAGTATGTATGGTCAACAGACATTATTACAGTAACGTATTACGTCTGTGGTCATGTGAAAAATGTTGTGTGCTGAACAAATTTTCTCAATGTTGTGAAATTGAAGCAAATTATAGAAGCCGCTAAAGAAAGTTTTTTCCCTAGTTGCTATAACATTTTTGGACAGAAAAGAAATGTCGTGTAGACACTATTCTTGCAATGAAACGATCGCATTAAAAAAAGTAAAACAAACAAACCAAAAAAAAAAAAAAAAAAAAAAATCTCTGCAATGCCACTTAGAAAAAAGGAATATTTTGGAACATTTTCCCTATAGATATACGAGGTGTGGCTATTAAATAACGAGACTATTGTTGTAAAACATTTTATTTTACATTTATACATATTTAGTTATTATCACCTTCAATATACACCCTTCCTCTATCCCTACAACGCTCCATGCGAATTTTCCATTGTTCGAAACAGTGCTGGAAGTCTTGTCCTGTGAGCTCCTGCATGAGGCGTGCCGCTTTTCCTTTCACAGCTTTAACTGACTCAAATCTTGTTCCTTTTAATGCAGATTTAACTTTGAGGAACGGATAAAAGTCACATGGGGCCAGATCAGGCGAATAAGGCGGATGGTCTAAAACTGGGATGTTGTATTTGGCTAGAAACGTCTTGACAGACAATGACGTGTGAGCCGGTGCGTTGTCTTGATGGAGAACCCATGACTACAATTTGGGTCATTTTTTCCTTATCCCTTCACGGAGTTGAGCAAGTACTTCAAGATAGTAATGTTGATTAATAGTTTGACATTCAGGAACCCAGTGAAGGTACACAATACCACGAATGTCGAAAAAAATGGATCATCATTGCTTTGAATTTCGGTCATCATCTCCAAAGTCTTCTCAGCCATCTTGGAAACGGTTGAACCACTCATAAACTCGCTTACGTGATAGACATTCATTGCCATAAACCTGATTTAATAAAAGATAAGTTTCACTAGCGGTTTTTCACGTGAAATTTCACGACAATTCGTTGCTCTACTTTTACACTTATCACGTTTTCGGCAAGACGAAACAAACACCTGTTACACAAACGAAGGTTACGGCCAGACTAATTTCTCTACAAACACGGGAGGCGCAGCAATCGAAAGAGAAGACTTTACGCTGCACAGCTGTCGGTCGTTCGGATTTGGCGCATATGTAGTTCATCTGTAGCAGCAATAGTCTCGTTATTTAATAGCCACACCTCGTAGAATCTTTTTTTTTTTTTTTTTTTTTTTTTTTTTTTGTAGAAATATTTTAATAAAATTTTATACTTGCACAAGTCTTCTGCAGTTGTACATTTTGAAATGCGCTTGTGAGTACAAAACGAAAAGAGTTATAAAGCATTTCTGTTTAATAAGTGTGATTAATTAAAATTCAAATAAAAATTAATAATTTATCTTACAAAATTTGAACCTAAAAGAATTAACATATAATAAGTGACGTGCACTGTAAAAAAAAAAAAAAAAAATCCTGTTGGATTACGGGGAAAGCCCGGCAGCAAAGATTCCAGACAAAGCCCGTAAAAAAAAAAAAAAAAAAAAAAAAAAAAAACGCTTAGACCGTAAACATTTTGTCCGTAAAACCAATGTTTTTTTTTTTTTTTTTTTTTTTTTTTTTTTTTTTTTTTTTTTACGGGCATTGTCTGGAATCTTTGCTGCCGTGCTTTCCCCGTAATCTTATGGGAATTTTTTTTACAGTGTGTGAAATATATTATACTAAAAATATTATCATTAATGATAAATAATTTAAGAAATAATTGGCCTTGAACATTCAATATGCCAGTAAAAATACATAAATATAAAAACATTAATATTACTTTAAATTTGCTTATGGTTTGATTTATATTTATGTCCTATGTGCACGGAATCTAAAATAATCTATATGGTTGGTCATTAAAACGATCTGTTTAAAAATAAGCACAAAGTTCTAGTTTCAAGTTTTACACAATCTATTTTTTTTTTTTAACACATTAAGAGTAAATAAAATTTTTAATAATTTTTATGTAAATATTTACTGTTTAAACTAACAAATATTGATGGAATACATCTTTATTAGCTTTATAAAAAATTTATTTAAGAATCACAAAAAAAAAAAAAAAAAAAAAAAATCAATTGGCTGTGTTTCAACTTTTTACCAATAATATTAATGTTTAACAACTTTAATTAAAATTTAAACCTTAAGTTTAATTTATGTTTTAAACATTTTCAAAAAATAAATATTGGGCACATGATTAAATAAAAAAACATTTATGTTCCATATAATCGATATATAAGGAGATTTGCGCTATTCAATTAAATATATTAAAATATAATCTAATAATCATAATAATCTAATAATCTAATAATCTAAAAAGATTATCATTAATGATAAATAATTTAAGAAATAATTGGCCTTGAACATTGAATATGCCAGTAAAAATACATAAATATAAAAACATTAATATTACTTTAAATTTGCTTATGGTTTGATTTGTATTTATGTCCTATGTGCACGGAATCTAAAATAATCTATATGGTTGGTCATTAAAACGATCTGTTTAAAAATAAGCACAAAGTTCTAGTTTCAAGTTTTACACAATCTACTTTTTTTTTTTAACACATTAAGAGTAATTAAAATTTTTAATAATTTTTAAGTAAATATTTACTGTTTAAACTAACAAATATTGATGGAATACATCTTTATTAGCTTTATAAAAAAATTTATTTAAGAATCACAAAAAAAAAAAAAAAAAAAAAAAAAAATTCAATTGGCTGTGTTGCAACTTTTTACCAATAATATTAATGTTTAACAACTTTAATTAAAATTTAAACCTTAAGTTTAATTTATGTTTTAAACATTTTCAAAAAATAAATATTGGGCACATGATTAAATAAAAAAACATTTATGTTCCATATAATCGATATATAAGGAGATTTGCGCTATTCAATTAAATATATATATATATATATATATATATATATATATATATATAATAATTTAGTTCCTTATTTGACTTTTCAGAAACAAATGCTAATTTAACATTATGTCACAATTTAAAATGTAATAATTATTATAAATGCAGTTTAATATGGATATAAAAAGCTACTTTACTTGATATTTTAAATTAGATTTTAAGATATTATGTTTCATAGAATTACAACAATTAATGTTGAAATCATAGATACATCAAAGAAATCACGTGCAGTTTACGCATATAGTTAATCTTTTTACTGCAATAAAACAGGAAGTATATCAAAAGAAATTGCAATTAATCTCATGGGAACTATTTTTATGAGTTTATTTATGCCTTGTAATCGAATAAGGAAAACCGTTTCGCTAATATTATATGTGATTAATCTTTTGTTATACGTTCTTAGGTTATTCTTTCGTATTATAAGAAAACCTTTCAGAAAGAACTTAGAAAATTAACTTTTATTTATACAAATGTAATTTACATTAAAATTATTGAAATATTTTTAAACAAAATGTTTTTGTTCAGTATGGATTTAGGCATAATTTTTAACAAAATATAAAATGTAGAATAATATTATTAATTAAATAAATACGATTTTATGCTTCATGAACAATTTTCTACATTACAATAAAATGTAAATAATATTACATTTTACTTCGTTAAAGATAAATGAAGAAAGAAAATTAAATAAAAGAAATAAAAATATGATTGTTATAATTAATAAGATACTGTTTATAAAACTTAAATAAATAATTTTTTTTTTTTTTAAATAATGGTTATTAATGTGATATTTTGCTAAAACTTTTAGAGATTTAATTTATCGTAAATTATTTGTTTTAATTAAATTTCAGGGATGTAAATTTTCATAATTAAAATTTATTTAAAATGAATTAATTTTTACTTTGCGACACATGAACTTTTAGTTTTGTAAGTAAAAATTTTTTTTTGACTATTTTAAGCACTAAAATCGTACATAGAAAAAAATTGATATTATTAACTGTGAGTTTTTTATGTTATGGTATTTGTTTAATACCTTTGTTTAATTGTTTTTAAAAAATATTATTTTCTAATCAGGATAACCATTTGCAATTTTAACTTACAATATTGCAATTAAGGCGCAAATTGCAAACTGAAAATAGGATTTTATTTTGAAGAGGGCGGGGCGTATCTGAATCTAGGTTCTTCATTTTCATAATGAATCTTCTTTTCCTCTCAAAATACACAATGCGTGATACCAAGTTAGCTGGAAACTTTTGCAGAAGTCGGATACGAAAGGTGATACAACACCTCATTCCCGATTTTAGAGAAAGCTCTTTTAATGATCTGTTGCCGTTCGTTCCGGTTCTTTTATCAATATTCATAACAGTTATTATAGAAAATCCCTAATTAATATTTTCCACGCGCAACGATTAAAAAGAAGGATGAACAAATTGATCACGATGACTGCATATTGCTAATCAAAACAACGCATTTCAAAATCGTTTTAAAAATTACTTTTATATCTGTTTGCACAATACAGACTTTATGAAATAATTGTACTGAAAATTACATATAACAAGCATTTTTTTAAAGTGAAGATTAAACTAATTCCTAACTTTTTACTTAGATTTAATAATATAAAACAATAAGTCACACTGTGAAAAATTGAATGCTATGTTACACCAAAAAATTGGTTACTGTTTAGCTGCAATAAATATGTTGATGCTATGTTTCACCATTTTACTGGAGCCAATTTAGTATTAAGAACTAGCCGCGAAGCGTCCATGGAAGAGGTGGAAATGACGCTTCCTTTATTTAAATAATAATTTGAAAAAAAATCAATACTTCATACAGAAAAAATTAAATAGTATTTTCAGTTCCTCGTCCAGTCGGTCCAAACTAATATCATCGAAATAGTGTCGACTACTGGTATGATAACACTTAGAAACAAAATGTTGGTTGCAACTATATTGAAAACAATTTTATTTTACTTGAGAAACGTAAGATTGTATTTTTAACAACTCCTTCCGGTTCATTCCGAAGGGTAGGTTGATTTCTTTCTTCTTATCAAGTAGCCCCCATTACAAATAAAATTAGCCACTTGTAATTTGAAGCCGCCATTTTGTTTCAAAATGTCAGCTACAAATTAATAATGAACTTTGTAGAAGTTTTGATGTAAGCTATGTACATATGGAGTTTTAAGCAAATTGGTTTATAAATAAGTTTTGTATGAATTAAAAATTTTCAAGAGGAGCAATTGAAAATGAGACTGGAAATGAGATGGCGGGCCAAGTTTGCAAACAAATATACCAAATGCATTTGAGAGATAAGTCTACTGCACAAATTTAGTTTGAATAAATTCAGATTCTCAAAAACCATCGTGTTGAAAAATTAAGTTGCCACCACTTGGATAAAAATGGCGGAGTAAGTTGTTCAGTGAACTGATCCAAGATATTTGCAAGATAAGTCCACTGTACAACTTTGGTTCGAATAAATTCAGTATTTCAAAAATTATCGCGATAACAAAATCTCAAGTGGCAACGTTTAAGTTGACACAACTTAGAAACAAAATTGCAAAGAAACTTGCCCATCAAAATCATAGATATTTGAATAATAAATTCAATTTTCAACTACTTTAGTTTGAACTGAAAAGTATTTCAAAATTACCGTTAAAACAAATTTTCAAGTGGAAGCCACTTGGAAAAAATATAATGGAGCAAGTTGCACAACAAACTCATCCAAGATATCTGAAGCATAAGTTCACTCTCTAACTTTGGAGTGTTTCAAAAAATTTTGTTATGACAAATTTTCAAGTGGCAGTCCAAGTGGATGCAATATGGAACCGAAGCAACTTGCCCAGGGAAATCATTCAAGATATTTGTATCAGGTCGTTGTCCAGTTTTAGTTCAAATTAAACCAGTATTTCAAAAATTATCGTGAGAAGAAATTTTCAAGTGGCACCATGATTTAAAGTGATCACCTCTTGGAAAAAAAAAAAAAAAAAAAAAAAAAAAACGGAGTGATATGCCTAAAAAACTTATCTGATATATTTGAATGATAAATTAACTACCCAAATTTGATACGAATTGGTTCAGTATTACAAAAGTTATCATAATGCCAAATTTTCAATTAGCCGCCACTTGGAAATACAATTGCGGATCAAATTACCAAGCAAACCTATCCAAGATACTTGAACCATAAGTTCAATATCCAACTTCTGTTTGAATCAGATTAGTATTTTAAAAGTTATCGTGGTGGCACATTTTCAAGTGGCAGCGTAATTTCAAGTGCCAGCAACTTGGAAACAAGATGTCGGAAAAAGTTGCCCAGCGAAATCATTCAAGATAATTATGTGATAAGAGCACTGTCCAACTTTGGTTCGAACCAAATCGGAATTAAAAAAGTTTTCATGTTTATAAATTTTCAAGTGGTACCCTAAGTTCAAGTTGTCTCGCTTAGTTTATAACATGCGTACATTGTTTAAAATAGAGGATAAATTCCACTAATAAATTTGGTTGTGACCATTATATAGTCTACGTATACATCAAAATTCAACAAAATCCTGTCTTAAATACGCTTTTAACAATGTAAATTTGAAATTTTGAAGTGGCTTCCACTTTAAAACAAAATAGCGGAGCTATTTGTTTAACAAACTCAGACAAGATACTTATAAGATAAGATCACTGCAAAATTTGGTTCGATTTAAAGAATTATTTCGGAAGTTATCCTGATTTTAAATTTTGAAGTGGTAGCCTGATTTCAAGTGGCCCTGCTTAGTTTAAGATATCCACCACTTTGTTAAGAATGGCGGATAAATTTCGTTAATAGACTTAATTGAGACCCTCATATGATCTATGTATACACCAAGATTCAAACAAATTAGGAATACGCTTTTTACAATAGGAATTTGAAATTTTCAAGTGGTCTCCACTTGAAAACAAAATGGCAGACCAACTTGGTTAACGAACTCATCCAAACTATTGTCCAAATTTGGTTCGATTTGGAGTATTTTTTCGGAAGCTATCGTGATTTAAAATTTTCAACTGGTAATCTGATTTCAAGTGGCCCCGCTTAACTTAAGATATCCGCCACTTTGTTAAAAATGGAGACTAAATTTCATTAATATATTTTATTAAGACTCGTATGTGGTCTATATTTATATATAATTAAAATAAAACCTGTCTTAAATACGCTTTTTATAAAGTGGATTTGAAATTTTCAAGTGGACGTAACTTGGAAAAAAAAAAAAAAAAAAAAAAAAAAAAAAACGGATTAACTTGGTTAATGAACTCATCCAAGATATTTATAAGATAAGTTCGCAGTCCAAATTTGGTCTGATTTGGAGTTTATTTCTGGAGTTATCGTGATGACAAAACTTTCAATAGACAGAGAGAGTGCGAGATACAAATGAAGTGATTGCAATAGGTCGATTTCTAAAGAAATCAACCTAATGGTTAAAAATAATACAACCCGAACAAAAATAATTTTAACTCGTATTTATTTTTTATTTGTCGTGATGGAATACCTTCCAATTGAATGTTCCTTACAAACTCATTTTTTTTTTTTTTTTTTAATTCAGTTCTTTATATCCCAAACGTCTTAGTCCCAAAGTCTTAAGAAATATTGAATGTTGTAACGCATTAACTTATTTTTCATAGTTTGGTATTTTGCTCATCTAATGCAAGAGCAGTAAAATTCAAAATATCATGTTTTGTAAAATGTGTATTAAATATCTTCATTGCAATAGGAAATACGCAATGTGCGCTTTAATTTAAACAATGTTTACGCGGTATATATTGAAATATCAGATGTGCAATATTTATCCTGTAAAGTACGTATTTTTTCACATTGAAACTTGTACTTTGCCCAAAAATTGCATTTATTGAATTGTTCCAATATTGCATACTATCAGCTATTTGTTTAAATTTTTGTCTTATTATTTTTTTCAAAGTAATTTACTATATGATTTTTCCTAATATTATTTATGAACGATTGGTAACATACTTAGACTCAAAGCGTTGTTATTTTATAAAGCAGAAAATATTAAATAGAGTGGTATTATGCACCAGATATAAAAACCTTTTTAGGAAAAGTGAGGCCCGATGCGAACATTTTTGCGAAGCCCTTTCTTCCAAAATTACTCACCCTGTATTTTTTCCCAATTATTACATTTTTAAATGATATATATATATATATATATATATAATATAAGGCCGATGTAAAGATGTGGGGGTGAAGTTAATTCCCGGCCAGCACTGTTCAATAATAATAATAATAATAATAATCCTGTAAACTTAAAAGAAAACAGTCAAAAGGTGTCGTCTTAAAAAAATATTGAAAAAAATATATATGAGATTCTACTCTTCATAAAACAGCAGGAAGTGAAAAGTTATCCGCTAAAATGATAACTTTAGCTCGTTCAGTTCGCTGGCACAGAGATTGCCGTGTACGAACAAAACCGTGTTTTGTTTCTGCACCAAGTACTCAAAATCAATCGCCTAACAAAGTGAAATAGCCAAATATGCTTAATTTTGATATTTTTTTGTGTTCGCTGTAATTAATTTCAGTCGATATTTTTTTCACTTTCTGCTGTTTTAGGAAGAGTAGAATCACATATATTTTTTTCAATATTTTTTGAAGACGATATCTTTTGAATATTTCCTTGTTAGTAAAATTACAAGTTTGAACTTTTTTAGGTTCATAATATATTTCTTCCTTCACAGTGAATGCATCTGATCTTTTTCTAAAATAATTTTCGTTTAGTGCCACGTTCACTTATGCAACAAAATCTTTGAACTATCATTTTTGAAGTACAATTTCCCTACGTATGTATCTTCCTGCAGATTGAATTCATTCATATGATACTTTGCTAAAAAAAAAATCTCTCTATCTCACTCTCTATTTATTTATTTTCTGCAACCTAAAAATATTTTATTATTATTATTATTATTTCTTTTACTTGCATGTGAGTAATAAACCTGCAATTAATTTTAATCAAAAATTAATCTTGAACATACGAACAACTTTTTTTTTTTAATTAGTCATTTTAAACTAGCATATGGTGGCCACCACAATACTTTCTTCTATACAATCTTTCTTCTATACAAGTTTACGCAGTAGAAATTATTTATTACATTACTATTTATTAAAACTCTTTTCTTCGTAATGCAAACGGTTTTTATATCAGAAAAGTGTAACACTAAATGCCGAAAATGAGTGAACATCAGTTTTCGTTGAAAAAAAAAAAAAAAAAAAAAAAAAAAAAAAAAAAACTCTGTTTTAATTTATCAGAGATCTATGGTTCAACCATTCGTTTTAAACGTATTGATGGGCTTTTTCGTGAAGTAGGCTTAATGAAAAATTACACCCTGCGGGATCACGGTACGAGTGATGCTTCTACATGCACACACATTTTTCCGAGTTTACTACTACTATTATCAATAATTCACATTAAATTTACAATCATACATTAACTTTCCTTCTGCACATTAATACGAAATTTCATCTTATACTGCTATGTTCGAAATTTAAATAAAATGAAATCGCAGAGCCACTGTTTAAATGATTGGTCAACAAATGTAATCAGCATCACTTTCGGTCAGAGCTCAACAAAATACTAAGGATGGTTAAAGTTCATGAGAATGCAGCGACCACAAAATTTGTGATACACACGCAGAGACAGACAGGTATTTTCTAAAAACAGATCAAATCGTATCCAGAACATCTCAAAACGTGTATATCCGTTAAAAACTGAAGTTCGAAATTTTTCACGAATCCAATACTTTCTTCTTATACAAAGAAGAAATTATAAATAGAAGAAAGTAAAAAGTAAAAAGTACTTTTAAATAGCTAAGTATTTTGTAATACAACCAGAGTTATATATATATATATATATATATATATATAAGATAAAATTTAAATATAGGAGGGAGTAAAACCTGAATTATTAATTAAATAAAACTAGAACAAAGTTTGGGGCTAGAAACGTGTTTTTGGTTAATACCAGCGTTTCGTCAGAAACTTCTCATATTCATTTCCCCCCCTCATGAAGGACCTCATGTGTTTTGGGATTAAATTTTCATCTGGTTTTGATTATTCTGATTATTTATTATAGTTTTTTATTTCCTTTTGCTGCATTTGCGGATTGGTTTGTAAAAACTTTGTTCTAGTTCTATTTATTTAATAATTCAGGTTTTACTCCCTCCTATATTTAAATCTGGCTATGAAAAATCTTTAAAATATACTAACTGTTAACCGCTATCCTGTTATTTTAATCAATAAACATTTCAGTATTCTTCATGACAATCTCACTTAAGGTTTGTTGTTCCATTTTGGGCGACATTTAAGTGCTGGTAAGCGGCCCTATTAGCTGAAAAGGTTCTATGTTTATAAAGGGGGGGGGGTTCAATTTTCCAGTTTCTGGCTATTCCAGTTTGTCCACGTATGTAATTATATATTCTTGTTTTATTTAATTTCTTGTATTTTATATTTGATGTATTATATTTCTTGAATTTTATATTTGATGTAATATATTTTGTGCTTTATTTCTGAATTTAATTGCTTTTTATGCTATGTATTAATTGAAATTCGTTTGCTGCATTGTCATGCTTCCATATGTGAGAAGTTGGGGGCTAGAAACGTGTTTTTTGGTTAATACCAGAGTTTCGTCAGAAACGTGTCAGATTCCTTTCCCTACATGGGGGAGCTCCCCTGATGAAGGCCTTCATGTGTTTTGGGATTAAATTTTCATCTGGTTTTGATTATTTTGTTTATATATATATATATATATATATATATATATATCTGGCTTTATAAGCATTTCCATTTAATTATCAGTAGACAAACAGTGACATTGTAGCAATTTTATTACTTGAACAATTTGTCTAATTTTCACAATCAATTTCAAAAAATTACTCAAATAAAATCCTCTTTAGGTGCTATGAACACATTTCTCATCTTGATCTTTTGTTAAAAAATTTTAGGCGTTTATTTATGAAGGGGGGGGGGGGTGAGAGTATGAAAAGTAAACTCCCCTAATTATTTCCGTATAAACAATTCTCTAACTAAACATCAGTTGAAATTTTTACAAATCAAGAACTAAAAAATATTTTTTGTGTATTGGATGACGCTGTAGACACGCAAATACGAATAATGGCCACTGGCTACCAGCATCATAAAAATGACAGCCATTTTTGCTCATTTGGTAGACCCTTCTAGATTAAAATATGCCGCTAAATCAATAAAATTAAAATTCACGCTTTAGTTTCTTTTTAAAGAAGATTCCTGAATTATGTCGTATTTTTTGGTGCCGGGTGCCGACATACGCGATTATCACATTTATAATGAATAAAATTCCAGCTTTTTCTTTAAAACATTTCCCGAAATATGTAAAAGTTTAGCAACCTTTTACTGAAACATGCAATATATATCGCAGCTGATTGCTAAATTTTAAGGTTAGTAATTCAACTGATTACCAAAATTAGAGATTATTCTTTTGATAATCTGTAAAATTCGCGCTTTTTTTTTCCTGACTATTTTCTAAAATATGCAATAGTTTTGCAGTCTGTTAAACAAAATTAGAACAATCAATCTACTAATTGTAAAATTTATACGTTTAATAATACAAATAATTGTCGAAATACGCGTTAATTCATTGCTAAACGATTTAATTCGTATTTTTTCTAATTTATTTTCCGAAATACGCTATAGTTTTAATGCTGAGCAATGAAATACGGAATTGTTTCGCGGCAAATTGTCAAATTTATTTTTTATATGTCAAATAACTTCCGAAACTCGAGATTATTTTGTCACTAGATTACAAAATTCGCGATTTTATTTTCTTGCAAAAATACGCAAAAATACGCAATACTTTTGAAATATGGAACCATTTCTCTGATAATTGTCAAAATATACGTTCAATAACACAATTAATTGTTGAAATAGGCAATTATTTCGTCACTAATCGATAAAATTCACGAGTCTTCAAATACATTTCCCTAAATATGAAAAATTCTAAATTGGTAAAAATCGAAAATAATTTTGGAAAACCAAACTTGGCATTGAAATAATGATAAGGCAAATTTTTAAACTGATATTATTATTTCCAAAGTATAAATGAATCAACCAAAATAAAAACTTAAAAAATTCACCATAAACTTCCATGTTGTTAAGTTTTTGATAAAATGTATCATAAATGAGGCTTTTTAAAATAATTATAAATACAAACGTTAATGATTATGATTATGTGTTCAGAGAAAAATATCACAGTTTGATGAATATGATTCCTAAATGAGAGAAATGACTTTTGCTGTACAAAATGGGTTTATAAAACCTTCTCTCAAGTTTCAATTATATTAAAAAAAATCTTTTGATATGTATCTAAGATTCAGAAATAATTACCATAGACATGCTTAAAATTTCAGCTGTAGAATTTTTAACTTATCGAAAAGTAGAGAAATTATTAGCGACCAGTTGCTGAATACTGTAAAAAAAATAAACCATAATATTCAGGATTATAACACTCTAATTCTCCATGACACAAAAAAGGTGCTGCGATGAATATGTATTGGCAAGAAGAGATATGAAGCAGCAGTACTGAGTGTCCTGATACGCAGCGGGTGATGCCTAAGAACGATTACTAAAATTTCTATATAGCCTAAAAACAATGTATTCCGGCTGTCATCCCGTTTTTGCGGTATGTAGGGGAATTAATACACTTGTTTATCGCTCCTAACCAATGCTATTTATAGAAAAATTATTTTTTATAAAAAATCACGTAAAAGAAAAACGTATAAAAAAACAAAACTAGTACACTTTTTTTTTTTTTTTTTTTTTTTTAGACAGAGAATAAAGTGTGAGGCTTTTTAAAGCTCTAAAGTGTAAAGCTTTTTAAAGTCCTGTGCGACCGCATCTGTCGCAAATCCCGAAAAAAGACTCTACAGATATACAATAATCCTATTCACTTAAAGTAAAACATGAAGGATTCAATTTTTTACGTACTTTAAAAAAAAATATTTTTATAATAAATTGACAGTTTTCGACTTTGATTATGTATCTTATGAGACAATATTTAAAATTTACGATACGTCACTTATTACTTTTGTTGTTGTTGTTGTTGTTGTTAATTTGTCAGGAAATATAGCTCTAAGATTGACAGACGGGAAAATACACTACTTGCTGCAGAATTTTAGAGTGTTCAATACTTAAAAAAATCAGAAAAGTAATAATAATAAAAATGAAAGTTTTTTAAATAAAGAAGCTATTAATTTAATAATATCTAAAATAAAATATATATTTATTTCAAGGTATAAATGAAGATTTAATTTAAATATTTATCATTCTATGCATGTTTATTGAAACATCCGCATTTTAAAATGAATATATTCAAATTACAGTATACCTTTGCATGTAGAATACAAATACATTTCTCAGTATTCCGCATATATTACTTTCCGTTCTCATTCCTATTAAAAGTTTAATATGAATTCATATCCTCTGCCTCTTTGTTTATTATTTACACATTCTGATAAACAGCCTCGACATAGTTTATTCAAACCATGTTCAATGTTAGTTAAAATATAAAACATTTAAAAGTGTCCCAGCATGTATTAATCACAAAACCAGTTGAAGTTTATTAAAAGTACATATTTCCTTCCGGATAAATTCGAACAAAATATTTTAATATCATTTTTATTTTACTACAATTTTTTTTGAAATTTTAAGAATAAAATATTTCTACGAAAAGGAAAGGGAAATTATACATAATTTACATTAATCAACTGGGAAGAAGATAAAAATATCGTTAAAGGGTAATATTACTGTTCTGTGGATATTTATTTTCATTAGTATTAATAAATTCAAACAGCAGATATAAAATTTTATTGTAAATAATCTATAAAGTTTATTTTTCTACATAAATTGTCTATTTAAAACTATTCAATGCAGAGGGATTCTAGTCTGTTCCCCATAATATAATTTTTTTTCTCATAAGTATCCACGAAATGCTATATAGAGAAGCGTGTTAATGACATTTTATTTGGTAATTTTGCATATTTTTTTCTGGAATCGGTTTTTGGTTCAAAATGGACCGATCGTACACATTTTTTTACTTGGTTATAGGAATACGGAAATTTAATTGAATTAGAGAAAGTATGCAGTGACACTGAATGATTATGGAAAAAAACAAAATTAAAAATTTGACTTATTTAACTCCATTGACGCGGATGAATGTACCATTCGATGATATAAGTCATCATTTAAAGGATAATCAAAGAAAAGTTTCGAGTTAACCACTTTTTCTAACAAAATGGGACAAATAATATGATAAAATAAAAATAGTTTTTGAGATACTTAGTGGTAACAGTAAGCATAATAAAGCAGTATCGTAATATTATAAGGAGACTTGGTGGTGGATTATTAAAATAAAGCAAAACCTCGCCGTCTAAAACAACGAAAATAAAAAATTGCACAGCAGACAGCTACTTCGGTAGAACTTAGCGTACCGTCTTCAATGCTGTGAGGCACTGAACGCGGTACGCTAAAAGCTACCAGAACAACAGTCTGCTTTCCAATTTTTTTTTATCTTTGGCGTTCTAAACGTTGATGTTTTACTTTGTTTTAAAGAATTATCACATTAGACTTGCAATTTAAAAACAACTAACTTTTTGAAGCTCACATTTAATGATAGCTCATAAAATTATTGTACCTATTTGTGACACGCACACATTTTACATATTGTGCGGAAAAGTTATATAAAAATGAGTAATAGACAAATTAGAGTGTATTTTGAATCACAATACTTCTTGTGATAATACGTTTTGTTTAAGAAGGAAAAAAAAAGTAGTTCTAGATTTTTCTCATGGATGGCGCTGTACCTTAAAATCTGTAACTAAAACATCAAAAACAGCCCATAAAGATCATTTATTTTATGAAATTGACCCCAAACTTTTAGAATATTTCATGTTCTCCATAGCTCTAAAACGTTTCCAAACGATAGTCCGTTTCATTCCATGTAATTTGGAAGCGTCAATTAGGAAATAACTGTATTATTTACGGTATTCACGTTTTTAATGAATTTTTGTAAGCCACATGGTAAGCCACAAAGTACACACATTGTTCTTTGGATAGCTTCACAAAAAGAAATCAATTATAGAGTTAATTCTGAGAATAGAGGTAGTTATCCAAACTTACAAGAAACACGATATGAAACGTAATAAAAAATTAGTCGTTAGAGGAATTAGGTTTATGGGTTTAGAGGTGCAGTTCATATTTTGGAGACAATAGGGTGTTAATAATTGACGGAGTAGTTGAGAATTAATTTTAGGGAAATGTGATTATATTTGTGCTATTGGTTATATAATTGGTTTATGGTATTTAAATTATTTATTTGGTTATATTTAATCATAGAAAGTTAATTTTAATCATACTTGGTGTATATAATTCCTGATTGTGTACAACCTTGAATTAAATGAATAAATAAATTTTGTCTTATCAAGTTATGGATCTCTGTCTTATTGTTGGATGCATGTTTTCCTGGGATATTGCAATATAAAATTAACTATTATTATTAGTTAAATATTAATTAATGAGTTAAATAACGCAAATCCAGATTAATTATCTCACGGCCAGGTGTTGTCTAGAAGGATGATGAATTATTTAAGTGCGAATATTTTATAATTGTAAAATTAATTAAATTTAAGAGTATTACCACCCCAGCAGTACAAATAACACCAAATGAGTAAAAAAATCAAACTAATTTCTTTATTTTGTTGTACCATAAAAGAATGATTTTTTGAATTGAAAAAAAAAAAAAATTGCAATGATTTGTACAAATAATTTTGTTTTATGTTAATATTTAAATTATGTCAATGACTCTTGATCCAAATGTTATATTTCTTCTAAAATATTTCTAGTTTAACTAAACAATTTAAAGGTTTACTTTCATTTAACAAAAATAGTTATTTATATAATTATTTAGAAGAAAGAAAACAATGTTTTGCATTATTATTTTTTTTTTCATTATTATGAATAAACATTAATAGTCCTTCTACTGATGAATGTATTATATTGATATATTTAAAATATGGAAAATCAATTCAGTAAAATATATATAAAACCTAATGATTTATAATTATTATTATATTTTAAATTTCAAATAATTATGTGTAGAATTATGTTAAATTTTACGTAACTGAAACAATATTTATAGAATATTAAGAGCTTTTTTTTTTTTTTTTTTTTTTTTTAAATATTTGTAAAGTGGAAATATTAAATACTATATTAATCGACACAAATTAAGAAGAAACATTATTTCATAACTAATAAGTTTAGAATTTTAAATTACGTAAGTTTAATATCGTTATTACACTTACGTACTTATATAATATTAAAATTCAGTTCATGAGCCTAAAAAAATTACCAGAAACATAAATAGTCCCTAATAAGGGAACTGAAAAATGATATTATTTTGAAAATATAATATTAAAATTGATAATATACTTAATGATAAGAATACCTTGGATAGCATTTGACCATTGCCCCCTAGATGTCATTTCAAGGACATGCAATCTACTGACAACATTCAGACTGACATCCAGTATTACATTTGTAAAGCGGAAATATATATAGTGGTATAATATATTATCATATAAAGATAGCTAAATTCAAGCAAATAATTATTTAATATTTAAAGTATCGTACAGTATTTTCTCGGATTTTATATAGTAATAAATATAAAAATAAAGAATAGCTAGATTTCATACAACAAAGTCACAAATATCATAATTTCTCAATTATCAATTTTGCGCCTAAATATGACATTATTTAAAAGATGGTAAATTCGTTAGAAAAATTAAAATGCTTTAAAATGGAACTTGGTAATTTTTGTGTGTGTATATATATATATATACAGGGTGATTAGAAAAAAAAAACTACCCCGATATATGAGAACATAGCTACCATACCGTTCCGAGAAACTGAATAAAAATTTGGTGGAAGATATTTTGAGGCATGCGCTCAAGAATTATATAAAAAACAACAGTTAAGCTCTAACATCTACGGTTACAGTGACAAAATTTCGAAAATTTCAAAAGCCACCACCTACTTTTTTTTTTATTGGAATGGAATCTCCATAGCAAAAAAACCATAAATACCGTTGGAACTGTACCTCTAGCATGAAAATCACCAACGCTATGCATACTAAGAGAAAAAGATAAAACAGCTGTGATGTGCCTACCAGAGCATGGCTTACATTTTCTTAATGACGTCACATTTAACACTGAGTCTTCGGCTGTCACTAAAGTTTACCGATTCTGCTTCGAAACGAGATGAATAGACCACGGTATCCTTAATTTCATGAAGGTCTACTGAATAAGGGTTTTAATTTCGTTGTTAATTGTAAGACACCATCATGAGTGACTTCATCACACTAAGTGAAAAATAAGGCATTGTGAAATGCGTGATGTGTATCTTGCTTTCTCGCTCTGTGAACAATATGCCGCTTACTGGGGAACATCATTATCATCATCAAAATCGGTTTTGATTGCCATTTTACAATGCCTTGTTTTTCACGTACTGTGATGAAGCCACTCATGACAATGTCTTATGATTAACAGCGAAATTAAAGCCTTTATTCAGTAGCCTTACACGAAATTATGGATACCTTGGTCTGTTCTTTTCGTTTCAAAGCAGAATCAGTACAGTTTAGTCTGAACCAAAGACTCAGAGTGAAATGTGACGTCATTAAAAAATGAAAGTGGTGCTCCGGTAGGCAAGTAACAGTCGTTTATTTATTTATTAATTTATTTTTTATTGTTAGCCTGCTAGCGCTGCCGATTTTCATGCTAGAGGTACCTTTCCAACGCTAATTAGGGTTTTTCGCTATGGAGATTACATTTTAATAATAATAATAATAATAATAATAATAATAATAATAAAAGGTAGGTGTTGCCGTTTGAAATTTTCGAAATTTTCTCACTGTAACCGTAACTGTTAAAATTTAATTGTTGTTTTTTACATAAGTCTTGAGCGCATACTTCAAAATACCTTCCACCACATTTTTTTTCAGTTTTTTGGAACGGTATGGTAGCTATGGTCTCGTATACCGGGGTAGTTTTTTTTTTAAATCACTCTGTATGTATATATATTACTTTTATTGTTTCTTTTTGTTAAAGTCTGATAAGGATATAGACTCGTGATAAATTTTCAATGTATAAATTCACAGTTTTCCTTTCTTATTATTTTTTTTTTTTTACTTTTTTTTTTTTTTTTTTTTTTTTTTAATCAGATTCTTTTTCTTGTTTATTAAAATTAATACTGGATATGTTTATTTTGGTTATTTGGAAGGCATTCCATCATTGATTTTCTTGAATTCCACAATTTTGTTACAATAGATATATTGTCCTTTATATATATTTTTTACAGATGATATTAAAAGTGTATTTAATTTTCCATTTCATAACTCACTTATAAATACTATACACTTGCCCAAACATTACTTATGGTGCGTATTTATAGAAGGTAGTTTTAAGTTTTTAGTCATTTTCACAATTAAAAATGTAATGAAAGGTATAACAAGGTGGAAGATCCGTACACTCGTGATCATCATTCTACCTTGTTTTGACGGAAATATCATAGATAATAAAATTATTTGTAATTCAATTTTGAGTGATTTAACTTCAGATCTTTTATTTATTTGTTTTTATTATATATTTTATTTTATTTATTTATTTATTATTATTATTATTATTATTATTTTTTTTTATGCGTATCTGTAATTAAAAGCATCTTATTATTTTATTACAATAGTTCACATTTGATACCCGTAATTATGACTCAAAATCTATATATGTATCATTTTTACTTATTTATATATTTACTGATGTAAGTCTGTTTTCTTTTAAGCAACATTTAAAGTAATGTTTTGTAGAAATTTACTTTTATAAAAGAAATTATGAGTAAACATACATGAAATGTTTTAGAAATTATATATTTACAAATTTTAAGATTTAGTTCCCGTTATTTAAAAAATTACATTGAATATAATTAATAACTTACTAAGATTTGCATACAAACAAATATTTAATAACGGTAGTGATTTACCAATATCAAGGTATTAAGAATTGAATATATATATATATATATATATATATATATATATATATATATATATATATTATATATACATATATTATTATTATTATAAACATCATTGAATAAAATTAAGTACATTTTTTAAATGAATGATAAAAGTGATAATGCATAGTGATTTTTTTTTTTTTTTTTTGAGAGTCTGTGTCTAGTTAATTAAAATAACAAAAATGCAAATAAAAGCCTAAAATTTCATTGTTATGTTTATTTTTATCCAAAAAATAATTATATGAGAAAACAAACTCCATGATACAAAATAAATAATAGAAAGAAATTTTAATTATGCATTTTGATTATATTATTTATTTATTAAATTTTGGAAGATTCTAATAAAATTAAATACATAATCATGAGAGGTTTTGAAATGGCTACTCAAATACACAGTTACGTTATCTTGCTTGTACTGAAGTCACAGATTATTATTTTAAACCTTCACATGTATACATAAATGTTTTAATTATAATTTTTTTTTTTAATTGTGTAGAATTATAAAATATCCGTATATTAAATATTTTATATTTCGAATTTACACATAAATTATAGTTAGCTTATTTTCATATTACTAAATTTTCAATGGCATATATCTTACGAGCAATTTTGAATATTTTATTTCTGTAAAATTACTAAAAATACCTAAATGAAAAACAAAAGAATAATACATACACACACACACACACACATATATATATATATATATATATATATATATATATATATATATATATATATATATATATATATATATATATATATATATATTACCTTTACAATTTTACGAATTAATATTTATTTAAAAAGTTTTGAATTCTTTAATTTACAAAAAATAACATCATATTGTCCAGTTAATATTAGAAATTGACATGTTTATTTCTTTCACGTGCCTATAACAGAATTAGTAAATAAATCGTTAGTTTTAAAATGAAATACTAAATAAAACGTACGTAAAAAATAAAAAATAAAAAACATTTAATGAGTTCTATAATTTATTTTCATAAAAATTGCTGATTTTTATATATATATATATATAAGTACAGAAGCAATACTATGTATTTCATAACTAATAAAAGAAAATTTAAAGTTTTGAAAACGTTAAAAAAAAAAAAACCTTTCTTTTCTAAAAAGACAAATAATACGATTGACGAGGAACAGAAAAGTCAGTGTAATTATTTTTTGCTAACATCAAATCGTTTTAATTGACCTTCGGCAAGCATAAATTTATTGAAACTTTATTACAGAAAAGATCACATGCACACTTGATCATTTTAGGTATTATTTTAAGTGATTTAAATAAATACATGATTCAGTTTAATGAAACTGAAATAGAAGATATAAGCAGAAAAAAAAAATATTTTTTGAAATAAAATACGCTTTTTACTTTCTCTTACCTATAAGGTAGAAAAAGTATTGTTTTTGGGTCAAATTTTCGAACGCGAGATTTTGTTATATTTACACGTTTTGAGGTCCCCTGAATACGAAAATAATGTTTTTAGCAAATGGTCTGTGTGTATGTCTGTGTGTCTATGTGTGCGTGTGTGTCTGCGTGTGTGTCTGTCTGTTATCAGCATATCTCAAAAACAAATTATGGCAGAAAGTTCAAACTTGGTATTCAAAATGTGTATCACATAGCCTTTTTGTTTCACTTTTCGTTAAGATCAAGCAAATGGTTCGTGTACAGGGACAATCAAGATAATTCTAATACATTACGTCTATGGGGGAAATTGCAGGTAAGTAGAGTTTAACGTCTATAGACAGCACTAAACCAAATGAAACGAATATATATTTTTTGTAATAGAGATTGTTAACTGGGAAAAATTTTTTTTGTGTATGTAGGAGCCTCGCCTTCCTCCCCTGGGGGGGATGTCCCCCCTCCAGGGGAGTAAATTTTCATGATGGGTATCTTTCAAAAGAGCTGGCTAATACCTTTAAAACAAATGGTTGAACCATCGATCTGCGGTAATTTAAAACAAAATTATCAATTTTTTTTTTACTTTTAATGAAAAAAAAATTAGAAAAATAATCTTTTTTTTTTTTTTTTTTTTTTTTTTTTTATTGAGAATAAAATGGACATTTTTTTTATTTGGTGTTATACTACTTCTCTAATATGGAAAACGTCTGCATTATCATAAAAGATAATTTTTTTAAATAATAATTTTAATAAATAATTTTTTTTAAATCGAATCATTTTTTAATAACGGAATTAAATTCCATATAAATGTAGGTGCATTAATCAAACGGGGGTCTCACACAGAACTAATTATCATATATAACTCTTCAGAAGGCTAATATGAATTGTTTAACATAGGTTTACATAACAGTACTCGTTATCTTACCTTTTAATCTGCGACCTGTATTTATAGTGTTAAATTTCAGGGTAAGAGAAAGTCGTGTGAGTGACACACCAGATTATTTTAAGTAGTTTTATCCAATAATTTCATTACAAAATTAACAGAATCTTGCAGGGAATGTAATCTTCAATCTTCTTCCAGATGAGTTATATTTTTAAAGAAAATATATATATATATATATATATGGGAGGTTATATTTCTCAGTTATTACCATTACTTCCATTGTGTGACGTCACTGCTATGTAGTTATGACGATATTACTACGTCGCTGTTTTGTATCATCCTTTCATTGTATGCGCACGCACGTTACGCGCGCCAGTTCAGTATAATTATTGAGTTGACGTGGAGCGGTTCTGTCAAACACAGACGGTGTTTGCCGCTCGTAAAATGCATCAATTTAAGTGTTTATGTAATGTCCCCTTTTTCTTTTAAATAAATGTTGTTATGTTACGATGGTCTGTAGCCGTTTCCCTATATTTTGGGGGCTCGACCTATCCGGAAATACCCCTAGCATCACGAAAAGTCGCTACTTTGGTTTTCAAAAAACAGTAGCGTGAAGACGAATGTTTCATTTATTTTTTCTTAATAAAATAACTGACGAAGTATCCTACAGTTGATAAGACGTTTGAATAATATTTCATAGACGTTCTCAAGTGTTCTTCATTTTATCTTGAAATGTTCTTCGTTTCATCTAATGGACGTTATTCCATAACGGACGAAATTGTCCGTTTTTTTTTAATGAAATACCAGAGTTGCAAGTAATATTATTTTATATGCCAACATCAGGCCGATGACTTGGAGTTTTTCAGTATTAGTGCTCCCTTCTTCATGATCGACGTATTCTTGTTCTTAAAGTGCTTCATTTCCGAAGTGATTCTATTTCAGGTTTTGTTCCTGATGTTTTTTTTTTCTACCTTCGTTAGCTGCAATAAACATCGCTGCATGTGCATGGGACTGTCCTTAATGTCAGGTACGAGCGTGCATTTTTTTTTCTCCTCTTTGTATGATAGTATATAAAAAAAAAAATTCATTTGTAGTTTAAATTTGGATTTAAATTAATTCATTGCTGTTTTACGCCCTTTAAAGATGACTTGCTTGTTGATTTTATATAACTAAAGAATTTTTTCCCCCCCATATTCAATTACTTTCCATGAATAAAAAGATATTCTGTTCCCCAATATTTATTTATTGTTCTTAAAATATATATGTTCTGGTTTTTATCCATTTTTTTTTTCTCCAATATTTACTTAAAAAAAAAAAAAAAAAAAAAAAAAAAAGAACAATTTTTTTTTTACTTCTGTTTCCTTATGTTATTTCTATTGCATCCTAAAAATGGCCCTTAAATTAGGCGACCTTCCGCTAGTTGCAAATTCTTTGAAATATTCTAAAACAAATACCATAAAATTGCTAAACACGCTATTAGGATACCCAACATTTGATCATCAATCGCGTAAACGTATGCGAAATTTTAGCGGTTTTACTGCCGATTTCGACATTAATAAACATCAAGAACAAATTTTAAAATCATTTTCTTTGTCCGATTTTATATCAATCGCTAATTCGCTACATTTAGAACCAGTCGGTAGTAAAGAAAATTTATGCAAAGAAATTTTTAAAGCACTTACTAATTTATCTGAATTTCAGAAAACATTAGATACTAGTTTTTTGTCAGACGAAGACGATCTCAGTGTAAATAATCATTCTGTTGAAACCCATTCTTCGATCGTTCCAAATAGTTCTGTTTTTCAAACCCAAAGCGAAACTTTTTTCCCTTCGGGTGTTCAAAATATTTCTCCGAATGACGCTGCAGACGCAATGTCTGATTTGAGTAATCATTTCTGGTTTCTCCTTCGAGATTTAGCTAGCACATGTAGAACTTTTTCTGGAAATGATTCATATTCTATTCGTAATTTCTTTAATGACATTGAGGAACAATTCTGTTTATTTCCTAGTCTTACCGATCAACAAAAACTTATCTTTGCTAAACGTTTAATTAATGGTTCTGCTAAAACATTTTTATTTTCGCAACGAAATCTTAATACTTACGAGTTATTTAAAGCCGCGTTAATTTCTGAATTTTTGGATACCATACCATCCATCGAAATACATAAACAGTTAGAAAACAGAAAAATGCGTCCTAATGAAACTGCTACGCAATATTTTTTAGCGATGCGCGAAATTGCTAACCACGGTAATGCTATTATTGACGATTCTTCGGTAATTCAATACACCATTCAAGGTATACAGGGTAACCCCTCTGAGAAAATTCTTCTCTGTGGAGCAAAATCTTTTTCAGAATTTAAAGAAAAATTGCGTATTTATGAAACTGCTCTTAATACAATAAACTTAAATCAACGAAATTCACTTAATTATAAACAAACATATGACAGTCGAAAACGCAGTACTGGTCACACACAACCAGCTTTCACTCGCGAATCCAAATTTAATCGATTATTTTAAGTAGTTTTATCCAATAATTTCATTACAAAATTAACAGAATCTTGCAGGGAATGTAATCTTCAATCTTCTTCCAGATGAGTTATATTTTTAAAGAAAATATATATATATATATATATGGAAGGTTATATTTCTCAGTTATTACCATTACTTCCATTGTGTGACGTCAATGCTATGTAGTTATGACGATATTACTACGTCGCTGTTTTGTATCATCCTTTCATTGTATGCGCACGCACCTTACGCGCGCCAGTTCAGTATAATTATTGAGTTGACGTGGAGCGGTTCTGTCAAACACAGACGGTGTTTGCCGCTCGTAAAATGCATCAATTTAAGTGTTTATGTAATGTCCCCTTTTTCTTTTAAATAAATGTTGTTATGTTACGATGGTCTGTAGCCGTTTCCCTATATTTTGGGGGCTCGACCTATCCGGAAATACCCCTAGCATCACGAAAAGTCGCTACTTTGGTTTTCAAAAAACAGTAGCGTGAAGACGAATGTTTCATTTATTTTTTCTTAATAAAATGACTGACGAAGTATCCTACAGTTGATAAGACGTTTGAATAATATTTCATAGACGTTCTCAAGTGTTCTTCATTTTATCTTGAAATGTTCTTCGTTTCATCTAATGGACGTTATTCCATAACGGACGAAATTGTCCGTTTTTTTTTAATGAAATACCAGAGTTGCAAGTAATATTATTTTATATGCCAACATCAGGCCGATGACTTGGAGTTTTTCAGTATTAGTGCTCCCTTCTTCATGATCGACGTATTCTTGTTCTTAAAGTGCTTCATTTCCGAAGTGATTCTATTTCAGGTTTTGTTCCTGATGTTTTTTTTTTCTACCTTCGTTAGCTGCAATAAACATCGCTGCATGTGCATGGGACTGTCCTTAATGTCAGGTACGAGCGTGCATTTTTTTTTCTCCTCTTTGTATGATAGTATATAAAAAAAAAAAAATTCATTTGTAGTTTAAATTTGGATTTAAATTAATTCATTGCTGTTTTACGCCCTTTAAAGATGACTTGCTTGTTGATTTTATATAACTAAAGAATTTTTTCCCCCCCATATTCAATTACTTTCCATGAATAAAAAGATATTCTGTTCCCCAATATTTATTTATTGTTCTTAAAATATATATGTTCTGGTTTTTATCCATTTTTTTTTCTCCAATATTTACTTAAAAAAAAAAAAAAAAAAAAAAAAGAACAATTTTTTTTTTACTTCTGTTTCCTTATGTTATTTCTATTGCATCCTAAAAATGGCCCTTAAATTAGGCGACCTTCCGCTAGTTGCAAATTCTTTGAAATATTCTAAAACAAATACCATAAAATTGCTAAACACGCTATTAGGATACCCAACATTTGATCATCAATCGCGTAAACGTATGCGAAATTTTAGCGGTTTTACTGCCGATTTCGACATTAATAAACATCAAGAACAAATTTTAAAATCATTTTCTTTGTCCGATTTTATATCAATCGCTAATTCGCTACATTTAGAACCAGTCGGTAGTAAAGAAAATTTATGCAAAGAAATTTTTAAAGCACTTACTAATTTATCTGAATTTCAGAAAACATTAGATACTAGTTTTTTGTCAGACGAAGACGATCTCAGTGTAAATAATCATTCTGTTGAAACCCATTCTTCGATCGTTCCAAATAGTTCTGTTTTTCAAACCCAAAGCGAAACTTTTTTCCCTTCGGGTGTTCAAAATATTTCTCCGAATGACGCTGCAGACGCAATGTCTGATTTGAGTAATCATTTCTGGTTTCTCCTTCGAGATTTAGCTAGCACATGTAGAACTTTTTCTGGAAATGATTCATATTCTATTCGTAATTTCTTTAATGACATTGAGGAACAATTCTGTTTATTTCCTAGTCTTACCGATCAACAAAAACTTATCTTTGCTAAACGTTTAATTAATGGTTCTGCTAAAACATTTTTATTTTCGCAACGAAATCTTAATACTTACGAGTTATTTAAAGCCGCGTTAATTTCTGAATTTTTGGATACCATACCATCCATCGAAATACATAAACAGTTAGAAAACAGAAAAATGCGTCCTAATGAAACTGCTACGCAATATTTTTTAGCGATGCGCGAAATTGCTAACCACGGTAATGCTATTATTGACGATTCTTCGGTAATTCAATACACCATTCAAGGTATACAGGGTAACCCCTCTGAGAAAATTCTTCTCTGTGGAGCAAAATCTTTTTCAGAATTTAAAGAAAAATTGCGTATTTATGAAACTGCTCTTAATACAATAAACTTAAATCAACGAAATTCACTTAATTATAAACAAACATATGACAGTCGAAAACGCAGTACTGGTCACACACAACCAGCTTTCACTCGCGAATCCAAATTTAATATTGGTCCGGCATCTCAAAATAAATTACGTTGTTTCAATTGTAACGATATCGGTCACTTATCTAAATTTTGTCCTAACCGTTCTCGTGGCCCTAGGTGCCTTGCATGTGGTCTTTTTGGACACAAGTCTACCGATTGCCGCCGAACCGCTGCAAATGACGGACCTCCTTCCAGAGATAGAGTTAACACTGTACATGAATCGCATGCTTCTCATATGTGTAAACAAGTTAAAATTAGTGGTAATGAATTAACTGGTTTGGTTGATACTGGTAGTCAGTTAACCCTTTTGAAACATTCTGTATGGTTAAAAATAGGTTCCCCACCGTTGTCAAAAATTAATAAATCCTTAACTGGTTTTGGCTTTGCGCGTATTCATGTCATCGGTACTTTTAATTCTTTTATTACTATAGACGATCAAGAGTTTTCAGCAACTATTTCAGTTGTACCCGACGTGTCCACATTTTATGACCTTATAATTGGATGTGACGTCATCCAACAAGCGAACATTAGCATTTCACCCACCGGTGTTACTTTTTCTAGTTTTTCACAAAAAAATGAGTGTACCGCAGATCCAAATTTTATCATGACGATCACTGACGATAATCCCAAATTTGATATTGGTCCTAATGTTTCACGATATATTCGTAACGACATTAACAAACTGTTGTCGGCCTATAAACCTAATAAAATCAAAACTGCGAACATTGAGCTTAACATCACTTTAACTGACGATACACCTATTTTTCACTCACCCCGACGTCTACCCTTTACCGAACGAGACATTGTAGACGCACAAGTCTCTGAATGGCTTAAAGATGGTATTATCGAACCAGTGTCCTCCCCATATGCCAGCCAAGTTGTAGTTGTTCGAAAAAAAGATGGTAAACACAGAGTTTGCATCGATTACAGGAAGCTCAATCGTAAGTTTGTTAAAGATCACTACCCCCTCCCCCTAATTGATGATATTTTAGATCGACTTCAACATGCAAAAATTTTTAGTACGATAGACCTACGTAATGGATTTTTTCATGTACCCGTAAACAAACAGAGCCGCCCTTTCACTAGTTTTGTAACCCATAACGGTCAATTTCAATTTCGCTACATGCCTTTCGGACTTAGCTCCTGCCCTTCAGTGTTCATGAGATATATAAATGCCGTTTTTAGAGACTTGATTGCTGCCGGCATAGTACTCCCTTATATGGATGATCTTGTAATTCCCGCGAGTAACGAACATGAGGCCGTAGAACGTCTAAAAACTGTTCTTCAAACAGCAAGCGAGTACGGACTCGACATAAATTTTAACAAATGCCAATTTTTACGTACCAAAATAGATTTCCTCGGTCACATAATAGAAAATGGTAAACTTTTGCCATCCCCTTCCAAAACTAAAGCTGTTTTAAATTACCCAGATCTGAAAAATGTTAAAGACGTACGTAGATTCCTTGGCCTTACAGGATATTTTAGGAAATTTATCCCTCATTTTTCTACCATTGCAAAACCCTTAAGTGATCTTCTGCGTAAGGATACCCCTTTTCAATTTCAAAATGAACAAAGAGCCGCATTTCAAAAATTAAAATATTTACTTTCCCAAGAACCAGTCCTCAATATTTTTAATCAAAATTCCCCTATTGAGGTACACACAGACGCGTCTATAGATGGCTTAGGGGCAGTCCTGTTGCAGAAAAACATGCATGATAATCAATTCCATCCAGTCTTTTATTTTTCGAAGAAAACATCTGATAACGAAAGAAAATACACTAGCTTTGAACTTGAAGTCCTGGCTGTGGTAGAAGCCCTCAAAAAGTTTAGAATCTACCTCCTCGGAACAAATTTCAAAATTATCACAGACTGTGATGCGTTCGTCAAGGCACTTAATAAAAAAGAAATAAATTCCCGCATTGCACGATGGGCTCTGTACCTTCAAGAATTCCATTACAATATTGAGCATCGAACAGGTTCCCGCATGGCGCATGTGGACGCTCTAAGTCGAGCTCCACAATGTTTCATCATCCAAGATAGCCTTCATATAAAGCTTTTGAAAGCTCAGCAATCTGATGAAGAAGTTCAAGCATTAAAAATGCTCCTGCAGTCCACACCTCATGATAATTACACTATAAAAAATAATCTTCTATATAAAACAGTGAACGGTGTTGATTTACTCGTCGTCCCTAACGACTTGCAGAATAGCATAATTAAAGAAGCGCACGAGCGTGGACATTTTGCAGCACTCCGTACCCAAGAGCTAATAAACAAAGATTTTTATATTCCTCACCTCAAAGACAAAATCGAAAGTTGCATTAAAAATTGCATAAAGTGTATACTCTATAACAGAAAACGAGGTAAACAAGATGGTTTCCTCCACCCAATTGATAAAGACGATGCACCCCTGCACACATACCATGTTGATCACCTTGGTCCCCTAGCTACTACATCAAAAAAATACAAGCATATATTGGTCGTTGTTGATGCGTTCTCCAAGTTTACCTGGCTGTACCCTACAAAATCTACAGACGCCGCAGAAGTTATTAGCCGACTAGAAAGCCAACGATCCATCTTCGGTAACCCCGCCAGAATCATTACAGATCGAGGTCCAGCATTCACTTCCACTGCATTTAAAGACTATTGCCACGACCAAAATATAACCCACATACCAATTACAGCAGGTTTACCAAGATCGAATGGTCAAGTTGAAAATAAAAATTCTACTATCATCGCTGTACTATCCAAACTATCATCCAACAACCCCGAAAAGTGGTTTTCCCATGTGCCTGCTCTCCAACAAATCCTCAATTCGACATTTCAAAGACGCATAAAGACGACACCATTTCAATTACTATTCGGTACCAAGATGAAAAATAAAGATGACATCAAGATCCTGGAGCTTCTCAACGACGAATCTACAAACACATTCCAGAGGCAACGTGAGGAGCAGCGTATCGACGCGAAAAAGCAGATTCGAATAGTGCAAGAAGAAAATCGCAAGCAGTATAACCTTCGAAGACGACCAGCTGCTAAATTCCAACTCGACGATTTAGTCGCAGTTAAACGCACCCAGTTCGGGCCAGGCCTAAAACTGAAACAGAAATTTTTAGGCCCATACAAGATAACAAAACTGAAACCAAACGACACATATGACGTCGTCAAGTGTGACTTCGTGGAAGGCCCATTCAAGACCAGTACCTGCGCTGAATTCCTGAAACCTTGGACCGACACGTTTAAGACGCTTACTTAGAGTATTTCTCCAAAACTTTCTTTTTATTATTTTTTTAAGAACTCTTACTTGGACATTTTTTGTGCAAAATTACTTTTTTTTTTTTAAACATCACACGTTGATCTTGAACTTGCTAAAATAAGAACCGCTGTCATTTTTATGAACTATTTATTTTTTTCATGAACAGTCCAGCCATGAAAAATACCTGCCATATTTTTTTTTTTTTCTCTTTTGATGAAAATTATCTACCTATTTTTTTTTCTACTTATATGTTATTAACATCTTATCTTATTTTATTTTAGTATTTTGATGATTCAGATTTTACCTGTATTAATTGACAATTTTCCATTTGGTAATGTATACAATTTTTTTTTTTATTTAGTTAATGCAGCTATATTATTACTGTATTTATAACTCTATTATGTAGTATTGTATATTGTATATTTTTTTTTTCTTTTGTTTTTGTATAATTTAATTTTTTTTTCTTGTTGTTTAATAACCTTCAGGCGAGGCCGCCTGCTTGGTCATGATGGCCGATATGGGAGGTTATATTTCTCAGTTATTACCATTACTTCCATTGTGTGACGTCACTGCTATGTAGTTATGACGATATTACTACGTCGCTGTTTTGTATCATCCTTTCATTGTATGCGCACGCACCTTACGCGCGCCAGTTCAGTATAATTATTGAGTTGACGTGGAGCGGTTCTGTCAAACACAGACGGTGTTTGCCGCTCGTAAAATGCATCAATTTAAGTGTTTATGTAATGTCCCCTTTTTGTTTTAAATAAATGTTGTTATGTTACGATGGTCTGTAGCCGTTTCCCTATATATATATATATAAATGTACGCTATTAAAACATTTCATATTATAGTAATTCACATTTAATAAATAAGCTTGAAATATGTTTTACTTGATGAGAAATAATTAATTTGCATCCATAATAATAATAATATATTATATGTATGTATATATATATATAAAGGAGCATGTAGATATTTGTAAATTAAAAATATTTCTTATTTTTTTAAACAAAACTTAATTTTTTAATAGTTTAAAAATCATATAATTTCCATTTAAAAAGTTTTAAAATACAATTTTACTTGAATTAAGAAACTTAAAATAATAATCATTTGAAGCGTTAAATATTAAAAAAAAAAAAATAAATAAATAAATAAAAAAATTCCGTCTGCATTATTAAAAACTACAAAGAAAAAAAAAAAATTACGCATTAAATTTAGATATCAAATAAAAAGAAAGATTATCCATCCCTCCATTGAAATATCTTGTCTTGCTTGAATTTAAAATAGCTTTATCTTTACAGAAATCGTGACAAGAAAGCTGACAATGCATATGAATTTATTTGTTTTATTGAGAAACTGTAAATAAAATAGTGTGAGAAATTTATTCAAATAAACATATTCTCATATCGTTATAATAAATATATTTTTACGAACATTCTTCCGTATACATAACAAATGTATATGCCAATATTGTAAATGTTTGTATGGTAGATGTATATAAATAAAGTGCGTGTAAATGTTTTTATTTACGGATTCAGTTTTCTATATTTATAGTATCAACATTTCATCATTTAAAGTCCCTGTAGTGTTAAAGTTTGGTGGTCTTATTATGGGATTAAAGTATAATTGAACGATAGAAATGTGTCATAGTGAAAAGCTGAATATTGAACAATAATATGCAATGTATCTGCCAAAGAAAAATAAATGTACGAACATTTTATTTTTAAAATTTTCAGTTTTATTTGCTATTAAATGAAATATATTAAATTTTAAGACTACGTTTACATAATACCACTTTTTAATGATTAATTTATCAACACTTACAATTTATTGGCTTTTGTTATATTTCTATGTATAATTTTGTAAGTATTTCTATCTTAGCGAAACTTTTCTAACGATAGAAAAATTAATTAAAAAATATATATCACTTTCATTTTTTTTAATTATTTTTATTTAATTTCTTTCTTTTTTATGAAAAAGTATTAGAAGATTTGAAAATGAAACAATAAAAACGTATTTTAATATACCTTCGCGAATATTTTTGAAATTTCTTAGATAAATTTGGATCAATAATACACCTCTCTTCGTCCTTTTTGTGTTAAAAATTTACTTTATATAAACTAATTTTAAAAAGGATTTTTTAGGATTATTAAAAAATTTATTATGAAATTTTAGGATTATTAAAAAAATAATGTATCTTATATATCTGCCAAACGTTTAAAGTTGGAAGGGGGGTATAGTATTTTGTGGACAGGAGAAGATTTATAAGCCATAACTAGGATATGACGAGGCGTTTCATTTTAAACACATAAAATTTAATAGATGACTATGACAATTACATATGAAAAATACAAGTAACATGAACGACTACATTTTTAAGACTGCGATCTGTTCTAGCAGAGATAAAAGTAAAAAGGAATGAACAGATCATTGATTGGACGTGACGTCACTTACCAACAGTCCAATAGATTAAATCAGGAATACAATGACGAAATACACTACAACTCTCCTCCCCTTAATTCCGTATACCATACCTGATGGGAGGTTTTCTTACTCTAGATGATCTTCTTACAACCTGTTCAGAAAAAGACAAATTAGCATTTTTAAGTTTTGAATGTTCAGATTTTAGTTCATTATTTACAGTACTGTTGATATTTTTATCACAGTCAATTTCTCCAGGCTTTGTAGACACAGATCTAGTGTCGATTGGCCCTGGATCTGGTATCACGGCAGAATCGGTTGGCACTGGATCTGGTAAAAAGGAAGGCCTCCTACCAGACTTAGATTCTCCATTGCTTTGCAGGTGTGGACTCTTGCTATTTGGAACTATGGGAATATTTCCATCAAGGGTGTTTTTTTCAATTTCACCAGGATTTGTAGTTTCCTCCAGTTGTACTCTGGAACCTACACTTTTTAGTTGATCAACGTGTCTTTTCCATACACATGAACCTACTTGAATTTTATAATGTAGTTTACCTAGTCTGGCAATTACTTTACCTATTTTCCATTTATCTCCTGATGTGTAATTGCGTACTGCAACTTTTTCATTTATTTCGAATTCTCTTATCTTTTTCTTGTTAAAAACATTTTTATGTTGTTTGTTTTCAACATAATTTTTAACATTTGGTACAAGCAAATCTAATTTTGATCTGATATTTCTTTTCAGAAATAATGATGCGGGACTCTCCCCTGTTGTAATATGAGGCATTATTCGGTATTGGAATAAAAATTCGTTTAACTTAAATTGGAGATTTCCGGGTTCTGAACTTAAGGATTTCAATCCTTTTTTAATAATTTGGACATATCTTTCGGCTTGACCATTTGTAGAGGGATGATATGGTGCAGTTAAACTATGTTTTAGGCCTTTACTTTGTAGAAAATTTTCGAATTGTTCTGAAATGAATTGTGGCCCATTATCAGACACAAGGGACACAGGATAGCCATATCTGGCAAAAAGCGAAGAAAGACAGTTTATAGTATTCTCAGCAGTAGTATTAGGAACAATGAACACTTCTGTCCATTTACTGTGGGCATCTACTACGATTAAAAACATTTTCCCCATCATTGGACCAAAAAAGTCTACATGTATTCTGTTCCAAGGTGTTGTAGGCCATTCCCAGTGATGATTTTCCATTTTAGGAGGATTATGTTTTAATTAATTACAAACAGAACAGTTATTTGCTAAATTCTCAATGTCTTTATCAATTCCTGGCCACCATACAAAACTACGTGCCAGTGCTTTTATTTTTACTATGCCAAAATGGCCAAAATGTAAATCTTCCAACACTTTTTGTCTATGAACAGTAGGAATTACAACACGATTCCCTTGTAGTATGCAATTATTTAGTATAGAAAAATCTTCTTGTTTATGTCCGAAAAGTAAGTAATTTGGCATCTGTGTGCCTGATATTAAATGTCGGTACATTTCTTTCAATGTGGGATCTCGCTTAGAACTTGCACATAATATCTTTGTATTTAACGGTAACGATGTGATTTGATGAATAAATAAACAATCGGATTCATCAGGGTTGCCAAATAAATTTGGCGACAAAGTTGGTGACACTTTTTCTGGTTGTAGCGAATCGGACGACGGCAGCAGTAAGTCTTCACTACGTAATGGAAGACGTGATAGAGCATCGGCATTTCCGTGCGCTGCAGATTTTTTATATTTAATATCATAATTAAATGTCTGTAAGTATAATGCGTATCTTTGCATTCTAGCTGCCGAAAGTACCGGAATACTTTTTACGGGTGAAAATATGGAAACTAGGGGTTTACTAACTGTATACAGTGTAAATCTCCTACCATATAAAAATTGAAAAAATTTCTTTGCACAAAAAATTATTGATAACGCTTCTTTATCTACCTGACTATACCGCTTTTCTGCAGAAGATAAAGTTCTAGAAGCAAAAGCTATGGGTTTTTCGGAGTTATCTGGCATTGTATGCGAAAGTACTGCCGAAATTCCATAAGGAGAAGCATCAGTGGCTAAAATTAAGGGTAATTTAGGATTAAAGTGGGTGAGAATCCTTTCGGAAGTAATTTCCTGTTTAATTGCATTAAATGAATTTTCACATTTTTTAGTCCACTGAAAATTTACATTTTTACGTAATAATTCATTTAGAGGATAGATAGTTCGTAGATAATTTAGGAACAAATCTAGAATAGTAAGATACTAAGCCTAGGAACGCTTTTACTTGAGTTACGTTTTGAAGTATTGGAGCATTTAAAATAGCAGAAAGTTTTTCTTGCGTTTTGTGTATGCCATTTTTATCAATTTTGTAACCGCAGTATGTAATTTCATCATTCATGAAAAAATATTTTTCTTTATTTATTTTAAGATTATATTCACGTAACCTTTCTAGCACTTGTTTTAATCGCTCTAAATGTATTTCATCAGTTTCCCCTGAGATACATATATCGTCAATAAAAACTGAAATACCCTCTATACCTTTTAAAATTTGTTCTATAGTTCTCTGCCATATTGCTGGCGAACTGGCAATTCCGTATGGTAATCGCGTAAATTTAAATAAGCCTTTAGGAGTGTTAATAGTAAGTAATTCTTGTCAATTTTCCTCTACCTTACCGGTAGAGGAAAATTGACAAGAATTACTTGCAAGTATGCTTGCAAGTATGCTTGCAATGCAAGTATGCTTGGTTTAAATCAATTTTTGTAAAATGTAATCCACCCCCTAAAGTTGCTAATATATCCTCAATTTTTGGTAGCGGGTATTTGTCAACCTTTAAAAATTTATTTACGGTGACTTTAAAATCGCCGCATAAACGAATTTTCCAATTAGGTTTTACCACCGGAACAATAGGTGTTGCCCATTTACTAGTACTAACAGTTTTTATTATCCCTTCATTTTCTAATCTTTCCAATTCTTCATTTACCGCATTCCTTAATGCATACGTAACTGTTCGCGATTTACAAAATATTGGTGATGAGTCTTTCTCTAAATGTAATTCAGCTTTAACATTTTTAATTTCACCTACGTTATTTGTGAATAAATCCGTAAATTCATTTAGTAAATTATTTAAATTATCCGAGATTTGTACTTTGTTTACCGGAACAGTTTGTAAATTGTTTGGGAATATATTAAATGTAGTTATGCAATCCCTACCTAGCAATAAAGGAAAATTGTCTTTTTTAACTAAATATAACTTAACATTCCTAGTTTTGTTTTCGTAAGTTACATTTACTCTAACAAATCCCTCGGGCTGGAAAATTTCTCCCGTGGCTGTCTTTAATTGTACATCAGCAGGAAACATTTTATGTTCTGGAAATAATCTCCGAAAACGATTTATCGGTACGGCGGAAATCGCCGATCCCGTATCAAGTTCCATTTCTGCTTTAGCACTATTTTCTGTCAAAACCCAAATTTTTATAGGTTTAGTGCCTTCAGATTGTAACGACAAAATGTCTACAGTATCAAGAACATTTACATTTTTCTTTTGAGTAACATTGTTTTGTGCGTTCCGACACACTTTACTCAAATGACCACGTTTTTTACAAAAATTGCAAACTGCATTAATAAATTTACAAACATTTGCTAAATGAGAGCTATTTCCACAACGATAACAATAAGTTTTACTTTTATTTGCACTCGCAGTTTTGTTCACGTTTTGTTTACTTAAGTTATTTTCAGAATAATTTTGTTTTGGTTTCCTAACACTAACAGAAACTTTATTCAAATTCAAATTTTTATTTTGTAATTCTATCATGTCGTTTTCAGTACTTTGCATAGTTACGGCTTGTTCTACTGCTTTTTCAAATGTTAAATCTTCAACCTGAGACATCAATTTGCTTTGGATTGTTTCATTTTTTAATCCGCGTAAAAATTGTTCTAACAAATTTTCTGACAGCGAATCGCCTGTAAACGCGCAATGTGTTGTAAGTTTCTTTAAACGAACACTAAAATCCTGCACAGATTCGTTATCTCCTTGACAACATTTTCTAAATTTAATGCGTTCACTGATTTTGTTTGGAATTTTACATAGATGTTTTGTTAAGACAGCTACTAATTCAGTGTAAGTTTTTGATTCAGGGAGATCTGGGAACAGTAAATTTGTAAGTAAATTATATAATTTCGGTCCGATAAAAGTTATTAAGGCACTAACTTTTTTTTCATCCTTAATATCAAACAATATAAAGTTCTGTTCCAGTCTCCTTACATAAATCTCAAACGATTCCACCGAATCATTGAAATCTTTAAAATTTTGAAACATTTTTAATGAAAATATACTAGTTCTAACAATAAAAACATGCAATCTAATAAAAGAACAGAAAGAAAAAAATAAATAAATGTGTAAATACCTTTTTTTTTTTCTCTCTCTTTCCCGAAAAAATAAAAAGTCGCAGATTATCGCAGACGATAATTACACTCACTGGCGCCTAAATCGTACCTGCCCGCCACCAGACAATGATATTAACTGCTGCTGTCTCCGATCGCATAATGATTCATTTCGAAATATCAATTTTCTTTATGAAGAACTGCAGATTGCATTTTTAATCATCTTGAAGTAGATATTATTAAAATGTTGAAGAGCAAAACTTCTTTTTGCTTTTTTCTTTTTCATCTCGTCGCCAATATAGTATTTTGTGGACAGGAGAAGATTTATAAGCCATAACTAGGATATGACGAGGCGTTTCATTTTAAACACATAAAATTTAATAGATGACTATGACAATTACATATGAAAAATACAAGTAACATGAACGACTACATTTTTAAGACTGCGATCTGTTCTAGCAGAAATAAAAGTAAAAAGAAATGAACAGATCATTGATTGGACGTGACGTCACTTACCAACAGTCCAATAGATTAAATCAGGAATACAATGACGAAATACACTACAGGGGGGGGGTCCTCTATTTTTATGTTAATCTGCGGATTTGCGTCTTTATTAACATTTCGGTGTAAGTTGATATATATATATATATATTATATAATATATATATATATATTGTTGTTGTTGTTAGGGGATGTTAGATGCCGGTAGTATTACACTGACGAACGATATATGAATATTTTTCTTTATTGTTTTAAATTGCATAGCATTATATATATATATATATATATATATATATATATATATATATATATATATATATATATATATATATATAATAGATAAACAGAGATGCATAATATTTTGTTTTAATTTTGTCTATGCTAATAACAAGCTTACAATTTTTTTAACGAAACTTTTATGTTAGAAATAATGTGATTTGTTATATATTTTTTATGTTTATGTTTAAAAAATGAATTCTATAAAAAAAACTTTCTTTATAAAAAAAGATTTTGCCATTTTTTATCTGTTTAAAATGAATGACAAAAGAGGAATCAATGAAAGAGGACAAAAAACATTTTACACATCCGTTTTAGGCGAATGAAACGAATTAACATACATAAACAAAATTGAAATTAATCAAGATATCGAAGTATAAATATATTTGGGTAAATAATCCACTTTGTTTTAGTAAGAAGAAGCTAAACTAAGAAAATAAAAGAGATGTAACACTGCCTAGTCCTTATGTCCACAGTTCACGTACATCGTACATTAATTATGGGAGGCAATTACTTTCATGTAACATTTACAAAAAAATATAAACTAATCCATCTTAATGACTAAGGAGAAACGTGATTTTGTTTGATGTATTATAAGTATTTTGCTTATTTTTCGTTTGTTTTTTAAAATAAAATGTTTTAATTATATTTCTATAAATTGAAATTGTAAGAAAATGTAAAGAGCGTTTACTGAAAGGACTCAAAATTAATATAAAAAAAATTAATATATATATATATATATATATATATATATATTCATCGTAGATATTGGTTCTGTAAAGAACAATGTGAAATACATATAAATTGTTAGCTAATAAATGTAGTTATTATTGTAAAAAAGATATTATAAACTGAATTTTTGAAAAAAAAAAAAATCCTTTATTAATTTTAAAATATATATATTTATATCCAAAAAATTATGTTTAAGTCAAAGAACAATTTTTAAACTTTTTATTTGTTCAAACTATTTTAAAGAATTCAGAGAATAGCTTTGATAGGTTATGACAAATACAGGATTTGTATGATAATTATAGGCTATCCACAGGACAAATGTGGTTGTATAGGATACCGTATTGAAAACTATAGGGTATCACATCAGCCAGAGGTATTCAATAAGCACGTGTATCATTGTTAAAAACTTATTTGTTAAATAATGGCATATTAAAACACGTAAAATTAATATATATATATATATTTTTTAAATTAAAACCGCATAAAATTACACATATCATTTCAAAGCTTTTCGCCCTGACTGTCAGGGCATCATCAGGAAATAATTTAATAAAACATAGTTTGCTTGTTTATTAATAACACAAACACATCAGATTTGTATGCTTGACACGAAGTCCGCTTGCAAATCTTCGTCATATAAAGACAGATAGCACATGACAGAATTACAATACAAAGAATTGAAAAGACACCCAGGGACAGCACGGGAATCGAACCCGTTCTCCCACGTTCGAAGGCAATTAGCAGTCTGGTGTTCGTAAAAAAGTGCAGCATTACGTTCATTATATGTTTGTTTAGTTGTTTATTTATAACATATATACACGAGATTTGTAACGTTCATCAGATTTATAACGTTCATTCATTTGTAACGTCATTTGGAAAAGATGTGTTGTTAAGGTTATTATTTAATATTCGGGAAATCAAATAGAGTCACTCAGATTTTTTATTTATTTATTTATTTTTTTTTTTTTTACTTTCGCAACATATATGTAATGACTCAAAATTGAATAGTCGTAGAATGTTGTAAATTTTTGCTTCTGACTGTCATGAGGACTATTTGTCTACCTCCATTTTTTGTCTCGCAACATTCTTGACTCTAATTTTGAGGTCTTGTTTTAGAGAATTTACATGAGTGTTCGTGATGTATGTATGTGTATGTGAGATTGAACACAATAACGTCTCTACACTTTGTTCGAATGAGTTACAAGTTGGTACGTATGTTATAGGCTACCGAATAATGAACTGTCTACAGATTTTGGTGAATCAAGCATTTTTTTACAGACACAATGAAATCTTCTGAGTTACTGTGGCCTAATATCCAAAATTATTTGAAATGCAATAGCATTAAAATGCTTTATTCTATTCATATTACAGTTAATACATATGATAAAGGTCAACGTCGCACAAACTTCATAGATTTTGATAAATCTAGTAATCATAGACATTTACACCCATACAGCACAGAATGATTCAGTTATGTTGCAAAAGCTTGTAATCTTTCAAAAACGTAACATATTCAAGTATGCTCTCTGATACCTTTCTGAAACATTCGCAATTTTCGAAGTTCCATCGTTTCTGTTACGTATCCGATTTTTTGTTACGATCGCGGTCTATCTAACATATCGGAAAGTAAAACATTTCGAGACGTTTCTGAAATATTTCCAATGTTTCGATGTTGTATGATTGTTAAATTTCTGGAACATTCTGTACTGTTAGGACAGTCACACAATTATTTTTTTTTATCCTTATCACCTATGGCCAATACATTTAAACAAACACCTTATTCGATTCAACTTATTGATTTCAGATTTCTCTCATTTTAATTTATTTAAACACTTAATTATTTAATATTCACAAATTTTAGTGGAGTCACTCCAGATATTTTAAAACCCTATTTAGCTTCATTTTTTATTTTTAAATATATATTAATGTGTAGTATTGTTTTGTGTTACATGTTTCGTCCTCTATGAAAAATGAAAAAAGAAAATAGAAAAAAAATGATATAGAATTCTGCATAAAACACGAAATATCGATTTACTAAGTAATATTAATAAATAATTTTTTTTTGTTCTGATCAACTCAACAGTTTGAGAACATATAATTTAAACGTTATACCCACTGAATAGTCACACCTTCATTATCCTAATGAATCATTATTATTCTGGTCAGCATTTCTTTCGTGTAAGGTATGTGTTAAGCTCTAATAAATCCAAGTTGTTTAAATGAAAGTATTTTAAAATGCAAATTTATTACTTTGCAAAGACGAGAAAATTGCTTTTTAAATTGTTTTAAATCTGTACAATGCGATTTCAAAATCAATCACAATTATAAATATTGCCATAACCAATGAAAATGTATTTTATTTTCCTAAAAGTAAAATTTGAAATAAAACCAAATTCTTACCAGATATGCATATGTAATTATATGTGTTTTTAACTAAAAAAGAAATGCTAAATTATTAGAACCGTTTGGTGTTATCAAATAACTGTTTTCTGAATTAAAATATACATAGCCAGACAACTTAGGTTCTCATTCTATTTGTTTTTAATTCTACTAAGTATTTCCATTCCATAAATACAAGAAATGAGTTTTAACTATGGTACAAATTGATTCATCATCTTGTGAAAAATTTGAATCATTATAAAAAAGTATAGGTTTAACGCAATTTTCTAAATGTTAAATAATAATTAAAATAGGGTTATACATATAATAATAATAATAATAATAATAATACGTTTTTAAGTATTTGATGTTTTCAAGTGTACTTCATACATACAGAATAATGTAAAATAGAACGCACACACGCAAATATAAGACACTTTAATCGGTTCATTTTTTTTTGTTAATATATAAAAGTTCTATGAAAATATTTTTTTATTTAAATAAATAAATAACAAAAGAAAGAAAATCAATTTGAAGAATAGGAGGAAAGTAATAATGCATTATGTAGGTTTATCATAAATATTGTTTGCAAGAGGGGGAGTGAATAAAAACTTTCTTTGTTTTATTTCTTTATTTCTTTATTTTAGTATAAAAATGCACAGTTTTGCCGGATTGGAGATTCGGTCGGTAGGACGCTGCCTTCTGGATTCCCAGGTCCCGGGTTCTAATCCCGGTGCGGGCATGGATGTTTTATTAAATATGATTTAAAATAGGGTTATTGTGAAGTCGTTCCTTCACATATATTAATTTTAATTACAGCTTTAAATAAAGGCAATAAATAATTATTATATTTTCAATAAATTAAATAGCTAATAAAAATAGATAACGAAATTCTAAATTACTTTTATTAATTCGCTTTTGTCTATAATAAATATCTTAATTCTAATAATACTTTCCTTTTAAATGACATTTATAAGCTCTTCTAAATCATTTAATAAATAAAATATAAAATAATATTATTTCCAGTCATAAGCCGTTGGATACATAATTACATTTTCATTCTTTTAAATTGCGTATGTTTATTTATTCGAAGCTAAATTAAGCAATACATTTCCGTTCTAATATCATTAAAGAGTAATTTATATTTTTTTTATCACGGGATGTGCAATAAATCCTAGTCTGAGTGTCTCCCTTAAATAACGGCCTTCTGGCGATAAAGTTTGGCATTGAGGATTGGCGTTTTTTTTTAACGGTCGTGCTAAGTTCAAAATATTTCCATTAAATTATTCTACAAACAAAGGAATATCTTTGGCTATAAATTTGGCACTTTTTCAAAACTCTTGGCGTAATTCAAGAGTCTGATCTGAGTTGCAATAGAATCAACTTCAAGAATTCGCTCTTAAATCTTGACGTAACAACACGTAATCGCGAAGCCCTCTCTCTCTCTCATCTAACCCTCTGTATGTCTGTTAAACTTTATAATAGATATTTGGAAATAGTACTTTTTATTATAGACTTTCTTGATTTTCATGCTGATTAAATAAAGATGATTGCTGCAAAATTATTGATTCTTATTTCCTCACGGCCTAAAGTTCACTGTTCCTGGAGTTTTATTGCGATTCTTATACTATAGCTCAAGTCTTCTTCGGAATCTTCTTGATAAACTTTGAGGTATATATAAAAAAAAATATGTGTATTTCCAACCATCCTAGAAAATGCCAACATGCGAAATAACTCAAAATTTAATTCTTAAATTAAAAATTAATCAAATTCAATTAACAAACACAGTGATAATTATTTTGCAACAAAAATATATATAAAACATACAATTAATAATCAATAACGAATTTTATTAAGCATTTGATTAAAACACAAGAAATTTACTTCATGGAAAATTTAACACCTTAAACACAATAAATATTGCGATGTTAATGAATTAAAAAAAAATAAAGATTCGCTAAAATTTTGTAAACATTACATCATTTTATGTAATTACTTAATTCCCTTTTTTTATTTTATTTTTACACTTGTATATTCACTGTGATAAACAAACAAATTCAACATTAAATTTAAGTTGTGAAAATAATATGTGCTTCTCATAAATCTCGAAATAATTTTGCACTAAATGTGAATATCCTAGTTTTCTTCTAGAATATTAATTGATCCATTTCATAATTATTATTACCAAAATTATCAATGAAAAATTATTTTTACACATTATATACAAAATTAATTTATTCCAATTCCAAACCCATTTAATAAAAATTACCAGTAAAACAGCATTTCAATTCAGTAAAAAAATATATGAAACCTTTTTTTTTTTTTTTTTTTACCCTTGATTGAAAAAACAAGAAATCTATTCAATGGAAAAAAACAATTTTTTTTTAATTTATCATCAATTACCATATATAGATTTATAAAATAGCTTCCATATAAATGAAAAATATATTATTTAGACAAAGAATGCATAATGTAACCATGAATATACTATAGAAAGTCATAAAATTATTGTTATACACGAAAAAGGTAGTAATAATATATTTATTATTATTTTTTTTAATAAAAATTTCAATCTTCATCAATAATATATAAAAACATTCTACTTACGTTATTCTGCTAAACTGACAAACGAAAAACTATTTAAAAAAATATATATATATACTTTATATGCATTTTATCTTTTTCACACGTGACGTTCTGTTTGAAGTCTCATATAGTCTAGAATACATTATGTATTTTCCAGTATTCCGATTTAGCAATACTTGTAAAACTTTCCCTGTGTAGACAGCTGGCATAAAATCCGAGCACTAAAAAAAAAAACACATGGCCTTACTAGATGACCAACGTTCTATCCGTGAGTTCTCTCAGATAAAGTGAAAATCCTGTCTATATTTACTCAAACGTAATACCCTATTTCACAACGCGCAGTTTTTTTCTTTCTACTAAAGTTCGAATGTTTAGCAGTTCCGTAAACATAAATCCGTTAATAACTTGAAAAATGTCTAAAAGACGAACAATATAAAAAAATGAAGTCATTCCGTCACTCCACATGAACACGAGTTTGCAACATTCAGAGTGTGAGCCTCCATAACACACAGTATGAGAGGACGAAGGAGAAACACCGGCCCGGCTTATAGAAAACGAGGTCCAGCGACTTTGACTTGGGATAAAATGCCGAGCGCCGGTAGTCAATGAAAAATTGCAGCGAAGAAACTTCCAATAGTTCGGGGAAACCATTGCGTCAAAATAAAACACGATGGGAAGATCATTCATTGAATACTTGCATATCCCGCTGTCGTTGAGGAAATATTTCACACATCAAATAGTACATACATAAGATAGAACTTTAAGCAGACTGTTAAATATCCACTATAAGGTGAACTACACATCTGTCTCCAAGGAGCCGATTTATTTTTTTGAAGAAAGTCAGTCCGTATAACTTTGAAACAACAGAAATAAAATAGTTTCTTTAGCTAGTAAATTTATCTAAACAAGTGCCCCTCTCTCTCTTTTTATCTCGTAACCACTCTGAAGAGGTCTGGCACCAAAGTTTATCAAGAAGATTCCGAAGAAGACTTGAGCTATAGTATAAGAATCGCAATAAAACTCCAGGAACAGTGAACTTTAGGCCGTGAGGAAATAAGAATCAATAATTTTGCAGCAATCATCTTTATTTAATCAGCATGAAAATCAAGAAAGTCTATAATAAAAAGTACTATTTCCAAATATCTATTATAAAGTTTAACAGACATACAGAGGGATAGATGAGAGAGAGAGAGGGCTTCGCGATTACGTGTTGTTACGTCAAGATTTAAGAGCGAATTCTTGAAGTTGATTCTATTGCAACTCAGATCAGACTCTTGAATTACGCCAAGAGTTTTGAAAAAGTGCCAAATTTATAGCCAAAGATATTCCTTTGTTTGTAGAATAATTTAATGTAAATATTTTGAACTTAGCACGACCGTTAAAAAACTAACGCCAATCCTCAATGCCAAACTTTATCGCCAGAAGGCCGTTATTTAAGGGAGACACTCAGACTAGGATTTATTGCACATCCCGTGATAAAAAAAAATATAAATTACTCTTTAATGATATTAGAACGGAAATGTATTGCTTAATTTAGCTTCGAATAAATAAACATACGCAATTTAAAAGAATGAAAATGTAATTATGTATCCAACGGCTTATGACTGGAAATAATATTATTTTATATTTTATTTATTAAATGATTTAGAAGAGCTTATAAATGTCATTTAAAAGGAAAGTATTATTAGAATTAAGATATTTATTATAGACAAAAGCGAATAAATAAAAGTAATTTAGAATTTCGTTATCTATTTTTATTAGCTATTTAATTTATTGAAAATATGATAATTATTTATTGCCTTTATTTAAAGCTGTAATTAAAATTAATATATGTGAAGGAACGACTTCACAGTTATACATGAAAAAAATAATAATAATGTATAAGTATTTGAATGTTTTCAAGTGTACTTCATCAAAATCCTCACAAATTTTAACACTTTCAAATAATATAACAATATACATACAGAGCAATGTTAGATAGAACACACAAACGCAAATAGAAGACACTTTAATCGGCTCAATTTTTTTTTAATATGTAAAAGCTCCGTGAAAACATTTTTTTAAAATAAATAAATAACAAAAGAAAGAAAGAAAATCAATTTGAAGAATAGGAGGAAAGTAATAATGTATTTTGTATGTTCATCATAAATATTACTTGCAAGAGGGAGAGTGAATAAAAAACATTCTTATTTTTTTTTCTTTATTTCTTTATTTTAGTATAAAAATGCACAGTTTTGCGGGATTGGTGGTTCGGTCGGTAAAGCGCTGCCTTCTGGATTCCCAGGTCCCGGGTTCTAATCCCGGTGCAGGCATGGATGTTTGTGATGTCCTATGTCTACAAAATATTGTGTGCACTTAGATCTGTGAATTTCTATAAAAATATGATCAATCGAGACAAAAGTCATTGTAACTATAGGTCTCAAATCTGTCAAATAAATGTCCAAATATTGCACAGTTAAAAACTTAATTTTCCATTGTCAATTTTTATTGATATATTTGCATAATGAATCTACGTCTTTAAAATTATGAATTTTAAACGAAACGATTATTAACGAATTATTAATTTTAAATCAGTATTCTAGAAAAAAACTCAAACACTGAATGAATTCTTACCTTATCAAAATAAGTATATATATATTTAAAAAAAAAAAAATGACACTAAGTATATTTTCTCAAATTATAAAGCAGCATAATCACCAGGAAATTTTCTTTGTAAATTAGTCGTCATTTATTGCTTGCGATACATAGAAGAAAAAAAAAAACGGTAAAATACGGACAGCTGACAAAGTAATGTGAACGCATTCGCTTTTTTTGCGTTTTGTTCAATATCTTGAAAAGTTCATAAGGAATCATCTCGAAACTTTTGTATTGTAAAGAACATGTTTATATCTCATATTTGTCAGTAAAAGTTGTGTGATGAAAAGGGAAATTAACCAATAAAACATTAAACAAAAATGAAAATTTTCTGTATCACCCTGCAAAAGGTGATGTTTTAAATGCGTTTTGGCTGTAGCATCTGATTATGAAGACTTTTTTAATCCCCTGTATAAAAGTTTATGAGGCTACCACGTATATTTATAGAGATACAAGGGCTTCTTAAAATTTCAAAAACAATTTCCACTTTTTTAATTATAACACGTAGGTTTATAATTTGGCTTTGCATCCAGTGCAAAGTAGGAAATATGGCATACTACATTATACACAACATACAGCACACAGCACACAGCAAACAGCAATCAGAATGAAAAAAATGTTAAATATCTTACGAAATACGAGTACTTTTACTAAATAATTTTTAACTACGCATGCACAAGCTTTATGAAAATTTAACTTGCATAATTTCATAGCCAAAGATTTTGAGCAACTTTTACGTAAACCCCAATTAAGTATGATATAAATTCAAAACATTATGAGAGATAGAATGAACAGAATTTTAGTTTTTCTCAAAACAAAAGCTAAACTGTTAGGGGTTTTACTCACATATTTCTTTTGATTCAATCAATGCTCAATGATATCACAGTGTTTTTGCTGATTGTAAATAAATATTGATAAACCCTCCTAACGTTTCGGTCGGTAGGACGCGGCTTTCTGGATCTCCAGATCCCGAGTTCGAATCTGGGTACGGGCATGGATGTCTGTGAAGTCCTACGTCTACGAAATATTGTGTTTACTTGTTTCTGTGAATTTCTGTAAAATTATGGATCAATCCAGACAAAAGTCATTGTAACTATAGGTCTCGAAAATGCCAAATAAATGTCGGATTTTTTATTTTATTTATTTATTTATTTTTTTTAGAAGAACTTAAATTCTGTATATTCTATGTAACGTTTTGGATTTACATGATATTTGTTTGGGGTTTTTATATAAGATGCACAATTCCTTTGGCTATTAAATTGTGCAAATGTAATTTTAAAGCTTGCGCATGCGTAGTTAAAATTTATATAGTAAAAGTGTTCGTATTTCGTAAAATATTGAACATTTTTCTTTCTGATAACTGCATGCTGTATCTAATGTACTATGTCATATTTCCTGAAAATGGCTTTGCAGTGGGATTAATACCCAGCGTTTTATAATTAAAAATAGTGGAAATTGTTTTTGCAATTTTTTGCAGAAACCGTTATACCTCTATGTGGTAGCCTCATAAAAATGTGTACAGATAATAAGAAAAATCCTCATAATCACACGCTACAGCCAAAACACATTTAAAGTATTACCTTTTACAGGATGATCCAAAATATTTTTTTTCCCTCTTTCCTTTTCACAACACAACTTTTACTGAAACATAGGAGGTATAACATGTTCTACACACTACCAAAGTTTGAAGATGATCCCTAAAGAACTTTTCAAAATATTTAACAAAACGTAAAAAAAAAAAAAAAAAAAAAAACGAAACTTTTCACATTATTTTGGCAGGCATCTGTAAATACTTAAATATGTGAAATACATAATACACTATCTACCAATAAGTATTTGGACACGTTCGAATTTAGATGTTTTGTCAAATATCTAAACAAATACTTCAGGAATTATCTTGAAGCATTCGGAATATAAAGAAACCATTAAAAAAATACAAATAACAGTAGCGGCAGCATCATTTATATATTTAAAATATATAAATGTTTCATAGTTGATGAATTATGACAACCAAATATATACTGATATGTCATTGATGAGATTTTCGGTTTGAATTTATTTTAGGTGTTATTATTAATATAATAAAATTACATTTTAATTCATTTTATTCTTATCATTGAACATTTTTTTTATGGAGTTATCCTCCTATTTAGCAAGATGTTTTATAAATAGAACTGAAGAATATCACGGGGGTCGTGAAATAATCCCTCCAAATCCATAATACGAAAACAGAATTCCATGGAAAAATGTCATGCATTTAAATTGTATAAATTTACAAATATCATATATTAGTCTTAATTACAAGCAAATCAGAAGCTGAAATTAAGGAGAAACCTACATCTTTTCGCAATTAAAACAAAACATAAATTAAAAAAAGCGTCATGCTTACTAAAAGCCACCATATACGAAAAACAGTGGTGAATGATAATGTATCGATTAGATTTAAACGAAATTATTTAATTATAAAAAGAGCATGAAGTTTTATATAACATAGCAAAGGAAAAAATATTATTGTGATTAAAAACCCTATTTTATTAAGCACATTTTTCTGATATTATCCATTCTGAAGTTCAATTTTAATTCGGTAGTGTACACGATCTGTTAAACTTTCCATTAATTAATTCATCTTATGTTTATATATTCCTTGTGTGATACTTTGGAATGTCATCCTTATCACATTTTCAATTTAAATTTATCTACTCCGCCACTTTTGCTGAAAATTACACATAATGGGAAATGCCCTTGGCACAATTTGGGAGAGTTTATTCCAACAATTTCTATTGAATGACAGTTAAATTATGAAATATTCATAAAGCGTCCTGGAACGTTTTAATTACAAATTATGCATAAGTTTATTCAACGAATATGTTTGTTAACAAATAAATTGTTGTGAAACTTTAGCAATTGTTTTTACATCAATTTAAAATTATTTAAATGAATCACATTGAAAAGCGGTTATGGAAGATATAATATTAATAATAATAAAAATTAATTTTATGTTATAAAACATTTATGTTATAAAACACATTTATATAAACGTGTTAAATTGGGTTTGCTGTAGAATTTTCTTTATATTATCAATGTTTCTAACAGATGATATTGCAGAAACGCCCTCCAACGGTTATATGTCCCGTACTGCTTTTCATGTAAATTTCAATTGTTGTGAAAATACGGAATAATTGTCCCCTTACTCTCAGTGGTACACTCTATCTGAATAGAAGGGAATTTTTACGTTATTTATTTCCTTTATAATAAAGACTTAAAAAAAAAAAAAAAAAAAAAAAAAAGAAAAACTGATTTTTTTAAATAATATGTAGAACTCTGTGATTATTTAAAAATAGAAAACGTAATCTTTCTTAAAAAGCAGCAATTAATTATATATATATATATTGAAAGTGAGAAAAAGCTTTTGCCAAAATGCACGGTTCGTTGAATGCCGATAAATCAAAAGTTTGCAGTATTTATTTAATTATTTATTTATTTTTTTAATTTTTTCTCTGCAACATAAAATATATGAATGTTTTCTTTTTCTTTATTTCTTTTTTTTTCCCACTTTGTTTAAGCAGGAAAATGCATGTCAATTTCTATACTTTTACTATTTTGTAAAATTTATGCTTCCCCTCTCCAAATATATCCCAATATTCCTTGACGATTGAGGGGGCACTTCAACGATATTTTATGATAATAAAAATTTTGTGGTTATATGTTTATATTTTTAATTGCATGAGAATATCAACTTTTTTATATTTTGCTTAGAATTCCACTTTACTGACTGATATTTGCTTTTCCCTTTTCATGTTTTCTATATTTCAATTAGTATATATATATATATATATATATATATATATATATATTATTATTATTATTATTATTATTATTATTATTTATAAATAACACTGTTTCAGTTCTCATTCAGTGCTTTGCAATTTAATGATCATTTTGAACTACTTTTATCACTTAATTAGCAAGTTTCTAGCTAATATTTTTTCCAATAATTCATTTCCATTTTACTTTATTTCTTTTTTGGTTGGATTTGGGTGGACTTCGCTTATGATCCGAATAATTGTTTTAATACTAAAATTAAATCATCTTTAAATTTCAAATTCTAGCACTGATAACATTGTATATATATATATATATATATATATATATAAATATATATATATACACATATATATATATATATATATATATATATATATATATACAGTGCGTTGCATGAATATAAACGCACCTTAGCTTTAAGAATTAGAATGGTATGTAAGTGTAATAAAAAAATATGAATAGGTGACACTTGATGTAAACTGTATGTGTATGATTCAAGAAATGAAAATACGAGACAAAACAATGAAAGACCAATATAATTTTTTAGAAAGTAATTTTATTGAATTTATGACAAAAATACATGGTGCATGAATTTAAACGCACATGTAAAAAATAAATAATTGAATAACAAATAGTGTATCTAATACTTTGTAAAGCCACCATGGGCTTCTAGAACAGCCAGTAAATGCCTTGGCATTGACTGATATAGTGGCATGATGTCGTCCAATGTGTTTGTCTTTCAATCTAATAGAATGGCCGATTTTAGTTCATCTTTCGTGTTAAACTGTCTTCCGTTTACGTTAACACGGCGAACCAGAATGCCCCATACGCTCTCCATTATGTTTAAATCCGGGTGTTTTGAGGGCCAATCCAGAACTTTAATTTTATTGTCACGGAACCATTTTTTCACGATATGTGCTGTATGCACAGATGCACAATCTTGCTGAAAAATATAATTTCTTCCAGCTTTTTTGACTGCTTCATGGCGGAGGTTCCTTGTGAGCATCTGGACATAATCTACAGAGTTCGTAGTGTTCTCCAAAACTCTAATTGGAAAGTTCCTTTAAAACCTATGGCTCCCCACACCATGACAGATCCACCTTCAGATTGACGTTTTGAACAATACATTTCTTTGGTTCTCAAATCGTGCCAGTAGCTATGAAATCCGTCCGAGTTATCGAGATTAAACTTTTTTCATCTGAGAAGGAGACTTTTTCCCAATTTAGTCGATCTAAAATCCATTTTTTTGCCCATTCCAACCGCATATCTTTGTGCTTTTGAGTGAGGGGGTAGTTTCGCCTTCATTTTCTTAAATTTATTGAATGTTGCAGCTTTAATAGTTCTCCATATGGTTGTCCGATGAATACCCAGCTTGTACTAAGCCTTTATCTTCGCACAGGAAATATTCTTACTCTTTGCAGCGTTACATATTCGACGTTTGCCGTAACTAGTGAGCTTTCCTGTTCGCTTCTTATATGCTTTTTTCCCATAATTTCCTCCTTTCTTTATATAATTTCGCACAACACTCTCACTTCTTCCGATTCGGCGCCCAATTTCACGATTGCTAAAGCCTTTACCACGCATAAAGTCGATTTTTATCCTCTCCGTCTACTGTCAAAGTTTTCCCTCTTGCCATCCTGAACAAACTACGTAAATTTTGCACTCAAGCATTAAAACTGTTTTTAGAGAACTTTAGCAATACGACTATATGTGTTTTATTTTAATTTCAGTTGGTCTGTTAAATTTTAAACGCAAAATACGGAGTGCGTTTAATTTCTCGCAACAAACCAAAAACAGTGAAAACTATGAAAATGCTTAAACACTAACTTACATAATCTTGCATGAGCCAAAAAATACGTGCTCAAAGCACCTTATTCAGTTGTTAGTCATATGCAATAACTGTAAGTCACATTCCTTCTTTTAAAATTTAAAAAATTCTATTTCTGGTTATTGGAAAAGGTGCGTTTATATTCATGCAACGCACTGTATATATATATGCTATATGTTTGAAATATATTATGATTATATGTATATAATTATATATAAAATGTTACTATAAAATGTCAATCTACATTTTATGTATAATTTTGAGCAGTAGTTTTTACGATTCCAATACTTTCTTGTATTGAATGTAGAAGAAAGTAAGAAAGCTGCAAAATGGTCACATTTTTACAATAACATGCAAGGTATTTTATTATTATGTGTAATGCCAGTTTCAAGAAACTTAACACTCAAAATTAGACATATTAAATAATTAATAATTTTTTATAATTTTTATTAAATATATTTTAATTGCGCATGCGCAAGCTTTAGCAAAATTTCAATTGCATAATTTAATTGTCAAATCAATTCAGCTACTCATATACAAACCTCAAACAAGTATCATCTGAATTAATAATAATAATAATAATAATATGTTATAGAAAGAACCGCTATTTAGTTCCTCTAAAAGAAAAAAAAACTTAAATGAGGTTTTGCTCACTTTTTTATTTTTATTCAATAGATGGTAATACAGTGTTCTTTGATTGTAAATAAATTATGATAAAACATCCTCATAATTTTCCTTATATTGAGAAGAACTGAAATTATGTTCATTCTATCCCGTATAACTTTCTAAATTTACCGGATATTTGTTTTTTGCTTTCATATAAGTGGCTCAATACTATTGGCTATTATATTAAGGAAATGAAATTTCGTTAAAATTTGTATATGCGTAGTTAAAAATTATTTAGTAAAAATGTTCATGTTACATTAAACATTTATTTATTTATTTATTTATTTATTTATTTATTTTTTTTTGTATCGTGATTGTAGTATGCTTCGTATAATATGGTATGTCAAGACTCCTGTAAATGGCTTTCAACTGTGTTTAGTTAGAGAGCCTAGAAGGAGGAAGACGTCAATAGTGATTCAGCTTCAATATCTCCAATAGTGATTCAGTATGAAACTTCCTTTTTGACAAAAAATCACATTTAAATGCGTTTTTCATGATTTTAAATTAATGTTCTCAAAAGAATAGATAAAATAAAGAATTATTACCAAGAAGAAATGACATCTGTAAAGTTTTTGTTGCTGATATTCAACTGAGACGTTTTCGAAATTTTCTACCAAAACTCAGTTTGGTAGAAAAAATGTCTGCTATGCGCATGCGCTCTAGCATAATTTCGTCAATTTTTGCCCTACGCCATTGAGGCTGTCTAGGTTTAATACCTTGCGTGTTTTAATTAAAATAGTGACTTTTTTCGGCGATTTCTTAAAGAAACAATTGTATTTCCTTAAATATATGTGGAAGCCTCATGAAAAATTATACAGATAATAAAATAGAACCTCATAATCACTTGCTACTGATAGATCGCATATCAAGCGTTTCTTTTTATATGTTGACTCCAAATAATTTAATTTTTATTAATTCTTCTTTTGTCCCCCTTTTGATTTCGGGGCAAAACTTTCACGAAATGTGTGAGGTATAACATATTCTTTACACTCCTAAAGTTTCAAGATGATTCTTTCAGTATTTTTAAAATTTTGTGCAAAACGTCTAAAATCAAAAGTTTGCTTCATTTATGGAGGTAGTGTATCTATGTAAATTTATGTTATTAAATTAAAATGCCTGTATACAAGTTTTATAAAAATGAATATTTATATGAATTAATTTTAATTGATTAGAAATATTACTATATAAAGTAATTTCTAATTAAATTTGGAAGATTGAAGGACTTGTTTCACCTTATAATTAGTTTTATGTACTATAGAATTAGTTATACTTTAAACACCGAAATGATTGAATGTTAAAAACAAAAGCATATTTTTATTTACATTACTTTTCTAATTAAATGCAAATTTAAATCTGGAATATAATATACAAATTCATGCATTTAAACATTTAGAACAGAATGTCATTTAAAGGACAAAAGTTTAGCCAACTACAATCTCATTACTTTTCGTTACGATCGGAAAACTAGAAATCTAATTAAACAAGCAAACGAGTCGATTCTTAATTACATTGTATTCCCACAGGAATATCCAAACAGCGACAGTATTTACATGGATTTCTTAGAAAAGATAGATAACATAAGTATAATTTTGATTCTTTAATCGAATACTATATAATTCTTACATAATTTACGGAAATGTAATAATTATAAGTGATCTGTTAAATTTCATAAATAAAAATTGCTAATAATATTGATAATAATAATAACTGTAGATAATAATAAGTCATATTTTTTTAACATTATGTTTTAGATAGATAAAAGGTTAAAATATATCTTTTCTGTTTACGAAATTAATTGAAGAACTGATTATATGTCGGGTACATTTTTTTTTTTCAGTAATCGTACTTCCTAGGACATTTATAGCTTAAATTTACTTAAATAAGTGTAATCGTTCGTTTTGCGATACTTCATTTATAAGTGTAACTAAAGTATACAATGACACGATATAGTGCGTATTGAAACACATAAGCGTATTTTATTTTTAAAAAATCATATACATAATAAATTTTTGTACAATATTTGTAAATCACATATAAATAAATATAATTGTATTCAAATAAAGTACAAATTCTGTTTTAAAATAGTATATATAAAATAACAATATGTGCTGTACAGATTAAACTTTAGCATTCTTCTAAAATAATAATAATTATAATAATAATTATAATAATAATTATAATAATAATTCAAAACCGCTTAGGATAATAATCGATTAGCATAAAATGTATCACAAGTAAAAAAATTATACAATGTCGACTATAAATTTTAAGTTTCAAAAATGATGAAAATTAAGATATTTGAAAAATATAGTCATTAAAAAAAGGAGAAGAAGAAGAAATCACAAAATGCGCCAGATATAATATTGTTCATTTGTGACTGCAGACATTTGATGAAAATTTGTTATGTATTTATTGCCCTATTTAAAATTTAATTTGATTTTATTTAAATTGATATGCGAAATAAAATTGTATTATAAGGTACTTTAATATCTACAAATTTTTCTGCGTCTATTTAAACCTTTTCTCTCTTTCTTTCTTTTTATTTTTATCAATGCAAAAAATATTGAAATTTTAAAATTTAACATCTGTACGAAAAATACAATCGTCTCTTTCTTTTCCTTATACATTTATTAAAAAGAATTAGCTTAATTGTTTTTCTTTTATTTCAATTTTAAAACACATTTTTATATATATTTAGAAATAAAACAATACACATTTTTTTTCTATAGATTTTATTTATTTAATTTTATACTGTTACTTTTTTTCTTAAAATTTCACCAATATCCATCGTTGAAGAAACCGTAATTCATCTTCGAAGTAAAAGTGAAACAAATAAATTTACCTTTTTAAGTTACAAAAATTAAAAAAAGAATTTTAAAGAACCTTTACTTTTTCCTTCCTTTAATTAAAATCTGTATTTAGAAAAGAAAAAGAAATCAACTTTGAAATATTATTGTTAGCTTTACATAGTTATTTAACAATTTAATTCTTTCAGTAAATGCTGTTTTAAACAAATAAAAAAATATTTTCAAATTTCTTTTTCAGTTACTTTTAAATATATATATTTTTTTTGGGGGGGAGGGGGATGGAAAGTGAATTTAAATAAAAAAGAATCTTTTGATAAATAAAGCGAATTTAAATTTTTGCTTAGGAAAAAAATATAAATTATCTTTTAATTAAAAAACTTATAAAATACATACAAAAAAATAAAAAAATAAATACAAATTAAAATTATGTCTAGTTTGCATATATTATAAAATATAAATTAACAAAAAATTAAAAATAATAATTCTTATTAAAAAATCTTACTGAATATGCTTATTTTTCATTCAATGGTAAATTAATTCATTATGTTAATGAAAAAAAAAATATATATTTTTTTTAAAGCTTAAATTTTATTATAATGAAAACCAAAGTATAATATTTTTTTCAATTTGAATTATTTTCATTTGTTCTTACTAAAAATATTGCACACAAATTTAGGAGTTATTTAAACAAAAACTAAATGTACTTCAATTGTCCACGAGATTTTCGTTTATAATAATAATAATAATAATTACAATAAAACTAATTAAATTCATTAAGCTGAAAGTGAAGTCACATCCTAGTTTAATTCAAGTAATTTCCTTTTATTGATATTTTTTATTAAAATGTGCATAGATTTGTTATTTTAACACAATCTTAATATTTTTAATTCATACTAAAATTAATAATTCCAAATTCAATATGCTCCCCCTGGAATTTTCTTTAACAGTAGATATTTTGTTCTCAGTAAAAACACCGAACCGTATTTGCTTTAACGTAAATTTTTATATGTCAGTCGATGTGTGCAATGGGAGTTGTTGTGTTTGTTTTTATATGTGAATTGTTGTACAACATTTCTGCATGAATATATATTAAAGAGTACAGAAGTATTTATATTAGGAAAAATTTTATTTAATTTGTTTTCGATATAACATATTATTTATTATAGTAATCCTGTTTATGAAATAAATTCAATCAGGAAGTCAAGATTTACGTATTTTGCTATTTAGAGAAATAGCACATAAAACATTTTGTTTATCTGTGTCGTCTAGCTGCAAAATCGGTCAACTCCTTAAATTTGGAAAATGCGTTTTTTTTTTTTCAGTTTTTCCAGTTCTATGTAAACGTTTTTATCTTCTGTAAACAACATATCGTGCCAACGCCGATCCACCCTTGTGTTTTTTGTGTGTGAAAATCACGATGTGCTGCAAAAACCGGTCAAATTCTAATGCTAAAGAGTTTCAAAACCGGTCATCCCCATATCTGTATGATCGCGACTCTGCTTCACCCGACTAAAGCAGTACACTTGTTGATTATATTAATGTTATCGTGCTTGCTATCGCCTGTGACTTTTTTTTTTTTTTTTTTGCGCTAAAAGTTTCTAATAACTGAATGTCGTGTTTTCTTTCACAATGGCGTAGTTTGTTGGAAAATTATGTTCTAATCAATCAAGAAAGATGACAAGTGACCTATCGACGAGGAAAAGGGTCAAAGCCAAAGTTCAAAGGTCATGTACAATCAATTTGTAATATACATAATATTAATTAATTACATAATAGCATCTTAGTTAGCATATTATGATTACTTAATCACATGTTATTAATTTAATAACATACCTAGGATTATTCATCAAGTTATATCAGTGTGTTTAGTTAAAACCCGTTAGTGGTCGATTTGCCGCCCATCCCTTCAGTGTTGACAAATTTTTTTATTCAATAGCAACCAAAAATTTTTGGAAGTGGCATTTGATATACATAAAGGGCGAATAGAATCGAAGAAACGTCGATTATATATATCATATATCACTTCTTAAAATTATTGGTGACACATAAATAAAAAAGTGAGCAGTCTGCACCAGGTGGCGCTGTTTGCTATTGGTAGCTGACAAGAAGTATTAATAACTTCCTTACATTTTTCTTTAAAACAAGTTTTTTTAAACCAAGGCAAACGCGGAGTACATGCAACATAATTTGCCCGTCCTTGTCTTTTCTCAATTTCCACTGTCTCACCGCAGTTTGAGACTCTTTGTTCTATGGTAAAATTTAATCCTCTTGATCCCTGTTATCACTCTTCAGAATTTATTGGTCGTGTTTTGAAACACATTGTATAAAAAATTTAGATTTGCGTAATGCTCTAAATGGTAACGTCAGCCACATTAAATTGCCTTAATTTAACTTTTATACAATATATACAAAATAACCTTTTTATGCTTACTACAGTAATCGAATAACTAATATTTAAATACTTTTAAGGGGAAAGTAAAAATTTAGTATACATCAATTTAACCACAATTTAAGATGTATTAAATCATTTAATAAAAATTTTGTGCAACATGACTTATTTATATATACACCCTGCTTAAATAAAAATATGTAAAATTCAGAGATTTTTGCTAATCTTTTTGAATTTATTTTAAAAAATAATAATAAATTTCAGAATTATACTATATTTTAATCTAAAAAATGATTTTTTTTCAATGCCTGATATTTTAATTTTTACTTTAATTTTTCTTTTCTTTTCTTTCTTTCTTTCTTTCTTTTTTCTTTTTTTATTTGAAATTACACATGGTTTTATAATTTGAAAAGTAAATCTTAACTTAATATATATATAAATATATATATATATATATATTTATATAATTCTAAACCAAGCGCTAAAATTGCTTGGGATTTTAATATAATTCATTAGATGGTTTTAATATAATTCATTTTCTTTCGAATGGTAATAAAAAACACTAATAATTCCATCTTACTTTTCCCTAAAAAAATTGTCATTGAAGATATTTTTAAATCTTCTTAAATGAAAATGTAAATCATATTGTATGTTACGTATTATTCCAATTCTTTAAAAGTCATTTCCAATATTAAGTATCATTTTTTGGTTTCAAAAAATAATCCTATTTATCAACTGATATATAAACTCATTCTTGTTTAAAAGTAGGTTTTGTGGATTTGAATATTAATAGCTCATTTATATACCGGATTTCTTTTAACATAGAAATAGGAAGTTGAGGTGAGATTAGGAAATTTAGAACTAATGAGACCTGAGAGGGAAATAATCGTTAAGTTCAAAGTGCAATAAGAAAGCCGTAAAGCCTTGCCTTCAGAACGGGAAACTTTAGTTGACAAATCGTCCCGATAGGCAACATTACATCATTTTAGATGTTGTGGCTTCTACTGCGGTTTACTGCGGTAGCGTACCGGATTTAAATTCAATTTATCTATGTCCCACTGGAACTATTTTCAGAATTATTGTATTAGAATAATCATTTTGATGGTGATAATGACTAATTTTCTAAACGATTTAGAAAACTAAAATTGGTTTGAATTTATATTTCACTAGATATTAGAATAAGAATTCTTTTTGTTATTTTATAATCTCAAATATGCATTACTCAATATTTCAAATACTATTTATTGTAATTAGTAAATGTAGGAAAAAAAAAATTCCAAAAATCATATTATAAGATTTTAATAATGATTTGCAAACATAAAAATATTTTTGCAATTTAATTTCTTAAAAATGAAAAATAAAAAAAGAAGATTAGTTTAATGTATTAAAATAAATATTTGAAAAAATTAAGCCGTTTGTAGCATCTTGATATTTTTACAGAAAAGTTTTGTCAACAGAATATTCTACAAAATTAGTTGTGATTTCTTTATAAATTTTAAGTTTAGCAGGTGATTTTATTCATTACTATGGTTATGTTAACTATCATAAACTTTTACTTTGTTTTGTGCATGTTGAAAATAAAAAGACTTAACAAAGCTTAAATGAGATCATTCAAAATTAATGGCAGAAGATGTATTTAGGAATATATTTACCAGTACTAAAATTTGCAAACGTCAGTGACTTTTTCTACTATTTGTTTTCTCTATTATATGACATACTAAGGATCCTCGAAAAGGTCAAAATTGTAATGATGTTTTCAGTGTAAGTTTTTTACAATGAACTAAAACAAGGTTTATTTTAAATTAAAATGAAAAATATTATTATGCCTTTAAACTGAAATCTCTTAACATACGTAATCTCCTTAAAAGGAAATAAAAAATAATAATAATTCAAGCTAGGAATGTATAACCATACACTTTCGAACTGTGAGTGTATTGTGTGAGTGCGGGGGGGGGGATGCTGAATAAATAAAAATAAAAAAAATCATATCAACTACGCTGAATAATAAAATGTAGCAATGATTTTTATAATTGAAAAATCACGCAGTAATACAAAATTAAGAATATAATCGACAAGACCTTCCCTCAGGTGAGTATTATTGCCTAATAACTGATGTCGTATCTTGTATTGTGGTAGGAAATATATTCAAGTTAAAGCCATTAACCAGAGTAAAATTTACGATAATTGAAATATCTGTAATTGCCCTTTAGTCAGTTATGTGGATCAAAACATTTGTCTATAATCGAGAAGTACAAAAGCGCTTATAAAACAACTAAGAAGTTCAAGCACGTCTGCACACTGTTTTACATAGTAAGTTAAATGTTGAAATCGGTTTCTTAGGGTACTGTTTGATTACTTAATTTTCATATATCAAATAGCCAGATATAAAACATTTAAAGTAATAATTTACTTCAATTCAAGAATCCACATAGTAATATTTTTTCCCCTCTGAAGTATATATAAAAAAAAAAAAAAAAAAAATGTGTTTCTACACAGATTTCTCGTGGTATGGCGTGTAGTAGTTAAAGTAAACGATCATCTATATGTTTGAAAATATATAGCATTAGCAGCTGGTATTAGCGATGTTTAAAAAAGTGTCAGTAATAATAATAATAATAATAATAATAAAATACGACCTTCTTACCACATAAAAAGGGTTTTCACTAAATAAATCTAGGGTCAGTAGATTTTTTTTTTTTTTTTCGTGTTGAAAAATGTATTACAGCCATATAAGAGTTTTAAGATGAGAAAGTCAAATTACATGGAAACATAAATTTTTACATAAACAGAACAAAAGTCTAAAAGAGTCAATAACAAAAGTCAACTAAGTTATCATTTCTGAAGATTATTTCATATGAACGAGACGATCAGAAAAATAAAAGCTAGTATGTTGTAGAAACCAAAGAACATTCTTCTGTATTTTTCTTCTATATTTTCTATATTTTTCTGTATATATAAATATCAACAATCTACTATTTACTTAGTTTAATGATAGATACCATATTTAAATAATAAAAGATTAATTGAAAAAAAAAATCTTCCTTTAGAAGCTTTTTTAATTATATTTTTAACCACTTATAAGTATACAATCAAGTTTAATATATATATGTAGTTTTTTAATCAAATTATTCTTACTGCAATTTTAAAGTTTTCTGATAAAATTTAAATAAAAGAAAAATACAGTATCTGTTTAATTTTTATTTTGTATTAAAAAAGATCTTTAACTGAACGAAAAACAATGTACATGGAATTAGAAGAAATTAATTGTAAAAACTTGTACAATTGAGGATTTAGTTTCGGACAATTTGCATTTTTAAAAGAATATTCTTCTACTGTACTAAACTTTTGATTTTTTTTTTCATTTATATACCTTCCATACTTAGGAAATATCAGTAACGAAGACATGTGTTGGTACATTCTTACTTCTAGTTCACATGAAAGAAAAACAACATAGCACGTGAATAAGTTTCTAAATGTCCAATTAGAAAAGGAAATATAAAGTGAATGTGCTAATAATAGCGTTTTACGCAATCTTGAAATAAAAGTACTAAAGAAATATACTTATTACACAAGAAAGAATTTTCTCCTATGTATTTTTCTTGTAAAAAAAAAAAAAAAAAAACAGAAATACTTTGCAACACAGTGGAAATACATGTTTTTGCTGCTAATTGTTTTATTCTTTTTATTCAAGTGTTACCTCGGAAATTTGAAATTTTTATTTATTTATTCATTTATTTATTTATTATTATTATTATTATTATTGTGTTGTTGTTTTTCACAGTTTTTATCGAAAAGGCTAATGGTACTAATATATCTTTGTTTTTCTTTTGAGAAATACATTTTTGATAAAAGTGTTAGAAGCATTTTGAAATCTTTAATATCAATGCTATATAAATATAAAAAAATTAACGTTCGATTAAAGTAATATTAATTACTTTTTAGAAAATAGAATAAGGTAATCGGTTCATTAAAAATTTTAATATTTGAATAATAAAATATTTAAACAGAGAAGCATTTTTTGTTTCGATTCCTTTAAATACATCTTTTAAATGTAAATTTTAAGCTATCTCAAAAATTTTCCAAATACGGATGTCAGATACGTTTTTCAATTTAAATTGCAAATTTCTTTTTTCCTTTAAATAAAAGAATTCTTCAAAAAAGTAAGAAACTAAATATATATGTTAGGATTTATTTTGTTAATTATGATAAAATAATCTTGAAAAATTTTTCCTTCTATGTAAATTTTATAAGAATGAAAAATATTGAAACTAAATTTTTATCTTATGTTCAACGCAGAAAAAAAAAGTATTAACAAAATTTTTCATTTTAAATCACACTTTAACCTGTTCTAAAATATTTTAAATTAACTATTATTATTAGATATTAACATATTAAACCCATGTAGAGATATATCTGCTACAAAGTTATTGTTTTAAATAGGAGAATGAATTATATTCATTTGGAAATAAAGTCTCAATAACGACATTATTCCGTACAATTTTAAATTTATTAGACATATTTACAATTTTATATCTGCTATTGCCTATCAAATTGATAAAATTTGAATTAAAATCAATATACACAATAATAATAATAATAATAATAATAATAATAATAATAATAATAATAATAGAGATTTAAAAGTAAATTATTTGGTATACTTAAAATTATACATATTTAAAAGCTTATTTTTTATAACAATATTTGATTATAGTAATGTGAAGAAGAGAATATAATTACTTAATAAATTGTACATTAATACTACATTTAAGTACGAAAATTTTTAACACTCCAATGCCACACCGTCCGTACCGTTGAAAAAAAAGTTCGATTGATGAAAATCTTTAATTGCCGCAGTCAACAAATGGAAATCCTCACAACCGTTGTAGATATTTCAGTATAAGAAAAATATTTTTTTATTGAAATTTTAATCTTCAAACATCCAAGAAACAACCGTATAGCATTTTGTGTAGACATTTTATTTGCCGCAGGAATAGTCATAAATCTCTAGAAACAACAGTGATATTTCTATGGTTCCCCTGAGAAAACATGTAATTTTATGGAGTAGTTTACGTCACATTTTTGTAGATTTTTTAAAAAGGAAGTATATTTTCTATATTCACAGCAACAGACACAATTATATTCATCTCATTACAATTCGAAAGATGCGTTTAATTAAAATGAGAATCAACACCTTTTTGTTGAACATCATATAATAATGAGAATTATATTCTGTTTTAGTGCCTTCATGTTGAACGAATTCAATTTTGAGAACCGAAATAAACAAACTGTTTAAATAAAGATGTTATTAAAGAATGAGAATCATATTATGCACCTTCACACTACTTAATCCCATATCCTAATGGATAATTTCATTTTTGAATAAACTTGAAAAAATGAAAAAGGAGTCACAATTGCAGCTTATTACCAACTGTATCGACCGTATGATCTACTTCATAAGACAGATATTCTTGTATCTCAACTATTAAATTTCGTACAGGGTAACACCAAGTAAAGGTTAATCTGAAGTGTATTTAAAAGCACTCTTAGTATGTCCCTTTAAAACGTACTGCTTCCTACGGATATCGTTTAGACGGCACTCACATACAAAGTTTCGACTGTTAACTGACCGTTTCTGCAATAATCTTGAAGACATTCTACATCTTGCATATATTGATGATATTATTGCTTTATTGATATAATTCTAAGAATTTCTATCAGGTAAAGGAGTTACTTATGACACATTCTTGTTTTTTATTCCTGCAGAAAATAGAGAAATGTGTCATTTTTGTATATCGTAGTGTTACATGTTTCGGATTGCTTACGGAGACTAAACACAATTATTATAGAACTAGAAAAAATGATTTGCTTTTATTTGGGACCTGAAAAATTTCCTTGGCTGTATAAAGAATTCCAGAATAACCTAAGCAACCGGTCACAAGTCTATGCTTCTCAAACGAAAGTCTTTAACAGGTTTACTTGATCGATGGGCATTAGAAATCCCTTTTTCAAACTTGAAAGTAAAATGCATCCTTAGGAAAGCAAATGTCGATGTAGTCATGCCCCTGTCATATATGTAAAAAAACAAAATCATTTTTGAAGTTTTACGCATAAATGTCGTTCACTATCCTTAAAAAGTCTTGAAGAATTTGCGCGAAGCACAACTTAAAGATGATAAATTGAAGAAAATGATTGATTTTTTTTTAATCTGATCAGAAAACAAAAGACTACGCAAATTGAACTGAACATGGTCTCTTAATGTATTGCGATGTTTGATATGGAAATATCACTCGATTCAGAAGAAGCCCAGTTGGTTATAACGAAAACTGAAAGTAAATTTATGATTATAATTATTCAACGTCTGGACATTATGGAGAAGAAGAAACATTCAAGAGAATTGGAATTTTTTTTTATTGAACTAGTGTAAAAAAAAAAATATATATATATATATCCGACAATGTCAGTAAATGGTTTGAACGAAATCGATACAAGACTAAAATCCAATAATCTACTGACATGTTCAAAAAAATTTGCAACATTTTGAATTTTTATCTATAGATTTATTTTTACCATTACCAGAAATTGGAACCGGTGAACGATTGAATTTAATTGTTGAAGACTGTGATGCAAAACAAATTGCGCTATTCCTTCTGAGTCAATTTACTGCCCAAAAATTTTCACAACGTTTTAAGAAACTTTCCTGTGGTATGAAACACCTATACGAACTAATCGTTACAATGGACCACAGTTGATTACTTCTGTCCTTACACAAATTTGTACACCCTGAACATAATTCAAAATTCAATTACAATTTATTTGTCCCATTCTAATGATGTAGAATGTAAGAATGACTTAAACTACGTATTGAAATTCTTGTAGGAGATAAATACACCACCTGGTATAAAAATACTCGGTCATACGTTTTGTCCTGAAAACAGATAGCAGGAATTTAACAGTTAATACACTTGTCCTGCTTTTAGTAGTCCTGCTTTTGGCAGAACAATTTGCAAAGTCGACGATGTCGCCCAAGGTTTCAGAGCACTTATCGAAAAAGATAATTTTGTATCTGAAATTACTCTCTATCTAAAAGAAAATATTGCTGGTTTTATGAAATATATCCGGGAAAATTTTGAAATAAACTATTATGATAATAAATGGATTTTTTTTTTCTTTAGACGGCAAATTTTGCGTCAAATTGCACCTCCTAAGTAAACCAAAAAACAAGAAGGCTACAAAATTCATGCCAAGAAGAGAAGGTTATTCCTCCCCCCCCCCACAAAAAAAACAAAAACAAAAAATGAATCAGTCACTCTAAAAAAATACGTAGAAATTATAATGCATCTACTTTGCAAGAATACATCGAATTCCAGAATGACCAAACTGTGAGATATTTAATACGAAAACGAAACTAGTAGGCATAGGCGGACTCCGCGCAGTTCCCCATCACGTATTTGTTTCCACATATTTTAATTAGTGTTAAAAACTATCAAAGAGAAATTGACATATCGCACCCCGGCAAGAAAAATGACACAACTTAAAATTGCAGTATTTGAGAAGAATCAACTTAAAGATGGTGTAAAGTATGATTTTGGCTATAATAAAACTAACATGAATGTCTCTCATGTGGATAAATTAAAAGTTATAAATGCAACATTCTCCGCGCTCATTAAGGGCATTTTATACGCATTTTTTAATAATGTAAACATAAATATGCCATAGGTTGATTTCTTTGGAAATCGAAATAGTCCAATCACTTTGTTTATCTCTCTCTCTCTCTCTATATATATATATATATATATAATCGAAACCTTTTCATCAAGATAACGCCCGAAATAATACTCCAAATCGATTTGGACAGACAATTTATCTTATAAATATCTTTGATACGTTCGTTAACCAAGTTGGTCAAAAATTTTGTTTTCATGTGGCGATGTATGCATAGACCATATAAGGGTCTCAACCAAGTTTATAAATTAATTTTATCCGCCATGATATTTCCAATCATTTTTTCTCTCCATACAAACCGTAGCTCTAAACTTTCAACAAAATCGCACTGTCCATTTCTGTGTAAACCTTATTCCTGCCATACATTGTAATTGGCCTTAAAATGGTTAACAGCAAACGCGACATTTTCTGAAGATGAAAATATTTCGAATCGTTTATGCACCCCTAAACTTTCGTCAAAATCCTTATACCCATTTCCAAGTAAACCCGATTTCTATCATATGTTACAACTGGCCAATAAAGGTTTAACTGCTAATGCGATTTTTTGAAGATGAGGTTAAGTCCAATCATTTAAGCACCCCGAAAAGCCTTTAACCCCAAATAAATTAATATTAAAACATTAAGAATGCTTTTATTTTAAGTTATGTCTTAATTTGTATTTAATCAAAAGGCCCACAGGGATAGAATTTAAAGTAGTCTATATGATTGATCCTTGGAACGACTTGCTTAAAAATGTGCGCAAAGTTCCAGTGTTAAGTATAAGGCAATCTAATTTTTATTCTATTTAAAATCCCTTAAATGTATTTCAAATTTTAAATATTTACTGTTTAAACTAACAAAGATTGACTGAATATATTCTTATTAACTTTATATATATATATATATATATATATATATCATTCAGAATTAAAAAATAAATAAATAAATAAATATTTAACAACTTTAATAAAACTTTAAACTTTATGTTTAATTTAAATTTTTAGCATTATGTACAAATAAATATTGTACACATTGTTAAAAATTAACTTATATTGCAGTTGATATTTCAGAAACAAGTGCTAATTTAACATTATATCACAAATTAAAACGTAATGTGTATTTTAAATACAGTTTAATGCGGATATAACATTTAAACTATATTACTCGATATTTTAAATTATATTTTAAGATATTATGTTTCATGGAATTATAGCAATTTATGGTGAAGTAATAGATGCATTAAAGAAATCACGTGCAGTTTACGCGTACTTTTTTTTGCAATAAAACGTGAAGGATATCAAAAGAAATTACAATTATTCTCATGGGAGTAATTTTTATGAGTTTATTTATGCCTTGCAATCGAATAAGGAAAATCCTTTCGCTAATATTATATGTGATTAACTTTTGTTACATTAAAATTATTACAATATTTTTAAACTACATGCGTTAGCTTTAGTAATAAATTTAGAATAGTTTTAAACAAAATATAAAATGTGCAGTAATATTATTAATACTAAAAATGTGACTTTATGCTATATTAATATATATATATATATATATATATATATATATATATATATATATATATATGTATATATATGTATATATATTAATACATGAGGTCGTACAATAAAAAATAAATTAAAATACATTCTAATTCCTTGAAGATAAATGAAGAAAGGAAATTAAAACGTAAAAAGAATATATATATTATAAAGAATATATATATAAACGAATATTTTTTTATACTAAGATAAGTTATTAATATGATATTTTGTTGAAACATTTAATGATTTAATTTGTTGTAAATTATTTTTATTAGTAAACTTCAGTGATGTAATATTTGATAATTAAAACTTATTTATGCTTTACATAAACTTTTACTTTAGACTCTGAAGTACTTTTAAATTTATTTTAAGCAGTGAAAATTTAAGTGAAAATATTCCTATATTATTAATTGTGTTAGTTTATATATTATGATTTTTGTTTCATACATTTTTTCAATTGTTTTTCATAAATATTTTGTTCTATTCAATATGTGGTTCAGTATAAAAAATCTGAAAATGTAGGCTTAAGAATTTCATATTAACAGAGTTGACTTTCCATTTTTAAATAACAATATTGCAGTTGAAGCGTTTTTTATTTATGTGTTCTTTTATTTTTGAAGGGGGTTGGAGAATATCGGTATACGGGATGTATACAGATATTTTTTCTCACTGATTTCGCCCTTCATTTACTCTCGAAGTACGCAATGTGTAGAAGGCGTATACGACACAATATCTCATTCCCTATTTTAGTGATCGTTCTTTTAAAGATCTAGTGTCGTTTATTTCAGTTCTTTGATCAACATACTTAAAATTATTATAGGAAATCCCTAATTGACTATATTCACGCGCAACGATTATACAAAATGTGGACAACTTGAGTACGATGCCTGCATATTGCTAATTAAAACAACTCATTTCCAAAAATAATTTTAAAATTCCTTTTATATATGTTTGCACGAAACAGACTTCATGAGAAAATTATATTGCCATTAATAGATAAGAAGCTTTTTTTGGTAAAAAATAAACAAATTCCAAACATTTTACACTGGTTTAATAGTATAAAATAATAAATCACACTATTAAAAATGAAACAATTGGAACAATTTTTCTGTGAGATGTCGCTTTTTTTTTTTTTTAACAGTGTTAAAATAAGACAAACCGAACAAAAATACATTGAACGCGGTGATGGAAAACTTTTGAATCGCATGTTTCTGACGAATGTTATATATTTATATATATATATATATTTTTTCAAACACCTATCATATCAGTAAAGCCTCAGATTATGCTCCTTAAAAAATGTTGAATGTAGTAATTCATTAATTTATTTTTCCTAATTTTGTACTTTGCACATGTGTTGAAACAGTAACACAACTAGAAAAATCATGTTAAAAAAAAAAGATAGATTTAATGACTGCATTGGTATTGAAATATCTAAAATATGTCTTGATTTTTTACAAAGTTTACGGTATATTTATTGAAATGTGAGGTATGTCAATATTGCTACTGGAAAGAATGTATTTTTCCACATTGAAACGTTGCCAAAAATTTATATTTATTGAATTCTGCCACTATTGCAGACTATCAAATTCTTAAAATTCCGTTTTAATTTTATCTTTAAAGTAATACACAACACGATTTTTAAAACAATATTTAAAAATAAATAATTACATATTTTGATTCAAAGAGACGTTATCTTATAGAACAAAATATATCCAATATTTTATATTATGTAACACATAAATAATAATGCTATTCACTCAAAGTGAAACATGAAGTATTTAATTTTTTACTTACCTTTTAAATATTATTTTTATAATAAATTGACTTTTTTTCTTTTTTCTTTCATTATGTACTTTATGAGACAATATTTAAAATTTACTATGAGTTGTTTACCACTTTTCTTTTATTTGTTATCAGATATAAACTAAAGAGTGCCTGACAGACACGTACAGTATTTTGTGCAGAAATTTGCAGTATTTAAGCCTTATGAAAATTAAAATTAGTTTATAATAAAAATGGTAGCCTTAAAAAAAAACAATCTAATAATCTCTAAAATAAAATATATATTTATTGTAAGACATAAATAAATATTTTAATTTAAGCATTTATCATTCCATGCATGCTTAATGAGCTCGCCGCATTTTAAAATAATTATATTTAAATTACAATATATCATTGAATGCATAATACAAATAGGTCTCTCTGTATCCCGACTATATTACTTTCCGTCTTCATTCCAATCAAAAGTTCAATATTAATTCATACACTCTGTCTTTTTGTTTATCAATTACACTTTATGACAAACAACAATGGCATAGTTTATTTAAACCATCTTGAATATTCGTTAAAATATAAAACATTTAAAATTATCTCAGAATATAATAATTACAAAACGATCATTAGAAGTACATATGTGCTTCTGAAAAAGACCGAATAAAATATGTTCACATTATTATTATTTTTTTTTTTTATAAAACATTTTACTGAAATTTTAAGAATTAAATATTTCTAATAGAAAAAATGTAGAATTACGCATAATTTAAATTTAATCAATTGTGAATAAGATAAAAACATCGGTAATGTGTAATATTACTGTTTTGTGCATATTTATTTTCATTATTATTATTAAATTCAAACAGCAGTCATGAAACTTAATTTTATTGTAAATATTTTTCATTTTTTCTACATAAATTCTGTACTGATATGTATAAAGGATTTAAGTCCATATTCTTGATTTTTCAGGAGACGAAATATAAAGTTAAACTCACTAAAAACTAATCAGAAGGATCGATTAGGAAAAAGGGATTATGTTGATTTATACCCTTTATACCGTTCAGTGATTGTCAACCTTCATTTAATAAAGGGAAAAAATTGAATTAAATATTTCATATCAAAGATTAATGCTAAATTTCTGACTTGAATATTTTTTTACCAATGGATTTTCTCAAAGACTAAATGACATGGATTTAAATCCTTTATACCAATAGATAGAGAATTTTTTTCTGAGTCTGAATATGTACTTAACTCAAAATCGACGTTTTTGGAGTTAAATCTTTTATACTTATCAGTACAGAATTCTTCATTCAAAACTCTTCATATAGGTGCACACTGCTCAGTTCCCAGAGATACATTTTTTTTTCTCATAAGTATTCACTAAATGCTATATAGAGAAGCGTGGCAATCAATGGAATTTTATTTACTAGTTTTGCATTAGTTCTGAAATCGTTTTTTTGATTCAAAAGGGATCGTGTAGTATTTTGCTTATTTGGTATCGGAAAATCTAGTATATAAAAAGTACACTTAATATTGTTTTGTTAAATAAATCCTTGTCGAATCATTTTCTTAGACTGATTTAGAAGAGGATTCGACAAGGATTTATTTAAACAAAAAAGTATCAAGTGAACTTTTTTTTAATATAAGAATTTTTGCTTGTACTCGACTACTTTTGCTGCCGATTGCATATATACTGTATTTTTATTTTTGTTTTCTCAAAGTCTGATAAGGATATACACTTGTGTTAAATTGTCAATGTCTAAAATCACACTCTTTTTTATTCCCATCAGATTCTTTGTCTTAAAATTTGTTATGAATTGACCTCCTTATTTGTTTTCCGGGTTTTGGAGAATAATATCCTAGTGAATAATGTGCTTGTTTTCATATTTGTATAAAAATTATGACTGGATATGTTTATTTTGGTTATTTAGGTGCTTTTTTTCGTTCTTGTGGATTATGATGGAATTTCATCAGTAATTTTCTTTCAATTTACAACTTTGTTACAATATATAAATTGTCACTTCCGTATTTATTTACAATTGATATTAAAAGTGTATTTAATTTTCTATTTCATAAGTCGGTTATCAACATTTGCACTTGCACAAAAATTACATATACTGCGTATATGTATAAGCATATTTTAAATTTTGAATCCTTTTCTCAATTAAAAAAAAAAAAAAAAAAAAAAAAAAAAATCATGTAACGCATAATAAAGTGGAAGCAGCATACATTCGTGATCATCGTCCTATCGGGATTGAAGTAAACCTCAGAAATACTAAAATTATCTTTAATTCAAAAATTGTGTAATTTAGTTTCAAATAATTTATCTTTTTTTAATGTGTATGTAAAAGTATTTTATTCTTTTATTATAATAGTCCGCATTTGATACATGTAATTATATCAGTAAATCAATAAATGTATCATTTTTATTTATTTATATGTTTACTGATGTAAGTTTGTTTTCTTTTAAGTAATATTTAAAGAAAATCTTTTTAAAAATTTCTTTTTATAAAAAATTTTATGAGTATAACTACATGTAAAATTGTATATATTAGATATTTACAAATTGATAAAATTTAGCACCCTCTATTTTACATTGAATATAATTATTAACTCGCTAAAATTTGCGTTTAAAGAAATATTTAATTACATTAGTCATTTACCAATACCAAGATATTACGAATTGAATATATGTACATATATATATGTATATTTAATAATTATCAATAAAATTGGAATCAATAAAGTGGATATTTAAATATATAATAAATTTGTGACTGCATAGTGTTTTCTTTTAGAGTTTGTTAATAGTTAATTGAAATGACAAAAATGCATATAAAAGCCTGAAATTTCATTATTATGTTTTTTTATTATTCAAAAAATTAATTAGATGAGAAAACAAACTCCATGACAAATGTCTCAAATAAAATATGTTTTACAGAGAAATTTTAATTATGCATTTAGATTAATTTTAATTGTTTATGAAGTTTTGGAAGAATCTGTTAGAATATAACTTCACAATCAGCTGAAATTTTAAAACGGCTACTCAAATATTCTTGCAAAGATACGTTACCTTGTTTGTAACCGAAGTCACATATTATTCTTTTAAATCTTCACGTGTATACATCATTGCATTAATTATAATTTTTCAAAATTGTGTAGAATTAGAAAATATCTGTGTATTAAATATTTTATATTTTCAACTTACAGGCAATTTATCGTTAGATTATTTTCATGTTGATAAATTTGGGATTCATGTTATAAGCAATTTTGCACATTCCATTTCTTTATTATTACTGAAAAACCTGAATAAAGCGCAAAATGATACCTAAATACAAAAATAAAATTATATATATATATATCATTTACATGTTTTATCATTCCAGTTAATAAATATTTAAAATGTTTTGTATTGTTTAATTTAAAAAAAATAACATAATATTGTCCAGTTATTATTAGAACTTGACATGCTTATTTCTTACACGTTTTATACAGAATTAGTAAATAAATCGTCAGTTTTAAAATGGAATACTAATTAAAACGTTTCTAAAAAACATTCAATGAATTTTATAATTTATTTTCATAGAAGTTGCTGATTTTTTTTAACATTTATATAAGTAAATAGTTATATGATGTGTTTCATTGCTAATAAAAGAAAATGTACAGTTTTGAAAAAGTTTTAAAAAAACTTACATTTCTAAAAAGAGAAAAAAAAAAAAAATGCGTTAGATGAAGAAGAAAAATCTCAGTGTGATTGCTTTTTTGGAACATCAGCACCTCTTATGGCCATTCAGTAAGCATCATTTAACTGAAAAAAATATTTCATAAAATCCACATGCACACTGAATCATTTTAGGTATTACTTCATACGATTTAAATAAATATGGTCAGTTAAATAAATCTTACACAGAAGACATACATATATATATATATATATATATATATATATATATATATATATTTGTGTAATAAAATACGTATTTTTAAAATAGCTTTATCACATAATTGTATTTACTGAATCGAAAAATTCATAGTTGAGGAAGGAAAAGCTCAGTGTTATTATAGTTCTGCGAACATCAAAAAATTTTAATTGGTTTTCAGCAAGCTTAATTTAATTGAAACTTTGTTTTACAAAAGTCCACATACACAGTTAATAATTTTAGGTATTATTTTATGTGATTTAAATAAATATGCAAAGTTTAATAAAACAGAAATAAAAGATATACGCTGAAAAATTGTTTTTTGAAATAGTTGTATCACATAATTTTATTTACTAAAACACATAATTCATAGAATCTTGCAAGGAAAGTAGTCGTCAGTTCTTTACTAGAATATATATATTTTATTATATAAATAAATAAATAAATAAATAAATTGAAATTAAATTAAATATGCCGTCTGCACTATCAAAAACCACAAAGAAAAAAAAAAGCCAAATAACTATTTTTTGCATGAAATTTAGATATCAAATAAATAGAAAGTTTAACCATCCCTCCATTGATATACCCTGTGTTGTTTGAATTTAAAATAGCTTTATCTTTATAGAAATCGTGACAAGAAAGCTGATAATACATATGAATTTATATGCTTTGTTGAGAAACTGTAAATGATATAGTGTGAGATATTTACTCAGACAGACATATTCTCATATCATTGTAATAAACTTCTTTTTTACAAACACTCTTATATAAACATGTCAAATATACACAACATTTCGTAAATGTTAGTATGGGATATTTATATAAATAAGGTGACTGTTGAAATATTTATTTAAGGGTGCTGTTTTCTGTGTTTATGGTACTACATTTCATTATTCCATGTCTTTGTACTGTTAGGGGTTAGTGTTACTATTATGAGATTAAAATATAATTGAAAAAGTAGGCAAATATTATAAAGAAATGTGAATTTTCGAGTAATAATCTGTCATACATCTGCAAAGGAATTTGTAAGAAAATTAAAATTTTAAGATATATAGTTTTATTTGTCATTTAATGAAATAAACTGTGATCAATATTTCACCTCTCTTTTTCTGATTTGTGTTAGAAATTGATTGTAAAAACCGTAGATTAAACAGGAAAAAAAAATTAGGATAAATACAGAAATTAAAGTGTGTGATGTACTCGCCAATTTTTTAAAGGGGAGCGGGCAGTTTCTTCTATTTGCAAGTTAATACGTGGACTTGCTTCTTGTTCAACGTTTTGGAATAACATGATGGGATATTTTGAGGGAGCTAGACCCCCCTTTAGATGAGAAACGGTACATGACTATTTTCTTTATTGTTTTAAGTTACATATGAACATTAATTTTATAAAAAAATAAATAAAAAGAAAATACATAATATTTCGCTTTACATTTTTTTATGTTAATGATGTGTTTTAAATGAATATTTTTAAAAATATAACAAACTTTTTATAGAAAATTGGAAAGAACAATATATGTTATGTATATATATATATGTGTTTATGTTCAAAAAAGGAACGTTATTTTTTAATTTTTCTTTATAAAAATGTTTTGTTCTTTTTTTCTCTGTTCAAAATGTTTAAAATGTCTGAAAAAAATCGTTTATTACAAAAAGGAACAATAAAATTAGGACAACCGTTCTATATTTTCTTTTTAAAGAGAATAAAATGATTAATATACAAAATTAAACTTAAGTAATCATAACAGTAAAGTATAAGTATATTTAGGTAAATAATTCCTTTTGCTTTAATAATAGGAAGCCAAAGTAAGAAAAGAAATGAGTTGTAACACTGCCTAGTCCTTATGTCAACAGTTCACGTACATCGAACATTAATTATGGGAAACAATTACTTTCATGTAACGTTTAGAAAAAATATAAACTAATCCATCTTAATGACTAAGGAGAAACGTGATTTTGTTTAAACACATTTTGCTTATGTTTTGCTTTGTTTTTAAAATAAAATGTTTTAATTATTTTTCTATAAGTTGAAATTGTAAGAAAATGTAAAAAGCATTTACTGAAAAGACGCAAAATAAATATAAAAGAAAAAAATCCTTTAATATATATATTCAACATAGATCTTCGTTCTGTAAAGAACGATATGAAATGCATATAAATTATTAGCTAATGAATGTATTATTTTAAAACTTCTACAGAGATGACAGACCGTATTTTTTTTAGGGAAAAAATTCTTAAAAGAGATATATATTTAAATTTAAAAATATACATTTAAATCAAAGAGATTTTTTTAAATACAGAGTACCGCACATAAAACGGGCCCGTAAAGTCAACACATAAAATGAACATAAAAGGAAATGTAATGTATTGAATATGATTACTCACCTTCACAAGTGTTCACGTGTTGAAAGTGTCCTCTGCCCACTTCAACACATATGTGAGCATGCTTGAGGGGAATCATATATACCGTTGTCAGTTCTTGCATTATAATTTACCATAATATTACGACGGGAAGGTTTCATGTGCCGTACCGTGTATTTTGTTCGTTCAAAATGCATATAGTTATTCATAATTAAATAGAAAGTTATAAAGTTTCTTAATGTCGCCGTAAATTCAAAACTGTTTTTTTTTTTTTTTTTAATATATATGTAGATATAATAAAGATTATAACACTATCTACAATAATATTTACTTTTTAAAGATATTTAATCTCTCTTAGTTAATTGTATATTTAAATAATTTGATAATTTTAAGTGTAATAATGTGATAAGTATATCCTCGTTATTTAGCACATTTCCTACCATATCTTCGCATTCTACCTAGAGGCAAAAGTCCCAAGTATAGTCAATCGGCCTTAAGCCCCAGAAAAACAACTACACACTCATAATGCAGTTTAAATTCTATATTATATTTTATAATATTTTTTCGAATTGTTCCACGACGATTTTAAAACTTTAAAGTACAAAATGCATTAATGCACATTATTTTACAGTATGTAATGCGATGCATTAATTAATTATTTTCGCAATGCGCTAAAAATTAAAAAATATTATTCGCGAAAAGCTATTTAACGGTCTATTTATTTTAAGCCTTTCAACATTCAAAGCGGTTCATTAACAATGATGTGACATTTTTTTTTTTTTTTTTTTTTTTTGAATATTTTTAGGATTTTCGATTTTTTGTCTGAAATAATTTTTTTTTCAGAAAGGATAAGAATGTTATCTCTAGACTATAATTTAAATGCGCAGTTCAAAATTCTCTAATAAACGCACATTCCAGCAGGGATCAGTGCGGCCTGTTTTTTAATTCCACTTTTTTAATCGAAAAATAAATTATATAATAACTGTTAGTATTAGTTATTTCCGACAGAACAATACGATCATCTCTTATATTATTAAAATATGTACGCGTGTGTGTGTGTGTATGTATGTCTGTGAGAAACGGCTTAAAACAGCTAAAGCTCCGCCGCTAATGGTCGCACGGACTTCGGACAGGTACCGTCGGACGGAGAATTTATCGCAGATGTACGTTATCTAATTTGCTAAACGATGTGACCCTAATTAGCGGAGATATCAATTAAAAAGTCGACCCCTGTCAAATAAAAAAAAAACGATTGAAAATCGCAGCCGACCGTCATTTTGTTCCGGAACAGCCTACCTCAAAAGAAAAAGCAGAAAGCGAAAATTTCGTGGATTTTTTAAAGCGATCCGGTTGGAACGGTTCGACATATCGAAAATACACCTATACCAAAAGAAAGAGCATTTATTACCGATTCTTACGGTACAATTAAAAAAAAAAAACGAATTTTTTATATTTTTAAAAAAAAGTTTTAAAAAGGGTCGAAAATTTCTCTTTTTCTCGATCGTCTTTTTTGAAACGCACTGTAGGACCGAGTAACTGTTCCATTTCTTAACAACTAGTATATTTGGAAAGGTCATTTAATACTATTTCGAACCATATAAATATTTTCAAAAAATATGGATTAGCGATCCATATTTTTAAATTTTACGAAACATCGATTTTTTCACAAAACATTTTATAACTCAAAATCGTTTAGAGATAAATCATTTCTTTTTTTTTTTTTTTTTTTTTTTTTTTGTATATAGATCTCGCTTCCACAATTAACTTCCCGAAAGTTTGAGAGACATGATTAAATTATTTTTAATACATCATTCGAAAGATAGTTTAAAGTTCTTTTGCATTATTGAATGTTTTCACCATATTTACACGTTTTGAGGTGTCCTGAATCAGTTTTCTTTTGTATCTCAGCTACTAATTAAAATAATATCATAAATAAAATATCTGGCTTTGAAGCCAAAGAAGATTTTCAATTTTGTTTCATTTTAAAAGAATCTCGACATTAAATTTACATTAAAATCAGAATATCTGTAATCAAGAATTTCAAATAAGATTAATAACACATGCATTAGATTCAATGAGAATAAATTTAAACTACTCATACCTCTACCAACATCCGGGACGAGTACCACAATTGAGACCTACACACAATAACTCATAAAAAATCCTGGAAGTCGAATATAGCTTCTTCGAATTATTTTTATTGTTACATGACTTTGTTACTTGTAGAAAGGTTTATGAATATATTGTATTAACGAATAACATGATTATTGTTACATGATTATGAATAGATTGAATTACGAAGTAAATTTTGGTTATTTCGAATAAGTTCGGGTTTATGTTCATGGTGCAACGCACATATCTTGAGATTTTACGGAACAACTCACAACAAAATAACCTGCTCAGAGGAGTCCAAAAGAGTTTAGTAATGCGCAGGCTGGTATTCCTAAGAAAGTTTAATTTTATTATTTGGTGCTGCCATCTCTGTTTAATGATAACAGTTACTTTCCATTCAATACTTCCCTCCATCCTCCGGCGGAAGGGGAGGGGGGCTGAGCATGGCAGACTGGCGATTCGATTAACAGGTCTTTTGATGACTCCCAATGGCGTCTTCAGAGTTACGATTCGCACGATTCCATCATCACCAGGATTCAAGTCCAGAATTCTGGCCATGTTCCACTGTGCTGGCTGAGTAGAGGGCTCCAAGACGAGGACGAGCTGACCAGGATGCACTTTGCTCTTGACTGTAGAGACGTAAGAAAGGAACTTTGCCAGGTTCTCCAAAAAGTGTTCTTAAGTTGCTGGAGGAGTGTCCATCTTTAATAGAAACTTGTACAAGATTTATTAGTATGATTATTAGATTGAAGCGGAGCTCCAATTAGGATGTGTCCTGGAGTAAGTATCAGATAGTTATTGGGCTCGGTAGAAAGGGGGACTAAAGGGCGTGAATTTAAGATTTAAGGTTTCAATATTCGTAAGAATAGTATTAAACTCTTCGTACGAAAGACAACTGCCTTTACAAGTTTTAAACAAATGGCGTTTAGCCAATTTAACTGAAGATTCCCATAGGCCGCCAAAGTTGGGCCCGTAAGGAGGAATAAAATGCCAATGGATTTCTTTACTAGTGACATAATTTTGAATAGCGTTTTCCTTTGAAAGTGTAACCAGCCTTTTTAACTGGGCATGGGCACCAACAAAGTTGCGACCGTTATCGGAGTAGATGTCAGTAGGATAGCCGCGACGCCCTATTACTCTTTGTAGGGCATATAAGAAATTTTCGGTTGATAAACTAGTGACCAATTCGAGATGGCCTTGGTACACATGCAAATAAAAAGATTATATATAAGATTTAAATTTGGTATTTTTCCGTTTATGGTCACACTTCTTTTGAATAGGGCCAGCGTAATCAATTCCGACATGTTGGAATGGTCGACAAGGGTTGACTCTGGCACTGCGTAAGTCACCATTATTTGCTGAATTGGGGTTGGTTGGACTTTGGCACAGGTGACACATTTTCGAGGCTCTTTTTTAACAGTTGATCTTCCATCAGGAATCCAGTAAGATTGGTGAATTAAATTTAACACTAGGGCGACACCTCAACGAAGACTATAAAAATGGTAATGTCTTATTATAGATGGTGTGTATTAATACAGGATTTCTATTAAAATCACACAATCAACTATGGCAGAAAATCATATTTATTGAAATTTTCAATTAATACAGGATGCTTAGTGTCATATGGCAGGGTCTTGTTTTTGTCAATTCTGCCTCCCACTCGCAATAGATTTTCTGATTCAATAAAAACATTAAGAGATTTTAATTTACTATTGTTTGCAATGCGTTGGTCGCGCTGTAAAAGGGCGATTTCTGAAGCAAATGACCTTTGTTGGACGAATTTAATAACAGTTTTTCTAGCCTCTGAAATTTCTTGCACTGAGACTGGTCCCTTCAACTTTGTAGTGTTTCGAGTGTTCATTATAAATCGCTTAATAAATGCAACTACGAGAAAAAGTTTTGTACTCGAAGAAAATTTTGAAACCAAATCCTCTATCACGGAGTCATTCATTGGGTTTGACTCTATTAGTCCAGGAGTGCTCACAACTGTACATTGGGCTGAGGTCGAAATCTTTGATTCGTGATCTCAGGCTGGGATCTTTTGTCAACTAGGTCCAGACCACCACAGGTCAAAGTTCTTTAATTTGTCTGGAAACAGCCCACGGGTTGCACAGTCCGCTGGGTTGTGTTTGTTTGGTAAGTGATACCATGCAGTTGGGTCTGTCAGAGATTTGATTTTGTTGACCTTATGTAGGACATATGTGTTACCTTTTAAGGGAGGATTTAAGATCCAACTACGGGCGATGTTGGAGTCTGTCCATAGGAGAATTTCACCAATAGCATAATTTAATGAGCTCTGGACGACTGACAAAATTTCCGGTAACAATACAGCTGCGCATAGCTCCAATCTGGGCAAGGCTATGGGTTTTAAAGGTGCTACTTGGGTTTTAGCTGCAATCAATTTTAAAGATGAGTACTTTCTAGAACGTATATAAATTACGGCAGCATATGCCTTTGTGGAAGCATCACAAAATCCCTGTATCTGGTAAATAGATTTGGACTTCAAATATAAAAATCTAAGTACTGACATAACCTCAAAGGAGGCAATTTTTTCATAAAATCAATTCCACCTGTTTTGAATGTCTGGTGGTAGAGAATCATCCCACCCAAGATTTTGCTTCCAAACATCTCGTAACAACAATTTTAAATGAATAGTGGCAGGGGATAAGAAACCCAAAGGGTCGAAGATTCGTGCAATTACTGACAGTAATTGTATTTTTGTTGTGACGATTTCTTCGGTGCTAACTTTAACCTGAAATGTATCTGATGTCAAATTCCAGTTAATGCTTAAAATACGTTGGGATTGATCAGGGTTTAATGATAATTCCTGTGATGTTGATTTTAAAGGTTCTGGGACATGAACTAGAGCTTCCACACAATTTGAAGCCCACTTTCGCAGCTTGAATCCGCCAGCATTAAATAAAGCCTGAAGGTCTGTTACCAAAATTAAGAGGCCTCGATTGATTCAGCCCCTCCAAGGAGATCATCCATATAAAGATTATTACGGTCAGCCTGCACAGCAACGAGAAAATTGGTTTCCTCATCCCTCAGTAATTGTTGTATGGTACACAAGGCCGAAAATGGTGCACAGGCTGTGCCATAAGTAACCGTATTTACTTTATATACGCGGAATGGATCTGACACATTGGCCCTCCAAAATATTCTTTGAAAGTCTCTATCTGACACTGCGACTAGAATTTGTCTAAAAAATTTCTCAATATCGCTTGAGAGGGCTACTTTATTTAAGCTAAATCTAATCAGATTGCTAAATATACTCGTTTGAAGTTTTGGCCCTTTATGCATGTTAGAGTTAAATGATTGGCCATTTGTTGTCAAGGCCGACGCGTTGAACACTACCCGAAGCTTGGTGGTTCTACTGTTTTCATTTATAACTCCATGATGAGGCATATAATAATTTGGTTTACTGTTAAGTTCTTCAGCTGGAAGTAGGGTCATATGACCTAAATCTGAATATTCACACATAAACTGACAATATTTTTTTTTTAGGTTAGGGTTCTGAACAAATCGAGCTCCAAGTTTTTTAAACATTTGTAGTGCACAGTTTGCCAAATCTATCTCATCATGAAGGGGTAATTTGACAATATAGCGCCCTTCGGGGTTGCGCTTGGTCGAAGATTTAAATAATACTTCCGCCCGGTCAGCGTCGTTTTCAGACCTCGTAGTAGAGGTTAGTGGCTCGTTATCGAAAAATGAATTCAAGTTTAAACAGTGAAAAGTATGACTACAAGTGGCTTCTGGCTGGATTCCAGTCTTTGAGATAGGGCCACATAGTAGATATCCAAGAGAACTGGGAATAGCTGAGGGTTCTCCTGGTTTCCCGTGTACTGGCATTCCACTAATTAACATTGAGAAAATGTCTGCGCCTAACAGCATATCTATCGGTTGTGGCTTGGAGAAATTCATGTCGGCTAATTGAAGATTTCTTATGTGAGGCCAAGACGTCGTCCTCACCCCGAAATTTGGCAGAGGGGCAGTAAGGCACTACTTGTGCCTTCAAATTTCTATACTCGTTAGCGAAATATGGCGAGAATGATAACTCCGTGAAATTTAAAACAGTTTCTGCGGACATACCGTTTATCCCTACAAGTCGATGAGAAGTTCCAAACAAAGGCAAATTTAACTTCTCAAAGCATTCTTTTGTTATGAGACTACTTTGTGAGGCACTATCAACTAAAGCCAGACATTGAATAATTTTACCGTTAGGTGACCTAACCTTTATAAGGGCAATAGGCAATAAAACCTTTTCTTGATTGAATTTTGAATTAGACTGTGCACTATTTGACACAGATGTAGTAACAAGGCCACCTCCCTGATCTGCAGAATTATGTGTATAAAGAAATCTGCAGAATTATGTGCAGAAGAGTGTGATGTGAACCTGCACATACCTTACATTTAATATTAATTCTACATTGTCGCACTTCTTGGTTAGCTCGCAAACAATTTTCACATAATGATTTAGATTTAACTAAGTGCCATCGTTCCTGAACATTAATTTTATTGAATTTGGGGCATTTAAACAATTGATGTACTTGAGAACAGGCGATGCCCTAATTTTCTTTGACTATTATTTAATTATTTACACTAGATTTTTTTACACAACTACCTTCAACTGGTTTCTTAAACATCCCTGGTTTATTTTCAAGTTTTGTCTGACTCGACGCCTCCCTTTCAATGAATGTACGAAACGAGTTCAAATCGGGAATAGTTTGCGTATTCTCTAGACTGAGCTCTCACCTATGCCTAACGGATGAATCCGTTAGCACGCGTGCACTTATGTTCGATACTCTTAATGAATAACCATATTATCGTAAGGGGAAAACATAAATATATATATATATATATATATATATATAAAATCTCCCTTCGGTGGAATAATTGGTTCCGGCCCCCACTGCTTGCGGCGTAGTATACAGGCACGCATGCTTCTTCACCTACCGTTCACGCCCCTCCTAATTATTTTAGGTTTTAAGAAATGCTCGTACTCGTCCTCTCGGGCATTTAAACATAATAATGCTAATTTCCAAAATTCTATCTGAATTTCTTTATTTTTATCACTGCGCCTGCCCCCTTCACACCCCTCGTAACGATTCTGTAATTTCGAAAATATCCGCAAACGATTTATCGGGCCTCACATCTTAACAACACTAATTTTCAGCGTTCTAAATTTTATTTATATATTATTGCCCCATCACCCCCGCCCTTTTCGTATATCTAATAATTTTACAAATTCGAAATTAATCGCAATCGATTTGTAGGTATCAAAAACCTCCATGTATCAATTTTGAGCGACTTAACTCTATTTTTAACGTTTTGCCCCTCAACCATCCCTTATCACCCCTCCTAATAATTTTACAAATTCGAAAGTATCCGCAACCGATCTGTAGGTATCAAAAACTTCTATGTATCAATTTTGAACTGTCTAACTATATTTTACATTTTCCCCTCCACCCTCCCCCTTTCTGACACACCTAAGGACTCGAAAATATCCCCATTCGACTTGCAGGCCTCAAAAACCAATCTGTACCAATTTTGAACGATCTAAGTATATTTCTTTTTTTTTACCCCATAGCCCCCTCCCCCTTTCCCGGCCCACCTGGGACGAATTTCTAAAATAAAAGAAATTACTTTTTATGTATTTGTAGGAGTTATATTTTAGAGCAAAAGTCTCACATATATCATTTTTTTTTGTTTGCGATATAAAAGATTATTTCAAATCACGTTTTGCCGACTTCCCCCCCCCCTCTTGGGGGCTGAATTTTTAAAATTCCAGAAATTGTTTTTTAGGTATTTATATTCGCTAATTCGCTATATATTAGAACAAAAACTTCACGTATATATGTTTATTTGTTTGAGATAAATAGGAGTAAGTGAAACCACGCTTTGAGCATGTGAAATCACATTTTGTCCCCTTTCCCCCCTTGGGGGGCCGAAATTCTAAAATTCCAGAAATAGGTTTTTAGATATTTTGTTAGCTATATTTTAAAGCAACAATTTTACGGATATCTGTTTCTTTTCTTTAAGATATGAAGGGTTCTGTGAAATCACATTTTGCCCCCTACTACCCCTTGGGGCGTGAATTTCGCAAATTTCCTCTTAGGGGGTGCTTACACTATATGTTCTAAAATATGACCCAGTTTCGAGTCAGTGTCTTCAGTAGATTTTGCTGTGCGTTGATGAGTCAGTGGGTGAGTGAATGAGTGGAAGTACTCTTTTATATGTATAGATTTGAATTCTATATAAATGTAGGTACAATAATGAAATGTGGGGTTGAGGGGGCAGTATCCCACCCTCACACAGAATTATTTGTCAAATAAAACTACTCCGAAGCCTAATTTGAATTATTTTAACATAGGTTTGCATAACAGTACTCTTTATCTTTTCCCTTAATCTCCAATCTACATTTTTATAGTATGGAAATTCAGTGTAAGAGAAATTCGTGTGAGTGACACACCAGATTACTGTATATGTGATAAAAAAAAATAGTTATATTAGAAATTAATCTTAAGGATTTTTATAATGACATTTAATGTTTTATGGGTACTCTGAAGATGACAGAAATTTTTGAGAAGTTCCTGAACAATCGCTACCGTCATAGATTTTGCGAATGGTACGTATTTGTCTTCAGTTCAAGCCCCACCAGTTATCATTTCTTTAAACATACATTAACATCAGATAAGAAAAAAAGTTTTATCTTGCATTACGGATGTCTAGAATCATTCATTGTAACATATTCAGACAAACAAAACAGTTTCTATAAAATTTGAAGAAAATGACAAAAAGTATGTTTTTTAAGAAACGGAGATTTGATAATTTTTTCTGCGATGAATTTGTGCACAATAGTTGGTGTATCATAACATTAAGTTATTCGAATAAACTGGAATTAATGTATGTTTTTCTGTTTTAAAAATGTTAGATATTTATGGCTACGGTCGCTTGCAATGAATTCACGTTGCCGCTAAACTTAGATATATTCAGTAGAGACGAAACTCAATTTAAAATTAAATGTTGATTTGTTTGATTTAGAATTATTGTGTGGCAATGGGTACTCAATATTATTTACATAAGTTCATATATGCGAGATACAGCGCGTAAACGTCTTTGGTTTGGGGCGGTGTATTTTCGTGGAAAATATACCATTTCTGTTAAGACAGTGCTACAAGAGAGAAAATCACCTGTTTTTTAAAGCATGCTGCCTGTAACAGACCACGATTTGAAATTTACTTTTGCTTAAAAACTATTACTGAAAAATCTATTTCCTTACCTTCTTACTTCTCAAAATCCATTGCAATTCGGCAAATCTACATAATTTTGCATACTATGACACCTTTAACAAAAATATCTGGAATATTATTATAAATAAAAATACTTTTCAATCCACATTCCCTATTTTTATCCAAACTTCCCACCTGTTCCTAACTCCCAAAATCGAGCAGTAAAACCAAACTTACGAAGAAAAAAAAGTAAACTAAATCAAAAATACCAATATTTTCTACGAAATGTAAGTGAGGCGACTTTTAAAAAATATATATTTGGTATTCGCAAGAGTATTTTCTGTCATCAAAATAACGCACCATGTGCCAAATGCTGCAGGTTCAAAACGTACAGCATAAAGCACGGGACATTTTTAAAAATAATTATCTTATTTTTTGTTCGATTGATCAGATTCTTAAAGAAAGAGATTTTAATAATGTGGGTCAGTCAGAAACTCGTGTCGAAAAATTTTTGCAAGAGAACTGATTGACTGTTGTATATCTGGCATCAAAGTTTTAGTGAAACGCTACAGAAGATAATACGAATATTCAATTGTAGTTAGATAAACATTTTTTTTTTTTTTTTTTGCGTCTTACGTATATACGTGTGTGTGTGTGTGTTTGTAAATAAATTTTATATTCGTTTGATTTTGTTTAAATTCTGTTTTTTACCTTTATATATGATCGATTTTGTTTGCTATCCGAGTATGCTTATGGAAAAAGAAAAAAAAAATGTATTGTTATCATAATTTACAAAACTCATTTTGTATCGTGAATATTTCATAAACGAAAAGTCGTAGAATGTTGTAAATTTATACTTATATCTCACATGATGTCTAGTTGTACACCTCTAATTTTGGTTTTGACACGAGCTCTCGTTTTGGACGCGATTACATATTTATACAATTTTTTATGATTTACGTATGTGTATATGTGTGTGAGTGAAAATGATAGCATCAGAACTCTTTCTCGAATAAGCTAAAGTTGGCACGTATGTTATAGGTCATGATAACACAAAATATGTATAAATTTTGATTCATCAAGAACTTATAGACTTTCATCCAAGGACACAAAAAAATAATCATTATGACATACAGTACCAAATTATTTAAAGTGTGACAGTGAGTATTATTTAAAGTGTGAGTCTTAATGATTTATTAGATTGAACTCATAATTTTAATGCACAAGTCAACGTCGCACAAATTTTATAAATTTTGATGAATCAAGTACTTATAAAATTTTAAAAATAAGCAACTACAAATAATTTATTAATATGATTTCTGGGTTCAAGTTATTTGAAGCCACCGCACTTTAGAACGTAAAAAACGAGGTGAAAAAGCCAAAAATCCATAGGAAAAAGCAGGGGACAAGAAGGGAAAAAAAAACTCACAATGTTAAGTGTGTAGGGAAAAAAAAAACGGCTAACACCGAAAGGAATAAAATGACAAAATTGACTAGAAAAACTTATCGAAGCCCGGGAAGGATTTTAGCCCTGAAGCTATTGTTTAGGTTTTACTAAGTCTCGCCTATTATGTGAGTTAAACGCTTTATTCGAGTGAGCAAACTGATTTCAGACATCTCTTTTTTTAATTTTTTTAAGCAACCGTTAATTACTTAATGATCATAATGTCGAGTGGAGTCACTCCAGATTTTTCAAACTATATTGAGCTTTATTTTTTATTTTTTTTTTTAAATATATATTAACTGGTAGCATTATTCTGTCGTACAAGTTTCATTCCCCATAAAAAGTAAAAAGAGAAAATTTTGATATAAAGTTTTGCATAAAGTATGAAATATCGATCTACTAAGTAATATCATTAAATAAGTTTTTATTCAGAGCATCTCAACAGTTTGAGATAATGTAATCAAAATGTTATTTCCTTTGAATAGTCACACCTTCATTATCCAAATGAATCATTGTTATGCTAGTCAGCATTTCTTTCTTCTAAGGAAAGTGTTAAGCTCTAATAAATCCAAGTTGTTTAAATGAAAGTATTTTAAAATGTTAATTAATTACTTTGCAAAGACAAGAAAGTTGCTTTTTAAATTGTTTTACAGCTATATAAATATAATAATATTTCAAAACAATCAGAATTATAAATATTGGCATAATGAAAGAAAATGTATTTTTTATTATTTTATTTTTTATAAAAATAATATTTGAAGAAATAAATAAATTCTTACCACTTATATATATATATATATATTTATGTAGGTTTTTAAGTGAAAAAAAATGTTTAATTATTAAAACCACTTGGTGTTTTCAAAATAATGTTTTCTAAATTAAAATATACATAGTCAGGCAATTTTCATCCTTGTTTTATTTGTTTTTAATTCTATAAAGTATTTTCATTCCATAAAAAAAAAAAAAAAAAATGTGTTTTGTAACCATGGTACAAAGTTACACCGCAAATTCTAATATATGTGTATCATCATCGAAAAAGAAAAATATAAAGCATTTTTTTTAATATTAAGTAACGATTATTATTGGTTTAATAATGAAAGAAATGTGTTATTATCTGAATATTTTCAAATGTACTTCTTTCATCACAGAGATCACAGATTTTAATTCTTTCAAATAATATAAAAATATACATTCAAAGCAGATTTAGGTTAAAAAGGAAAAGAAAAAGGAAACAATTTAATCAAATTATTTTTTGTTCATGTATGCAATTTCTCTTATTTGTTTTCCTTTAAATAGATAAATATAAGTAAATAAATAAAAAAAGTCAGTTTGAAGTATAGGATAAAAAAAAAAAAAAAAAAAAAAAAAAAAGTTATGCAAGATATAGGTTTATCATACGTATTACTTACAAGACAAAGGGGGAAAAAGTAATCTTTTTTTTTTTTTTTTTTTTTTTTTTTTTAAAGGGGAAAAATGCACAATTAAAATCCTAAATTATCTTTGTCATCTATTATTAATTATATTTGCATAACGAATTTGCGCCGTATGAGAATCAGTTAACTAGAAGAAGTCGTAATTACTGATTGAAATGTAACCCTATGAAAAAAGGTATGAATAAATTCTCAAACTACAAAGCCAGCATTAGCATCAGGTATTTATCACTGTGCACTGGTCCTAGTTTATTCTTTTCTAAACATAAATTAACAGAAAAATAAATGTAGAAATTTGTGAAATACATAATGCACAATATACCAATAAGTATTTAAACACGTTCCAATTTTGATGTTTTGTCAAATGCCTAAACAAATCCTTTAGGAATTATCCTGAAACTTTTGGAGTATAAAGAATATGTTATAAACACATAAAATTTTCTGTAACCTCTGAAATTGAAAACAATTTAATCAAATTATTAGCAAAATAATTTAAACAAATTATTACAGTAAAAGCTATGTTAATAGGAAAAGAGGATAAGTATTAATAATAATAATAATAATAAAAGGTCAGAATGTTTTGGATCACCATGTAAAAAGTAATGCGTGAAATCTGTTTTGGCTGTAGTATGTGATTATGAGAGTTCTGCTAATTAACAGCATAAATTTTATGAGGTCACCTCATGTAACGGTTCCTTTAATAAATTATCGCTTTTTAAATTATAACACATGGGGTATTAAACCCAGTGAAAGCTATTTTTAGGAAACTTGGGATAATATATTAGACACAGCACACAGCCATCAGAATGCAAAAAATCTAAATATATTATACGAAATATAAGCATTTCTACTTAATATTTTTCAACTACGCACGAGCAAGCTTTTTAAATTGTCATTTGCCTAATTTAATAGCCAAAATTACTGAGCTACTTATAAGAAAACCCCAAATAATCATCGTGTAAAAAAAAAAAAAAAAAAAAAAAAAAAAAAGAGAGAGAGAGAGAGAGAGTTATGATAAACAGAATTTATGTTCCTCTCAAAAGTAAATCAAATTTAATAAAGGGTTTTGTTTTCACTTTTCTTTTGATTTAATAAATGACCTATAGCAATGTAGTGTTCGCTGATTGTAAATAAATTCTGATACAGCCCCCTATATATATATATTTTTTTAGATATCTAAAAGCTGACTATAATTTTTCAAAGGAGAAAAAAAAAGTACGACGTTCTGTAACATCAAATAATGTTAAATGTAATATACAGGAAAAATCTCTTTCAAGAAATAATCTATAAAGTTCTTGCAAATAATTGATATTTTGATATAATTCCTGCCGATCGTTAATATACATAATTAGTCGTTAATTAATCGTTAATATGCTGTAAGACATTATTAATCTGTAGAATTACGAATATAACTTAACAAATTACACCCTGAAATCAAACTGAATATATATATATATATATATATATATATATATATATATATATATATATATATATATATATATATATATATATATATATATATATATATATATAATATCTAAGATTACATTTTGGACTTTATAAATGTTTTTTATCTAATATGCATATGCACTGTTATAAACTTCAACAGAAAACTATGTGTAATCTATTATCTTAAGTCTTACGTAAAATTACAGAGAAAAATAAACGGAGATGTTAAACATCTTATTTTATACATTCATTTTAATAACTAATATTAATTTAATTAATTATTCTCCAGAACATATTTCGGACACAGAATGCTTTTTTTAAAGTAGAAAGAGACATTTTAAATTTTAATTAAATAATTAAATAATAAAATTATGTAAAAATACAGAATGATGATCGAGAATCTCGATTATTCACTTTTAACTAAGAATTGCTGTAAATATAGAGAGACTCTGGATAAATATTTACAGTAAATTTACAGAAATTTTTAACAGTGTGTTTACATCTGAGTATGTTGCTTATCATTTTATTTGACAAGCTACTGTCATTTTTTTTAAAGACGTATACCCACCCGTTTTATGTACATTTGTTTCTGTACGCATTACTGCAACAAATGACGAATTAGGACATTTAGTATAATTTCTTGAAAAGTAATTTTTGAATTATCGTAAAACTTCACCAGTTTAAAGAAGAAGTTATTAATCATGATTTTCTGGGAAACCTGTACTGAAGATAAAAAGAAAACAGGAATTAATCAAAGGAAATAAAATTGAGGATCACCCTTTTAATATATTAATTGAAATACATTATAGATGTATTCTAAGGTTATTTTTGTAAGAATATCAATTTTAGAGAAATACAAATGCTTTCCATGACATTTTTTTAAGTGCCCGCTTTGTATTATAACAGAATACTCAATAAAATCCAAAACATTTAAAAAAAAACAAATCTTTACATATAACACCAGAGGCAACATTATTTATTTAAAATGTACAAATGTTCCATAGATGAGGAATTATGAGCAACAAATATATAAATATGTCATTGGTAAGTTTTTTTGTTTGTTTGTTTGTTTGTTTCAATATTAAAATAATAAAATTACATTTTAATTAAATTTATCTTAATCAGTTCAACTTTTTTTACTTTCTTCTATATGTAATCTAGAGAAAGTATTGGAATTATGAAAATTTTCGACCTCCGTTTTTTGATAGATTTACACGTTTTGGGATGTCCTAACACGAATTGATAGTTTTTAGAAAATATGTGTCTGTGTGTGTGTCTGTCTGTGCGTATCACGTTTTTGTGGACGCTGTACCTCATGAACCAATGAATGAAATTTAACCAAACTTGGTATTTAGTTGTACCCTGACATAAACTGGCGCTGATTAGATTTGGGGATCAATCACTCAAAAGGTGCCGCCGTGATCGCATTTTTTATAAACTTTTAACATGGCAGTATAGCACAAAATTTCGTATAAATGTGCATAATGAGAGTTATTTTAAACTTGTGATTGTAAAATTAATATGAATTATTGATAATAGTAGTAGTTAATTAGGAAAATAATTTTGATGGAGGCATCGCGGGCATGTGAGGGCATCGCTTCCCCAAATTTTCAAGATAGGTATCTTTCGAAAGGTCTCGTCAATACCTTTAAAACGAATAGTTGAACTATAAATCTGTGATAATTTAAAACAAAGTTATAGATTTTTTTTTCACTTTTAATGAAATTTTATTTTAACGAAATTTAACCAAACTTGGTACTTAGTTGGTCCCTGATATAAACTGGTGCTGATTACATTTGGGGATGAATCGCTCAACAGGTAGCGCTGTGATGGCATTTTTTTCTAAATTTTTAGCATGACAGTATAGGACAAAATTTCGTATAAATGTACATAATGAGAGTTATTTTTAAGATGTGATTGTAAAATTAATATGAATTATTGATAACAGTAGTAGTTAACTAGGGAAAAATTCCTGTGCATGTGGGGGCGTCGCTTCCACCCTGGGGGTAAATTTTCAAGATGGGTATATCTCGAAAGGTCTCGTCAATACCTTTAAAATGAATGATTGAACTATAAATCTGTGATAATTTAAAACAAAGTTATCTTTTTTTTTTTTTTTTTTTAATACTGTTACTGAGTGAATTTGTATAGGAAAATGTAAAAGAAAGTCTTGAGGTGGCCACAACATTAATGAGGTTTCCTCTTATTTAGCAAGATGTTTTAAAAGTAGGACTCAGTATATAACGGACGCCAAGAAATAATTCTGCCAAATCTATAATACGAAAACTGAATTCAAAGGAAAAATGTCATGCATTTAATCTGTATAAATTTAATAATATCATATAGTAATCCTAATTACAAGCAAATCAGCAGCGGAAATTAAGAAGAAACCTACATCTTTTCGTACTTAAAACAAAACATAAATTAAAATAAATACCATAGGTACTTTAAGCCGCCATAATGCGACAAACAATGGTCAGCGGTAATGTATCGATTACATTTGAAAGAAATTATTTTATTACAAAAAGAGTATGTAGTTTTATGTAACATAGCAAATAACAAAACTATTACTGCGATTAAAAATGGTATTTTCTTGATTATAATTTTCTGATATTATCCACTGTGAAGTTCTATTTTAATTCAGTATTGCACACGATCTATGAAACTCTGCATAAAATAATTCATCTTATGTTTATATATTCCTTGTATGATACTTTGGAATGTCATTCTTCTCACATTTTCAATTTAAATTCATCTACTCCGCCACTTTTATTATAAATTACACATAATGTGAAATTCCCTTAGCACAATTTGGAATAATTTATTCGAACAATTTGTATTGAATGTCAGTTAAATCATGAAATATCCATAAAGCATCCCGGAACTTTTCAATTACAAATAAAGCACAAATTTATTTAACGAATATGTTTGTTTGGAAATGAAGTGTTGCAAAACTTTAGGAACAGTTTTTACGTGTTACTCTCAGAGGAATACTGTATCCGAATAGAAGGCAGTTTTTACATTGTTTATTTCTTTTATAATACTGACAATATAAAAATGAACGTTTTATAATAATAGAACGCTGTGATTATTTGAATATAGAAAATGTAAGTTTTCTAAAAAAAACGGGAATATTTTAAAACAGTTTTTTTAGAAGTGAGAAAAAAAATTATGCTGAAATTTTCAGTTAGTTGAATGCCGAATAACAGAGAGTTTACATTATTATTATTATTTTGTTTTTTCAGTTCAACATAAAATATATGATTTTTTTTCTTTTTTTTTCTCATTTTTATGCTACTTTGTTTTAGCAGGAAAATAATGTCATTTTTTATATTTTTACCAATTTTTATCTTTATACTTTACCTCTTAAAATATATCATGAAATTCCTTGATGTTTGAGAGGGCGCTTCAACGATATGTTAATGTAATTAAGATTTTGTGGTTATATATTTATATTTTTAGTCGCCTGAAAATGTAAACATTTTTATTCTTTGTTTATTAATTTACATTAATGATTGATATCTGTTTTTACATTTTTCATGTTTTGTATATTTCAATTATAATATTAATTACGTTGGTGGGCAGTATTTCATGTCAAGGATCATCTACGTATAAATTTATATACAATTTTGTACAGTTGTTCCTCAAATATAGCTTTCTTTAAACCTGTCGCTGTATAGCAGTATAGCAGTAAGTCGCTGTATAGCAGCGTACCTGTCAGATTATTCTCAACAAAATTTGACAAGCAGTAATTCATGATACGGTAAATCTACGTATACATTTTAATGCAATTCTGTGTATTTGTTCCTCAGATTTCTTCCCTAAAAACTTCGACTATCGCTGTATAGAAGAGTAATCTGCTGAGCTATTCAAACTACAAATATATAATCAACGACACTGCTCTGAAAAAAAAAATCGAGTTCTTATACCATTCTTGCTGATTCTTAAGTAAAATGATCTCATGAATCCGAATATGAATCTAATTTTGGCCAGTCACCCACCATTTTCTAGAACCACCAATACCTCCCTAATTTTTTCCCCCAATTCTTTTATGATCATGCATTTGATTTGAAGAATGAAAATGAATTAATTTAACACCTAAAAACAAAAAATATATATAAAGTTTAAAAAATAACATTAGTAACAGAATAAAAAAATATAAAATATGTACTTTATAATTTCAGTGGCCCTCAAAATTTTCACCTTGTCGCAAACGTCCATGTTTTAGAATTTTTCCAACTCTGTAGCACCTCAGAAGATATTTAACGGTTAAAAAATCCTCCCCCCTAAAAAAAAAAAAAAAAAAAAAATTAGAGCCATGAAATCACAGAAAAAGGATAAAAATAGGGTTCTGTTCCAAAAATAAACGGTAGCCGATAGGACAAAATGGGCGTGATATTCAGATTCAGGAGGTCATTTTACATAAGAATATGCTGAAATTGTGTCAGAAGCAATTTTCATGCCGACCAGTGTAATTTATGCCAAGTTGCAACTACATATAAATTTATGTGGAATTCTGAGCAGTAGTACCTGGTATACATATGAAAAAAAAAAAAAAAGTCATACACATCCAGAGACACAGAGACACACTGACACACAAACAGACAAAGACATTTTCTAAAAATGGACAAATCGTGTTCAGCATTCATCAAATCGTATAAATCCGTCGAAATCAGGAATTCGAAATTTTTTACGATTCCATTACTTTCTTCTATTGAATACAGAAGAAAGTAAAAGAGAAAATAATTATCCATGGAGCATTTCAAAGAGCTCATTCACATAACTTATTTTGATATATTATGTAAAAAGATACAACAAGAAAAACACAAAAAATAAATATCATTTTGAGTGGTCATATTCATGCGTACTAGGTTATATCAATTGAAACCATTTATATTAGACACTTGCAGAGTGCCAGTTATGTATTTTGGATAAATGTAGGACGAACTGAGAAAGAGATTAAGTTATATTTATAGTTCTCACTCCATCGATTTGTATCACGCGTAAGAAACTAATATCTGTTTTATCCTGATATGGAATTTAAACCGGTAGTAAACATAATTTTTACAAACATAAGTGTGTACACATTTATTAAGAATAAAATAGCGTAATATTTCAATAAAATCAATTTCACTATTTTTAAAAAACGCTATCTAGAAAAAATTCTTTATCTCGGTGATATGTACGAGCAGTCTGCTGATATCTCAGTCAACACAAACAGTGAAAACCTCGGTATATCTTATTTCTAAAAATAAAATAAAAAGTCATTAAAATGCTTAAGTATAATAAGTGTTTTTTTAGTTAAGTTATGTAAGTTTGTATTCAATTAATTTGTTTTGTAACAATTTGAGTTAATTTAAGTTCTACACTACCTTTCCATGTATAAAAGGGTAATTTCTGTTTCAAACAATCTGCCAAATATCGCAAAAAGTACTACACGAAACATCTTGAAACTTTAGGAGTGTAAAGAACATGTTATACCTCTTATATTTTGATAAAATGTTTGCCACAAAAATAAAAGGGGAACCAGTACAAAATTAGAAAATAAAATTAAAATGTTTAGTATCACTCTGTAAAAAGTAATGCTGAAATGCAATCTGGCTTTATCATGAGATTATGACGCTTCTTATTATATGGATATATTTTTATGAGGCTAACACACATATATTCATGGAAACATAACATTTGTTTTTTTTTTTAATTGAAAAAAAAAAAAAAAAAAAAAAAAAAAAAGAAAAAAAAAAAAGGTTTTTTTTTTACAATAACACGCAAGGTATTAAACCCAGTGCTATGCCATTTTTAAGAAGCTTGACATTCAACATTATACAAAGCATATTCTAATTAGAATGCAAAAATTATTTTTATTAAATAATTTTCAAGTGCGCGTGCGCAAGCTTTAGAGAAATTTCATTTGAATAATTTAATTTCTAAATCAATTACGCTACTGATATACAAACCCAAAACATGTATCGTCTGAATTAAGATAAAAAAAAAATCTACGTGATAGAAAGAACAGTTATTTATTTCCTCTAAAATAAATAAATAAATAAATAAACTAAAAGTCATATGACTAACATTTTTATTTTGATTCAAACAATGGTAATGCCTTTATCATTGATTTTAAATAAATACTGATAGAACCCCCTTACCATTTACCTTATATTGAGAAGAGCTGAAATTCAGTTCTTCCTATTCCGTACAACTTTTTTAGTTTACCGTTTTGGGTTTTCATAGAAGTAACTCAGTATTATTAGCTATTGCATTATGCAAATGAATTTAAAATATGCGCATGCGTAGTTAAAAGTTAATTAGTAAAGATGTTCATAGTTCTTTAGATATTTCATATTTTTGTATACTGATTGTAGTATGCTCACTGTAATATGGTACAGTCGGTAACAAAAGTGTCCGAACACTAGCAAAAATTCCTATGTAAAAAAAGTATACCTCATACGGTTTTGTTAAATAAATCCTTATCGAATCATGTTCTTACACTGACTAAGACCAGGATTCGACAAGGATTTATTTAACAAAACTGTATGAAGTGTACTTTTTTTACATGAGAATTTTTGCTAGTGTTCGGACACTTTTGTTACCGACTGTATTTCAAGATTAATGTAAATGGTTTTGCACTACAAGGAGCCTACAAGGAGAGAGACATCAATAGCGAGTCAGCTTCTAATTGGTATGTAACATGTTTTCAACGAAACTCCATATTTAAAAGTTTTTTTGATGACTTTAAAGTACTTTGCTCTAAACTATATCTAAAATAAATGTGTATTACAAAAAATAAATAAATAAATAACGTTTTAGTTGCTGATATTCAACTAACACGTGTTCGAATTTTTCTACCAAATCTCAGTTTGGTAGAAAAAATGTCTGCTGTGTGTGTGCGATGTAGCGTGATTTCTTAAGAAAAGTTATATTTCCATAAATACATGATCCTCATAAAAATTTATACAGTTAATAAGAAAGAACCTCATAATAACTTGTTAGAGATAAATCGCATTTAACGCATTACTTTTTATAGGGTGATACCAACTATTTTCATTTTTATTAATTCTTTATTTGTCTCCCTTTTGATTTCGGGGCAAAACTTTCTCGAAATGTATGAGGTATAACATGTTCTTTACACTCTTGAAGTTTATGATAATTTTTTTCAGTACTTTTTGAGATATTTGATAAAACGCCTAAAATCGAAAGTTTGCGTCCTTTATGGAGATATTGTATCTATGTAAATTTATACTTTTTAATTAACTCTTAAATGCCTTATTAAAAAAATCAATTTAAAAATGTTTCATTCATGCCTCTTTTAAATAAATCACGGAAAAAATACTTTAAAAGTCATACTTTATTTTAACTATGGTTTACAGCTAAAAAGCAATTTGTTGCCAATCGGCAAAAATGAGGCATTAGAACTTCAATATTATTCTAATAATACTTTAGAAGGCAAAATTGGGTATGTTGCCGAAAGGCAACACTCGGCATTTAGGGGTTAAAATGTGTGTATACAAGTTTTATGAAAATAAATATTTATAGGAATTAATTTTAATTAATTAAAAGTATTACTACATAAAGCAATTTCTAATTTAATATGGAAGATAGAATGAATTAATACACCTTATATTTAGTTTTTTGTAGTAGTTAATACTTTAAAATTGTATTGTGAAATGTTTAAATGTTAAAAACAAACATACAGTTTTCTTTACATTACTTTTCTAATTAAATGCAAATTTAAATCTGGAATAGAATATACAATTACATGCATTTAAGCGTTCAGAACAAAATGTCATTTAAAGGACAAAAGTTTATCCAACTACAATCTCATTACTTTTCGTTACGATCCGAAAACTAGAAATCTAATTAAACAAGCAAACAAGTCGATTTTTAATTACATTGTCTTCCCACAGGATTATCCAAATAGCGACAATATTTACTTGGATCTCTTAGAAAAAATAGATAGTATACTTTGGATTCTTCAATCGTATGCTATATTATTCTTACAGAATTTACTTAAATATAATAATAATAATTAAAAAAAGATCTATTAGATGACACAAATAAAAGTGACAAATAATGTTGGTAATATATATATCTATATATATATTTAAACGGGGGATAATAGCAAGTCATATTATTTTGACATTGTATTTTTGCTAGATATGAAGTTAAAATATACCTTTTCTATCTACGAAATTCTTAGAAAAACTGAATATATGTACGATACATATATATTTTACGTTTTAATATATGTTTTTTCTTTTTTTTTCAATAATCGTACTTTTAAGGAAATTTATATACCTGAATAAGTGTAACCGTTACATATATATATACATATATATATATATATATATATATATATATATATACTCCATACATAAGTGTACCTAAAGATTCCAATAACACGTCATACTCATTCATTTTTTCTTATATACATAAGCATATTTTAATTAAAAAAACTCATATAAATAATAAAGATTTGTACAACATTTGTAAATCACATATGAATAAACATAATTGTATTTAAATAAAATGCAAATTCCTTTTTTTAAATAATAAATACAAAACAGTAATATGACATGTATGGATTAAACTGTGGCATTATTCCAAAATAATGATAATAATAATAATTCAAAACATCCCAGGGTTACAATCGATTGGTGTAAAATGTATCACAAGTAATGGAATTAAACAATGTCAGCTCTAAATTTTAACTTTAAAAAATGATGAAAATTAAGATATTTCTAAAATGCAGTCATAAACTTAGAACAAAAAAAAAAAAAAATAATAATAATAATAATAATAATTATAATAATAAAAATAAATAACATACTGTGCAAATATTTAAAATCTATCTTTAATGGGGGAAAGTGCGTGAAACAAGTATTGCAGAAAAGCTACAGAAAGAAAGAGAAAAAAAAATTCATAGATAGTTATTATTATTATTATTATTATTATTACAATAAATCGAAAAACAGTTACTTTAAAGCTATATGATAGATGACTTTTTTTTTTTTTTTTTTTTTTAATAATGCTTTATACGAAATTTGTATTTTTACAGAACGTAAATCAGTATTTTTTACTGAAATATGTAATATTATTTGTTTCATTTATAGCCGTTTGATAAAAATTTAGTATGTATTTAATGTACTAATTCAAATTTAAATTAATTTGTTTAAGTGGATACGAGAAATAAAAATTGTAGTATAAGGTACTTTAATATCTAAAACTTTTGTTGTGTCTATTTATTTATTTATTTTTTAATGCAAGAAGTAATTTATATTGAAATTTTAAAACCAACAACTGTACGGAAAATATACTATTCTCCTTTTCTTTGGTTTTTACATTTAATATAAAGAATTAGCTTAATCTTTTTTTTTTCGTTTTTAAAAAACAAAATTGTATATATTTAGAAAGAAAACGAGACACTTTTTTTTCTATTTAAGTAATTTTTTCTACAGATTCTTTTTAATACCGTTACTCTTTATCTTAAATTTTCACCTATATTCATCGTAGAAGAAACCACAATTTCTCTTCGAAATAAAAGCGAAACAAATAAATTGACTTTTATACAAAAATAAATAAATAAATAAATAAAAATAAGGCAGCTTTACTTTTTCCTTCCTTTAATTAAAATCTATATTAATAAAAGAAAAATGAAATTAGCTTTGAAAGATTATTGTTAGCATTACACAGTTATTGGTTAATTTTAAAAATAAGAATTTTTATAAAAACAACTTTTTTTTTTCTTTTAAGCAAAATTTTAATAGAATATATATGTAAAATCTCTTTGGTAAAAAAAAAAAAAAAAAAAAAAAAAAAAAAAACGGATTTAAAGTTTTCCACATCAAAATATAACAATATAAAATGTAATATTTTGAACAAATGTAATTCTGAAATTTTCTTTTAATTAATTAACAAATAAAATACATAAAAAAAATAATAAAGTAATCTCTAGTTTGCATATATTATAAAATATAACTTAATAGAAAATTAAAAATAATAATTCTTATTAAAATATCTTACTGAATATTTGAGTAACTGAATTCACATTCAATAATCAATTAATTCATTACGATAAGGAAACAAAAATAAGCATAAAAAAGGAGAATATATAAATAAGCTAGCTTAAAGTTTACTATAATAATAACAAAAGTAAAGCTTTTTTTATTATTAAATTATTTTTACTTATTTTTATTAAAAATAATGCACACAAATTTAGGAATTTTTTAAACAAAAAATAAATATAATTCATTTGTCTCCCAGATTTTCATTAATAACAATAACAATAATAATAACAAAAAATCTAAGCAATTTCATTAAGCTGAAAGTGAAGCCACGTCGAATATTAATTCAAATAATTTCCTTTTTATTAATATTTAATATTAAAGAGTGCATAGGTTTGTTATTTTCTAATTTAATTTTAACAAAATGTTACATTTGGAACAGTCTGTCAAATGTAATCTTAATATTATATTAAAATTAATATTACATTAAAATAAAATTATATTAATAAAATTATTATATTATTAAAATATAATTATATTAAAAAAATAAAATGAATTTATATTAAAATTAATAATTCCAAATTCAATATGCTTCCCCCTCGACTTCTTTGTAACGGTAGATTGTATGTTCTTAGTAAACACACCAGACTATTACATTAGTTTTAACATTACTTTTCATTTGTGAGTCGATGAGTGCAATGTGAGTTGTTATGTTTGTTTTACCTGTGAATTGTTGTACAACATTTTTGCATGAATATATATTACAGAGTACAGAAGTATTTATAATAGGATATTTTTTATTTAAATTGCTTTGTGTATAACATAGCATTTATTATCGTAATATACCTCGATTAGTAAATCAATATTTCCGCATTTTGCTATTGTGAACAATTATTATTTTTTCTGTTTTTTCAGTTCTACATTAACGTTTCCATCATCTGTAAACAAGAAATCCTGTTAACTCCGATCTATCCCAGTGCTATTTGCGTTTGAAAATCACGATGCACTGCAAAAACTGGTCACATCCTAAGACTGTCGAGTTTTAAAACGTATTATCCCCATATCTGTCAGATAGCGACCCTGCTCTACCCGACTAAAGCAGCATACTTGTTGATTAGCTTAGTATTATCGTGCTTTCTCTCGCCTTCTATGACTATATATATAAATATACATATATATATATACTAAATGTCGTTTATCTTTAACAACGGCGAAGTTTGTTGAACATTTACATTCTAATCAATCTAGGAAAGGAAAAATGACCTAAGGACGTAGAAAAGGAGCAAAGCCAAAGTTCAAGGGTAATATAAAATAACTTTCTAATGTCACAATATTATTTCATTGCACAATAGCATCTTAGTTACCATCTTATTTACCATATTAGGATTATTTAATCAAATTTTATTAATTTAATAACATGCGTAAGACGATTCAACAGTTTTTAGCGATGTTTTCAGTTAAGTTTGTTTACAATTAGAATGAATACCCACTGTATTAAAAGATATCTCGTGATTAATGAACTTGGGACCGTTTGTGGTACATTTTCATAAATTTCCAGAGTTATTTTATTTTATCTTGTTCTGTTCTATTTTATTTTGTTTTTTGTTGTGATATCACTTTTTTTTTTTTTTTTTTTTTTTTTTACTTTATTAGTTATTTCTTTTATCAGATAGCAGAAATCAAATATTTATAAATAAATAATAATTGAATAAAACATTTTGTGTATTTGCAACCCTAAAAATACTATATTCACATTGTTTTCATCTAAAATTAAATTCTGGTCCGTTGGAAAACTGGCCAATTCCAAAATAAGTTGTGAAATGGATAGATTAAAAAAAAAGAAAAAAAAAAAGAATAATTCCCTCCCATCGCGTTAGACCGTGGCCCATATGCTAAAAATGTCATTTAAAAACAAGTTCATTTCAACTTTCCTTGGGCAATCTCAAAATCTTGGTAATATATTCTTTTTAATTTAGGTAATGAAAATATGAAATGTTCTGGAAGTAAATTTTGCACATAAATTTGGAAAATTGATTCCAATTTGAAGGAACTGAATTTACATTTACGATGTTGGTTTATAGCTGTGCGCAATATATTCCTGTAACATTGTTATTCGTTGAATAAATTTTAAATTAACTTGCACACAAGTGCTGAAATTATATTCCTGAAAAAAAAAAAAAAAATGCTAAAAGAAGTAAAATATTAATAAATAGTTGATCTGCAGATCAGAAGCCTCAACGTGCTATTTTCATCACTCAGTATTCAATAGATCATTGGTAATATTTATTTACACCATAATATATATATTATTATCATCATAAATTTCAACATTTATCAGTCCACTGCAGTATGAAAGCCTCTTTTAGGTGATTCTAATCTGCCTTGTTTTCTGTTATATCTCTCCAACGACACATTGTTGTCTTTCTCGGTCTTTTGTTGTATCGCGGTATCGAAAATAGGGCTGGTGGTCCATCTATCATCATTTCTCCTGGAAAAGTGCCCAGCCTAGCTCCATTTTAACTTACTTCTAGAAATGACATTGGTTTTCTCCCTAATCTAATACAAGTGTTTCTCTTTCTTTCTCTTCGGGTGAGTCCTAATATGCATCTCTCACTCTTTATATATTTATATATATGTATATATAATAAATTTAAATTATGATAAGTGATGATATGAAAGTGAAATGTAAAAAAAAAATATTTAACAATGTTAATAAACAAGAAAATTAGTTAAAGTTAAACACTATTCAAGAGAAAAAATTAAATTATGCTGTGCTTTCTTCTTTAATTTACTAAATATATTATTGTTTTTGTATATAATTCAGCGCTGCTTTTACCGCCTTTTTTATACAAATTATATTTTGTCATTTATATTTAATTTAATTTATATGTATATATATATATATATATATATATATATATATATATATATATGAAGACTCGCTATACAAACAGATACATTTCTAACGGAGGCTACCGCCCCCCCCATTCAACTTTCCGCTGTCTATCTCTCTCTCTCTGCCTCTCTCCCTATACATATATATATATATATATATATTCCTAATAACAGCCTTCTATTAATTCCTTATAAATAGAAGGCTATTAGATTATTTGATAAATAATCTTGTACCAAACTATGATTTGGTAAAGGTATTTAAATCAAAATTACATGTATCAAATTTCATACAAAAAGATTACCCTGTGTAACCCTGTAAATTAATAATCAGTTCTATGCCCACAATTTTCCACACAAAAATACGCTTTTAAAAATTCTAATAACATTTCATATTATTTAATGCAACCATGTTAAAACACATTTTTAATACATGCTGTCTATAGACCATAATGGTACGATATTCTTTTGTGTTCCTGAAAAGAGCCACCGTTATTATATACGCCAAAGAAATAGTAAACCTAATTAATTACAACTCACTTATATTTCAACCTAATTTGACATCATTTGAATGATTACAGAATGTCATCGGAATTATTTTGTGTGGTCCCGTTAATAAATTTAGCTTATACATACCTCCTTTTTTTTGCACATAAGTTCTAATGTTATGAAATTCTTTTGCTTTCTCTGTAAAAGAACACCAGCAAAAACATTTCAACTTATTTTATGTTTTTTTTTAAATAAATGTTTTAAATTTGACAAAATTTGGATGATTACATGACATTGTCAGAATAATTTGTTAGGTCCTGTACATTAAATATGAAGCCTAAGCACACATATCTAAGTGATCAATATTAAGTATTAAATATTTGTATATATATATATATATTTCACTGTTCTCGAAAACGGTAAATCGGACAGTCACGTGAATTAAAACAAAGGTGCCCTCCGAAGGGTCACTATGCACATCGAAGGCAGATTTTCGAATTTTCGATTAGTTTTCTTTTAATTAATAAAAATATGAAAATAAAACTTCCCATTTCTATAATGACGCAGATGGAGAATCTTAGGAGAGATTTGATTGGTTTATTTGATTTTCATTGATTTGAGTGTATTTACACTGAACTAGAGCTACGTTATGAGGAATTACGAAAGATTTGATTGGTTTATTTGATTTTCATTGCTTTCCGTGTATTTTACGTTAAGCTAGAGCTATGTTTTGAGGAGTTACAAGCGATTTGATTGGTTAATATTGGTGATTTTCATTGATTTGAGTGTATTTTACATTGAACTACATTTACGTTATGCGGAATTACGGGAGATTTGATTGGTTTATTTCATTTTCATAGATTTGAGTGTATTTAAAGGGGTTACATCCAGTTGTAATTTTCAAAAAATCGATTTTTTTTTTTTTTTTTTTTTTTTTTTTTTTTTTTTTTTTTACATATTTTGAATGTACATATATTTGATAATATTAACAGGGAAGAGGTGCCGCTCACCGCTCTAGGAGCAGTGTCGAGCGATTCCAGCTATGCTAGGCCCCTCTTCCGGAGTTTATTTAAACTCTAAAAAAAAAAAAAAAAAAAAAAAAAAAAAAAAAAAAAATTACAAAAGCCGCTAGAGACAGGTCTCCCACACGACAAGGAGCGGCATGTTCTATGCTGGTGGAAAAGTGAAAAAAAAAAAAAAATTACAAAAGCCGCTAGAGACAGGTCTCCCACACGACAAGGAGCGGCATGTTCAATGCTGGTGGAAAAGTGACAAGAGTCTTAAGGCTTGTAAAAGTGACAAGCAAGTAGAGCAAGGCAGAGCAAGCAGAGCAAGTGGCTTAAAGCAAGAGCAAGCAGATGTGAGATTAATCTGTGAGATTAGTCATATTCATAAGGAATTCAAATATATTATTTAGTTTAGAAAGCAGGCTTTTTCTATTGAGGATATTAAACAGCCAATCGGCTGGCCTGGGAGTGGGATTTCTTAAGTGAAAGGCAGAAGTTAAACTACAGTAGTAATAATAGTGATTAGGAGTTCCCTCCTCCCCGCAAGGACACAGAGGAGAGCGTCGGCAATGAAATCTGTATAAATAGGATGGAAATGGGCCATGACTTGTCAGAAAAGCAGTCACGGCGGGGGAAAGACACAAAGAATTTAAGTTTACGTGTGGGATGAGATTAAAGGTGTATCTTCCCTTTGGAGAAGTATCCCACAGTTTCTGCCAATCTCTAAGTAATTGTTGTTTTAATACTTGTTTAACGTATGAGGGAGGGGCAGGGAGTGAAAAATCTATTGAGTTGTTTTCGGTGGCTGCCTTGGCCAGTGAATCAGCAAGTTCATTGCCGAGAACTCCCCTGTGGGCAGAAACATGTGCCAGGGAAAGATGTTTAGCCAGATTAATAAGTTTTGATTTAATTGAGATAACCTGTGGATGTTTACTCCTGTGGCGAGCAATGGCTAGAAGACCTGACAGACTGTCACTGAAAATATTATGGGAGGGATAGTTATTAATATTAGTCATAACCCAGTCTATGGCCATTTGGATCGCGAATAATTCCGCTTGGAAAACAGAGTTATAGTTGGCCAGTCTGCCCGCCCACTGATGGACAACCGAACCATCGGTCATCACACAAAAGGCCGCACCCACACCGTGGTCCGTTTTGGAGCCATCAGTGTAGATAGCCACAGGAGCAGAAGGAGAAAAGCTATTTTTGTTACAATTTACTATTTGTGAAGCAACATCTTTGCCGGGATGAATATTCCAACTATTGACTGTGGGTTGTATTTCTGTGTTTGGAAAAAGGGTTTTTGCCAAAGAAATATTTTTTAATTGAAGAATGTTTGTTTTTAAGTACGTCTGTTGAAGCTGAAGATGGACGTGGGGAATGCCCGTAACAGCAGTGAGGGCGTCAGTGGAGATTGTTCTATATCCTCTTGATAACTGGAGGAGGAAGTTCCTCTGGATTGAGTTTAAGTTTGTCTGAGCAGCAACCGACAGGTTACCCCCCCAAATGCCAGCCCCGTAAGTTAATATTTTTTCTATTATTGTTGAGTACCATATTTTAAGAAAGGAGGTGGAGATTCCCCACCTCCTTCCAACCATTTTAGCTGCATTGTGATAGTGTGTGAGAGTTTTCAATTTAAGTTCTTTAATGTGGGCTAGCCATTTGAGACCCCTGTCGACCGTGATGCCAAGGACCTTGATATGAGGAACATGTCTGACACTGACGCCGTCAATTCTCATCACAGGCATTCTTTTCAATTGTCTTGGGTGAGAGAATGTTAAGGCCTGTGTTTTACCTGGGGAGAGAGATAGATCTAGTTGTTTTAGAAGACTATTGAAAAGAGAGAGAGCCTCCTGGGCCTGAACCTCCAGATCTTTTCTAATTCTGCCCGAGAGAAGTAACGAGAAATCATCTGCGTATGCGTAAGTTTTGAAACCCCCAGAGTTCATGCGCAGCAGGATTTTGTTTGCTATTTGATAATATTGTCTGAAAATTTCATATCGATCCGGCAATTAGTTTCGCAGAAATTTGTATATTTGTAAAGACGTCTCCGAGCTTTTTAAAGTAGGCGGAGCGTAAACCAGAGTAGCAGCTGTTTTTCATTATCCCTATGCCCTTGTCCATGCTTTTCATAATGTTTTGCTTCTTAGAATAAGAATATAAAAGGTTTATCTTATATCTGAGAGCTATATTTAGAAATTTTAGGTATACAGTAAGTAAATATCGTCAGTTTAAAGTGAACTGCCACTGATCGATAAATTAACTGCCTATTATGGATTAGCAATAAGAAGACACTGTGATTCTGTTGGAAATATGTCTAATGCCATTTGGGCTTCTTATTATCATAATTGCTCCACTGACGACAATCCTCAACATGGTAAATGCCCGACTGAAGAAGACTCATGGTGTTCTTGGCAGAAAGCACGAGCCTTGGACACATTATCAAGCTACAAACTTGATTATCAACCCTTACCGCCTGATGTTGCTGAAGCTATACTTCCAATTTACGTAGATCTGAGTAATGAAAAATTATTAGAAAGATGCGTTGGTGGTTTCACGCAAAATAATAATGAAAGTTATAATCACCTGATATGGAAAATAACTCCAAAAATAATCCCATGTGGCTCTAAGATCGTTGAAATTGCTGCTTATCTTGCTGCCGGCATGTTTAATGAAAGAAAAACATCTCTTCTATACTTCATGAACGCAATGGGACTATCGCTTGTGCCTAATGCCCATGCCTATGTAGAAAAAGAGGACGCAGAGCGCATCTTGATCTCTGACGCACGAGCGCAAGGGAGCACGCGCGAGGGGAGAATGTCACGTAGACAACAACAGTTGGCTGTACTAGAAGCAAATGATGAAGCAGAGGGTTCCTCTTATGGTCCTGGAATTGGTGACTCGATGTAAGTAGGAAAAAATAATTTTTAACTTAGTTTAAATGGTTCCCAAAACTTTAAACGCGTTTATCTCGAAACGGTGTTTTCAAAGTCGGTGAGCAAAATTTCTCCGAAACGGCTGGACCGATTGACTTGAAATTTCGACACAATTTTCTTAGATATTTTTGTCAGGTAATGATCGTAGGAATAAGGTTTCTGATAATAATTTCGATTTTTTCAGCCACTTTCAAGTGTAAATTTTCATGAAAAAAACGATTTTTTTGGGGGGGAAGCCGCCATTTCGTCAAATATCAAAATTTTGACTATTCCTACGATCATTACCTGTATTCATCTATCCTAAAAATAAATCTTTTGGTTTTTTTCATTTCAGATAATTTGGATCAGAGATATCTTGCTCACCGCCAGACACCTTTTTGTGGAAGTCCTCTAGGAGATCTACTACAGGAACAGCGGAACCCAATATTTTTGCAAACTCATCACGGATCCTTAACATACATTAAATTTGCTATATGTATATGTATTGTATATATTTCTTTAATAAAAGGCCTCTTCACAAAAAATTCACAAAAAACACGTTTTTTCGTGCATACAACTGTATGTAACCCCTTAACGTAGAACTAGAGCTACGTTATCAGGAATTACGGGAGATTTGATTGGTTTATTTGATTTTCATTGATTTGAGTATATTTTACGTTGAACTAGAGCTACGTTATGAGGAATTACGCGAGACTTGTTTGGTTTATTTGATTTTCATTGATTTGAGGTAGGGGTGTCCAGTGATGTTTATTTAGTTTTAACATGCTTGACAGTGATTGCTGCGAAAAGGAGTTTCGTGCGTTTTCAGATTCATGCACAGCAGGGTAGGGGTGTCCAGTGATTTGTTTTTCGTGTTAAGATGCGTGATAGTGATTCCTGCGAAAAGGAGTTTCATGCATTTTCAGATTCATGCACAGCGAGGTCGGAGGGCCCATTGATGTTTTGGTTTCAACATGCGTGATAGTGATTGCCGCGGAACCGATTTTCGTGTGTTTTTAAATTCATGCACAGCGGGGTAGGGGTGTCCAGTGATTTTTTTTTTTTTTTAACATGCGTGATAGTGATTGCCGCTGAACCGATTTACGTGCGTTTCCAGATTCATGCACAGCTAGGTAATTGTGTCCAGTGACGTTTCTTTGTTTTAACATGCGTAATAGTGATTGCCGCGGAACCGAATTTTTTGTGTTCTGAGATTCATGCACAGGGATATAGGGCCGTTTAGTGATTTTTTTTTTCATGTGTGTGAAGCGTAGATACGTGCGTTATAGTGATTGCTGCGAAAACGACTTACGTGCGTTCTCTGATTCGACCATACATCGAATAGTGACTTTTACTGTACAAGTAACAGCTTCAACTGATTCCAGAATATTCGAAGAATTAACATTTCTATTTGACTGTTTTTGAGAATATTCGTTTTAATAATAGTTTTGTTGAACAGATTCGAGAAGTTAAAAAAAAAAATGTTTTCTATTGCCAAGGAGATCCTATTCTAAAACTGTGAGGAAAATAGTCGCCAATCGAAATATATTTATTTAAACGTTTCAATTATTCAATAAAAACGAAATCTTTTAAATATAGTGCCCGGCGACGCGGGTGAAGCCTGCTAGTTTAATTTACATGGAAAACATCAATTTAAGCGTATCAATAATGTGCGCTAATTTCATTTCGTTGAATGCAAAGTAACGAAGTAAAAATTCGCTTAAACAAAATTCACACCATACGCCGTAATGATAAGAAAAATGTTTTGTGTACCTGTACACGATCCATAAATAATCTAGATTAAAAAAAAATACACAGCTATTTCTATACAGAGCCTGAACAAGTATATGAATTTGCAAGTCAATCGGTAGATTTTTGCTGCCGCTATCACGGTACTTACAAATTCTGTCTATAGGCCGTAATAATAAGAAAAACTTTGGTGTGTCCCTGTACTTGAACTACAAATGGAATGCACACCTGAAACTATACAGCTAATTCTGTGTGGTTCATAAACATATGTACTAAATTCCAGGTCAATAGCATGATTTTTGCAGCCGCTATCACGAAACAGTCAGACACACAAACAGAACAGAAAATATTTTTAAATCTCCACATGGAGACTTCGACTTTCGCCTACAATTTAATTTCCTTTCAGAATAAAACTTACTGTGTAACACATTCTACAGTAACATTTGCTGTTGTATAAAGGTAATTTGAACAGTTAATTAATCAGACGCGAATGGGTAGATATTTTTCTTTCACGATTATTTAAATTTTCCATTGATCAGAACACAGTCTCAATTTAGCCCAGCTTATTTGAGAAAAACACGTCACCTTTGTATGTATCGCATCAGCGATGTGCAAACAAAAATCAATTTCTTCTGATATTATATTATCTGTAATATTTCTACTTAAAAATATAGGGAAAAAAGAGTGATAACAGAATTCGATCATAAAGATGTAAAATTAAAATTTTTTTATTGTAACCGTAACTTTAAACAGGTTGAACTTCTTTATTTATATATTGCTGGTTCTATGTAACGCAATTACACCTTATGATGCTATTGTTATAATGGCGAAAAGCTTTGTGTAGTTTTAAATAAAAATATTTTATCTACGTGTTTTAAAGTGGTTTGTTACCTTTTATATAATTCTTAAAATATTTATCTAAAACAACTTTGAATATACTATACTTTTTTTTTCTAAGTTACAATATTTAATAATTTTAGAATACCCTTATTATAAGTTATAAACCCAGCATTTCAACACGTTTAAAAAAATTAGATTTCATAATGTAAAAAACGTGCTTATACTTTTAAATTTTTAATTTTTAGATTAATTAAAAATATTTCAAAATATATGTTTTTACTTGTTCATTAAAAATTGATATATAATCGTATAATATGTTACTGAAACGAAGTATTGCATAAAAACAGTCTATTAAATAAAAAGAAAAAAAATACCTCCTCACATTTTGATATAAAAGTGTATACTGCTATGTGATTACTAAGCTCATTTTAAAAGTACATGTAAGGAAAATTCCTAAGGGACGCGGTTGAATATATGGTATATATGGAAATGCAAATGGATATGCATGTTATAGTCTCTGTTACATTGTTATTGCACGCATTATTTTTCTTATAGTAAGATTTATTATGGTGAAAGAAAATAAATAATGATTTAGTTTCCTTTATCTATCGAAATACCTTTGGAATATTATATAGGTTTACTTACCGATCGTGGAATCATAAATAATTTTTTGATACATGCAGTAAAGAAATGCATAATTTATAACTACACATATAGGTTGATAATGTAGTTTAAAAATAAGTAATAACTAAAGTTTATCAGCAGCATTTTTATTTCCGTACATCATGTTATACCTTCAAGGCATATACTCATTTATATATCTTTGTTATTTTAAGAATATGCAATTTGTATAAATTTACAAACATGTATAACATTTTCTATAAAGCATTCATTTAATTATAAGTATCTGAATTATATTCCATCATTGATTTATGTAACAATTTCAGCCACATATAAGTATATTTAAATGTAATCGTATGATATATATATATATATATTTAGGAATGTAATTTGAAATATATATATATATATATATATATATATATATATATATATATATATATATATATATACTGAAATTATTAATATAAAGTAACAATTTCGCTTACCTAATTTACAAAGAAATGCTACGAAACAGAAAAAAAGAATAATAATGCAAAACATTAAATGAATTCAGGCAAACACATAAAAAAAAAAAAAAAATAAAAAAAAAATAAAACGAAAGCGGATAGAAACTAAAAATTTAACACTCCACCCCAAAGGGAATAATCTGGTGTGTCACCCACACGACTTTCTCTTACCCTGAAATTTAATACTATAAATACAGGTTGTTGATTAAAAGGTAAGATAACAAGTACTGTAATGTAAACCTGCGTTAAACAATTCATATTAGGCTTCTGAAGAGATTTATATGATAATTAGTTCTGTGTGAGGGGGGCTACTGCCCCCCTGAACCCCCCGTTTCATTAATGCACCTACATTTATATAGAATTTAATTCGGTTATTAAAAAATAATTCTGTTTTTAAAAAATAATTTAATAATATTATTATTTAAATAAATTATCTTTTATGATAATGCAGCCTATTTCCATATTAGAGAAGTAGTATAACACCAAATATCCAAAAAAAGCCCATTTTATTCTCAATATATATAAAAAAAAAAAAAAAAAAAAAAAAAAAAAACGATTTTTTTTCTAAAAAATCGATAACTTTGTTTTAAATTATCGCATATCGATGGTTCAACCATTCGTTTTAAAGGTATTCGCGAGCTCTTTTGAAAGATTTCCATCATGAAAATTTACTCCCCTCGAGGGGGGACTTCCCTCCAGGGGGGAGGCGAGGCTCCTACATACACAAAATTTTTTTACCAGTTAACTATCTCTATTACAAAAAATATATGTTCGTTTCATTTGGTTTAGTGCAGTCTATAGACGTTAAACTCTACTTACCTGCAATTTCCCCCATAGACGTAATGTATTAGAATTCTCTTGATTGTCCCTGTACACGAACCATTTGTTTGATCTTAACGAAAAGCTTACTGTAGCATCCCTATATGATACACATTTAGAATACCAAGTTTGAACTTTCTGCCATAATTTGTTTTTGAGATATGCTGATAACAGACAGACACACAGACCGACACACAGTCATACACACAGACCATTTGCTAAAAACATGATTTTCGTATTCAGGGGACCTCAAAACATGTAAATATATCAAAATCCCGCGTTCGAAAATTTAACCCAAAAACAATACTTTCTCTACCTTATGGGTAAGAGAAAGAAAAAAAAAAAAAAGAAATGAGACCATCGTTACATTGTCAGAGGAACTCCATAATGCAGTAAAATATCTCAGGAGGTACTTGTAAAATCAAAATTTAGATTTAGTAATTTAAAATATATTTTTAAACAATTCCCGCTTATTTACTAAAATAATCCTCATGATGCATGTTTATTCGAAATTAAGATATATACTCTATGTTTAAACCTGCTGTCATTGTCGAATAACTTACGAAATTTTAAAAGCAGAATATTAATTTTCAATAATATTCATAGCAGTATTATAAGTTATATTTCAAAATTGGTCCCCCATTATTACAGAGAAAGTAATCCTTATCCTACACGTTTAAGTGGAAATTTGCGATATTCTTTCACGTTAAGAGAATCGTTATTATATTTTCAAAATCACTACGATTAAATTTATCTTCATAAAACACTTTAATGTGAAATTTTGCTCTATTTTCTCATGTTTAAAAATAATATTAAATTTCGAACTGTTTGTGAAGTTTTTTTTAATTAGAAATTTGGAATAAACTAACAGTGCTTACGATAAACAAAATGCAAGGTTTAACTTTTAATTTATACTGTTATGGTTGTGAACTATATTTTACTTTCATAAGCTTAATTCAGCAAGTATGCACTATGATTAAAACACACTTTACGTTTATGTTCATACTGAATATAATGGTGTGCATTTATACGGAAATAAACGAGATATCAAGGCAAGTATCTAAATACAGGAATTTTGCTGAAAAAAGATGACCTATTATTTTTTTTTCCAATAACACCAACATTTAAAGTAAATGTATTTATTTAAGAAATTTTTAAGTATTAATTGTATATATTTTCTCTTTAAGTAGCATTAAATATCATGAGTTCAATCATAAATTAATTTAAAATCGGTCGTCTTTAAATAATAAGTTCCAAATAATATACAATGGAAACTAATTTTCGTATATAAGTCTAATGTAAGAGAAACAATATTATTTACATGACGCAGCATATAACTCTGACAGTTATGACTCCGTGTCAGCATTTCATCACGATAATACGTATGCTACTGTTTTGTGGCATAAATATATGGATAATCTTCATGTGTTTGTCAAATATATATAGAGTATCACGACTTATTACACAAATTTTTCAATTGTAATTCAAATGTTTCGGAATAATGCTTTATATTTAATTCAGTTGGAATTGAACTAAATTAATCAAGAAATTTGGTCCTTTTTTTTCATTTATATTAAAAATAAATAATTCAAACAAACAAACAGACAAAAATAATAATAATAGTTACTAAAAAAAAAAAAAAAAAATTATATTAACTAAATTTTGCATTATATTTTCAAAAGGGAAAAAAATTAAAATGTTTTTATTTTTAAGTACGGCGTCTATAAAAACAATTACTAATATTTTTAATGCAATTAATATTTGTATAGAAAACAATTTAGAAGTTTTGCCCAAAATCATAAATTAAAAAAAATGAATACATAAATTAATCTAAAAAAATATGCAAAGTGTTTATATATGTATATCACATTTAGCAGCCAAATCATTTCAACCATTGTTATAAATGTGTCTAGGTACAGAAAAGGAGCTACCATTTACAGTGGCAACCTCAAAAAAAAAAAAAAAAAAAAAAAACAGTTGCTTTAAATATCCTATGGTATTGAAAAAAAAAAAAATGAATTACACAGATGTAGATAATTATCGATATAGAATGAAAAGCAAGTCATTTACGTGTATTTTAAAAACACAAAACTTAACACTCGCATTTCTTTGTTATTGATTACCGGCACTGTGATATGGCGAAACGATTTTAGAACGAAAAAAAAATTATTTATCACAGTATACCTTTTTTTTCGATGTTAAAATTTCTCTCCGTCCGCTACAATGAACATCTGGATCCTTGTTTGAAATTTAAGTGGTACAGTCGTGGAAAAAATCAGCACGTGGAAAGCAGCACTCGATGTAAGTCCGTTGCTAATGAATGCACAAAAATGTAATAGGTATCACCAACACTGATTGTTTCAACGGTAATTTCTCCATTTTTATTTTATATTTGAATTTCTGAGATCGCGACAACGTGAAAAAGTATATTGGTTGTATATTTTGCTTACTTTTTCACAGTGTTATTAACGTTCAAAATTTGAAGGTGCTAATGTTAAATACACATTTCAAACTTTTATTAATATCTTCACAAAAAATAACTTCATATATATATATTTATTTATTTATTTATTTATTTTACGAGATACAGTGAAGAAACCCAAACATATTCCATCATTACTTTTAATTCTGAAAAATATTTTTATTTTTTATTTACGAGTCAAATTATATAACAACAACGTCTAACGTAAAGAAATGAAACAAAAATGATGATTTTTGGACATTAGTGTTAGCATCAAGAATTCCTGTTTTCTAAGGCCCCCGCCTTTCATCGTTCTTCAAAACAAAACAATACAGAAAAGAGAAGTAAATGGGACTTTGAGCATTTTTGTTAAACCCTTATTTTACGTTGACAAATATATGCAGTAGTGGTATTTACTTCATCGATTACTGGTGATAACTTTTGAATCCTTTAAATGAACACTAGAAGAAAAAAAAACAAATAGGCGGGGTTTTTGAAATAGAAAAATAGGTTGAATGTAAAAACTGTCATTCAGAAAAAAACGAATGGAATTGGAATGCAAGACAGACTTGTAAAATCGTTCTTAACTACCGTTATAGTTAAAGGCTTAATCTTTTACTTCATACATTGCTTTATTTATTTTTTATTTTTTTGTAAGTGGGGAGGTTTGTTATTTTAAGGATACTTTAGTCTTTAAAATTTTATAAATATATTTTAACTATATATGTTCTTTGAAATATACTTTAACTTTTGTATATATTTTAACACTTTTACGACCGCAGGATTTTGTGATTTTGACAGTAAGGTCCGCCTACAGCCTGATTCTCTCAAAATAAAATGTTTCAGAACAAATTTTCTGTATTCACAATTCTATCAAAAATGAATATGCATTATAATTATATTCTTTATATATGTTTCTATCCATCCGTAGTATATTTTATTGCAAAAATATGAACACTGGGTACATACTTAAGAAATAAGTAACACTCAAATTACGAAAGAAACGCCCACTGATTGAGTTACAGATTTTCAAATGACGTGAATCTATGTTAGCAGTCGCAAAAGCGCTAATTAAGAAATTATATTTTCATACAAATTATAAAAAAAATCTTACAGTTCCAAAGAATTCAACTGACCCAAAACTAGTAAGTGCGGTTGAAATTGTTTAATATTTACTTCATGAAATCTTACAATAATTCATCCGAAAAGATTTAGTTTATGCGTTGTTGTATGTATATATATAGTTATAGTATGTCAATTCCTATATTATGTCACACGTACGAAAGAAAATTTAAGCTTTATTGGTGATCAGTATATCCAAGATAGGGGCAAATCCACGAGAAATGTTACGTCAGACACGCACAGAGATATCTCTGCTTCCAACAGTATTTTTTTAACAACAATCACTAACATTTTTAATCACAATTACAGCAGTTAATATGCCATTAATGTTTTTGAATGGTGATAGAAGATGGTGCAAAAAAAGAGGAAATACCTTCCTTAAGTGTGACTGATGTTGCCTTCTTCCATGGAATCACATATAGACACCTTTTAATCAAAAAATATTGCACTTTTTTAAAGAGTATTGTCTGACCAATGGTAAGGGTAATGTATTTAAATATATCTAAAATTACCTAAATAATCTGGTGTGTCACTCACACGACTTTCTCTTACCCTGAAATTTAATACTATAAATACAGGTTCGAGATTAAGTGGTAACATAACGAGTACCGTTATATAAACCTATGTTAAACAATTCAAATTAAGCTTCGGAAGGGTTTTATATGATAATTAGTTCTGTGTGAGGGGGGCTACGGCCCCCTCAACACCCCGTTTCATTAATGATCCTAAAACAACGAATGCAGAATAGAATGTTCTTAAAATTTATAAAGATGACTCGCCTCATTGTCACACTTAAAACATAATTTTTAATTTCACGGACACATTACGATGATACACAGCACACAAAAGAAATAACTATTTACAAAAGAAATGAAACTGATAAGTTTTAACATTTTTTGGTTAAACGGCTAGAGAGCCACTGCTACATATTTGCACACCGCAATACCACACTTCTAACTAAAACAAAAGTTAATCGTAGCTCTCTTTTTTGAGTGAGTCACGTGACATAGTTCGATGGGAGGGGAGAATTCACAAATAGTATTGCGCAATACTCGGAGCTCTGAAAAGTTGTTTTTAACAGTCAATGTTAAAGAAGAAAAGTATAAATCTGATGGATCAGTTTTTTTTTTCTTTACAGACTTCCCCTCAAGCTGTGTACGTCGTCCTCGGTATACAGCTTGCTTTTCTGGGGGGTTGCTTCCTAGTGGGCACAGCAGGGCGTTTGGAAAATTGTTCGCGTGGTTGACCACCTTTCCTACTGGTTGAGGTTGTAGTACTCGTCGGTCGGCCTCTCCTTTGGATTGGTCGAATATGAGTTGTGTCCTGACCTGTATATGGTTGCAGAGCGGATACATGGTAATTCCCTATGGGAGTAAAAGGATTATCTATAGTACTTAATGTATACGAAACTGGTGATCTCTGTGATAGAATTGTATAAGGGCCATCGCGCCTCGGCATGAATTTGGAAGTTCGCTTCTTACTAGAATCACTAATGGGGTGGGTATTAACCCATACCTTGTCACCTTGCTTGAAAGAAGGAGCCTTTTTAAATTTTCTGTCTGCATAGCGTTTATGCTGGTCTTGTCTTTCCTCAATTCGATCTCGTACTTGTTTAGTGAAATTGGCAAATTTCTTCAAGTACGGTGTTATTTCGGGAACGAAATTATCATTGTGCACAACACTTCGGAAATCATGCGCAATATCATCGGTAGTGCGTAGTTCTCGCCCAAACATGAGATATGCAGTGGTCTGGCCAGTTGAATCACATTTTGCTGTGTTAAGGGCAAATCTAATTATTGGTAGCTTCTCACTCCAGGTAGTATGATCATTCCCAACCAACATGGCCAGACGGGGTTTTAGATCTCTGTTCTTCCTTTCCACAGGGTTTGCCTGTGGATGATAAACCGGAGTTAGGGTTTGTGCGATTCCCAGGATGTAACAAACTTGTTGCATTACAGCACTTACGAACTGCGGCCCGTTGTCGCTTATTACCCTTCTAGGCAAACCATACCTAAGGAACACTTCCTCTATTAGAATGATCGCACACTCTTTAGCAGTTGCGGAAGTTAATGCAAATAGTTCCACCCATTTGGTGGCACAATCTTCTATGATGAAGATCCATTTCTTTTCATTGCTTTTAGGTAAAGGGCCGAATAAATCAATTGAAAGTGATTCAAATCGTTGATTATAGATCGGTGTTTGTAATAATCCAGATGGCTTCTGGTTACTAGGTTTATAACGACAGATATCGGGGCAATTCTTAATATATTCTGTAATATATCTTCGCATACCAGTCCAGTAGTACCGCTTTGCGATTCTATCGAATGTTCCTTCAATTCCGTAATGTCCAGCTGAGGGTGCATCATGATGCTCTTTTAACACTCTTTCTCGCTCTTGAACCGGGACTACTAATTGCGCTTCTTCTGATTCTGTTTCGGGAGAATATCTATATCAAACGCCTTGATTCATCAAGTAACCACGACTACTCCAGTTAGCGAAATCTTCATTCTTATCGATACTTTCCAAAGACTCGATAATTTTCTTTATATCTTCATCTTTTAATTGTTCTTCTCGTATTTCTCTTGGACTTCGCGGAGGGATATCTATTGAAATTGAACAAATTTCACATTTTCCTTCTTCGTGTGGACAGAAGGGTCTGGACAACATATCAGCAACAACATTAGCCTTACCAGGCACGTATTCTATCTTCAGGTTGAAGGATTGTACCTGTAGTGCCCATCGCGCGAGGCGACCTATTGGAGACTTTAAGTTCATTAACCATCTAAGAGGTTGATGGTCGGTTGCTACAGTGACTTCTTGACCGTCAATATATGCACGAAACTTGTCCAAAGCCCATACGATGGCTAAGGCCTCTCTTTCAGTCGTGGAGTAGTTTCTTTCGGCCTTTGTGAGTAACCTACTTGCATACTTAATTGGATGTTCTTCTGCTCCACTGCCTTGTAACAAAACTGCACCAAGGGCATAGTTACTAGCGTCTGTTCTTAATATATATGGTTTAGTTGGATCATTTTGACTGAGAATGGGTGGACTCATTAGAAGATGTTTTAGGGTTCTGAAAGATGTTTCTTGTTCTTCTCCCCAAACCCAAACAGCGTTTTTCTTCGTCAAATTAGTCGAAGGTCTAGCAACTTCAGAGAATTTTGGGATAAACCTTCTATACCATGAGCAAGTTTGCAGGAAGGACTGCAGTTGCTTTACATTCTTTGGAGCTGGTATTTCTTGAATTGCAGCAATTTTATCAGGATCAGCTTCAAGTCCTTTACTAGTAATGTAATGTCCCAGATATTTTACACGGTTACAAGCGAAATTGCATTTTCACGGTTAGCGTACAACTTAAATTCTCGTAATTTCCTAAAAACTGCACTCAAATTATCTAAATGTTCATTAAAAGTTTCAGACAAGATGATAATATCATCTAAATAGGAAAGGACTAATATGTTCTTTAAGGAATTTCTAAAATTATCAATCATACGTTGAAATGTTGATGGGGCGTTCTTGAGGCCGAAAGGCATTTTCCGGAATCGGAAAGTTCCAAATGGACAAATAAAAGCAGTTTTGTCACGGTCTGCAGGGTTTACTTCAATTTGATGGTACCCATTCCTTAAGTCAATGGTTGTCATAAAAGGGGTATGTTTAGCTTCGTGAAGAAGATCATCAATTCTGGGTAATGGGTATTTATCAGTCTTTGTAATAGAATTTAGTTTTCTATAATCTACGCAAAGTCGTACTTGACCATTAGGCTTAGGTACTAATACCACCGGTGAAGCATAAGGAGATTCACATTCTTCTATTGTTCCGCTAGCTAACAACTCGTCTAGCTCTTTCTTCAACATCTCTTTCTTTGCTGGGGACATGCGGTACGGCGGTACTGCGACAGGAGGACTACTTCCAGTGTCAATATAGTGTTGAATTTTATTAGTCGGTTCTTCCCCTGGTTCAAAGATATCTTCATATTCATTCAATAAATTATTCAGTTCTGACCTTTGTTCATCAGAAAGATGGGCTCCTTCATTTTCTTTTAACATAAGCTCGTTAACTTCAGCAGAATATACTGGATTTTCAGACGGCCTGAAATCATCTTCACTGAAATCAAATTTCTGCTTTGGATTATCATGGTAATACCATATATTATTTCGAATATCCAAAACGATTCCAGCAGTACGCAAAAAATCATTTACCAACAATGTTCTGTTATTCTTTGCAGTAGGTAACGCAAACAAAGTTATTCGGAAAGATCGTCCTTCAATTTGTACATCTACTTCGGCTGAATAGATTTCAGTTTCTTTTTGGAGACCATCAGCTAACGTTACATTCATACAAGTTTTCTCAAATTCTACACCTCGTTTTGTTAAGAGGTGATATAATGTTTCACCAGCTATAGTGTGACTGGCTCCAGTGTCAGCACACACTATTCCATTTATTCCATTAATTTTTACTCTTATAAGTGTCGACTGAGGTTCTTCGATAGATAATGACTGAAGGTGAATAGTTTTGAACTCAGCTGAACTTTTCCTAGAAGAGGGGGAACAGGCGGAGCATTTAGCCTTAATAACACCTGGTTTGCCACAACCATAGCAACTAACACGTGGTCGATCTTCATTTTTCGTATAATCTCTCGATGACGCAGTTTTAGGATTTTGGGGGTGATTTCTTAAATTTTGGGAAGTATTTCCATGTGGGAATTTAGGGGATTCCTTTCTAACATTTTTATTTCTTACTAGTCTAATTTCTTCATATGAATCTAGTTTATCGGCAAGTTCAAGAGGATTGTTCCACTCGCTCCAGTGGTCCAAAAAATGCTCTTTGTATTCGGGAGGAGCTTTCTTTTTTATTTGATCTGCCAATATTAAATCTTTTAACTCTTCCAACGATGAAACTTTAGATTCTTTAAGCCACCCATCAAAATAGTTTTGCAAATCAAAATAAAAATCTCGCCATGTACTTTCTGGACATTTACGGTGTTGGGCAAAAAGTTGTCGAAACTTCTCAGCACTTAATTTAAAACGTTTTAAGAGAATTTCCTTAACATTATCATAATTCTGAGCATCATCAACTGATTCTTTTGCAATTAGTTTGGCGACATCAGTTGGCAAAAGACCTACAAGATATACGACCCACTTTGGTTTTGGTACCTTCAAAAATGTTAATTGTTTTTCAAATAAATCTAAATATAAGGTTATATCAGCGGTTTTCGGATCGAAATTTGGGATTAATTTGCTTATTTCTAATTTTGGCATGCTTGTGTCTACGGAAGAAAGAGCCATGGTAGGTAATACTGCATCAGGAGCATTACTAGCTTGTGCCTGTAATTTGGTTTTCTCTAGTTCAAATAACCTTTCATATTCTTTTTCTTTCAGCGAAAAATCTTCTTTTTCTTTCCTATCCCGTATGATGCGATTCAAACATTCTTTTGTGAATTCTGCATCATAATCTGGACTTTCGACTATAGCATTTCTAATGTCTAAAAGTTTTATATTTTCATCTATTTTTATATCTAATTCACCCGCTAATTCAATTAGATCTGTTTTTTTCCCTCTAGCCATATAAGACATGATTAAACTGAATTTTAATAATTTAAAATATATCTAAAAATGTGCAGTACGCGAACGTATATAGCCCAAAATATTTTATATAAATCACAGAGATCACTTATATATATATATATTATTGTTATATGTTAAACAACTTAAATTAACCAATTTATTCAATAAATAAATTCAAAACTAAAGTAATAAAGAACATATAAGGGAAATAATAACTCTTTTCACCCCTATTTTCAAATAATTATTTCAAAGTAAATAGAAATACTCTTCCTGAAACATTTCTGAGTAATTGAAAATACAAGATATTTCAAATTGATGTACAGATTCCACCAAAATTTTATTTTTAATGCAAATGATAAAAATATAATTATCAATTCAATAAAATAAACAAGATCTCTATTTAATATATCTTTATTATAAACAAATCTGTGTAAAATTCCTTTTATTCAACAACAACAAAAAAATTGTTTATTCATTCTTTCATTATTATTATTATGTATTATGAGTTGCTAATTATTTTATAATTCGTAAATGTGTTCAAGAGAAAATAATATTTATTCTATGATCATTTATCAGAAATAAATCTATTCAATAAGATCAAAATATTTATACAACAACCTTAATTTAATCTTTTAAAGTGTCATAATTATTCATAAAGTAAACAAAACTTTTTTCTTTTCGCTTTTACTGAAAGCGATTACGCAATAATAATGAAAGTTCACTTGTTTATTTTTCCTTGCAAAATGCAATGGCGCCGAAAAACAGAAATGTTGTTCTTAATTTATTCTAAGCAACTCGATGCTATGATTTACTTAATTTATTTTTCTATGTTAGAATTATATTAGAATATATTTTATTTTACATCAATACACCATTATTTCAACTTATTTCTTAAGAAATAGCATTCTACATTCTTGTTTAATTATCAAAATTCTTAATATATCAATAAATATGAATCAAAAAATAACTTCCAGAGACTAAAGGAAACTGGTATGCAAATATAATAAGATCTGGGCGATCTATAATTCGTTAAGATCAGGATGATCGGAATAATCTGTTAAACATATCTAGAATTAAGATTCTAAGAAATATCTAATCATTGATTAGTATAATCAATATTTCCAAGTGTTAACTTATTAACACACTCTGTACAATGCCCAAATTCCTTTAGCTCCTGTTCAAACAATCATCAAATAAATATTAAAATTTACTTATCTGTAATTATTTTCCATTCTTTAGCCGCCGACATCACTTAGTCATTCGGCCCAACGTTGGGATGCCAATTTAAAACAACGAATGCAGAATAGAATGTTCTTAAAATTTATAAAGATGACTCGCCTCATTGTCACACTTAAAACATAATTTTTAATTTCACGGACACATTACGATGATACACAGCACACAAAAGAAATAACTATTTACAAAAGAAATGAAACTGATAAGTTTTAACATTTTTTGGTTAAACGGCTAGAGAGCCACTGCTACATATTTGCACACCGCAATACCACACTTCTAACTAAAACAAAAGTTAATCGTAGCTCTCTTTTTTGAGTGAGTCACGTGACATAGTTCGATGGGAGGGGAGAATTCACAAATAGTATTGCGCAATACTCGGAGCTCTGAAAAGTTGTTTTTAACAGTCAATGTTAAAGAAGAAAAGTATAAATCTGATGGATCAGTTTTTTTTTTCTTTACAATCCTACATTTATATAGAATTTAATTCTGCTATTAAAATTAAAAGTTTACTTAAAATTATACCGACAATTTTCACACGCATTAACTTCAAAATACAACATTTGGACACACTGAAACTACCCGTTATTAAGTTACTCTAAGAGACACAGACAAAGATCAAACGTTAAAAAAATTGACGACAGTAATAAGGAAGCCTCAAAACGTGTAACTATACAAAAAACAAGGAATAAATATTTAGATTAAAACATACATTATTTAACATACCTCTATGAGGGATTTATTTCAATTCCGAAACCGCTTTCCTGTAAATGGTAAAATATTATTAGTAAAGTACATCCACTAACAACAAATAACTAGTGTGTTGTGGCCACCACACGACTATCTTCTATATTTTCCTATACAAATTTACTCAGTGAAAATAATTCATTAAAATTACTGCGTAAAAAAAATTATCTCTCATGATAATAACACGATTTTCATATTATAGAAGTAGTATAACATAAAACATCCAAAAAAAGTTGAATTTATTCTCAATGTTATCTTAAATATATATATATATATATATATATACATATATATCGTTTAAAATGAAAAAATCGATAATTTTATTTTAAATTATCGCAGATCGATAGTCCAACCATTCGTTTTAAAGGTATTGGCGAGCTCTTTTGAAAGATACCCACCATGAAAATTTACTCCCCTGGAGGGGGCACCTCCCCTCCCCCCCCCCCCCCAAGGAGGGAGGCGAGGCTCTACATACGCATTTTTTTTCCCAGTTGACTATTTCTATTTTTAAAAAATATATATTCGTTTCATTTTGTTTAGTGCAATCTATAGATGTTAAACTCTACTTACCTGCAAATCCTTCCATAGAAGTAATGTATTTCAATAAATTTGGGTGTTTATGTATACGAACCAACGAAAAACTTAGTGTAGCATCCCTATATGATACACATTTAACATACCGAGTTTGGAATTTCTGCTACTATTTCTTCTTGAGATACACTAACACACACAGAGACCATTCGCTAAAAACATGATTTTCATATTCAGGGGACCTCAGAACATGTAATTATAACAAAAACTCACGTTCGAAAAATTGAACCTAAAACAATACTTTCTCGACCCTATGGGCAAGAGAATGTAAAAAGTACTGAAGTACCATAAAACTGAATTCAAGATAATTAACATACTGCAAAGATGTTAACAGTTTTATTAATTTTTATAACTTATTTTTTTCTTGAAATATTTCCGGCGTGAAACAGTAAAATTTTGTTTAATTCTTGTAGGATCTTAATTAGTTTTTTTTTTACATTTACAGATAACAACCTTACACATTTTTTATTATAACTCTATGAATACTAAAGATAAAATATACAAATAGTATACTTTTCCGCACTGCCAGTCTCTCAGAAATGAAGTCAAAATTGGGTGTTGCTATTGAAAAAAAAATTGTCACCCATTTAAATATGTAGATAACCCCTAATTCAATATTCGACAGCATTTTCAGAAAGTACATTTAATTTCCCGTTGAATGGTGTCTATTAAACTTTTCAGCGTCAATGAATAACGAAATAACATCATGTACTGCGTTTTTTTTTCTTTCCGACTGTACATGTGTCAACCACTACGCTACAACATGAAATTTAAACAAGGGTACAAATGCGCATAGTAGATGATGATGTGATGAGTAGTTTCTATTTTCTTGTGATGAGTAGTTTCTATTTCCTTTTCAATACAGTTTAAGAGGTCGTGAGCAAATATATGCGTGTTTTAGGCATCCTGATTTTATCATTCATGTAAACAAGGTGTTTTTTCAAATAATATTGATAATGCTCTATAACTTTTTACACCACATTTTTGCTCTAACTCGTACCCTTTTAATTTAAAGACAGAAAGGCTGACTTTGCCAGATTCTGGTGCTGTAAATGGACTTATTTATGAACCCATAGCCTCATTACTATACTTATAATGCGCTTTTGAATATAGTTGCATCCATTGAACATTTATGTCACGTTAAGTATTCTGGATTTTGATCATTATTATTTTGAAATACCCTTATGAATGTATACATACGTACATACGTATATATATATATATATATATATATATATATATATATTGTTGCGTACTTGGGGGTTCGTGAGTTGTCCGAGAATGAAAGGCCAAACTTACAAAAATTCAGTAATTTATTCACAAAAAGTTCTTGAAAAATACAAGTCTATAAACCAAGTATCAGCTTCAATTCAATCAGTAAACACAGCTTAAACAACAGCTGTCAATAGCGAATCCACAGCAATAACACTCAAAGCAAGTCTCTTCCAAAGAGGCTCAAGAGCAATGCAAGCAGTAGCGAAGCTGGCTGACAACTGAACTGAACTGCCTTGGCGAGAAAGCTCTTCTTATATACTGCTACTTATATACTACTTATTACTTATAACCATTGATCCCAGGTTTTTCGAGAAAACTCTAGAAAGTGGTCAACCAATCAACTTACAGCTTCCATATTTGGTATATCCCTTATAAGGATTTTCTCGCCAAGGTCACCAAAAAAATCGCCAAGGTGGGAAAAAGTCGCCAAATTTGGCGCCAAATCCATTACCTACCTTATTGGGAATTTTTAATGCGTTTTTAAGGGAAATTAAGGCTATTTCAACGCTAAAACGACTAGAAATGCACAAAATTAGCACTTTATCAACTTACTAAGCCTCTTTGAAAGAATTTATACAAAAATAAACACAATTATTTACAATTTTGTAACACTGGTCCCCTCCCAAGGACTGCACGTCCCGGGCAGTGCAACCCTTGGTCAAGAGGAGAAACTAAACAAATTTACATAATCTAAAATACAAGAACTAAGTTGCATATAACGATAAAATAGAAATATAAATCAAGTGAGGAATATTTACAAAATTGACAAATAGGTACAAATATTTATATACAAATATTTACATTACGCATGCGCAAATTTTATCAGTATTTACATTTTTAATTTTAATATTACCGGTAATTGTGGTACTCGGCTAGCCTGTTATAGTGCACCACCTTCGGTTTCGATGAAGGTGTTTTAGTGATGCGCACAACTACATCATTCAGCCATTTTAGGACTGAGTATGGTCCGTCCCAGTTACACTGTAACTTGGGAGAGAGTCCTTTGCGTCGAACAGGATTCCACAACCAGACCATCTCTCCTTCCTGAAACTCATGTTGCGTAGCCTTTAGATCGTACCTTGTCTTCATTTTCTCCGTTGCCATGTTAATCCGCTCCCGAGCAAAGTTGTGTACGTCCTCAAATCGTGCCTGGAGATCTTGGATGTACTCCTCGGGCGATGAAGGCGCATCGGGTGGACAACCCAACAGGAGATCACAAGGGAGACGAAGTTCACGTCCAAACAACATCTGGGCTGGAGTATAGCCGGTGGTTTCATGGACAGCACTTCGATAAGCCAGCAGAAACAATGGCAACTTCAAGTCCCAATCTTGCTGGTTCCTTGATACTAGAAGAGAGAGGTCATTCAGGATGGTACGATTGAACCTCTCGACCATGCCGTCCGACTGGGGATGTAAGGGTGTTGTCCGGGTTTTGTCTATACCGAGTAGTTGACACAGTCCTTTGAAAACATCAGAGGTAAAGTTCCTACCTTGGTCGGTATGAAGTTGTAGGGGCGTGCCGTACTTGAAAGCCATTGCTGCACTAGGACTTCTGCGACTGTGCATGCCTCTTGATTGGGAATGGGATATGCCTCAGGCCACTTGGTGAAATAGTCCATCACGACCAGAATGTATTTATTTCCAATGGAGGTCCGTGGCAAAGGACCCAAGATGTCGATTGCAATCCGTTCAAATGGTGCTCCTACGTTATACCGTTGCAGTTTTCCTCGACTTCGTTTCTGTGGGCCTTTACGTGCCGCACAACCATCACAGGATTTACACCATTTCTCCACATCCTCCTTTGCCTTGCACCAGTAGAAGCGTTCCCGAACTTTCTGCAGATTCTTCATTACCCCAAAATGGCCTCCGGTAGAGCTACTATGCAGTTGTTCTAAAACATCTGGAATTCTTGATCTTGTTAAAACAATTTGCCATCTGAAGCTTTTCCCATCATCAGATTCCCACTTTCTGCCTAATACGCCGTTTCTGATATGAAGAGAGTCCCAAAGTGCCCAATAACTTTTCGTAATGGGACAGAATCTGGAAATGTCCTGCCAGGTAGGTCTGTTGCTGGTCGTCTCCTTCAGCTGTAATATTGGCTTTATGTCAGGATCTTCCAACTGGGCTTGTCTAAGTTCTTCGTCACTTCAGGGATCGGGATCTTGTTCTGATGGTGTTGAGACAGTAACTTGGCAGGCAACCGGATTTATCGGCAGGTATTTCTGTTCGGCTCTAGAGCAGTACTTGCAGCTTTCCGAGCAGGGCTTCCGTGACAAGGCATCTGCATTACCATGTAGAGTCCCTTTACGATGACGTATCTCAAAGTCATATTCCTGGAGGCGTTGTATCCACCTGGCAATCTGTCCTTCCGGGTTCTTGAACTGGAGCAACCACGTTAAAGATGCATGGTCAGTCCGGAGCAGGAATCTTCTGCCATAGAGGTAATGATGGAAATGTTCTATGGCTTTTACGATGGCGAGTAGCTCTTTCCTGGTGGTACAGTAATTTCGCTCTGGTTTAGACAGGCATTTACTTCAATAGGCAATGACATGTTCTTGACCATCAATTTCCTGCGACAGAACAGCACCGACACTCTCATGGCTGGCATCTGTATCAATTATGAACTGTCTGTCGGGCTGTGGATACGTCAAGATAGGCGATGATGTTAAGGCCTCTTTAAGTCGCTTGAACGCATTTTCACATTCATCTGTCCACAGGAACTTCTGTTTGGCTTCCGTCAGCTTGTGGAGTGGTCTGGCAATATTTGAGAAACCCTTGACAAACTTCCTGTAGTAAGTGCATAACCCCAGGACACTTCGTAGTTGGTGTATATTTTCAGGGCGACTCCAGTTCTCGACTGTAGAGATCTTCTCAGGATCAGTTCTCACAACTTCGGCAGAGATGATATGGTCGAGGTAGCTCACTTCACGACGGAACAAGTGACACTTGTCTGGATTCAATTTGAGGTTAGCCATTCTGAGTTTCTCCTGCACCTTTCGGATGTTTCGTAGATGGTGTTCAAAGGTGCGCCCCACAATGATAATATCATCCAAATACACCAGACAGGCTTCATAGAAAAGTCCTTTTAGCACTGTCTCCATCAGGCGTTCGAAGGTGGCAGGTGCATTACATAATCCGAACGGCATAACTTTAAATTGCCACAGTCCTTGTCCCGTGGTGAATGCAGTCTTCTTACGATCATCAGGATGTAATTCTTCTTGCCAGTAACCGCTCTTCAGATCCAAAGTCGAGAACCATTTATTGCCAGCAAGTGTGTCTAATGTGTCTTCAATTCTGGGAAGAGGGTAACTGTCTTTCTTCGTGATGTCATTCAAACGACGATAATCCACGCAAAATCTTGTTGAACCATCCTTTTTCAGCACCAGTACTATGGGAGAGGCCCAAGGACTCGTTGATGGCTCGATGACATCATTGTGCTGCATTTCCCTTAGAAGTTCAGTGACCTCTTCCTGTTTAGCAAATGGAAATCTTCTTGGATGTTGTTTGATTGCAGGATTATTTCCTGTATCAATTCTGTGCTGGGTGATGTTCGTTCTTCCGACGTCTTCAGGTGTTCGAGAAAAAAGGTCTTTAAATTCTTGGAGTAGCTTCTCCGCAGCACACCTTTGTTCACTTCCTAATTCTGCATTCTTGAGTAGTTCCGTTGGTAATTGTTTAGAAGACTTGGATTCGGTTGATTGCGTGGGGCGGTTTATGCATGTTACAGGAGTGCAGGCTTCTAACACCTCATCCTTCTTCACTGTTCGGACCTTATCGCTGATGTTTTCGACTCTCACAGGAATAGTACTCTTTGAGAGATCAACTAGAGATGAAGCTACCAGAACTCCTCTTGGGCTATTGTCGGTATTCGGGTATTCAATCATTCCATAGCGGTAGTATTGCTTTGTAGGTGGTGTTCCTGAAACTATTGTCTCTGTGTGTGGGGGGATGGAAATTTTAGCTGTTATCTGGCAAATTTGCTGAATGTCCTGATTTTCAGTATTAAACACAGCTATGTCCTCCGAACTCGAATGCAGTTCATTATTCTTAAAGTCCAATTTAAAGTTAAATTTTCTTAGGAAATCAATTCCGGTGATTACAGGATCTCTTATATCTGCCACATATACCATATGATGGTAACTGGCATTTCCAAAAGTGATGGTCAAGTTCATTTTTCCATATATTTTGACTTCGTCTCCGGTCACAGTCTGGAGTTTAACGCAGGGCGGCGTCCAGATGATCTTCCCTTATAGTTCTTGAGCCAAGTCCGCTCTAATGATGGTCACGTTGGCTCCCGTGTCCAGAATCATCCGGCAGGTGGTGTTGTTAACTTGGCCATAGACGTGAAGTCCATTATCGCCGCCACTCATCGATGAAACATGAAATACTGTAAATTGGGGCTCTTTAATTTTAGGCAACCTCCGCCCCGCGAGATGGCCTCCTCTTAGTTTCCCTGCAGTGATGGTGAAGCCGGGTGATTTCCTGTAGTTGGTCGTACAGGGCAGTTCCTCTTCACATGACCATCCCCTCCACAGCCCCAGCACTTTATCTTCCGGTCCTTTATTTCCTTATTATTCTCCAGGCTGCGCAATCTCTTTAAGATCTCTTCGATACTTATTTTCATTTTATTTTCACCAGCAGGCGTATCGTTTAATGAGACCGCTCTTATGGTATGACGGTCTTTACGGGCAGCTTGTTGGGCTGCCTCTATCCTAAGTGCATAGCCTAAAGCTGATTCTACGTCTCCGATGTTGGAGAGTCTCAGCGCTTTCTGAATTTCTGGATCACGAACAGCATCGATGAAGTACTGAAGAGCTAAGTCGTTTCTAGTGTCAGCATGACAGTCTGAGAATGCTAGGTGTGACAGTCTCTGAATGTCCGCTCCCAGCTCTTGCAAACTTTCGCCCGTTTTCTGGTAACGAGATTTTAGCTGAAGGCAACTATAGTCCTTAGAACACTTCTCTCCGACCCGTAGCTCCAGTGCTCTAGTCAGGGCCTCGAAGTCGTTCCTTTCTTCTTTAGAAACTTTTTTCAGGATCTCGGCTGCATCCCCCCGTAATGCTGCTGCTAAGTGGACTGACTTGGCGGTAGAGTCCCAGCCGTTAGCTTCAGCAACGATGGAAAACTGCGTCTTATATACATGCCAGGAGGAACTGCCATCGTAGGTAGATAGCTTAATAAATTCCTGATTCTGGATTCTTCTCTCTTTCTTTTCAGTTTCCTGGGGCATGGATTCTAACTTTTCTTCCACTTTTCTCTCCAGATCTTCTTCTATTCTCTTCAGTTTACCTTCTATCTCTGAAAACCTTCCTTTCAGTTCCTGATCAAAATTTTCTTTAACTTTCTCCTCGAAACTCCGTTCTATCCTCGTAACACTCTCTTCAACCTTCATAACATTTTCTTCTATCTTCATAGCTTTCTCTTCAAAACTTTCTTCTATTTTCAAAACTTTCTCCTCAAAATTTTCTTCTATCTTTATAACTTTCTCTTCAAAATTTTCCTCTATCCTTATAACTTTCTCTTCTATTCCATCCATTCTATTTTCCATCACTGTTAATTTACCCTCGTTTGATTCTTTCACCGTTGAAAGCTCTCTCTTCATTTCATCTTGGTTAGATATAATTTCTTCGGTCAAACTGGCTTCCATCTTTTCCTGAACTGCTTTCATTTCCTTCATTTCTTCAGGCAAGCCGTCTTTCAATTCTTTTTGTCCTTCTTTCATTTCTCTTTGTGATGTTTCCATTTTCTCTTGTGCTGCCTTCATTTCTTTCATCTCTTGACTCAGGCTATCTTTCATCTCTCTTTGCGATGCTTCCATCTTTTCCTGTCCTGTTTCCATTTTCTCTATCAATCCAGATCTTAACTCATTCATCTGAGCAGTGAGACCTTCTACAAATTTCTTCATTTCTTGTTCCATAGCTCTCGTTATCACCATTCACAGACAATCCCCGCTTCTGACACCAGAAATGTTGCGTACTTGGGTGTTCGTGAGCTGTCCGAGAATGAAAGGCCAAACTTACAAAAATTCAGTAATTTATTCACAGAAAGTTCTAGAAAAATACAGGTCTATAAACCAAGTATCAGCTTCAATTCAATCAGTAAACACAGCTTAAACAACAGCTGTCAATAGCGAATCCACAGTACAAACTGTATAGCAATAACACTTAAAGCAAGTCTCTTCCAAAGAGGCTCAAGAGCAATGCAAGCACTAGCGAAGCTAGCTGAAAACTGAACTGAACTGCATTGGCGAGAAAGCGCTTATTATTTACTGTTCCATGGAACCCAGGTTTTTCGAGAAAACTCTAGAAAGTGGTCAACCAATCAACTTACAGCTTCCATATTTGGTATATCCCTTATAAGGATTTTCTCGCCAAGGTCGCCAAAAAAATCGCCAAATTTGGCGCCAAATCCATTACCTGCCTTATTGGGGCATTTTAATGCGTTTTCATGGCAAATTAAGGCTATTTCAATGCTAAAACGACTAGAAATGCACAAAATTAGCACTTTATCAACTTACTAAGCCTCTTTGAAAGAATTTATATAAAAATAAACACAATTATTTGCAATTTTGTAACACTATATATATATATATATGTTGCTTCTGATAAACACTTCTGATTTACGCTTCTGATATATAAATTATTTTAATATAATTAATAAATACTATCTATTTAGACATTTAATATATGTTTAAGACATTTAATATATTTAAATATGTTTTTTAAAGCTTATTTCGAAAATTTTAAATAAATTAATATATATATATATATATATATATATATATATATATATATATATATAATAATAATAATAAATCTGGTTCTCATATAAATGACTATAATGTAAATCGGTGAAGACCCCATATATAAGAATGTTTTACATAGTACAGCAAAATATTAAAATGATATAATGAAAAAAAATATCCTTCAGTGTTTAATTAATTATGTATGCTTATTAATTCCTTTTCGAGCATGCACATGATTGACAAATTTAGTGACAAATAAATACGTGTGATCGTGGCATCTTCTCCATATAAGGGAATTGGCCTAAAATGATCCTATCGAGCAAAACGTTCCATGTATGTTTTCTTCCGTACAGATAGCGCTATCTACAGGGTAACACATAATTAGTTGTATCAAATAAAGAAGAAGCAATGACGGTATTCAAGCGATCTCAGCATTAAGCGTTCGGATAAAATTCTTTAAAAAAGTGGTTTTATAACATCTGTCATAAGATAAGCACAAATTTTCCTATTTAATTAGTTATGCATTCTCTCATGCACAGAAGAGTGACCTGGTTTACATATTTTATTTTATTGTGTATAGTCATAATTACTTTTATATTCTTTATTTTGCCAATAAGAACCATTTACACTTATTTTTAATTGAAAAAGATCATTTTTTTTCAATATATATATATTGGTGCATGGTTGAGGCCGCTTCTGCTTACCTTGTGTATGTAATATAATAAATAACTCACTTTTATTGATAATATCTAGTATAAAATAAAACATCCCTTTATGAACTTTAAATATGGTCAACCGAATATTCACAAGGATAAATGCTCACTGGATTCAAAAGAACTGTGATTAAAGGCAATAAATTAAGATAAGTTCTCAATCCACATGCTCACTGGGACAAGTTTCTTCACACATGCTGGTCCCTATTACCATCTGTTAACATATAAAAGTGCTAGGAACAAACTTGCGTCTATCCCCAACTTTAGTCTTTTCCCGAGTTACCTTTCACATATAACGTATAACTGGATTTTTGTCGACTAAATAATTATATATTATTTTCTTTATTATTATTTTTCTGTATGTGTGTTTTATGATATTTAATTTTAGTATTGTTCCATTATCATTATGCATGATTCCCAATTAACTATCATTTACATTTACAGCAACATTTTTAACGATTTCCTTAAATTTATTTTTTGTTTATACTTTATTTGGTATCAAAATTACAATAAAAATTCTGTCAATAATATATTATTTTTTCATAACATTGGTACATCCAACTATAAAATCTGGTATATGAATAAACAATTTCTTATCATGAAAATCAATGTTTTTTGGAAAAGAGAAACTTAATCTAGCCCAAGATTTACACAAACCTTAATTCTTAATATCTTTACAAAAAGATAAAAAAAAAAAAAAAAAAAAAATGCATTAAAAGAAAATTTAATAAACGCATGATTAATTCTAATCAACAGCAAATCAGAAGATGACAAAATGTGATTATCATATTTAAATAATTTTTTTACTAGGACTAATTTTCTTTTAACATTCTGTTAAACTTAAAACTTATTATTTTTTTTTTTTTTCAATATTACATTAAGGAGACTAATAGTGGATAAAGGGTGTTAAAAAATATTTTTCTTTCTCATATAATCATGCATAAAAAAGTTAAATGCTTTATTCTATTAATGCTTTATTCTAAAATACTGTAAATAAGCAGATGCAAAGAAAAAAATATGGGTTATTAACCCAGGCAACACAATGGCATCCTAAAAAATCCGGAGGATATCATTTTCAGGACAACCGGATAACGACTGGACAACAGAAATTGCCTTAATTTCATTTGAAAGATGTCTTCTGTAAATATATTATAAGACTTCTTCACCCACCATAAGATTTAAGCCAGCACAACCGGTTTCGAAAGGACGCAGCCTTTCTTCATCAGGTGCAGAAAAAAAAAAAAACACCTGCTACTGCCTTGGAGGCAAAAGCAAGACTGAAAGCAGGGCATAATCCAGAGGGAAGGAGCAGCACAAACAACCAATAGGAAGCATCAAGCAGGACCAATCAGAGAGGAATACACATACACACACAAAAACAAAAGGAGGGAGGGAAGGAATAATCAATTATTATTATTATTATTTTTATTATTATTATTATTATTATTAATATTATACTAATAAGTAAATTTAATAAAATGTATTTATTATTTTTTTAATTAGAATTATTTAATTATAACTATTATTACGTTATAAACATAATGAAGGAAATTATTTAATTGAATTAAACAATTTTTTCCAGGCTGTAGACAGCAAAGTGGAATCCGATTTTTCATTGACAATTTTATCACGATTAAGGTAAATAGCTAAAATTTCCAAAAAATCCAGTTCGGAAACGCGTTTGGCATGAAAGATAATTTTGGCACTCTTAAAACTAAAACAATGATGAAATTCCCAACTGTGCTTCGCAATAGATTATTTAGAAATTTCTTGATTAACAACATACCGAGAATGTTCACGTAAACAGTATTCAAGATTTCTTTTAATTTGACCAATATAAGATAAATCACAATTATTACAAGGGACATTATAGATACATCCCTTATGAAGCTCGGTAACAGGGGATTTAGTTGAAGGAAATGGAATTTATTGACAGGTTTAAAAATAACATGAAAATTGAAACACTTCAAAACTTTGGCTAATTTAAAACATAAGGGGGGATAAAAAGGCAAGACAACAAGATTATCAGGTTATTATTCCAATATTCCTTGCAATTTTCTTAGAAAAATAGTTTCCATGATGATTCCAATAAAGTTTTTTAATAAACCAACACTGAAAGAAAATTAACCATCCCAGTACGCGCTATAGTATATCCTTTGATTGATATAATAGTTTTATTAAATCGTATAATTTATCGTATAATTATAATTTATAAGTATAATAATAATTTATAAGTTATAATAATCGTATAATTATAATTTATAAGTAATCAATTTTTATAAAACAATCTAAATATCGGAGGTAATTTCGCAATTTAATTCAATCACAGATCGTATTTTAGACATAGCTATTTGAATCTTTCCATGGTTTTCTCCACCAATCACTTTAATATTTGCTAAAACTTTTTAAAAAGACTCTCAGGAAGATATTCCACTTAGTCGTAAAACCCAAGTGCGCTCAATCAGCTTTAAGATAAATATACTTAATACTGTCGTATCCCATAAATTTGATTATGAGTGAACGTCAAGGTCATTTAGTTTATATTTAGAAGTGAAATTTTTTCATTTTAAAAATTGTAATTAATCTAAAAATTTAAGACAAAAACGTTGATTTTGAAGCAATTTGCTAAAACTTTAAATAATAAGTTTTCTTTTTTTTTTTTTTTAACACGCTTTTATTAACTTCACCTGTATGTATGTATGTATGTTTGTATGTATGTTTGTAACCGCTCTGGAAGCAAGCAAAAAGTCTATATTGTAAAAAAAGACTTTCCCTACGTGAACGGCGTGGCGTTGGGGTATAGCTCCGCGCTACGAACCTAAAGGTCTAGCGTTCGATCCCACTCAGGGGAGATTTAAAAAAAATGGTTTTTGTTTAATTCTAAATTATTTTAATTAAATATTTAAATGTATGTAAATATTATGGTGTGTCACTCACACTATTTTCTCTTACCCTGCATTTAAATACTAAGATATATATTTTGTGCTTTTTAGTTCACATTTCTATAAAAACGTGTACTTTAATTTTTTAAAACTATAATATTATTCATTAATTAGTATTATTATTAAATTTTTTAACACGTTTTTATTAGCTTCACCTGTATGTATTTTGTAACCGCTCTGGGAGCAAACAAAAAGTGTTTATTGTAAAAAAAAAGGACTTTCCCTACGTGAACGCTGTCGCTGTGAGGTAAATCTCCGGGCTACGAACCTAAAAGTCTAACGTTCGAGCCAAGTCAGGGGAGATTTTTAAAAAATGAGTTTTGTTTAATTTTAAATTATGTATTTCTCATTCCTTCATTATGTTATTTATTCAGTTAATATTACGTAATTTCTAGATCTTTTAACACGTTTTTATTCATTTGGCATGATGTAACTATTAATGTATGTAACGGAATCTTGGAAATCAATGTTCGGTTACTTCTGGTCGTCCGATTGACCTGAAATTTTGCACACGACTTCATTATCGATGCCAATACTATATACAAGTCTTTCCAGGCGCCTAACCCTTCAGGGGCAGGTTCCAGGGGCAAAGTATTAAGTAAAAATAACATTTTGTTTAACTTTATAATTATTAAAAAGGGATAAACAAATCGATGCCAAAAATAAGTAAGTGAATGTATTTCTTATTATAACAAATAAATAAATAAAAAACATGCAAACCTTTTTTTAGCACGCTTTTATTTTAATTAAAGAATAAAGTATATGTAAATATTATGGTGTGTCACTCACACGATTTTCTCTTACCCTGCATTTTAATACTAAGATAGATATTTTGTGCTTTTTAGTTCACATTTCTATAAAAGCGTGTTCTTTAATTTTTTATAAGTAGTATCATTTTATTAGTATATGTATTTAGCTGGATCGATCGTGTTACAATAAATTCAATTTTTTTCTTTTAAATATTCTTTTTGAGACCTAGTTTGAGACCTTTATTTAATAATAATGCTGATTACGTAATTTTAAAAACATTTATAAAATGTTTTGTTTTTATGAATTTATTTATTTATTTATTTTATATTAATTTTAATCAAACTTATATATATATATATATATATACTTTACACGTTTATACTTTACACGTATATACTTTATACGTATATACTTTATACGTATATACTTTAACTTGTTCTTATAAGAATAAAGCCTAAAATTGCTATATATTTAACGTTAGATGTTTAATACATATATGAAAAACATTTATAATAAATGCTGATATTTAAAAAGTAGTTAATTGTCTTAATCAACAGCATCACATAATGAAGAAGTTCTTTAAAATTTTGAAAATCTAAAAATATGTAAGTTTTATTTCAGCATTTAGTCTTACGCATTAACAGTTTATATGCATATAACATTCGGCTTTATACTCCAAATCGTGATATTTAAAATTTATTATTTAAATTTAAATTTATAAATGCTGATTCCACCTCGCCACTTAACCAAAAAAAAATTTACTGAAGAATAGTGAATAACGTAATATATACGACATTTTTTCTTTTATTTAAGTGCGACTTTCCATAGTATAAATAAAAAAAATAGGGAAGCATTGACTTAATTGCAATCTAGATGAGCGTACTGAATCTAAAAAAGTTGATTTAAAATTGGTAAAACAAACTTTCTTTTTTAATCGGTTAATTGAGAAATTTTGTAATTATCTATAAAAATACGACTTCGTGGCTTGATATTCAAATTTAATTTTTTAATTGCAATGGGAATAGAAAACTACTTTGAAATGAAAATCGTGATTCTTTTAAAAGGATAATTAAGATGGGATATAGGTATTGTTAATAGTTGTAATTTATCTTTATAAATGTACACGAAATATATTTTTTCCAAAGGATAAATATATCTTTTATTATGTTTTTCTCAGTAAAATTAGTGACAAAACAAAACAACATTTTTAAAAGAAAGAAAAATAAAAGAAGAAGAACTGAGGATGAATATTTTAAAATTAATTTACTAGAGATGTCCTTTCAAATTTCAATGTGAAAATTAATTGAATTACTCAATGCATTGCATGCAACTGTACACCTTCTATTAGATGATAATAAACATTTTTATTTATTTGTTCTACAAATTGCAGAAGAAGAATGTGTTTGTAAATACAGCATATTTACAAGGTAAAATCGACATTGAATAAATTAGATTGGTCAACAGGTATTGAATAAATTTAAAAACATAAAATTGAAATCAGTCAAATAATATATCATCAACATCATCAATTTTAGCCTTTATCATTCAAAAGCAGGATGAAAGTCTTTCTTAAGTAATTCAAAAATAATGCTCAATTATGATATTGTAGAATTACCTCTACCAGTTAATTCTATAATTAACATCAGTAACTTTGGTTTTCCCCATAATCTATGTGTTTCGCTTTCCTTAAGTCGTAACATGCATTTCTGCATGCTTCGCTGTTGTTTGAAGCTTTGAATACTTTTCCGCGTTGATGTCCAATTTTCTGTAGCATGAGTTAGTATAGTCAAAATACACTGATCAAAAACTTTTCTTTTCAAACAAATTGAGAGATCTCTTTAATTATAGCAATATTTCTTCAGAATGCTCTCCGTGCAAGTTTAACCCTCCAAGTCTTAACCAAGTTTTAAACCCTCTTTATGTTGTATGCATTACTCATTTTGTGGAATTTTAATTTGGCAGTTACGTATTTATAAATATTTCCAGTAAGTTCATTATACACTGAATTAATATTAGTATTACGTAATGCATTCAGAACTGCCAGTGAGGGCAGAGAGTTAAAAGCTTTTGCATAATCGACGAAATCCTCACACAGAACTTACATCTCTAGTTCATCTTATTTACTTCTTTCAAAATTTAATCTAAAACAATTTATCTAAAACTATAAATATTGATAAAAAGGTAATATTATTTGTTTCAGAGACATTGATATGTAAGATCATATATATGAAATTTTAAAACAGTATAACAACAAAATAATGCTAATTATGACGATGATTATGAGGATGATTAAAAACAAGAGCAGAAGAACAAAATATTAACAATATATATATAACGCAATCTTAAATACCGCAATTCTACAATTAAAATTAATTTTTGTTTAATAATTTTTACAGATCGTTTTTTTTTTTTTTTTTTTTTTGGCGTGCTAAAACCGAAATTGAATCAAGGTTTCTTTAACATGCATAGATTATGCCAATACGCGGCGTATTCCGTCACAATTTCTTGCGTTTCTTTTCCATTACTATAATTATACAGTAACTTTCACAGTATGTTCCCATGATTAATAACTAATCATGGAAAAAACTACCGAAAATTAAGACATTTTGTCGGAAGACACCCTGTATTGATAAAAAGCTGTACGTGATACAGAAAAACTGGCTTTATTTTCGGTTTCAGCATACCTAAAGAAGAAAGGAACGCATGAGTCAGTTAAAGGTATCAAGCCACATTTTGGTAATATTATTTTTTAGACCTGTGTTTTTCATTTCCCCACGTCAAAATAATATTTAAATAAATGAGCTTATCAATATCGAAGTGAGAGAATATATAATACATAACAATAAAATGAATAAAAGTTGCATGTTATACACCTTTACAATACATTACCACACATAATAAGAATATTAATAAAAATATGTAATAAAACGTTCGTATAAATTTGTGTGGATACCACGTCATTGAATTACACCGAACAAGTCAAAAATATATTCAAGCACATTTTATTGGATATATATGCAAACATCTAAATTACGTTAATATATATATTTATATATATATATATAATATTAAGTATTTAATATAATATTATTTAGTGCAAATATTTAATGCATTTAATTTACAATTTTTAGAAACTCTCATGCATACAAAAAAATCTATCTTAAAATTTCTTTTAAAATTCATTCTTTAAATGATCAGTTTTGCATAGTAGGAATCATTTTAAGCATCACATCCTTTCTGAAGCTCTTATGGACATTTCTTTAAACATTTTAGTCAATGTAACTTCTATTTAAAAATACTATTAATTAATTAATTAATTTTTTCATAAACGTGTAAAACAATATTTTCAATAATCTTTTCAAAAATATTTTATTAACATCTGGCCAAGATTATGAACTATACTCATACAGGAAATAACATAATTTGGTTATGTTTTAAACGTAAAATTAAATATTTATTAGGAATTAATTTTTAAAATACATGTCATCGTATACGCAGAGCACCATATGTTGAAGAAAAACGTATGTTTGTAACCTTATTCCTTAAATAAATTTTAATAGTTTTCAAATAAAACTAGAAAAATGTCCTATTAAAAAATAAATAAATCCATAAATAAAATTACAATGTTAATAATGCAATATTAATATTTTGCAGTTTCTATTCAGTTATTCTTTTTAACGATTTTTAGAAATAAAACACGTTTCCTAATAAATAAAATAAAAATAATAATTATTTTTAACGTACACAAACATCAAACCGTCTCAATTATATATATTAAAAGCAAAAACTGTTTTATTTAAGAGACAAAAATTTAAGTTAAAATACATTTAAAAAACAAAAGTTACATATAAAAACAATTAAAATCTAGACGTTTCGAAACCCGTCCGGGTTTCCTCATCAGTAATTACAACACAAAATGTAAACATTACATGAACACTCAAGGAATTTAAAAGAGTACCGAATATTGAGGAGCCAGTGCGCATGCTTCATTGATAGTGTGGAGATGCTTGGCAGTGTGCCAGCTCTCAAGGAAAATACGCGATTTATAATTATGAAAACCAAAATTTAGAATTTTTATATTATCGAAGTCAGGAATATGATCGGTTTCTATTGAATGGATTACAATTTTAGAATTTTGGTTGCAATTTTTAAAAGATCGTCTGTGCTCTTGTAGTCTAATTTTTGCTGTACGGCTAGTTCCACATATATAAACATATTTGCAATTTTTACAAGGAATTAAATATATTACACCAGTTAAATCCAAAGAAGGGGTTATGGGTTTAAAGTTAAAAAGGACGTTTTTTAATTGTTTAATTGGCCGGAAAGCAGTATAAATATTATGTGGTTTAAGTAATTTAGAAATAAATTCTGAAAGAAAACCAAAATATGGCATAGAAATATAATTTTTCTTATTAATTAGTCAATTTTTCAATTGCATTGGAATAGAGGGGGAAATTGCAGGAGGAGACGAAGGAGAGGGGAAGCTGGTAATTTTTTCACGATAAATTCGATTTAACCAATTAAGAGGGTAATCGTTATTTATTAATTCCTGAAAAATTCTTTTAATTTCCAACTTAAAAAGTGTCTCGATACTGCATAACTGAAGAGTACTTTTGACCAAAGTACGGAAGACTGCAATTTTATGAGAATTAGGATTAGCAGAATGAAAATTTAGATATTGACCTGTAAAAGTGGCCTTACGATAAACAGAAGTTTGAAAAGTGCTAGGTGAATTCGAAATGCGTTCAACAAGAACATCAAGAAAAGGCAAACTGTTATTTTGTTCTGTTTCCAAAGTGAATTGAATTTCTGGGCATAACGAATTAGAAAAAGTAACGACCTCATTTATATGTTTTTCTTCAATTAATAAAAAAATGTCATCTACGTATCTCCGCCAAAAAGGAATTTTTTCACTTAATCTATCATTTATTTTATTTTCCAAAAACTGCATAACAATTTCTGCTATGCAAACACTAGCAGGAGAGCCCATAGGCGTGCACCGAATTTGTTTATAGTATAAATCATTAAACTTGAAGCAATTACAACATAAGCAGAAAAAAACTAATTTAAGAATTGAATCAATATTAAGAGTAGAATGAGTACTATCAATAGGATGAATTTTTCTTATAATATCGTAAGCAAATTCAATAGGGATGGAAGTAAAAAATTGAATTTGCTTACTTTGCTTCCTTCGTTTCCTCCATCAATTTCCCACTCTACTCCAATGCAAATGAAAAATTCAATAATTAATAAGAAAAATTATATTTCTATGCCATATTTTGGTTTTCCTTCAGAATTTATTTCTAAATTACTTAAACCGCATAGTATTTATACTGCTTTCCGGCCAAATAAACAATTAAAAAACGTCCTTTTTAACTTTAAACCCATAACCCGTACTTTAGATTTAACTGGTGTACTATATTTTATTCCTTGTAAAAATTGCAAATATGTTTATATATGTGAAACTGGCCGTACAGCAAAAATTAGACTACAAGAGCACAGACGATCTTTTAAAAATTGCAACCAAAATTCTAAAATTGTAATTCATTCAATAGAAACCGATCATATTCCTGACTTCGATAATATAAAAATTCTAAATTCTGGTTTTCATAATTATAAACCGCGTATTTTCCTTGAGAGCTGGCACACTGCCAAGCATCTCCACACTATCAATGAAGCATGCGCACTGGCTCCTCAATATTCGGTACTCCTTTAAATTCCTTGAGTGTTCATGTAATGTTTGCATATTGTGTTGTAATTACTGATGAGGAAACCCGAACGGGTTTCGAAACATCTAGATTTTAATTGATTTTATATGTAATTTTTGTTTTTTAAATGCATTTTAACTTAAATTTTTGTCTCTTAAATAAAACAGTTTTTACTTTTAATAATAATTATTGTTATTATCATGGAGGTATTTTTTACCACCGCACTTTACAATGTAAAAATCGAAGAAAAAAAGCTAACATCCCATAGAAAAAAGCATGGACGAGAAGGAAAAAACTCACAATGTTAAGTGAGTGGGAAAAAAAAAAAACTTTCACTTGATGGAATAAAAGATGAAATTTCACTAGAAAAAGTCATCGAAGCTCGGGGAGGAATTGGGCTTGGAGCCATGACACTACCGTCAAGGTTTTGCTATGTCTCGTTTGTTATTAACATTATTATTATTATTATTATTATTATTTAAGTTTTTTTACAAATAAAACACGTTTCCTAATAAAAAAAAAATTATTATTAATATTAATATAATATTTTGAAGTTCTTAAAAAAAAAGTTTAAAATTCCGAATTTCTGTCTTGAAATCATTGCTATAATGTTAAGTAGAAAATGACATACAGCCAACATAGATAGGAGTGTCATTATTTCCTTGAAAATTGGTCTGTTACAGTTGTGAGTGTTAGACGTATCCGGTCTCTCACAGTGTGTTACAACTAATTTGGAATTAAACAGATTCTGAACATTCCATTATACAAAAGTCTCTTTTAATTCGTTCAGTTGTTATGAAGAAATTATGTTGTTCGTTTTTAAATTCTTTCTTCACAAAGCAATAGAATACTCAGTGCAGATTAATTTATTGTATTTAATTTTATGATAAGTATAATGATTTTAATTAAACGGTGGAAGACTTCACAATAAAGGCTTGACTTTAATGGGACAAATCTATTTTAGTATTTGTAACTTTAAACAGTTTGAGAGCGTATAAGTAATATCCACCAACTATCTATAATAAAAATACAGCTCCTTTTAAATATTAACGTATCAAACAATAGACGAGATATAGCCAGCTGATGATCAAAATTACATGCCTGGATTCCTTGAAGCCAAATATAAGCTTAAAATATTTTCATTATGGGAAGTTTTAAATCGGCGCTGCCTTAGCTAAAACGTTTCACAAACAAAATATCCAAATTAATTTAAAAAATGTTAAAAAGTTATTACGAAAACTAGACATAATTCTTGAATAATAATAATAATAATAAACTATTGAAATTTTGAATAACCGAAATTCTTGGGATGGCAACAAGCCAATAGTAAATAGACTACACGTGGCGCAATCTGCATAAGAAAAGAACACGAAATACTAACACCGACAGATCGCCAAAGAATTCTACGATGTAGTTGCCGAGGATGTTCATGGCACTCAATGAAAGTTCTACAGCGATGAAACTTTAAAATAATGTTCAATACATTGTTTAATAAAGCTATATATGTTTTGTTATGTTTTCCGATAAACTAATTTATTTATTTTTTGTTTATTTTATTTTTGTGCGGTCGGGGGGGGGGGTTCACATTGGGTAATAATTCTGTACTAATAAATTTCAAACGCGGTGGTGGACCAACTTTAGGCCTTTTCAGAAGTTAGGCGTAGTTCCACTTTAAGATCACAATTTTTACATAGCAGTCTCAGTATTATTCAATCGAAGATAATCAATGCAAATCATTATTGAATTTTGTGTTAAAGTGACAATGGGATGAAAAAAAAAAATTGCACATATAAATTTATTTCTGTAAAATTTACAGTTTCATAAAATATTATTTGTAGATAACAAATACCATGTGAAAAATAGCATTCACATTGTAATTAAGTAAGACAATAATAAAAAACGATAAAATTATTAATTTGTGTGTATGAAACGCTAAATTATTCTTCTTGCACATTATTTTTTGACTAAGACTTCATGTTTTTTTTTTTTTTTTTTTTTTAACAAAAAAAATTTTAAATTTTTATCTGCAATAATAATTCTGTAAAAAAATAATAAAATAAAATAAAAATAAATAAATAAATAAATAAATAAATATCATTACAGTAGAAACGCGATCCATCGTTTTTCATGGGATGCGGGAAGGAAAAAAAAAAAAAAAAAAAAAGCGATGAAGGCGGGAAAACGATGAATGCGGGTTTAAGTCGAAACACGAAGACAGCAATGTTTATGAATTATTATACGCAGTGTATGCAGTATACTACTAATAAAAACTAATTTGTTACCTTCTAAACTGTCAAAGAAATAAATGAAAGTTTTAGAACATTCAGTGATATTTATTTTTAAATATCATTAATTTTATGTTCATTTTATGAATTGAACAAGAAGTTTTCCGTATTTACATCATTTGTTGGGGGCTTTTCTTTAATATGCGCATATAAAAAATCATGCTTTTTCAAACGCCGTAATCACGTCAGATACACTTGGCACTGGCATAAGCTCAATCTCATAGGCGTGAATAATATTATCGTTTTTTTTCCTCACCATTATTTTCCATTTTTGAAATCGCATATTTCTTATATGCTTTAGAATACCACATGTCGCAAGTCTTCAATATCCTTAAATGTCACACCAGACACATCATCTGCTACACGCAACTACTATTCATGTACATAATAAACTTCATTTTCATTTTCTTGCCTTTTTTTTAGTATTAGGTCGTTGCAAAAGTTCGTGCGGTTTTTTATTGCTTCATTTCATAAAAATACACCAAATCAAACGACAATTTTTAATCAAAATACTCTCCATTACTTTCTACAACCGTTGCCCTTTTTTCGGGTAACAAATGTATAGCACGGCGATAGAAGCTCTCGTCTTTGGGGGCAATAAAATGATCCGCGTCCACACGAACTTTTGCAACGACCTAATATTTTTCATTTTTTTTTTGCACGTAGTCACCTTTTCTGGATTACTGAAGAGGTTACTTCTCGCCATGCTGAAATTACAGAATGAATAACCTGCAGATGGGCCGGAGACATGACATCACAATTTTGATCCTCCATGGGGAAAGAGTTATTTGACGATGAAAGAAATGATTCCAGTTTGTGTGCCATATGGAACTGCTTGATCTTCAGAATTTTTTTTTTTTTTTTTACAAGGTCTGAAGAAAAATTTTACATTGATGAATGCGGAAAAACGATTTTTTGACGAACGATACAGGTTTCATTAACATTATTTAAATGCAATTTGTGCAGGGATCATAGAAACAAAACAATCAATGCGGAAAAACGATGGATGCGGGAACGATAGATCATGGTTGCATTGTATTTCCTTTTAAAACGTTTGAAATATTAAAAAATAAATTGTGGCAATTCTAATTAATTTTTATGCTAATATATATATATATATATATATATATATATATATATATATATATATCTTAATATATATAAATCTCGTGTCACAATGTTTGTCCTCAATGGACTCCTAAACCACTTAACCGATTATAATAAAATTCGCACACCATGTGCAGTTCGATCCAACTTGAGAGATAGGATAGTTTAAATCTCAAATTATAGTCGCAATTTTAATTTATTGCTAATTATTTGTCTGTTATTATTTGACAGTCACAATTATCTGTTAACTCCAAATGATTCTAACAGATGTCGATACCTTTCGACTGGGTTGAAATGAAAGCTGAAATATATTTGGTGCTGCCATCTACACAAAGAATCTTCAACTTTTTAACCTATTAATAAATTTCGTATAATTCAATTATTTCCACTTTTTAAATTTTTGGTGTTAGCATAGCCGGCCACGTGTTACTTAGACTGAAGTGTAAATTGAATTCATATTATAATGAAGATAATACAGTGAAATTAATCCTGTTTTTTACTTATTTGTGCTTCATTGATCAAAACTTTATAATTTAATATAATATATATATATATATATATCTTTATATATAAAATTTATTATGTTTGTCCGCGATGAACTCCTAAACTAATGAGCCGATTTTAATGAAATTTGGACACTGTGTGCAATTTGGTCCAACTTGAGAGATAGGATAGTTTTTATTGCAAAATTCGCCTCCCAAAAGGGGGGGGAGGGACCAAAACGTGATTTCACAAACAAACAAACAAACAACAACAACCAAAAAAAAAAAAAAAAAAAAAAAAATAGAAATGCAGATAGACTGTTCAAAATTGGTATAGAGAGGTTTTAGAGGCCTGCAAATCGAATGAGGATATTTTCGAAAGTGTAAAGTTATTAGGAGGGGCGGGTAAGGGGGCGGAGGGGCAAAAAAATAAAAATAGAGTTACATCGCTAAAAATTGGTACATAGAAGTTTTTGATACGTACAAATCGATTGCAGATATTTTCGAATTTGTAAAATTATTAAGAGGAGCGGGAAAGGGGGGGGGGCAGAGGAGCAAAATATAAAAATGGAGTTAGATCATTCAAAATTGGTGCATAGAATTTTTGATACCAACAAATCGATTGCGGATATTTTCGAATTTGTAAATTTATTAGGAGGGGCGGGAAGGGGGGCAGAGGGGCAAAAAATAAAAATATAGTTAGATCGTTCAAATTGGTGCATACAGATTTTTGACACCTACAAATAAACTGTAGATATTTTCGAATTTGTAAAATTATTTAGAATAGTGGGAGGGGGGAGGGCAAAGGGGCAAAATAATAGAAATAAGAGTTAGAACTTTGAAAATTAGTATTATTAAGTTTTAAGGCCCGATAAATCGATTGCGGATATTTTCGAAAGTATAGAGTTATTAAGAAGGGCGGGAACGGTGGATGAAGAAACGGTGCGCATGGTTTGCGCAGGTATACACTGCCGCAGGCAGTGGGGGTCCGAACAGATTATTCCACCAATGAGAGAAGATTTTTTTGTATTTTATATCATTTTCCTTTCGATAATATATGGATTCATTATGAGTGTCGAACATTTTTCCCGATCACATTTTTTTTTTTCTCTTTTTTTTTCACATGTTAAAAATTAATGCAATTTTGAGAATTCTTTAATTATAGTGAATCATTTAAAAATAGGGACCAGCGAAGCGGGCTAAGTCTGCTAAGATCAAGGATGTTATCAAGGATGGTCTTTATTCGTAAATAATAATTTTAATATATTGAATATTTTACTACATTATAATTCAACGTATAACATAGCCACAGCAACGCGTGGCCGGGTCTGCTAGTATATATATATATATTATGTTTATGAAGTTTTATGAAGATTCAAGAATAAATTAGGCGTATGGAATATTTTAATTTGATGCAACTACGTAATAATTAGTTTTGAGAAAATGGATTTACTGACCATTCTCCAATTCAAGTTCAAGACTGACAAAGGCGTTTCTACTCGAGAGGAGGTGCACGTTGTAACTGAGATGTGCATTTTTCGAAATTTTAACTCTGATGATTTCCTTCCTCCCTTATTTTCATAAAATCTCTGCAGAATTGAATCACTGTAATATTGCTCATTGGATTCTAATCTGAAAACAAACAGTAGTTTCCATTTTATAACAGATTCAATATTTCTTTATAGAATAATTTCAAAATTTGTTTATAAGTGCATAAAACTCAGCATGGAATAATGGAAATAATAATAATAAAAAAAATTATCACCCTTCACTACCGTTATGTAGTTTCATATTTTAGTAAAATTGAAATATTGAATTTTTAATCAAATTTTACAAATTTATAAGTTCATTCTCGCTTAAAAGAAAAAAAAAAGTCTAATATCCAAAAAGGTAACTGTCCTGACACATGCAGTAAAATAATTCCCAATAATTCAGATTTAGCATGTTAGGAATAAACAAATCAGATACATTTAAATTTAATACAGATATTAGGTATTTTAATATAAATTATTATTCAAAAATAAATTTAATTCAAAAATTTAATTTAAAGTGTTCAAAAAGAAAACTAAATAATAATTAATAATTGGCGCTCATTTCAGCTTTCATATCTTGAACCATCAACAATATATTGATATCTTAAAACACATGATAATCATTATTATATATTAGTTAAATTCATAAGATATATCTTGCGATTTAAAAAATTCAAATTTCTTATCTCAAATTATATGTGTATATATGTATATATATATATATATATATATATATATATATATATATATATATATATATATATATATATTGACAGTACTGCTAGTTTCCTGATGAGATCGGTACTGGATTTCAGCATTTTTAACTCCATTTTTCCTTCATGCATTCCTTTTTATTTCAATAGTCATTTTGGTTAATTTCTTTCAATTCTTATCTTGTGTTGCATGAATTTACTGGACTAATGGATTAAGACAACTAACTGATAGTTTAGGTTTAAGTGATATACGTCATTTCTCTTATGCGTAAGTACTTTAACATGTTTTTACTATTCAGTGAAATTTACTTAAATGGTAATTGTGACAATAAATTTATACGTAATACATCTAATTATTAAATTCATTGTTGGTATTTTCATCTTTCTCTCATTTGCTGAGTATTGTAAAGGAATTAAATAATGTAATATATATATATATATATATAATAATTTTATTTTGCGAAAAATATTTCTGTCAGCATAAAATATTGAACGTATTTTGAGTCTAGAGAAACAGGATCGTTTTTATAATAATTCTGGTATTTTCAAGAGTTTTCTTACAGAAAATTCTATTTACCAAATACTTAAATTACGCTGTTTGGGGAAATTTTTTTCGTATAGTACGCAATTCAGCTATTTTATGAAAATCGTCTAAAGTTATCTTTTGCGTTTCAGTTTAGATCATAAATGGAAGATATACTTTTAAGATTTAACGACTGAAAAATCCGGATTCCGAGTAAATGTATGCTTCGAAAACGATTTTTTTTTTTTTTAATAGTGATTATTTCTATTAAATGTTTGAAAAGTTCCTTATAAATTTAATTTTTTTATTAAATAGAATGTAACAGAAAACTTACTTACTAAATGTCTACTTTTACTATTTAAAGTTTTTAAAGGTTTAAAATTTATGTATGGGATGTTTATTTGAAATTTCCTTCTTTAATATCATTTAATAATTATATCTAAAGCCAGTAAAATATATTAATAGATTTTTTTTTTATAACGTAGAAAACAAAGATTTATATTTATATTAAATGTGTTATTTAATGATACTACTTTCTAATTAATGTCAACTGTTCATGTTATTAATTTGCTTCATACAAGTCTTAAGTTTATGTAATTGGATCATATTTTGAGATATTTGATGAATTTGATTTTACGTACAAAAAATTTATTGTATTTTTTATTTGATTATATATATATATATACATTAATAATAATAATAATTATATATATATATATATATATATATTAAGATAATACAGCTAAAATGAAATACCATGAATAAATCGGTTAATTTAATACAAAAATTTCTTTCGGAAAATTAGTTTTTTTTTTTTTGACTAAAAATCTATATAATATTTCTCTAACGTGGGCCAGTTTCAATTATTTTTTGTCGAATCGATACGATACGTGGGGATAAAAAAATAATATTTATACATGAATAACATATAAGCATGCGGACTTAGCTCAATAGACTAATAAGAAAATAATTATAAGGTAAAAAGCCTTTTATAAACCAGGTTTTTAATTTTTTTGTTGAATCATACGTATAGAACTAACTATATTAGCACTTTATCAGTGCGTATTGTTACGAAATTGTGAATAAATGTATTTATTTTCGTATAAATTCTTTCAAAGAGGTTTAGTAAGTTAATAAAATATCAATTTTCTGCATTTCTAGCACTTTTTCGCGTTAAAATAGCTTAATTTCCCCTTTCAAATGAATGCTCCAATTGGAAGGTAATGGATTTGGCGCCAAATTTGGCGAGTTTTTGCCCTTGGCGACTTTTTTGGCGAGAATATAATATAATGCTAAATTAGCTTTCATGCCAAGTGCCATTCATCCGTGACAAAAATATACTATTTAAACAAAAGGAAAAAAAAAATCTAAAGTTGAGGTCTATTATTATTATTATTATTTTATAATGACGTCAATTTTTGTGTGATGCATAATTTAACATTAACAATTTTCGTAACGTTCACGTTTAATTAAATGTATTTATTTTTATGTCGAAAGAAAATGAACTCGTGATTTTTTTGTTTGTTTGTTTGTTTGTTTGTTTTGGCAACAATTAAATTATAGCTAATATTTTAATGGCTATATATAACGTATAAGAAGTTTATTATTTTCATATTTTAATTAATTAGAAGAAAGCTATTTGAAAATTCGAAAATCGGACTTCGAAGTGTTGTTTTGTCATCGGGTTGTGAGCTATTGTGAAAATATCAAATGTCTAGCTTTTAGGGAAGTTAGTTAAAATTTGATTGCATGATTTGTACCGGACAAACAAACACACACAGAAACAAGAATAGAAATTAATAAAAACATGGTAAAATGAGGACATTGGCCTGATGAAATTATTTTATAAAAAAAATGTATTTTTAACAGTTGTTTCTTCAGAATCTTTGCAAGCGTCATTTTAAAACTAGCAATATTTTAAAGATATATACAGAATATGAACTTATGTGTCATAAATTGACTAAAAAACACAATCATAAAAAAATATAATCGAAATAGGAATTATTGTATTTATTTTATTTATTTATTAAATATATATATACAAAAATTAATAAAAAGCCATTGCCAACATGACGACAAAAATTTAAAAGGCGTCGTGGGAGTCCTATGTTAAAATTGTACTGCCTGTGGAAGTATAAAAATTTGGTCGTGAACCATGAATTTTAAGTGGAAACCTTTCTTTGAATGATTTTGGATTCACTTAGGTACAATATTAATTTGGTTTTATTAATAATTTGGTCTGGTAAATTAAAATTTTAATTAGGTGGTGAAATTGGTATAACATTTATGAGTTTAAAATTTTAAAGGTAAATAAGGAAAGAAATAAAATGCGAATATTTCACACGGGTTTGCTAGTATAAAATATATTTATAAAAATATATAAATATATAATTTATAATTATATAATTTAAAAAAATATTTATACGAAAATTATTGAATTATATATAGCTGAGAAGAATGCAAACTTTTTATTACACTATATAAAATGAATCTTTATACCATACTTACTATAAACTTAGTAGTGGAGTTAGCGTTAAATGACCCATTAACTGGATATTTGAAATTATTAAATTAGACTGATAGACTAAAATATGGAAATTGAGTACAAACCTGTCATTTGTGTATTTAAGGGAGCTTGGTATATCTATGACGGCAAGACGAAAGTAGGTTTTATTTAAAAGGTTATATTTACGTTTCATATTTGTAAACTGAACTAGATAAGGTTTATTCAATAAAATATATATTCTAGCAACAATTCTTATGCTTTTTGATGCATATTTTATTTTAATTCCGCTTTCTCAGTGTGCATTTTTTCATGATTCCATTATCTTTAAAATGGTTAAATTTATGCATATATTTAACACGTTCACGGCGGCGAAAGTCTTCTCAAAAGTATCCGAGCGCTAGCCAATAATTCCGATATCAAAAAAAGTACACTTAAAACTGTTTTTTTCAATAAATCCTTATCGAATCATGTTCTTAGACTAAGAAAATGACTCGACAAGGATTTATTTAACAAAGCAGTATTAAGAGCACTTTTTTGGACAGGAATTACTGCTAGTGCTCGGATACTTTTGCTGCCAACTGTAGCTGTGACCCACCGGTGGGCCACGCCGGCGTGAACGTGTTAAGAAAATACTTAATATTTTCTTTACGTTTAGTGAAACTTACTGAATTAGGGATAGATTTCAAATTTTTTAATTGTATTTTGAGAAAAAATAAAATGAAAATTGCAGGTCTACTTAAAAATTTGAGGAAAAGAAACACAGGCTTTTTGTTATACATTTATTTTGATATTTTTCTTCTTTTAAAAATATTGCAAAATCCATCCCTTTCTTTCTTTCTTTCTTTCCTTTTTTTTTATTATTTACGTCAGCTCTAATTTGAAGACATATTTTTAAACAAAAAATAATGCATTTCAATTACCTCAAATTGACTACTTATTTCTTAAAAAATGGATTTATTACTGCATCTCCTGCATATATAAGAAGAAAGTATAAGATTTGGAAAAACTTTTGATTTCTGATTTTCGATGAATTTACACGCTTTCAGATTTCCTTACATTTGAATTTACTGAAATGGACTACATATATTTTTTTTTAAGTGGATTTATTATTAGCTTCTGCATGCATAATAAAGTAGTAAAATAGAAAAAAAAAATCGGTTTTCGATGAATTTACACGTTTTGAGATTTCCTTGCATTTCAATTAACTGAAATTGACTACTTATTTTTAAAAGAGGGAATTTATTATTTGATCCTTTTCATATATAAGAAGAAAGTATAATATTCAGATAAATTTTAGATTTTAGGTTTTGGAGGAAGTTACGCGTATTGGGATTTCCTGAACTCAAATCGAACATTTTTAGAAAATATCTGCCTTTTGGAATTCTAACACTGTACTTTATGAACCAATGGACTTAATTTAATCGAACTTGATATTTGGTTGGGTCTTGGTTTGAATTGGTGCCGATTAGCTTTTCGGCTATATCATCCAGCAGGGGGCGTTTTCACGTTGCGATTACCTCTCATTTCAGGAAAGGCTTAACATCTAACGTGTACAAATCTTCGAGAAATATATTAAGTAAAACTCTGCTGATTGAGTTTGAGTGCTTATCAACAAACAATTGGCGCAGCTGTGTTGCAATTCAATTCCGTAAAGGCTTTGCTTTGCAAAAAAGTGATAGAGTTTCAACCACTGGGTGATACTAGTAATAATAATAAAGTCATGGCTTTTACTTTAAAATGTACTAAAAACTCCAATTTAATCGATACAGATAATATATAGGAATGCAAAATTTCAACACAATGGTATGATACGAAGTAGTTTGAAATTCGAAAAGAAATTTTGAACAGTTAGTTGGGGGTCCAACACATCAATCCTTCCTAAGTTTATAACTTCTTATGTACCGTCATCATAATCAATGGAGGCCTCAATGTGGAGAATCAAAAATATTTTGGGTTCTGTCTTCTTGTATGTATATCTGTCTCTTTCGCGACAGCGGTCGTGAAATCACCCTATGAACTTGCAACTTGGTATACATATTTATGAGCCACGCGGAATTAGCTGTATAGTATTGGGTGGGTTTCAATTTGTAGTTCGTGTACAGGGACACACCAAATTTTTTCTTATTATTACGGCATATGGCCATAATTTGTATGTATTAGAATATCGACCGCAAAAACTGACCAATTTCAGACTCTGTATAGAAATAACTGTATATTTTTTTATGACTATATTGTTTACGGATTGTGTACAGGGACACACCAAATATTTTTCTACCTTTACGGCCTATGGGGTGAATTTCATTTAAAAGCATTTTAACACCGCTACTCTGAAATTACCGTGCATTACTGATATGCTTATACTCATGGTTTCTGTAGAAAATGTATGCGTTTAGGTTTCATAATTAATGTACAGGATCTTACAAAATTATTCCGACAATGTAACGTAATAATCCAAATTATGTCAGATTTCGTAGAATTATTAATGAAAAATATAGAATAAGTTGAAAAGTTTTTGTGGTAAATACAATATTGGGGTTCGTTTACAGAAAAACACAAAAGAATTTCGTGACATTAGAGCCTAAGGACAGTTTTTTATTTAAGCGCATTTTAACGCTTTTGCGTTGCACGCAATATAATGGAATTAACATACGTTATAGAAATGCTTAAAAGCATGTTTTCTCTACAATGAAAAAAAAGTGTATAGACTAAATTTATTTACAAAACCACACAAAAAAATTGTGATGCCATTCTGTAATCATCCAAATATTGTCAAATTAGGTTGAAATATTAAAGAGTTACAATTAATTTCTTGCGTTTATTTCATTTGTAATATATAATAACTATGGCTCCTTTCCAGGAAGACACAATGGATTTCACACATTTCGCTCAATAGACGGTATTTCTTATATGTGATTTTTAACGCGGTTGTACCCCATTCAGTATAATGAAATGTTACTAGAATATATAAAAACTTGTTCTTCAGTTGGAAATTGTTGGGATAGAGTTGGTAATTAGTTTACAAGGTCATATCAAATAAATCCGATATGTTATGCAATTAACTTGCATAAAATTTCATGTAAATGTTTATGAGTTACAGTGATTTGATACATGGGTATGTGTTACTAGGATATATATATATATATATACAGTTCCCGCCGCTTATTAAAATCAGATTCGTTTTGAGCCAAAGTGATTTTATTCAGCGGCTGATTTTCGTATCCGGCGAACGTTCCTCAACTTAAGGAAAAGGCATTACTTCCCTGAATTTGGAAAGGAACTTCAAATGTAACGAATAATAGAATTAGTAAACAATATTAATTAATTTTTGATAGATATTTAATTAATTGTTTCTTCGATGTAAATAAATTAAACGCATTCTAAGTTCCCATGCACTTTCGTTTGAGGAAAATCATCATTACTTTACTGAATGTTCACGTTTACTTATAAATTTAAAATCTTTTCGTTTAAACCTCAAGAATTATAGTAATTGCAAAATAATATAGTAATTGCAAAATAGTTTTGATCAATTAAAAGCATGCTTTAAACCCACACGTATGTCTCAAATCATACGGGACATTTTTTGACAGTTTAAATCATTTATTTTATGTTTGTGAAATACGTTTAAATTATATTTTGTTTCAGAATTTTTAATTTTCATCTAAGTTTATCTTAATTTATTGTTACATATTTTCAACTTTTGTATGACTGAAAACATATATATAGATAAAAAAATAGGTAGATATATACAGATAGAAAGATAAATCAGGCGGCAAAATATTTAAATATAACCCCTTAACGCGCGGTGTCCTCGCCACGAGGACGCAAAATTTAAGATCCAGCTGCAAAAATTCATCCCGGAAATATTTTAGCAAAAATTCACGTTTATAACATATCAGAAAAGGCCGGTTTTTTAAACCTCAAAATTTAAAATTTCTTTTAGTTTACTTTAGCTCATGAATTCCGGTGGCAGTATAATTTAAATGTTTCAAATTGTCTTGCGCCGCAAAGGGTTAACAACATTTTTATTGTAACTTTCACATATTTATATATACTGAGACACTTTCTTAAAATATACCGAAATCGACTTTTAATAATTAGAAATTAAAAAAAAAATATTTCATTCCAAATCAAATTTGTAACTTGTTACTGCGTTTTGAAGAATACGTTCCTTGAAACTTTTACGGAGATAAATGATGCGGCGTCTTTAATTTGTAACTGTGGTGCAAGTGTAAAATCTTCGACAATGAACGACAAAGGAGGGATTGTTGTGCTTTAATTTATTTTCTTATTTAAAAAAAAAATAACAATGTAAATAAAAATTATTTTAGAGTGCATAATTGATATTTTTGGCTGCTGAGGAAATATTTTTCAGTTTATTAAACGGCGATGCCCATTTTATTAAGCGGCGGCTTTAAAAGTAATGTGTATTGATTCGATTCTCGTCCCAGCATTTTGATCAGATTAAGCGGCTGATTTTATTAACAAGCGATTTTATTAAACGGCGGTTACTGTATATAGATATAAGTATTGTAGATAATGAAATGATTACAACTATTTTTTATATAAGAGATAATTTTAATTTTAATGTGATTTAACTGATATATTGGAACTCCAACATTAGTAAACTGATCTACAGAAATATCATTTTAAACTATATTAATCGTAATAAAAGATTAATTTCTACTTATCATGACAAAATTAATGATATTCAGGATTTCTTCAATAGAGCTGTTGAAAATGATTCTCCTATAGATTTTTTGCATGGTAATATTATAAAGAAATATTTAAAACATTTTAAATATAAATGATTTTTTTTTTTTAATTTTTCTTTTTAAATATTCCGTATTTTTTTCCATTAAATTTAGATGTAATATTTATATTTATTGTATTAGTTACTTTAATTTAATATAGATGGCGCTGTAATATTATATTTTCTATGGTCTCAAGTCATACGGGGCATTTTTTGATAGTTTAAATCATTTATTTTATGTTTTTGAATTACGGTTTACTTATGCTTTGTGTCAGATTTTTTAATTTTCATGTAAGTTTATCTTAAGTTATTTTGTTACGTATTTTCAACTTTTGTATGACTGAAAACATATATTATAATGCATTATATAGATCGATAGATAGATAGATAGATAGATACAGATAGATACAGACAGAAACATAAAGCAAGCGGCAAAATATTTAAATTTAACAACATTTTTATTGTAACATTCATATATTTATATATACTCAGATACTTTCTCAAAATATACCAAGATTTCAAATATTTTCAATAGAGAAATTCTTAATTACAAAACTTTCTTTGAAGAGGATTAAGCGATTATGTATTAGTTTATAAATTCAAAGTTTCGTATAAATTTAATAAGAGAGAGAATATTTAAAGAAGCAAAGAGAATGTTAGCTGAATTTTCAAATTTGTATAATTAATTGTAAAAGTTAGGTATTTTAAGTTTATGCCATGAATTAAGGGCAAGCAAATTTATTAACATTCTAAGGATAAGATGATATGAGAAAGTAACTCTTTGTTATTTGAATAATGAAAATAGTAATTCTCTCTCTCTCTTTTTTTATTTATTATTTTTTTTTTAAATAAGTTTTAAGAAAACATTTTTTTTTTTTGAAAATATATAATAGCGCTTTACTATTCTCATTAATTTTAAAAGAAATATCAGAAACTTTTTTTATTAGAGATACGAAATCTTGCTACGAATTTCTAGTATGGACTATTTTAACCTATACATTTGTTACTTATATGTAAAATATGTAAAAATATATATACAGGTTGTTTGAAAAGAAAATCTTTTATAAATTAAACGTTAGTAAGAAAACCATGGTACTTTTTTAAATATAATTAGGTGATTCCTCTTTCAAGAGCAAAATATATACATATATATATATGTATTAGTAGTAGTAGTAGTATTTTATTTATTTATTATTTTATTTATTTTTAGATTTATCTTAATTTAGTTTGGTTGAGATTATAATGTTGCACAAAATTAATCCCTTATTTTGATTAACGCTATTATTTAATAATAATAATAATAAAAATAAAAATAACAAGCACGTGGGAAATAATTGTGCTCCATTTGTTTCTTTGGAGGATGGCATTGGCAAGAAGATTGAGATAAAATTTTCTAAAAAAATATTTTTTCAAGGTTTCCCAAATCCAAAGTCCTATCTCATAATTATAATAATAATAAAGGATTTTGAAGAATTTTCTACAATGTTCAATTTGTTACTTCCAACCAACCATTAGGAATCTTTGTCAAATTGTTGTTGCAATTGTAAAAGAAAAAGTCCAATGCCGAAGTATTATTAATTTGTTTGCGATTTTCCGCAATAGACTGTGCTGTAAGATTATCATTTCTCAAAAAGGGAAATCCTCGCTCTGATTTGTATATAGTGCTGTTTAATTGACATTTGTCGTACGATTGATAGATAAATGTAATTGCTTTTTAGAATATTAATTATTAAATCGCTTTAGACAAAATATGTTCAACATGCAAAAAAATATACGTTTTTGTATAATTTGGAGTAAATGCTAATAAATAGGAGTATGGTTACAAGATTAAAAAAAGCTCCGTGAAAATTTGGCTGCACAGTTAAGGTGGTGTAAGAAGAGATGGCAAGGTGGTGTAAGAAGAGATGTAAGAAGAGATGTACAGGATGAGACGGATGTCGGCATAAAGAGAGGAAATTTAGTTAAGTTCAGATCAAAAATTCATCAAATAATGTATAGTTCTCAAATCTGACTCATTGTTATCTTAAGTTGGTAATTTCTTTTGGACATATATAAATTATATTTCTGTCACAGAAGCACACAAAACAAATCGAACACATTATGATCAGTTGTTAAAATATACAAATTTGTAGAAAAAACTGATATGACCTACATTACTTTTTATTTTGCATAATTATTGAACTGATTCAAACTTATTAAAACGTCAAACAAATACTAAATAAGCAAATAATTTAGAATTACTACGTGTATTTTTCTCTTTATGTGCACGAATAAACATACATATTTTAATTGATTTAAAAAGTTTTTGTTTTTCACTATTTTTTTTTTTTTTTTTTTTTTTTTTTTTTTTACTTTCCTATTAAATTCTGAATTAGCTATTTGCTGTATTAATACTTGAATACTGCTTTTAGTAGCATTGACCGGAAGTGAGCGGCTAGTTTTAAATACCGTAATTTCGCGTATATAACCCGCAGCGGAAGGTAACCCGCAACATAAAAAAATTATCTAAAAATAATTATAACCGAAAGATAGCCCGCACTTCTAAAACCACATGGTCGCCAATCGCCGTTTGTAATTTCAATACCAATTGCTATTATTTTAGTAATAAGTAGGAAAAGATACAAATAATAAACAAATATACAAATAAATATAAATAATAAACCAATAAATTTACTTACCTATAATGAAAGAGCAAATAATCATAACTTATTATTAATCTTTGTCTCTATATAAATTACAATAAACTGGACTAACTTCTAATGATTCTTTATTCTACCTTTTCTCAATTTATAAGAAAATTATAGATTAATAATAAATCTATTTACAAAGTTCATTCAAATCCATCGAATTCGTTTTTTTCTGTATCAGAATTAAAATGCTGCAATATAGTTTGGAAGAGTTCGTCTTCATCATTGTCCTCCTCATCAAATTCCTTTTCACTGTCCTTGATTTCATCGTCATTATACATTAATAATCTAGTTTTTTTTTTTTTTTTTTTTTTTTTTATCCAGATTGTACCGTTTTGACAGTAATAGATTCCCAAACGTTAATACACATTCAGATACTTTCACTAGAGATGCTTTCATTTTCTCCTTGTTCGCGATAGATACCCTGCACCGGATGATAGCCCGCAAGACATACAAAGTCAGGTTTTTTTAATAGATTACCCGCGGGTTATATGCGCGAAATTACGGTCATTTATTTCTTTAATTTTATACGTTATTTTAAAAAAGTACTTAAACGAAATTTGCACTCAAATTTATTTGCACTAATCTATTTACCAAAGAAATTCATTAAATTGCATTTTTAATTTTAAAATGTCTACTTTATTGCACACAATTTTCATTCGTTAAGAAATAGCTGTTTGAAAATGTCCACGTCCCAAATATTTTAACGAGTCTATACATATGAGGGAGAAATTTTAATTTTAATTATCTCAAAATCTTAAAGTAAACAGTATTAATTACCTGGATAATAATGGATTATTACAGAGTTTATCAGGAGTTTATTGTAGTGAAATTACCGTAACGTAATAAAGATGATAATATATAAGATTTAAACATAACATAACGAACCATTACGATTAATATTAGGATTTTGTATAGAGTCTCCCTTGCAAACTGGCATTAATAGAATATCATGGCTACAAAGTTTATTCTAATATACGCAAGCGATACTATTATTTTTTAACTTTTAAAGCAGTAAATCTAGCAATATTCTTCATACTATAGATATATATTACAAGTTTGAGACAATACCGATTGGCTAAATGGACAATATAGTAATATTATGACTAGCATTGTAAATATTCTTATACTTATTATTATTATTTTTTTTTATAAATTAAATATTGAAACATAATAATAAAATTACTCAAAAAATTGTTATCACTACTTTTGAAATTTGAATTAAATGTTTCTTCCTTTTGGATAGAATTAAAGTAGTTAAATGATGTTATTATTATTTTAACATTCGAATTTTGGATAGCAAAGATTTTGACACTGTTTCATCAATGACATTTTCTGATATTGATGAAATACACCTTATTTTTGTGAAAAAAATTGACATAAATTGTGCGAATATTTTAAATTATATGTTTTAGAAAAAAGAAAGAAAAAAGGAAAAAAAAAAAAAAAGAAAGAAAAGAAAAGAAAGAAAAGAAAAAGCATTGATTATTGCTTTTGTTTTTTCCAAACAATTAATAATAAATGATTTTAAAAAGTTTTATAGTTTTCGAAATAAAACGTAGACTTAGACATATATTTGATTCTAAGCTTGGTGAAATATTACAATGTTGACAAAAGTCTGTCACTCAATTGAATTTAACTGTACTACTAGAGGAAAACTTTGAAAGACAGGGTAATGAATGAAAAAAAAAGACATTCAATAAGAAAAATTACATTATGTAGAATAAAAGAAAACATTTTAGTCACAATTTAATGGAAATTATAAATAGAAAATATCGTGATATAAAGCGTTTGAAAAATTTGCAGTCTTAAAAAATGGTAATAATGTATTTTTAGCATAATTATCAAAATTCAAAGGAGTTGTCAAAAATCTACGTCATATAAAATTTTATTATCGAAGTTAATTTGTATGTTACAATAAAATGCACATTTCTCTTAATTTTTTGCGGCTCTCATGCAAAAAGTGTAGTTTAATTTTCATATCACACATATGCATGCATATAACACATATTCATGCATATAACACATATAAAATGTATAATAGTAACAGTAATAATTGTATTCTGTATTAATAAAATTGTATTTATTATTATTATTATTATTATTATTATTATTATTAATGAGATAAAAAGAACAAAATATTAAAATTTTAAATAATTATTTCTCTAATATGAAGTAAGAAGTGAATAACAAGAAATAAAATTTAAATGCGATAAATCCTTATTTAAAGAAGCTTAAGGAGTGGTAAATCATTGGTCAAAGAAACTGAAAATTTAAATATTCAATATATTTCAACGTACTAAGATGTTTGTGATTTGTCCATGAATAAAGTACTGGTCTCGCAGTGGCTTAAAAGTTTATTTACAGGATATACCAGAAGATTACATGTCCTTCAACCAGGTATCAACTTCAATTTCACCAGACACCACAGTTTAAATAATAACTGACAGTATAAACTGTATGATAGCATTAACACACAACATATATTGTACTTATTATATGGACTCAGTCAGGGAGCTCTTAACGCATCAAGCAACTTGGCTTAAGCTCAAACTGACCCTCTATTGCCGGAATTCTACGTATTTCCAGGCTTTTCCGGGTATTTCGCGAAATAATCGACTGAGAGCTTAGATAATCGATATATCGATGATAAAGATTTTTTCTCCGAAGTCTCCAAAGGGCAATAATTTCGCCAACATGGTGCCAAAGTTTACCGCAAGACCAATTCTGCCCTGGAGCAGCGGCTTTTAAAAGAAAAATGAGCTAGTTTAATATTTTAGATAAAATTATGTAAAAATAACGACTATTATTTACAAATGCATTACAATACGTATGATAAAAGGCTACATATCTGTATATACATATAAATTACGTGTCACGATGTTTGTCCGGGGTAAACTCCTAAACTAAGGAACCGATTTTAATGAAATTTTGCACACTGTGTGCAGTTTGGTCCAACTTGAGAGATAGGATAGTTTTTATCTCAATTTATTGTCACAATATTGTTTTATTGCAATTATTTGTTAATTATAGACCTTTATTAAAGTTGCTCCAAAATATCTGTGAGTTCCATTAATTTAATTGTTGCCAAAAAAAAAAAAAAAAAAAAAATACGAGTTCATTTTCTTTCGACATAAAAATAAATACATTTAATCAAACGTGAACGTTAAAAAATTATAAAAAGTTAAATTATGCATCTCACGAAAATTGACGTCATAATCAATTTAAAGATTTTATACACATTGATAAAGTGCTAATGTAGTTCTATCATAGATATAGTAATATATATAGATCTCTCATCCCCATGTTATCGTACAAAGATTTTTGATGCCGAAAAAAAAAAAATAAATAAAAGCTTTAGAAACAGCCATTAAGTGGTATTGGAAAAAAAAAAAAAAAAAAAAAAAAGAAAAGAAAAAAAGAAAGAAAGAAATATGAATTTGAAACTGTATCTGGAGTCTTCCATTCCCCTTTAGCAAATAAATTATTCATAAATTTTATTTGCTAAAATATTAGTATGTATTCCCGTGTGTATTCACTCGGGGAAAGACGGCCATATTTTGGTAAAAACGTCGTCTTTTCCCAAATGAAAAGGAATAACTTTTTTCTCCCCAATGATCACTCTATTCTATATATGCTATACTATATCTATGAGTTCTATACGCAAGCGAAGTGTGAATCACTGACCGTCTGTGCAGCCAAGAAAAAAAATTTCCTATGTTAATTGCCCACTGGATTTTTTGTAAGAAATTATTAAAAATCGAGGAAATTTATTTCCCGATTTTAATCCTTATATTTGGGTATAGATATGTATTAGTTATCGCGGGTGTTAGATTGAATTATTTTGCTGTCAAATTCAAAAAATTTTAATTTTAAATTTCAAAACTCTGTCGCCCTTGGATTTTATTATTATTATTATTATTATTTGGCGATCAAAAGCGTAACACGAAAATATACATGCCAGATGTATGCATTGTACGAAATGTAATATGTATTATTCATTGTACGTATGTATGACATGTAATATGTATTGTACGAAATATTGTTTCATATTATTCATTACTCTTTTAATATAAGTTGTTAAAATAACCATGATTTTTGAAAGGAATTAAATATTTTCGCCAGATAATTTGGCGATATTCTTTCTTTTTCGCCAAGGATGACAGAAATGAAATCTAATCCTCTGCAAAATATTAGTATCTTACATCAGATATTTTATTTAGACATTTGAAAACAAATTTGACTTCAAACTATGATAGAATATTTATCATTTTCCTTTTAATTAGTATATTATTAGTATATTAAAATTTAAAAGCATGGTATATAAAAAGTTTTTTTTTTTTTTTTTTTTAATCTTATAATTATTCTTATCTTAATCCTCAATGTTTCCCATCTTTATTAACTTGAATTTACTATTAAAATTTTAACATACTCAAAAACTTCTCATCACTTCGTTAAAATACACTAAACTTTTGCAAAATCTTTTTCTATTTAAAATGATACATGTATTTACTTTAAATGTCCAATATTTCATAAGATTTCCAATTTTAAAGTTTTAAAATATTTATCAAATTTACTTATTTTTCTGGTTTAGCCTTATTGTTTTCCTATTTATAACTACAGCTGTTGCCCTCTTTAAAATATTTAAAATGATGAGGTCATTTTATAGTAAAATTATCCATTATAGCATATATTATATTTCACTCCTGCATAAAAATTGATTTTAAAATCGTTTGTTTCTTTTATACTTTTATTTTAATAGAATTTTAATAGAATTTAATTTATATATTAGTCATTTTAGCAATTTTATCCAAAGTAGCATTAGAAATAATATATATCACTTCTCCATTAAAATTTATAGGACCCTACAATAAAATTAATTTGTGCTTAATATCAACACTACGAAAATTTTTATCAATCGCTTCCAAATTTTGACCTAAGTTTCAAATCTCAACCCTGTGGGTTTTTACATCGGCTACAAACTTTTCGTCTTTGTTCGTAAATAATAATTTGACTGTACTAAATAGTTAACAGCCGTATAATTCAACGTATAACTTAGTCACAGCAACGCGTGGCCGGGTCTGCTAGTATATATATATATATATTTATAGAGAGAGAGAGAGAGATTTGAAAACGATAGTCGTCATAATAAATATTAAAAATTATCGCACTACCATTTTTACTTGAAATTGATTTAAAAATTATAAGCGTCCCAGAAACGTAATTTGAAATGAACAATACTTTACTGGGTGTACTTCAGCCAGAACCACATGTTTCTCTTTCCGTGTAATCCTATGCTGATTTCGCAGCTTCGTAATTTAAGGATATCTCAATCAAAAATAGAATTTTTCAAATACTGTCTTACGTTTTGAACAAGTCGCCTGTGAGCAGTTTTCTGCAAAAATTAAATTAAATACTTTTTAATTGGGAATTGGAAATACCAAGTATACTTAATGTAATAAAACATTATAATTTAATAAAAAAAAAGAAAAGAAAAGGGCAGTCTTTGGGGACTGCCGATAGAAGTGAAAACTGTGTAACTTGTGAATTGTATCGTCGAGCTATTAGATTAATATGTTTGAATTATTTTTGGTTTGTAAAGAAGTGTTAATGGCCAATTTAAACTTTAATCATTTAAACTTTAAATTTATATTGAATGCAAAAAGTAGAATATAACAGTCTGTATAAAAACACGTGTTTGTACTTTGAGAACTATGTATATACTGTGGAAAAAGTACATACATATATAGACTATAGAACTAGAAAGAGACAGATGCCAGTAGCCAGTATACTACTTCTATTAGTATACATTTTATACATATAGATATATATATATGTATATGAGGCAAGCCGCGCCGTGCGCTACATATATGGATATATATAGGTAGAGAGATATACTCTATGTATGTATATATATATATATATATATATATATATATATATATAATGTATACTAATAACGCGCGGAGGTATATCTATGTACATATACAGGGTGAGTTTGACATAACCTGACAAACGAAAGCAGGTGATAGAACAGCCCATGGGGAGCATAAAACACCACAGAAACCCTGTCCTGCGTCTAAGCGTTTCCGAGATATGGTAGATAGAAAAAAATCTGTTTTTTTCCATCCCGTCTGAAAACCCCCAAATTTGTGAGCTTTCTGAAAGACTTACACGCAAAAAATGCCCATATTTAGAAAGAGCAGAAAACATCCTATCGGGTGACACCATTTACATCAGGATACCTTAATTTGACGGCGAGATACAAGCGCTAAAATATTGGCGAAGTTTATAATCGAGTTGTCACCAAATTCTTTAACCGGTAATTCTGCAAACACCGTTGAAGCTACAATCGGTCAAGATTATCAAAAACTTCTCCATTCCACAAGCTTTAGAATGAGGCTACAATAAACCATATCGGTGTTCTAGTTCAGGAGAAATTTAGCCTTTTGTTTGAAATACATTACTGAAAACGGCGTTCGTCGAAATTCGGAAAACGAAACGATAGTGAGTAAATAGAATGTATGCAAATTCGTGACTATCTGCATATGGACTCTTAGTGATATGCAGATGTATTCCAACCTTCCTGCGCGCACATCCCACTCACGGGTACAAAAGGCGAGTCAATTTGTAACAGCTCATTAGCTCGAAAGCTTCTTTTACGTTTTATGCTGGTTATTGCTTTAGCATTTTAAGGACTTTGCCTGAGCTCGGCCGATTCTTTTCACGCTGCTCTCACGTCTGCTCGCTCTCTCTTAGTATGTTTTCCTACATTGGTACGAATTAACCAAGTTGGTTCTTATTTCGTAGCACTTTTTTCCTTTTACTTTTGTAAATTAATATTGAAATTTTATCCTTTTTTCTTTACCCTTCTGAATTTTATTTTTAATTCAAGTCATCACAGGGATCAAATTGTCATACTTTCCAACCTGTAAACAGATATGCCTGGTTTTGAAAATCAAGTGTACGCGGATATGCATTTTGTGTATGGATTTTGCGATGGTAACTCTTGGAGTGCCGAAGAAGAGTACCGTCTACGTTATCCATATCGTCGTGCGCCCAACCGTGTTGTATTTGACGCAATCCATCAAAGGCTTAGGGAGAGTGGGTCGTTCGGTAGGATGTACGAAAGGGGCCATGGTCGCCGCTCTGCCACTGCTGAGGAGTCCGTATTCGACCGAGTGGAGGAAAATCCAAATATGAGTTCACTCATACTTGCGAGAGAAGGTGGAATCTCCCAAAGTAAAGTGATGAATTTTTTGCGCAAAAACCAGTATCATCCATACCACTTTACACTGGTACAAGAATTACGCCGCTCAGATTTCCAAAAGCGCGTAACATTCTGCCGCTGGCTTTCATAACGAGATATTGAGGAACACCATTTCCTTAGAACGATGTTGTGGACAGATGAGTTCATTCGCATTTTCATTCGCGATGGCATGTTGAATTTACATAACTGGTACCATTACGCTCAACAAAATCCATTTGTAACATGAAACTCATCGTTCCAGACGCGATTCAACTTAAATGTTTGGCTAGGAGTGGTTGGGGATCGCTTGATAGGTCCACATGTGTTCCAAGATCATCTGACAAACAATACATATTTGAAGTTTCTGGAACATCGTCTTCCAGGATTACTTGATGTCATTCCTGTACCCTAACAAGCGAATATCATTTTCCAACACGATGGGGCCCCTGCACATTCTTCCAATGCCGTTCGGGACTTCTTGACTTAGCAGTATCCGCGATGAATTGGTCGAAATGGACCAATTCCTTGGCCACCTAGATCGCCAGATCTCACTCCATTGGACTTCTATGTTTGGGGTTTCCTGAAAAAAGAAGTTTACCGCATAGAAGTTGCCAGTTAGCAAGATTTAAGCAACCGGCTCGATGATGCAATAATAAAACTGAGGGATGAGCTTTCGCTAAGAGTTACAGTGGTTTCCGTTCGTAAGCGAGCAAGGACATGTATTAGGTGTGGGGGTGACCAATATCAGCAGCGGCACTAAATTTCACGCATCCTTTCGAATGCATATGTGCTTTAATCATAAACGTGAGATACCTTTTTTTTTTTTTGCATATTCCTTTGAAAAGACGTGAGATGTGTCTTTTTTTTTTTGCTTTTTCCTTTGGAAAAACGTGAGATGCGTCATTGTTCTTTTTTTTTTTTTTTTTTTTTTTGCATATTCCTTTCTGAAAGACGTGAGAAACGTCATACTTCTTTTGTTTCCATTCCATTGTTTTTGTAAACATAATACAACTGATTTTTCTTGTTTGTCTTTAAAATTTTCTTTTATGCATCTGACAAAACAGTGGGCTGAAGACGGACATGAAATCAGGAACGACCATGGCACCCCATGAGTCTCCTTCTCGACGAACGTCGAGTTCTGTTATGAATGTATTTCAAACAAAAGGCTAAATTTTTCATGAACTAGAACACCGATATGGTTTATTGTGGGCTCATTCTAAAGCTTGTGGAATGGAGAATTTTTTGGTAAATTTGACCGGTTGTAGCTTGAACGGTGTTTGCAAAATTGCTGGTTAAAGAATTTGGTGACAACTCGATTTTAAACTTCGTCAATATTTTAGCGCTTGTAGCTCGCCATCAAATTAAGGTATCCTGTTGTAAATGGTGTCACCCGATAGGAGTTTTTCTGCTCTTTCCAAATATGTGTTTATTTTGCGTGTAAGTCTTTCAGAAAGCTAACAAATTTGGGTTTTATCTTCTATCTATCATAACTCAGAAACGCTTAGAGATAGGACAGGGTTTCTATAGTGTTTTATGCATCCCATGCGCTGTTCTAGGACCTCCTTTCGTTTGGCAGATTATATCAAACTCACCCTGTATATACAGTATACATATAGCTCATGGAAAGCGTTCGGTCACGCGCCTAAAGAAGTTTTCACTTTAAAAAAAAAAAAGAAGAAGAAGAAGAAGAAGCTCACCAAGCGAAAAAGCAACATTTTCAAAAAGTGCAATTCAAAATAACAGAATCTGATAAATTTCATTTTTAATGAGATATTCTTATAATATGAAGTAACACAGATACCGTAGGATAACATCAGAAGGAAAAAAAGATGAATCCGATTTATGCATTAAGGCTGAAATGTTATTTTTAACTCAAATAATTTATACTATTTTTGTCTTTATTTTAACATAGGGTCTTAACGTCAAATTCTTGACTAAAATATATGTAAGTATTGTGTTAAAAAAATAACTGCATTATATCACAATAACAAATAAACAAGTATTCTGTAGACAAAATTTATTTTTGGAAGTTTGAAATTTGGTTATATACTATATTTAGTTTAAATGTAAATATTTTTATTGCACATCATATTTTAAAAGTGTGCGTTTGTTTCCACACTATACTTTATAACTTTTTGTGAATAACTTTACAAGAAACAGTTGTATATTCCAAAAGTTCAAATACATATATGAGCTTACAAGTAACTATAATTTCTTTTTTTTTTTTTTTTTTTTTTTTTTTTATGTATCTCTCATACACTTTCATATACATAGTAATAAAGAAAATAACGAACAATATTTTACGTTTTAAACGTAATCTCCATGGATATTTTATAAGTTACACGTGCTATAGCTTATACATGTAAAGCTACATTTCATATAATTTTGTGGTCTGTGCATTAAAATTTCAATTTGTTGCATTAGTGAAATGAATTAATGAATGTTATACATTCGAATATTTATTATGTATACTAAATTATTCTAAATAACTCTTTTTTCACTTAGTTTTACATTTTATGTATAAATAGATTTTTTTTTTCTAGTTACAGAATTTAGGATTATAACACGTATTCCTTCCATAGCTTCTTGTACTTTTATTATCAGTAAAATGTTGTCCTCAATTTGCATAGATTAAATTTCCCTGTTAGCATTATTCTCAAAATTTTCATAAAACGAAATTTAATTTGAACAGGCAGACCCGTATTCATACATAAACTTTCTACTTTTAAGCTACGCATTTCCTTGAATTCGGTGCGTTTGAAGTTTATCATGTTTGCCGAGCGTGCTTTGAAAATTCTTTTTGTGAATATACTTAGTCATTATCGATTCAGAAGCTGCTTTCTTTTTAGACGCACTGTAGTACTTAAAAACAGTAACAAAAAAAAAAAAAAAAAAAAAAAAAAAAAAAAGAAAATGAATGAAAGAAAGGAAGGAAAGATAAAGCTACATGAAAAAATTATTTACTTACATTCCAATCTTTTTCATCCATGAAAACAATAAATCTTATATTTAGTCATAAATATATTTCTAAAGTAAAACATGTACATATGTATAAAGTTACTGTCGCTGGAATCATTTATATATATATATATATATATATATATATATATATATCCTCCGTGTCGTAGGAGTTATCGATGTGTGTCGAATACTCCAAGAGAGATATTTCAGTTATTTCGAAATTTCTATTATCTTAATTAACGAAATTGTTAATTTAAAAAGTCGAGTTAATAAAGGTACTATTTGCCATCTTACAAACTATTTGTCATCTTGTAAAAAGTTTCTGAAATCGTTGTGCTTACAGTGTTATGACGTCATATTCCTCCAAAAAATTAAAATGTGATCAATGGTAAAAATAAATAAATAAATAAATAAATAAAAATTAAAAAAATAAAAATAAATAACTGTCAATGTTGCTATTGGAAACAAAGAAATTTTTCTCCCGAAAATAAATAAAAATAACAAAAAAAAAATCATGCTGTGTGCATTGATTATTAAACTTTCCAATTGTACATATCTCTTGTATCGTATAACTTTCAATTAATGTTCTTTGCCTACGTTTTCACACATCGGATAGACAGAAGGACTGAAATGCATACAGATAACTCAGAAGGAAAATCAGTCTTTAGATTCTTAAGTGCAGACCTTAATGTATTTGAATATTTTAGTGTAACCCCCCCCCTGTTAATTGATAGGTGTACTATATCTAATTTCATACAAAACATTATTTTAGCATATTAACACTAAAGGTCAATTTTTATAAATTTGGCAGTAGAAAGTTTTTTAAATGCTTGTCCGAAAATGCAATGCATACACTGTAAAAAATAGGTTCTTAAAAATAAGTATATATTCTCTCAAAATAGCCCCGTAACAATATATACTTAAATTTGAAAACTCATGTACTTATTTGAGTACATTGACATGTCAAAAATGGGGATATTTGGTTTCTTATTGGTCAACCCATTTTTGAGCATGTCAATATACTCAAAAATGAGTACATGGGTTTTTTAATTTAAGTATATATTGTTACGGGGCTATTTTGAGACAATGTATACTTATTTTTAAGAACCTATTTTTTACAGTGTAGACATTTTTTAAGTGTAATTATCCACAAATCAGTTATACTGGACCTATCATTGTCATTTTAAATATGAAATATTACGTAGTGAACTTGAATAATATATATCATTTTTTTTATTAATTCTGAAACTATTTACTGAGGTGGGCAGACGGAAAAATACATGGATGGATAATAGGACAGACAGATGCAGAAATTTAAATCATATTCACACTTAAAAATTGTTAGAAAGTGTTAAAACATTTAATGTAAACGAAGATACAATTTCAGCAAATATCCGTTAATATCCATTATCCCAGCGTATAATATCCATTAATGTAACTGAATATTTTTGTGCGGCCATATAAATTTTAATGCTGATCATACTGTATTATAAAGATCGCCATCTTTTGTGCATATGATTATTATATTTTAATTTCATTACGATTTGTGCAAATTAAAGTTATTAAAATATGGTTTCTAGAAATACTATCACAGAACACAATGCTTTGGAATTCTTTCGGATGTCATGTACACAAATCGGTAGAGGTATTAATTCCATTTTCAATAGGGTGCATTTGTTAGTGAAATTGAGTAAGATATATCAGTATCAAGAAATTCAGTGAATATTTAAGAGAGTTAGAGCGCGAGAAGATAGACAAACAGAAGTCATTAACACTTTTAAAGCCTGTTGGAAAGTGTTAATGATATGCGTTATTTTATATATTTTCAATGAAAATGTGAAATTAGGATTGGATACCTTTTTTCCTACTTTTGAAAATCAATTTTCTTACGGGCAATTCCTTATGTTGTTTGTATTACATATATATATATATATATATATATATATTTCATAACGAAATGATGTTGTGTCTGTATAACCGACTGCATTTCTTTTTGTGTTTAAGGTAAATTTATCCTTTTATTTTATTTTAAAACGTACTTTAAAATATATCAGATGTATTTTAGCTTGATGTATATATCAGATTCAAATTAAAACTAATTTATAAATGACTGCATTTTGTAATTTAGCATTGACATATTTTTTTTTTTTTAATTACAGACTTAGACATTTATATAAAATATTTAATATTTCTAATCATGGCAAGAAAAATTCTCATCACCTAAAAGTCTTATAAAGAATCAAGTACATTTTATCATTTGTTATTCTAAAAAGCAAGTAGAAGAGAATTAAAAAATGCATGGGTAGGAGATTTTTCCAAATTAAAATAATAATAATAATAATAATAAACTTTTTTCTTTTCAGATATTCGAATGTGTAAAATTATTATTTAGCTGTACATTAAAAATATATACAGAGTATTACAGTATTATATACTGCCCTAAATTAACAAAAAATTTCAATAGGAAAAAGTATATGCACTGGAGAAATCGGTGTCTTTTTTTTTTTTTTTTTTTCCCAAGCAATTATACAATATAATAATACTAATAAAGCGAAATAGTGGCAAAAATTTTAATTCGGCCAGGATGCAGAATGGTCTAGTTATCACGATTTTTTTCTATTCTGTAAAAAAAGAATCTATGCTCAGAATTACACATAAATTTATATGTATTTGCAACTTGACATAAATTACACTGCTCGGCATGAAAATTGCCCCTACAACATTTTTGCGAAATCTTATGTAAAATGACCCCCTGAATCCAAATATGACGTCCATTTTGACTTATCACAAACCTTTTTTTGGGGAAGCCCCCTATTTTTACCACTTTTCGGTTATTTTATGGCTATAAATTTAATTTATAGTGGATAAAAGAAATATTTTAAATGTTAAATATTTTCTGATGACCTAAAGAAGTGAAAAATTCTATAACATGAACATTTGCAGTAAGGGGAAGATTTAGGGGGCATTTGCCACTGAAATTATTAGTTACATTTCATATAGTTTATTAATCAATTAATCAATAATTATTATCAACACTTATTATACATTATATATATACACTAAGCTAAAAAACAAAATCCGCACTTGGATATTTTCAATTTTTTCTTTCTGTAATCGCTAATTTTATTGTTTCAAAAGTAAATTTTTGAACAGATTTCATTACGTTGTGTGCCGCGTATAATTTAGGATTGAGCCAAGTGTTAAAAATTGTTCCAAAAATTGTAATTTTAGAAAGTGTTTCAAAAATGGCAAGAATAAGGCAATTAACGATACCACAAAAAATATTAATTTTAGAGCGAAAAAAAAAAAAAAAAAATATATATATATATATTTTAATGCGTGGGATGTCAAAATGCTTAAATGTTAACAAAATATTAATGATCCAGTTTTTAGCAAGATGTAATATTTTTTGGCTGTTTAAACTGCACATTTGTCCTTAAGCGGCCACGTTACTCACCCAGTCCAGATGACCTCAAGTTAAAAAGCCAGTGCTTAAAAAGTCAGTTTGTATTACATTTAAAATATAGCAGGGATTCAGAAAAAGTATTTAGTAACATAATTTCTCTAAATACAGTGCAATAACAATTAAACAAAGCAAGTTTAATAGCCAGAAAATCTGAAAAATATTATTCTTAACGAAAAGAATTAGAAAACCAAGACATTAGAGAGTAAAAAATTAAAAAAGGATGAATTAATTATTTGGCTGAAGTTGTTCTCTCTGATGAGTCAAGTTTAACTTATTTCAAACTGACGGAAACAAGCAGATCTGATCATGAAAATGTGACTGATTTAAAGGAAATCGCACTTTTAAAACAATAACATATTCCCCGTACATTATGATACGAAAATACATAATTTTTCGGTGAGTCTGACAAATTTTCACATTCAAAGAATCAATGAACCCGAAATAAAATTTGGCCATTAAAAAATTGATACCTGACCGACTACTTTGGGGGTATTTAAGACTTTTCCATAATCAGCATTTCAAGATGATAATGCACCTTGTTATATGGCGCTTGTGATACATTTATTTCATTCAAGTTGTTAAAATTACTTATCCCTTCTCATGAGCATCGATTATTTTGTAACTTATCATAACTTTTTTTACTTAAAATTAAATCCCACAAAGAATATCGCAGAATTACTTCTTTATTATACCTGAAAATTGTCCTAATCTCAATCCGCTCGAAAATGTTTAGTCTATAAAAGAGGGTGTGGATTAGAAATTTGTAGCCTACAACTTTCAAAGAACTAGAAAAAAATATTTATGATACTTCGCACAGTGAAATTTGTGAGTTTCATGTTAAAAAACTATAAAATACTATGCCATTGGGTATTAAAGTAGTATTTCCATATAAAGGCGGAATTATCCAACCCAGAATACATATTTTTATTAAATAATTGTTTAGATCTAACAAATAAATAGTTTTATTTCATACATTAAAATAGCACTTGTTGGAAAATAATTATTTTCCAATCTCTAAATCAAATTCATGGCTGTAAAATTACCGAAGAGTGATAAAAATTGGGGGAGGACGTGACGTCTCGATATAACGGTGGGTGAAGGGTCAAAATTGGGTCATAATCGGATTCAGGATGTTATTTTACATAAGAATCAGCAAAAATGGTAACAAGGCTCGTTTTTTTTTTTTTTTTTTTTTTTCCTTTATCGTAGCATTTTTAGCATATTATTTCATTTAAAATATAGTATTAAATATCTTACATTTCAATATTAAATTTCATTATTAATATTGAAAATTCAATATCAATATATTTCATTATTAATATTTCCATATTAAATTTCATTATTATATATATATATATATATATATATATATATATATATATATGCATTTTTTTCTTGCTTTTGTCTTGCGCTATGCACTGTTAATATTGATATTCAGTGAAAGGCAAACGAACTGGCAGGCAGAGCGCCACAGGAATTTATAAATGAAGCGTGTTGGGGGAGGCAAAGTTTCTCTCTGGTGTTGGTGAGCGTAGAGAGCAGGGAGTAGGCTCCCTACTACAGTAGAGCACCGATTATCTGCGAGTGCGAGAGCCAAGAAAATAATTTATTTGCTAACCTCCAAAAAACCCAATTTTCATCCAAGCCAATAACAGGGAAATTTCAATTCTTTGTAATTTCATTGTTGGAATATCAAGGAATTTCTTTGACGGTTTTAAGAGGAAATGGATCTTTCCACTTTAGAAATAGGGGTTATGTTGTTCTACCGTTTATTTAAGTCTTCTTTTAATCGTTAATTTTAAGAAACCGATGTCTTTTATGGGGATAAGAGCAGAAAATTTACTAGTTGATTATTTAAAAAAAAAAAAAAAAAAAAAAAAAAATGTTTGGATGAACCAGCATACTATTTAAGAATGGTTCGAGATATTTGTGCCTCAGGTATGTAAACATCTTGACTCAAAACAAGTGCCAAAGAATTTTATTATGTTAATTGACAATGCGCCTTCATAGCTACCTACAAGTGTACTTAAAGTTTCTGCTGGGCAAATCTTCGCAAAGTTCTTTTCGCCAAATATTACTAATACAACGTATGGACCAGGGAATCATTGAAACCATGAAGTGAACATACATATCAAAGTTGTTACTGTCAAAAATCGAAAAAGGCTGCGATCTCAAAGAATTTTGGAAGAATTATACAATTTTGGTTATTATTTACGATATTACGTCTGCGTGGGATTGTATCAAACCCTCAACCCTTGTTAAATCATGGTAAAAACTCTTTCCGAGTATCGAAACAAATGTCATTTGGTAGCATTGCAATATATTTTTTTGTTGTTGTAGTTTAATGTTCAAAATGTACATAATAAGATTTTTTTTTACAAAAAAATAGTTTTTTTTTTCTCTGAAATAAGTTTTTTTTTTTTTTTTTTTTCTCCTCTCTCTGAAATATGTTTTTTTTTTCGTGTTTGCACCCCATTTTACTCGGTTTTCTGGGTTATCCACGATTTTTACTATCCACGATGACCTTGCCACCCAATCTCGCGGATAATAGGTGCTCTGCAGTATACATACAATTTTCGAAAATAATCGTAATAGCAGGGTACGGATTATTATAGTTAAGAAAGCAACCTCTTATTTGTATTTAATATAACTATCGATGCTTTTAAATTCCTAAGTTTTTAGTAAACAAATATATAAATTTTTGAAAGAAATACACGTCACAATTAATTAAAATACGAATATATATATATATATATATATATATATATATATATATAATAAAAATATATGAAGCAGTTAATTTAGTTGATTTGTTCCCAAAAAGGAAACTGATCCCGATATTTTTATAAGGTATGAGTAAATATCCTTTCATTCTTCAACAGGGATAAGAAAATGTATATGGATTATAATATTTAACCATGATTTTATTAACTTGCTTTCTTGTTTAGTAGTCCAATACAAATCGATCAATCGATTTTTAAATAACTTCCCGACTAGTTAGACATTTCAAACTATTAGAATAGCTCAGAACACGATGGCAATGCATACTTTTAATACTTTTATTCACTTAATAAACGTCTGAAAATTTCTTGCAATTACTCTGTTTATTACGCATTTGATCATTTTGTTTCAAGTTGATGGGATAATTCATGGAAAAAAAAAAAAAAAAGATTTATCAATACACAGAATTATCAATACACAGAATTATCAAGTTTATACAATTCAACAGAAAATTTAAAAACGCGGTACATAAAAAGTTATTTTATCTTGTATTTATTTAATTATGAATCTGTGGAAGTTTTAGGTGTTCAGAAAGAAAATGTTAAATGATATTATTCCACTTGGCATCATGAGGAATGAATGGATTAAAAAAAAATCGTAGTATACTGCTTTTATTAAATGAAGGGATTTATACATATATTTATTATTTCGTATAAACGAGGCTATTTTCTTGAAATATACTTAGGGCCTTTTTCACCAACTTCTTAACACTCGGATTAAACCTCCGATCATTGGTAATCGCTTGATCATACAAAAATCGGTATTCTCCAACAAAAATCCGCGGCAGATCTGTAGAACAGAGGTTCACTGGTGTTTGTTTACATTTTGGCGATATTATCCGTGCGCCAACGAACCAAGGAAATGAATTTATCCTATGGCAACCTTACAAAACGTTTGTTTACGTTCGAAATGAAAGAAATATTAATGCAGTAGACTATTTAACGTAATTAAATAAAATTATCGAAGAAATTTCATAAAATGGCGATTGTTAATTAATTTTTTAACTACAATATTTTAATAAATAAGCAAATACTTAACAAAATGCACGTTTTGTAATCGAAGTTTTAAGAGCAAATTAATTTCAACAACACAATAAATGTAATTAAATAAATGAAAATTCAGAATTTTTTCCATTTTGAAATTTCTGTTGACTTCATAATACGTAAATCACATATCAAATATTTCACTTCGCGCTCAGTTAATTCGTAACATTCGAGGATTCTAAAACCGCATTCAAATGAATCGAAACACATTGGTATAAAATTTTGAGAATATACAAATAAAATAAGAAACATATTTTCAAGTTATCAAATGATACGCTTTCATTTCTCCAGACACATATCGTTTCAAATTTTTCATTAACACTTACATTTCACGGATCCGGCCACTGTAACGACGGAGGATAAATTGGGACATATCCCTAAGTTATATGAACCAACAAAGAAACATGTCTGTATAAAGCTATGAATCTGAAAACGCACGTAACTCGGCTCCGCGGCAATCACTGTCGCGCATGTTAAAACCAAAAAAAAAACATCACTAGACACCCCTACCTTGCTGTGCATGAATCTGAAAACGCACGTAACTCGGCTCCGCCGCAATCCCTATCGCGCATGTTAAGACCAAAATTTACCATAATGTAGCTCTATTGCAACGTAAAATGCGCTCGAAACAAATGAACCAATCAAATATCGCCTAATTTCCCATAATGAATCTCTAGTACAACGTAAAATGCGCTGAAAACAAATGAACCAATCAAATATCGCCTAATTTCCCATAATGTAGCTCTAGTGCAACGTAAAATAGGCTGAAAACAAATGAACCAATCAAATATCGCCTAATTTCCCATAATGTAGCTCTAGTTCAACGTAAATTACACTCAAAACAAATGAACCAATCAAATATCGCCTAATTTCCTGTAATGTAGCTCTAGTGCTACGTAAAGTATACTCAAAACAAATGAACCAATTAAATATAGCCTAATTACCCATAATGTAGCTCTAGTGCAATGTAAAATACACTCAAATCAATAAAAAACAAATGAACCAATCAAATCTCTCCATACTGCGTCATAATAGAATTTTTAAGATATGTTTAAAAGGATAGGCAGTTTCTCGCTACTGATTTGCTGATCCATGGTTTAATCCGAGTGTTAAGAAGTTGGTGAATAAGGCCCTTAGTAATACTTTAGTCATGGTGCTTATGTTAGAGATGCAGTGATTAGGTATTCTTGTATTAATACAGAATAAACTTATGTTTATTTTGCATAAAACGATTAGAAGAGTATATTTTATATATTGAAGCTGACGATTAATAAATAATAATAATAATAAGATAGCTTAGTATAATGCTATATATATGCATATTTATTGTCCATTCCTGTAACGGATAATTCACTAAATAAAATAGCTATCCTGTAAAAGGTAATAATTTATAAATACTAAAAATGTTGCGTAGAATACTTCTGTATATAAATGCATGTTTAATGCTCATTTCACTAAAGATTTTTTCAGTAAATGATATAGTTAATCTGTAAAACAAGTTTGATTATATATATATATATATATATAATTTACTTTCAGTTCCATACATTTTCCTGTATATTGATGTATGCTTTATAAAAAATCAAAGTATGACTATTAAAGATAGAGAGTAATTCAATGATTAAAAAAGCGTAACCGTTGTAAAACCATTTAATAAAAATATCGACAATTAAAATCTAATAAGTTTGAAAATTCATGTTTTTCTGTATTTGTATATATTTATACATATATATTTTCTCCGATACCAAAGGTTATATTTTTAAAATCCAGCCTTACTCTTTATTTTAGGTAAAATAAAGAGTATTTGGATTTCAAATAATTTTGATATTATCATGAAAAAGAATGAAGTTTAAAATAGTTATTTCCGTCTAACTTGCACGGTTATCATACCGCATTTACACATATAATTGTGTCCTGATCGAAAAATATAGCACAGATGAAATTAAATAGATGAATGACAAATTTTAGAATTATGGAAAATAAAAGTTCAAAGTTCAGTAGGAGTGTTTAAAATTTAGTTTGAGATACTTTTTAGGACTACTTAATTTTTTAAAGAAAATTCTTAATGTTTTAAATATAAAACTTATAGAGAACAATGTGTTTTTATTTAAAAACACACTGTTTTGTTTTTCTTTATAAACACAGTGTTTCTTTAAAAACACATTATCTTCCTTCGATGTGAGAGAAAAGATAGCAGCAGTAAATGATTTTATAATTTTAGTATTGTGAATAAAATTGTAAAGAATGTTCGAAGTTTAAATTGAGAAAAAAAAGTAAAACATCTTTTAATTCAAAATAATACAGAGAATAAAAAAGTGGTTTTGGTAAGTTAAGATAATCATCTTGCCCTAAATTAAAATTTTCAAATAATATGAACTTATATCCTCCGTAAAAGGTAAAATATAATTTCTAATACTGTGTTTATTTATTTGTAGAAATAGCAATAGTAGAAATTCCATTTAATAACAGCTTATAAAATGACACATAAAGAATTATTTTTGCAGCATGTATTGTTTACAATTAGATGAAAAACTCATTCATAAAACTAAATATTGGAGAAAACATACTGTAGAGTCTCTTATGGAAATATTACATAAATTCATAAAAATATATATTTATTAATGAAGAAACAAAAACCACTAAAACCCAAATTGGTAATTGGATGTAAAACGGCAATATTTAAAAAATAATACTAAACATATAATCTATATATATATAAATGAATTGCTGTTCGTTAGTCTCACTAAAACTCGAGAACGGCTGAACGGATTTCGATCATTCTTTTTTTGTTTTTTTCCTTATAGGTCAGGGATGGTTTAGGGAAAAAAAAATTCGAAAAAATTCGAATAGTTTTCTTATTATTAATTAAAATATGAAAATAATAACCTCCTAATACCTTATAAATAGCCATTAACATATTAGCTAAAATTTAATTGTTGCCAAAACATAAATTACGAGTTCATTTTCTTTCGACATAAAAATAAATAAACGTGATTAAATAAATAATTTAATTAAACGTGAGCTTTAAAAAATTGTAAAAAATTAAATTATGTATCTCACTAAAATTGACGTCACTATCGGTTTAAAGATTTCATACGCATTGATAAAGTGCTAATGTAGTTAGTTCTATGATTCAACAGAAAATTTAAAAACACAGTTTATAAAAACTTTTTTTTCTTATAATCTATATATATATATATATATATATATATATATGAATGTTTGTCTGTATGTCCATTATAAAATTGTAAACGGCTTGACCGATTTCGATCATTCTTTTTTTGTTTTTTTCCTTATAGGTCAGGGATGGTTTAGGAAAGAAAAAAATTGAAAAAATTCGGCCCCAAGGGGGGGGAGGGGGCAAAACGTGAATTCAAAATATCCTTCATAGCTCAAACAAAGAAACAGATATCCGTAAAATTTTTGCTTTAAAATATAGCTAATATAAATGTCTAAAAACCAATTCCTGGAATTTTCGAAATTTGATCCCCAAGGGGGGGGGGGGGGCAAAAACAATTAGAAATACAGTTAGGCCTTTCAAAATTGGTACAGATAGGTTTCAATAACCTGCAAGTCGAATGGGGATATTTTCGAAAGTGTAAAGTTATTAGGAGGGGAGAGGGGGGGGGAAATAAAAATAGAGTTAGATCATTCAAATTTGGTATATAGAGGTTTTCGATTCTTACAAATCGATTGCGGATATTTTCGAATTTGTAAAATTATTAGGAGGGACGGGAAGGGGGGGGGGGGTATGGACAAAAACAAATAGAAATACAGTTAGGGCATTCAAAATTGGTACAGATAGGTTTTAAAGGCCTGCAAGTCGAATGGGGATATTTTCGAAAGTGTAAAGTTAGTAGGAGGGGTGAGAAGGGGGGGATGGGATGAGGGGGCAAAAAAATAAAAATAGAGTTAGATCGTTCAAAATTGGTACTGAAATGGTTTTCGATACTTAAAATCGAATGCGGATATTTTTGAATTTGTAAAATTATTAGGAGGGGCGGTAAGGGGGGGGGGCTATGGGCAAAAACAAATAGAAATGCAGTTAGGCCGTTCAAAATTGGTACAGATTGGTTTTAGATGCCTGCAAGTCGAATGGGGATATTTTCGGGGGGTGGAGGGGCAAACAAAATAAAATAGAGTTAGATCATTCAAAATTGGTACATAGAGGTTTTCGATACTTACAAATCGATTGCGGATATTTTCGAATTTTTAAAATTATTGGGAAGGGGAGAGTGGTGGGGCAAAAAAATAAAAATAGAGATAGATCGTTCAAAACTGGTGCATAGAGGTTTTTGATATTTACAAATCGATTGCGGATATTTTTGAATTTGTAAAATTATTAGGATAGACGGGAGGGGGGGGGGTCGAAGGGGGAAATAAGAGTTAGAGCATTTGGGGAATTTTTTCGGAAGGCAGTGAGAACCCGGTGCGACATTTTTTCTAATCAGATTTTGTTTCGCTTTTTTTTTTTTTTTTTTTTTTTTTTTTCACGTGATAAAAATTAATGCAATTTTGAGAATTCAGTAATTATAGTGATTCATTTAAAAATAGTGACTAGCGAAGCGGGCAAAGCCTGCTAGTGCTAGATAAATATTATGTTAAAATAATAAATATAATAATAATACATTTTATAATATAATTTAACAGCAATCGGAGGAATTTCATATAATGTAATTCCCTAAATACTAAGTAAACTTTAATCACAAGAATAGAGGAATTTTTCGCCATTAAAGATAAAATTGTAGAATACATAACTGATGTGTAATTTTATTTATGATTGTAGGTTCCAGTTTTGTTTGTTTCTAGATACAGTCGGTAACAAAAGTGTCCGAACACTAGCAAAAATTCCTATGTAAAAAAGGTTCACTTAAAACGGTTTTGTTAAAAAAATCCTTATCGAATCATGTTCTTACACTGACTAAAAACAGGATTCGACAAGGATTTATTTAACTAAACCGTATGAAGTGTACTTTTTTTACACAGGAATTTTTGCTACTGTTCGGACACTTTTGTTACCGACTATACATACACATAAAATAAAATCTGAAATGGAACAGATTAATTTTTTTTTATTCAGCACCCAATAAACAGAAATAAAACATGTTTCTAAAAAGAATTTTTATTACTAATCATTTTCAAATTGGAACTTTAAATATTAAAACATCATTTAATCATCTAGAGAATCGTCTGGAGAATGATACATTATAAAGCAAAATAAAGAAGGTTATAGAATAAAATATAAAAATTAGAATATTATTTAATCCTCTAGACAATCATACATTGCAGAGTGAAATATACGACTTGTAAAACAATACGGAATATTTTAAATGCTATTTGCAAATGATAGACTTAATTAATTGTTCTTCATAAATAAAATTATACACACCCCTATATATATATATATATATATATAATCATGTGCGTGTGTACTTATATACATATATTTGTTAATGTTTGTTTAATTTTTATCTAAAAGAAAATAAATTTTCAAAAAAAGGGGCATAGGGAGATCAAATATTTTGAACAAAAATGTGATTTAATTTAGTTAATAATAAATTATGAAATATGATGGTATAATGTATAAATATAATTACAACAACTATAAAAATTTTGACATATTAAATCAGGTTTAAGAAAGTAAAAACATTCACTAAATTTAGAAAAAGAAATGTCCATCAGTTCACGAAGAAAATACTACATGCATTGAAATTTTTTGGCTAAACTTAAACTGTTTTATGCATTTTTGAAAACTGTTTCCCATATTAATATTCTTTTGTAGATATTATTATTTGTTTAGATGTTCCATAATAACGTTATATATATATATATATATATATATATATATTATCAATTCAATTAATGTAATTTTTGTGAAACTTTTCTGACTATCTGAACAATAAGATATCTGTTTATCTAATGCAAAAATTTTCATATGAACCTTTGTCTAATATAGAAAGCGGCATAAATTGATTAACATATTCTTGTGTTGTGACAGTTTGATAACATCGCCACTGACAAGGCACCATTTATCAATGAACAAGTGTCGAAGGTGCCAAGAAGGATATGTCTCATTTGGGTTTTCTAACTTAGAAAAATAAAACGATGAAGAAAAAATACGTTATATTTGAATAAACTTTGATGTAAAAGATTAAAAGGGAAAACACTGAAAGATTATCTTTAATAGTATCTCTCTCTCTCTCTCTTTTTTTTTCTAATTTATTTTATTTATTTATTTATTTATTTATTTATTTTGAATATTACAAGAGGTATAAATAACGCTTTATAAATATTATTTTTTTTCCTTTATTAGAAAATTATGTACAGTACATAATATAATTTATGCATATTTTAATAATCGGCACTTTTACAAAATAAAGAAGGCAAAATAAAGAAGGATTTTATATTTTAACTAGCAGGCTAAACCCGCTTCGCTGGTCACTATTTTTAAATGAATCATTATAATTAATGAATTCTCAAAATTGCATTAATTTTTATCATGTGAAAAAAAAAAAAAAAAAAAAAAAAAAAAACTCTGATCGGGAAAAATGTCGCACCGGGTTCCCACTGCCTTCGGCAGCGTAGACCCGCGCGCGATGCGCGCGCGCGAATACATATACACTATAATATATTTAATACGTTAACATATAATTTATTGCAGAAGCAATGCCTGTAACTAATGAAATTTGGTTATCATCAGAAGATGAGCTTAAATATACACTAAGCGACAAAAAAAAAGCCGCACTGCAGAAGAAATGACTTCTACCTTTTTTGTTTGTAATATTTTGAAAATTAATGATTGAAACAAATAAAAATGTCTTGTTTGCATAATATCAAAGGTATGAAATGATACCTATGTATATTTTAGATTTAATAATTCGCTTTATTGCACTGTACGAAATACTTTTTAAAAATCTGCATAAAACTTTCTTTTTGAACATAATGCAATAATCATACACTTTGCATTCTGTTATGATTTATTATATGAAATAAACAAGTTATATTTTAATATATGCAATAATACTATTTATTTGTTAGATATAAGCAATTTTTTGTTAAAAATATGTATTTTGCATTGGGTTAATTCCACCTTTATATGGAATTACTGCATTAATGCGCAATGGCATAGTTTTATACAGTGTTTTAATATAAATCTCAGATATTTAAATGTGCCAAATATCCCAAATTATTCTTTCTAGTTCTGGCAGAGTTATAGGCTGCAAATTTCGAATCCTCTCCCCTCTCCCCCGCCTTTTTATAAACGAAACGTTTTCGAGCGGATCGCGACTTTGACTATTTCCATGTCTGGTAAAGAAGAAATTCTACTATATCCTTTGTGGTATTTAACTTAAAGTGAAAAAAGATATGATTACTTACAAAATTATAGGTTCTCATGGGAATGTATAAGAAATTTTGACAATTTGAAGTGAATAAACTTACCACAGACGCCGTGTAGTAAGGTGCCTTATTATCTTCGAATGCTGTTTACGGAAATGTCTAAAATACCCCCAAAATAGTCGGTCAGGCACCACTTTTATGCAGATTGTGTTTTATTTCGAGTTAATTGATCCCTTGAGCATAAAAATTTTCCCGAGTGTTTGAAAAGTTATGCACCTCCGTACCACAATGTACGAAGAATGTGTCACTGTTTTAAAAGTGTGATTTTCATTAAGTCGGTCATATTTTTGTTGTCAGATCTGCTTGTTTTCTTTAGCTCGAAATAAGTTAAACTTGACCCATCAGAGAGAACCAGTTCGGCCCAATAATTAACTAATCTTTTTTTTTAAATTTTTTTAGCCATCTGAGGTCTGCTTTCCTACTTCTCTTCACTAAAAATGGAATTTTTTCAAATTTTCTGTCATTTAAACCTGCTTTGTTTAATAATTGTTGTACTGTAGTTACAGAAATTATGCTACTAAACACTTTTTCTGAAGCTCTTTTATGTTCTAAATGTAATACAAACCGATTTTATAAACAACGGCTTTTTAACTTACCGTCATCTCGCTTGGATGAGCAATGTGGCAACCTAAAACCAAATTTCCAGTTTAAACGGCCAAAAACTTTTCTATCTTGCTGAAAACCCTTTTACCAATATTTCGTTAACATTTAATTATTTTGTCATCTCACGTATTAAAATATTTTTTGATTTTCATTCAAAAATTAATACTTTTTATGGCATCGTTAACTGCCTTATTCTTACCATTTTTGAAACAAATTCTAAAATTACAATTTTCCTGACAATTGCATTTTGTTTTTCACACTGGACTCAAAGCTAAAGTGTATGTGGAGGACAACATAGTAAAATATGTTCGAAGATTTGCTTTTTAAACGATAAAATTGGCAGTTGTAGAAGGCGAAAAGGAAAATATCCTAGTGCGGCTTTTTTTTTTTTTGTCGCTTAGTGTATATGAGCGCCCTAATAATTTTACAAATTCGAAAATATCCGCAATCGATTTGTAAGTAACAAAAACCTCTATGCACCAGTTTTGAACGATCTATCTCTATTTTTATTTTTTTACCCTTCCGCTCCCTCCCCACTTTCCCGCACCTCCCAATAATTTTAAAAATTCAAAAATATCCGCAATCGATTTGTAGGTATCGAAAACCTCGATGTACCAAATTTGAATGATCTAACTCTATTTTTTTTGCCCCTCTGCCCCCCCCCCCTCCCCGTCCCTTCTAATAATTTTACACTTTCAAAAATATCCCCATTTGATTTGCAGGCCTCTAAAACATATCTGTACCAATTTTCAATGGCCTAACTGTATTTCTATTTGTTTTTGCCCATAGCCCCCCCTTACCGTCCCACCCCCTTACCGCCCCTCTTAATAATTTTACAAATTCGAAAATATCCGCAATCGATTTGTAAGTATCGAAAACCTCTATATACCAATTTTGAACGATCTAACTGTATTTTTATTTTTTTGCCCCCCTCTCCCCTCCCCCTTCTCGCCCCTCCTAATAACTTTACACTTTCGAAAATATCCCCATTCGACTTGCAGGCCTCTTAAACCTATCTGTACCAATTTTGAACGGCCTAACTGTATTTCTATTTGTTTTTGCCCCATAGTCCCCCCTTACCGCCGCACTCCCCTACCCGCCCCTCCTAATAATTTTACAAATTCAAAATCATCCGCAATCGATTTGTAAGTATCGAAAACCTCTATGTACCAATTTTGAACGATCTGACACTATTTTTTTTTGCCCCCCCCTCTCCTCTCTCCCCTTCTCGCCCCCCTAATAACTTTACACAATCGAAAATATCCCCATTCGACATGCAGGCCTCTTAAACCTATCTGTACCAATTTTGAACGGCCTAACTGTATTTCTATTTGTTTTTACCCCATAGCCCCCCCCCCTTACCGCCCCTCCTAATAATTTTACAAATTCAAAATCATCCGCAACCGATTTGTAAGTATCGAAAACCTCTATGTACCAATTTTGAACGATCTGACACAATTTTTATTTTTTTGCCCCCCTCCTTTCCCCCCTTCTCGCCCCTCCTAATAACTTTACACAATCGAAAATATCCCCATTCGACTTGCAGGCCTCTTAAATCTATCTGCACAAATTTTGAACGGCCTAACTGTATTTCTATTTGTTTTTGCCCCATAGCCCCCCCTTACCGCCGCACTCCCCTACCCGCCCCTCCTAATAATTTTACAAATTCAAAATCATCCGCAATCGATTTGTAAGTATCGAAAACCTCTATGTACCAATTTTGAACGATCTGACACTATTTTTATTTTTTTGCCCCCCCTCCCCTCCCCCCCTTCTCGCCCCTCGTAATAACTTTACACAATCGAAAATATCCCCATTCGACTTGCAGGCCTCTTAAATCTATCTGTACCAATTTTGAATGGCCTAACTGTATTTCTATTTGTTTTTCGCCATAGCCCCCCCTTACCGCCCCACCCCTACCCGCCCCTCCTAATAATTTTACAAATTCAAAAATATCCGCAATCGTTTTGTAAGTATCGAAAACCATTACGTATCAATTTTGAACGATCTGAAACTATTTTTTTTTGCCCCCCTTCTTGTCCCTCCTAATAACTTTACACAATCGAAAATATCCCCATTCGACTTGCAGGCCTTTAAAACCTATCTGTACCAATTTTGAACGGCCTAACTGTACTTCTATTTGTTTTTGCTCCATAGCCCCCCCCCTTGCTGCCCCACCTGGGGGCTGAATTTCTAAAATTCCAGAAATTGGTTTTTACATAGTTGCATTAGCTATATTTTAGAGCAAAAATATCACGTATATTTATTTTTTTTGTTTGAGATATATAGGATTATGCGAAATCACTTTTTGCGCATGAGAAATCACGTTTTGCCCCCCCCCCCGCCCCCCTTGGGGACCGAATTTCAAAAATTCCAGAAACCGATTTTTAGACATTTCTATTAGCTATATTTTAAAGCAAAAATTTCGGGCGTTTAAACCAAATATTACGAAATTTCAACGGCATATCTCAATTTAAAATAGTGGAAAATATAAAACAAAATTTAATCTAATTTTTTTGTTTATCCACATATTTTTATGAAAATTGAACAGTAGCTTTATAATGTGCTGTCTAGGCCGAATATTAATTCAAATGTAACGTGAATGAAAATTTGAAAAAAATTGAAAATTACAATTTTCCCCCCCAATACAAAACACGTGACATCTTGATCGGTTACAATCATTTCCTTTTTGTTTGGAGACATTCGTCTGGCATAATGCCAATGGCGGTGAATTCTCAGTCATTGAGATCGCTTTCAGATTAGACATGAGTGGACATTTTAATTAATATCTCCAAAACTAATTAAGTTACAACTTTCATTTTTGCGGCGTTGTCTTTCTCGGGTCGTAAACATTATCCGTGCCGAATTTGGTCCCGCTCGGTGAAACGGCCTAGGATTCTATAGCGGACACACAGACACACAGATACACAGACTCTGCTCTTTTATATATATAGATAAAAACGACTTTGGATTTATATTTTTATCGAAATCCAATTTTATGAAATTTATTTTCATATTAGAAGTTTATTTGAAAAGATAAGGAATATTAACAAGAGTTTCAGAAATTAAATAATTACGTTCGCATTCTTATTTAAAATGTATTTTGTCTGACGTAGTACATTGTTTGATATTTCTGTTCTTTATATGAATAGAATGTTTATCTAATATTTCTTTACCTTAAAGTCATTCCCTTTATCTTAAATATATATATATATATATATATATATATATATTAGATTACATTTAAAATTATATGTTTATATATATATAACTATAAAAACAAACATTCTTTCAAACAGGTTACAGGGATTATTAAATAACGTAATATTAAAGTACCCTTTAGGATGTATACGTACCAATCAGAAAGAAAAGAATAATGTAACAAAACACACACATACATATATATATATATATAAGGTAACGAAACCAGGGCTCCTTACCCTTAAAATCTGCACCAGTGTGCGTCACGTTCACAAAAGACAAGTTAAAACTAGTATGTTGTGGCCACATCACTTTCTTTACACATCACTTTCTTTTATATTTTCCTATACAAATTCACTCAGTAAAAACAATTTATAAAAATTATTATTTCAAAAAATTATCTTATATGACAATGCAGACGATTGTCTTATTAGAGAAGTAGTATAACACTAAATATCCGAAAAAAAAGTCAATTTTATTCTCAATATTACATTTTTTTTAAACTTAAAAATGAAAAAATCGATAACTTTATTTTAAATTATCTCAGATCGATTCTCCAACCATTCGTTTGAAAGGTATTGGCGAGCTCTTTTGTAGGATACCCAGATATCCATCATGAAAATTTACTCCCTTCGTTGGGGGATTTCCCCCCCCCCCTCACCTGGGGAAAGACGAGGCTCCTACATACACATTTTTTTATTCCAGTTAACTATCTCTATTGAAAATAACTCTTTAAGTTTCATACTGATTATTAAAAAATAATTCTCTTTATGCACATTTCTACAAAATTTTGTACTATACCACCATATTAAAAAGCGGGATAGCAATGCAAGCTGTTGGACAATTTTTACCAAAAGTTGATAGACACTAATTTATGTCAATGTGTATGTACGTACCAATTTGTATGAAATTTTGTGCAGTAGTACCTGAGATACTGTTGCCACAAAATTTTGTCACACAGACAGACAGACATTTTCTAAAAAGTGTCAAATTTGGTTCTATAGCTCTAAAAACGTGAAAATCCATAAAAATCCTGAGGTCGAAAATTTTTATGAATCCAATACTTTCTTCTATTGAATATAGATGAAAGTAATAAGAGTTTAACAATAACTATGAATTTGAAACCACAGGCACTTGATTGCCAAGGACAGGAGAATCTAGCTCGAGCGGATTCAAATCCACAGATGTTAATTATTGGTTATTTTAACATATCTTTTGTGAGGGTGACGAACACTGGTTCAGATTTTAAGGTTGATGGGCACTACTCCTTTACTATATATATATATATATATACAAAGATATTTATATTATGATAAAAAAGAGAATTACAGTGGAAAATATACAGACGATTAATTTGCCACAAACAATCCACAAGAGCCTATTCGCTTACTAGTTAAATAAAATAAAATATTTAAATAATTTGTCCAGTATTTATAAATTTACATTTGAAAAGAAGAAAAGAATAACGTTCACTTTAAAACAATTCCAATCGGAATACAAAACATATACAAGTTTCTGAATGATTGTAAGCAAAAGTTTTCTTTTCGAATAAACAAAATGAACGAAAAGAAAGATGAGAAAAGCTTAATTTTATAGAATAGGTCACAAATAATTAAAAAAAAATAAAGTTAATTGCTTAGAATGTAGAGGTAATTCGTCGGGGAGACACCACGTCTGCATTAAAGTAAAAAATGCAAAATTTCATTTTATGGCAAGCAATATTATGCAAAATTTACACAAGGGGGCCAACCATGCATTTAAAATATTACTTTAAATGGAAAAAAAGGAAATAATATAGACTAAAATTTGTAACAGAATAAATGGAGTTTCACCAGAAGTAGGTATAAAGCACATGTTGAGAATCTCACTTAAAACCAATGTAACATTTAAAATGAGATAAAAGATACAAAAATTTAAAACTTTAAAAATACATTTTAATTAAAAAACATTAAAACATAAGACAGACGTTTCGGCTAGAACACTAGCCCTCCTCAGTGTCAAACATACAAGCACAACCTTTACAAAAATTCTAAATACATCATAGCAAGATTAAATATTCAGGAGGAATAGATTTAGCCTCGTTTAAGGCAGAATGTTGCATTTTAGTAAAAGCGCCCTCTAGAAAAATACGGGATTCATAAATATTTATACTAGAAGCTAAAATTTTAAAGTTTTCAAAATCTGGAATATGATCACTATTGAGAGAATGGATTACGAGTTTAGATCTTAAATCTCCTATTTTATTTTTTTTTTCTTAAATCTCACTTAACGTAAAAATATGAATTATTTAAGCAAACACTAAGTTTAGTTAAAGCTTTCAGACTGACCTAGGAACTAACATTATTAAATTAACTTACTTTAAAGAACTATGAATAATCTAAACTACAGTTGCTTAGCTATGTATTATTAAGCAAGGAATAATTATTAGCATAATAAATATTTATTAAATATCATATATCATTTATTTAAAAGAAATCGGCTGTATCAAAAATACAGATTCTGCATTCGTAGAGAGACAACTCAAGTTACTGAAAAGACTGAGGTGCTGATATCAACTTAGCAGAATTAAAAATAAACAAGAAAGAAAAGTCATGCAGTACGCATTGATTAGTAACACTTTCCAACTATACGTAAATGTATCGTATAACATTTAATTTTCTTTGCCTACGTTATCACACAACAGACAGGAGGATTGAAAAATATACAGATGGTCTAATTGATTTCAAAATCATTCTTAGGCGTTTCGGAAAGTGTTAAAAAGGCATAATACAAAAGATAATGCAGCCGTTAGATTATAATTACAGCTTTTAATCTATTTGAATAACTTAGTGTATCCCTGTAAATCTCAAAGTTAATCACACCATATTCTATACAAAACATAATTTTAGAATATTAACAATGCATGCCAATGTTTTTGTGATTTTTGTAGTAGAAAGTTTTTTAAATATAACTTTTAAAAACGTCTGCATTGGCTTTTTTTTTTTTTTTTTTTTGTTCACCCTGTACACAAACTAGTTGTACAGGACATATTAATGTAATTTTAAATAGTTAACATTTCATAGTGAACTTGATTGTATCATTTTTTAAAAATTCTTAAAATATCTACCCAGCAAAACTTATATTGATGGGCTCATTATGGCCTAAAGCCGGCATCCTGCACTTGCCATCAGTTGCCGGTTGCCCCACATAACTCCACCAGTGGGCCGTTTATGGCTGCCAGCAGTATTGGAGGCCTAAAGAAAAATGGTCGGTTGTCCAGAAGTGGCATAAACACAGTTGGCCTTATGCAGTCTATCACCACAAGGCCAACATAATATTTTTCATATTGTGGCCACAAATTATTGGGCCATAACCAATTTTTATGCCTAGAGGGCGCTGTGATTTATTTTTTGTTGATTTGAAATTCGCTCGCCATCTGCCATTTCATACGAAGTTTGTTCGTTGTTGTAGTCTGCGGATGTAGATTCTAGACTGAAAGATGTTAAATCACGAAAAAATAATATATTATATGAGTAAGTAATTCAATTATTAATTTGATTTTCTATTATTTTTTAAATACTATTTTTTAAAGGTGTTTAAATCTAAAGTCATTATTATAATAAAAGGATTTCTAGAAAGCGAATATTCAGTTGATCCGTTTTAAGTAAGTTATGATAGACGTTAACGTTCTAGTTACATTTGTTATTTTTATTATTAATTTAATAAATTTCATAAAATAAAAATTATGCATCTTAATTTATATATTTATATTATATGGACGGGAGAATGTTATTAGAATAATTATAAATATTTATAGTTAATGTTTTATTTTATTTTTTTTTTCTTCCTTCAGTGTATTTAAGAAGAAAGCATTAGGATCGGGAAATTTTCGGCATCCGGTTTTCGACAGATTTTGCACGTTTTGGGTTGTTTTGATGAACTTAATTTGAGAAATTGTCTGTCTATCCCTCGGTGTGAGCTCAAAATTTTTTTTTAAGTGATAGAAATCCACAAAGTTTACTTCTACTTTTTTTTTTTTTTTGTAAATGTACAAACGTTGCTTCCCCACCCCTGAGGGAGAAATATACCAGATAAAGTGACTTTCCAATATGAGTATCCTTGAAAAGAATTCTCCAGTATTTTTAATACTAAAGGTTGAATTATATATCTGTGATATTTTAAGGAAAATTTATTGTTTTTTTTAATTTTTGACAAAAACTACCACAAAACTTTCTTCTATATTTTTTATTATGCAAATTTGCGCAGTGCAGATAATTTGTTAAGATTATTTTCCCCAATGCATGCAAACGATTTTCATCTTAGAAAAGTGTTTCTCAATAATAATAATAATAATTAAAAAAAAAAAAAAAAAAAAAAAAAAATCAATTTTGTGCCAACATCTTAAAAAATGCTTTTTTTTTTTTTTTTTTTTTTTTTTTTTAAATATAATTTATAACTTTGTTTTAATTTACCACAAAATTTATTCAGTTATTTACAAAAGGTACTGACGAGTTCTTTTGAAAAATACCAGCATTGAAAATTTACTCCATCACGGGGAAGGGCGATCGATTTCTCAAATTATACAAAAAAAAAAAAAAAAAAGAAAAAAGAAATCCTGCTTGGTTGTTAGTTACTTAAATATTTATATTTTAATTCATTTTAAAAATAAAAAAAATAATATCATTAGTACATTTATATAAAATTTCTTCCTACACTGTGTCA